>JAPQWV010000030.1:10000000-11200000 GCA_027422505.1 Craterostigma plantagineum | reverse complement strand
GAATAATAACATCAGTATGTGTTAATAATATAGACAATAATGAACATAACCTTCCAATACTAGCAAAGGTAGTGAGTCGGCCATGGGGCGAAAACATAATTAGGGCAACATCAGTGTCGCAGAGGATCGAAAGCTCGCTGGCTTTTTTCAATATTCCATCTTTTCGTTTAGTGAAGGTTATGTATCGAGTCGTAGGGTTTTCGATTCGCTTCAACGTTAGCTTTTTTCGCCCCATGGAAGAAGATATAGGGTAGGGATATGATGAAGCAAAGGACGAGGAGTTTATATATAGTTCATATACAGAGATGAATATTGAGAAATTAATAAACGGGAACTAGTTATTTTATGAGAATAAGAATCTTCTCAAAATTATGACATTTATCAACGGTATCCAGCTCAGTTAATCGTGGAGTTAAGGTACAAATTAATCGAAATATCACAATAGAATATAAAATCGCTCCTTTTCTAGCGTAAGAGTATATATTTAGCGTCGAGATATTAAATGGAGACTTTTAGCCGTAGACACATGTATAAAACGCGATCTCTAGAGGTAAAAATTTTTCTAGATACGCTAAATTCGTCTTCATGATTTTATGAGAATGAAGTGCCCCGGGCTTTAAAGATCTACGCAGCAAATTCTTCAATAATTTTGTGGTGATACGATAGACCAACACCAATATTGAGATTGAAAATTTGATAAAATAAATTAATTTTACAATGGGCTTCAAGTGATAAAAGGTTCTTTCGTACAAAAGAAAAAACGGCCCACACCAGTAGCTAACTTGGTAATTAAGCTTGAACTCAAGTTATAAGCTCGATTAAGTTTTAAAAAGGAAAGAAAAAATTTCAGAAAGTCTGCTCATTGCTTGGCTTTTGATCAAGCTCGAACTTGTGACATGGACCAATCCTTCAAATTTCAACCTAAAATGAATAAGGATATTTGGCCCATTAGCATCTTCTTTGTATTGTATTGTGGTTCCGAATTTGTTTTGACTATCTACTAATGTATTTTATTCGTTGATTCTTTCCTAATTACTTTGCCTTCTCGTCTGACTCTGGGTTTGGGCAATCTGGCACGATTTATTTATGGCTTCACTGTAATTATGAGCTTAACCGACTCAGCGTAACTCATCTGATTGATTTCTAGTCTCGTTCGTCTCCTTGAGCTCGGAAATCTGGCTTGCAAGAGGTTTGTTTCATCTATTTTTACTAATGCGTTTGCTATTGATTTCGTAATAGTTTAGTTATTATTACGAGTTGACGGATTATAGGTAGAAATGGAAGAGCTGAAGGCTGAACAGCATGTTAAATACATTTTATCAGTTGAAAAGGTAAGCTTTTGTATATTTAGTTTGTTTTTCGCTGCTGTCATTTGTTGGGTTTCCCGCTATGAAGTCCAGTAATTGGGGCATGAGGAACTAAAATCTCGGGGATCTTTTGATATGGGCTTCCTTTGCTCTAGTTGGTCTTGGTTTCAATGTGGTTCGATGAATAACGGTTTATTTGCAGAGAAAGGATGATTTTGCATCTGTGGTGATGGAGCATCTAAGATTGAATGGTGCTTATTGGGGATTGACAACTCTTGATATCTTGGGAAAGTTAGATGTTGTCGATAAAGATGAGGTCATTTCATGGATCATGCAGTGTCAGCATGAATCTGGTTTGTTTAACCGACTTGCATATCGTTCGCTCTGTGGTTTTATATTTCGACCAGAAAATTTGCCTACAAAAAAGAGATGGCTGCTAAGAACTTTATGAGTATTTTCAATCAAGTGCGGTTTTTTCTGATTGATTTGGTCACCCACGGTCGTGCAGGTGGTTTTGGTGGTAACATAGGACATGACCCGCACTTGCTGTACACTCTCAGTGCAATTCAGGTCTTGGCTTTATTTGGAAAGATGAATGTTCTTGAAGTCGAGAAAGTCGCAGGCTGTATCTATACTATTTGACCTTCCGGTTTTTTTTTTTCCGTGTTGTAGTTCATTTAGTTGAATCTTTGTCTAAAATATAGGCATCTCCAACTCTTGTTGGAATCACCTAGGTGATGATGTTGAATGGAATATCATCAAGTTATAAATTCACAGGATGCTCTGTTTCAGTTGCTCGGTGAAATTAACTCTTTTCTTTATTGTCTTAAGAACAAGAAACTTCCTACGCCTGTATGTTGAAATATTAAGGATGCAGTTGCTTGAACTTAACTAGCTACCTAGATATTGCAAGCCTGCAAAATGAAGATGGATCCTTTTCAGGGGACATATGGGGTGAAGTAGATACCAGGTATTAGCTGTTACTTACTGTGAGTCATTGAACTTTATGATTTTGGAGAACTATATACGTTTTCTCGATCAGTGATCATCCGCCTTCATCATGGAAACATAACGAACACTATACTCTGTAGGTTTTCCTATATTGCAATATGCTCTCTTGCATTGCTACGTCGATTAGATAAAATAAACGTTGAAGAGGCCGTAAAGTACATTCTAAGTTGCAAAAATTTGGACGGAGGATTCGGTTGTGTGCCCGGAGGTGAATCTCATGCTGGGCAAAGTAAGTATCTATCTTTATTCGTGGAATCTTTCTAACTGCTATTTTTACACTTGTTGTAAGATAATATCTCAATGTCTTTGCAGTTTTCTGCTGCGTGGGAGCTCTAGCTATTACTGGTTCCCTTCATCATGTTGACAAAGACCTCCTTGGATGGTGGCTGTGCCAACGGCAAGTAAAATCAGGCGGTCTTAATGGGCGCCCTGAGAAGCTTCCTGACGTAAGAGAGCAAATATTTTATTCATATGGAAGCTTCCTTCTTAGTACACATACATACAATGTCTAATTGATTGAGTACATCAACTTCACCTCCCAGGTTTGCTATTCATGGTGGGTTCTCTCTAGCTTGATCATGATCGATCGTGTCCGTTGGATCGATAAGGAGAAGCTCGTCAAATTCATCCTCGACTGTCAGGTAACATGAATTGCTTCTTTAATGCTCTATGGTTATTTGTATTTTCTTTTCCAACGATAAAAGTTCATTACCCTTTTGCTCGACATGTTTGAATGATGTAGGATAAAGAGAATGGAGGAATCTCTGATAGGCCCGACGACGCGGTCGATGTTTACCACACCTATTTCGGCATTGCGGGTACTAACCAAATATAGAGCTTCACTCCATGGCATTTTTTTTTAAATAATTATTGCTGACAAAGTTTTTCCTTTTTTTTCTTCGGTGAAATAAATTAAATATAGGTCTTTCGCTATTGGAATATCCAGGCCTGAAAGCTATAGATCCGGCCTACGCTTTGCCAGTTGATGTGGTAAATAAAATCTTCATCGCCAAATAAATTGCATCAATTGATATGTTATCATGGATGGGATGACTTTTGGTTTTAGTATTTTATCGTCGTAGGCTATGGTTCTTGGTTTAACACTTGTGTGGTCTATATAAGTGAAAGCATTTCTTCTTCGAGAATATACGTACGCCCATAGCTTTAGGGCTATTCAATACTATACTATACTAACCCCATTCCATTCAGATATGAACTCAGTTCAAAATTCTGTTTTCATCTCACATCAATCACCAGCTCGTTGACGGAGCAATCACTTTGCTTCGTCGACTGATCCGTAGAATTCCATTTATCAGCAAACACGAGCTGCTCGGGCATTGGTAAGTTTACGATTTCGCCCTCGAGCATAGAAAGAACAGTTTGAACGGTAGGCCTGTCTTTAGCAAATTCTTGAACGCACAATAGTGCAATGTGTACGCACCTAACCATTTCCTCTTTCGAATCGATGCTTAGTATGTCTTGATCCATGAAGGGCACGCAGTCATCCTCCATGAAGAACTTCCAAGCCTAGCAATGATTCATCCATCGTCACGAAGAAGGAAAAAGCTTGCAATATAATATTTGGATATATAAAAGGCGTACCATTCCTAGAAGGCTCGAAGACGAATCATCGTCACTGAGGTAGTATGCGTTCTTTCTTCCGCTTATTATCTCCAGCATCAGAACTCCTAAGCTATATACGTCTGACTTCTCGGAGAATATCCCATCCATCGCATACTCCGGCGCCATGTATCCGCTGAAAAGGAAAAACATTTATCGATCTGTTACATAGCGTAAATGTTTTCCTACGCTACTTTCTAGCATTTTATTACGCTTACTAAGTCCCGACGACTCGGGTCGTATTGGCTTGATCCTGGTTGGCTTCGAATATTCTCGCCATCCCAAAATCTGATATTTTAGGGTTCCATCTTTTATCGAGCAACACATTGCTCGCCTTGAGATCACGGTGTATTATTCTTAATCTCGAGTCCTTATGAAGATATAGCAGCCCTCTGCTGATGCCTTTAATAATTTCGAGGCGTCGTCCCCAATCAAGAATTTCGCCAGACTGATGAGGGAAATCTAGCCCCCAAAAAGAAAATAGCTACAGCAATTTTTGAAAACGCAAGAAAGCGTTTCTAACGCAACAATCTTACCGAAGAGGTGAAGATTCAAGCTTCTATTCGGCAAGTATTCGTACACAAGCATCTTCTCTCCTTTCTCCACGCAGCATCCCATTAGACGGACGAGATTCTTGTGCTGCAGCTTAGAAATCACGGCGACTTCGTTTGCGAATTCCTCCACGCCTTGGCTTGAAGTTTCCGAGAGCCTCTTCACTGCGATTTCTTGTCCGTTTTTCAATCTTCCCTTCAAGAAGTTCGACCGTCAACGAAATCATTATGGTGCGCTGTGGTTCGTCGACGAACGAATATAAAGAAAATATCGTACCTTATAAACACGGCCAAACCCACCTTTTCCGAGCAAGTTAGAGTCGTTGAAATGATTCGTCGCCTTTGCGACGGTGTTGTAAGCGAATAGCGGAAGCTCCGTAATGCTAATCGATCTTTCCGATACATCTCTCAGATATATCGTCTTTGATTGAGTGAGAACTCTTCGTTCTTTCGCTTTGTCTCCTGATATTAGTTTTGCATGGTTAGACTTGAGAGAGCCCGACGAATGGCTGAACTGATATATGTAAGAAAAAGGAAAAGTTTCACCTCTTTTCTTGATTTTCCAGGCAATGAGGATCAAAGCCAGCAATGAAACAGTGACAACAATCGCTAAAATTATCAAGATGATCAACAGTCTCCTCTCTTTGCCGTCGTCTTGACGAGGATCGGAAGAGTAAATATCCGTCAAAATCGAAGTTCACAATATTGTTACTGATGAATAAACAAACAGAAACCCGAACACTACCTATTTCAGAAGCAGCGATTCGAACGTGAAGATCTACGCCGACGTTGGGAAACTGTTCGATATCGATCAGCCCTTCGTCTCTCTCCCTCCAAAACATACAGCCAACATTAGAAGAGTCGTGGGCGTAGGCTATGCAAGAACAGTCCTCCAAACAATTAGTCCTACATTCTTCTTCGTTCGCCGATTTCAACTGCTCGGCAAAGTCCGGCGCTTTCATGTACCTCAATCTAAAAAATCGGTCTTCTCCTCCCATCATTTTTCCTCGATTGTCATCCTTATTACACCGTAATTGCGTCTTTCTAGTGCATCCACTCGTCCAATTCGCTATATTCCATTCCTCGGGATTCACAGGCTCGAACCCTCTGATGCAAGAACAGAGCTCGGTGGAGGAGCGTTGAGCGTCGCAGACTCCAAAGGGGCCACACTTTCCATAGGCAGCGCACTCACTGGTGGAGGAGAGCCTCTGTGCATCCCAAGCCTTATCGCGTTCGTTCCATAGCTTTCGGTTAATGGTTCCGAGAGGGTCGAGGAAGAAATAGTAGTAGCCTTCGATTGTCGAAGATATGGCCATTTGGAAGACGCCCGGCGAGGTTTCTGAGAAATTATATCCGCCATGGAAGATGCTTTGAAGCATTGCTTGCTCTCCGAGGAAGACCTGGCCGTTCCACTGGCCGGAACGGTGGTGGGGACGGCCGTCGCCGTCCCAGACGAAGATCTGTGGGATGGTCGAAGCTTCAAGGCCGAGTCTGAAGCTTCCGATTGAGGGATCGGTCGGATTCTTCCACGAGGATAGCATCACCTTCTTACCTGAAATTAAACGATTACAGATTGATTGATTTTGACCAGAGAGAACTGTGTCTTGGAAGTTGTAAAGAAATTGGGCCTTCGGCGAAACCCTAATTGGAAAAGAGGCACGAAAGAGAAACTCGAATCCATGCCTGTGCGAGTGTCGTGGACCAGAGCCATGGCGCGAAGCCAAACCTCGGACGGATGGGAAAAGCTGTCCCACACTATTACTTCGCCGGCGCTCGAATCGTCGTAGAGGACTAGGTTTCCACTGTCGAGAATCCGAGCAGCGACGTTCGACGCGGAGGAGTACGAACCGCCGTCGTAGCTCGCAGTGACGTTTGTCGACCAGACAACCTCGTCGTCGCCGTCCGTGAGTACGAGGTTGCCATCGTTGGCTACTGAAACGACGCCGGAGGAGTCTCTGAGCGGCGTGTCTCTGTTCGCAATCCAAACGACTTCCGCCGCCGCCTCCTCCGAGATAGCGGTGGAGATCGCCAGGTAACGATTGCTTGTGTTCTCCGGCGTGTAAAACCCCAGCTTGAACATTTTATTGCGAGAAATTATGGTCTGTGGATCTCTGAGTGATGTGTTGAAGCTGATGGTATCAGTTTCTCCGGCGAGCAGTGATGGAACGAAGCATGAGATGATTATCGATATTTTGAGGGAAATATGCATTATTTGTGATTTTTATATCAGTTCTTCAAAGTTCAAATTGCGAAAGGAGTGGTCGATCATGAATTTATAACTGATACTATATTATTGTTTGGGACATCCAAGTCGTCAAAACACTGTTGTCAATAATGCTTCTGTGCTTTGAATATTTAATTGAAATTTTTTGACTTTGAATTTTCAAAGAATCGGGAGAATATAGGAATGTACGCTGAAAAACCGATTCTTTTGGCATCATTCATAGCGAAGAAAATACGGGATTTGTTTTGGAGCACTTTGTCGGCTAATAAAAGTTAATTATTGGCGTGGCCCGGCAGCCAAAAACCAAATAAATAATAACAAAATCTTCATTATTATATTACTATATGGATAATCTCTGCATTTGCTACCAGCTATTAGTTAATACAATAATATATCCGACGGGCAAAGACGATGTCAAACTTTGATCGATCACCTAATGACGATACAAAACGTAATCGATTGTGTCAGAAGATTAATAATTTTTGGGCAGTCATCTGTTTTGTCTGAATATTTCCAACATTAGAACTCGTCAAAGTCGACATTGTAGTAAGTTCCTGGAGAAGTGCTATCATCTAATTTGTTGAATCTGAACTAAAAGCTTATTGAAAGAAATTCAGTCTTCAAATTAGAAGACAAACTTATAATTAATGTCTCTGGAGTGTCTCACAAAATGAAAGTATAAATGCACTTAATTATTCCAAAAAAAATGGTGGAAAGTAGATATAGTTAGCACAACATTTTTTATTTATTCCATGGCGAAATGAGGGACATTATACTCTAGCTCTAAGTAGGGTTGTCAACGGGGCGGGGATCCAATCCCCGTCCCCGCGAGGCAAACGGGGACAAAATCGTCCCCGTCCCCGTCCCCGTCCCGTCACTATTTTAGAAAACAAATTCAATTTATATTATTTTAATATTATTTAAACTATATTTTAATGTTATTTATATTATTTAAAATATATTTTAATATTTATTATATTATTTAAGCTATATTTTAATCATATTTATATTATTTTAATATTTTCAAAGTATATTTTTATATTGTTTATCTTATAATAATATTAATTGAATATAATATATCTTAATTTTATTATCGGGGACGGGGCGGGGAAAGGAGCGGGGATATCCGCGGGGAAAAATGTTCCCCGTCCCCGCCCCGCGTGGGTAGAATACCGTGATTCCCCGCCCTATTCGGGGCGGATCCCCGCGGGGACGGGGAATCCCCGCCCCATTGACAACCCTAGCTCCAAGTGACCAAGTCAGAATGTCTATTAAACTATCATTCTCCTTCTATTATACAAAATATATATTGAATAATACAAGGCCAAATGCAAAAACAGGAATGGGACCTGAGATCACAAAAAAAAAAAAAAAACACGCGAATCATTATATTTATCCACAGCATCTATTAAAGAACACAGATAGGGATTTCTTATTGGCAGTTTTATTACATGAAATCATCCAATAAGTCTATATTCTCAGGAATTTCAAACCTCAACAAGTTGCTGCAGAAGCTACCATCGTCTTCTATGGCTCCACAATTACTAACGAACATCGACGTCGAGGCAGAATTTAGATGAGATGGGCTGGACAAGGGAGTCGAAATAACCGAACAAAAGCCACTATTTAGAGACTGAAAGCTGCTTGAATTATCTGCTGACATGTAATAATTAGTATTATCACAAACCCCATTGTTGATATCACCACTTGCATTCTTCGTAGGGAACGTTTGAATATGAGACGCCATGTTCATAGGGTTCTTCGTCGAGAAAATATCCTCCATATCAAACCCTTGCATGGGTGAAGTGCAGATATTATTATTACCATCTGGGATGATCTCTTGGTTGGTAACAACGTTATTCTCAAGAGTACTATTATCGTGTTGGAAATTGGGTGAAATCTGATTGTTTTGGAGAAGGTGAGGATTAAACAACAACTGCTGATTCTCTTGAAGCCTTTGCAGCAAAGAGTTAGGGTTTTGATCGACGATGCTCAAGGCTAGTTTTAGGGTTTCTGGGTTCAGAAGTGTCTGAAGCCTGACCAAATTCGAGAGATCGATTTGTGGTGGACATGTAATAAGAAGCGAAGATAAATCCAAGAAATCGAGGCGAGGGGAGTGAGTTATGGGATCAATCCCCATTCTTAGCAGCCTTTTTCTGATATGAGTGTTCCAATAGTTCTTGATCTCATTATCTGTTCTTCCAGGAAGCTTTGCAGCTATGGCAGACCACCTAAATAATAGGTTGAAATGATTCAGACATCATATAAGAATTCACGCGTATATATATAATCGAAAAAACAGATGATAATTGATATATGGGAACATACTTGTTACCAAGACGACTGTGTAGTTGGATAATGGTTTCTTCTTCCTCGAATGAGAACCTTCCTCTCTTTATATCAGGCCTTAGGTAATTAGTCCAACGCAGACGACAACTCTTACCACATCTTTGAAGGCCTATACAAAACATAGTTTATAGTTAGAAAAAAGTGTCCTAAAAAACCAAAGATTTAATGTAAGAATGTGCAGATAAATACCAGCATTCTTGGGAATATTTCTCCAATTTCCAGGGCCATGAATCTGAATATACTGAATGAGTTTCGTGTCTTCTTCAGGCGTCCATGGACCTTTCTTCAGCCCATTCTTGTCACAACATGGAGATCTTCCCATATTATTATTTTTTTAGTATTTCTTACTAAAAGGTAAGGGCGGCTAATAAGCCAAAAAGGGAGAGATCTTTTGGACAAAAAGAGAACTTTTGGACAAGAACAAGATAGGCATTAAATGTTGGGAGCTCTGCTATATATAGACAATGTTGAATGTTATGTGTGTGTGTGATGAATTTGATTGAAGTCAATAAGATTAGTGGTACCGACCTGGGTTGACATCAAAATCTATGCTTGTCAAGGAAACTTTTCTTATTAAAATTTAATCAGTTAAAAATATGAAATCCAATTTTAGTTTTGCAACTGATTTGTTGGGGACAGGTGGCGCTAATAGATGATGGCTTAGACCATGCAAAAAAAGTCTTCCAACAAAGACTTACTAAGTTGGTATATGGTTGTTACATCTCTTACCCAATAAAAAGGAAATAAAGGCCCTATTCCTTTTGTAGAAGATTGCTTGAGTTTATTAAATACTAGAGTGCCCTTTTTATATTTAACGCAAAAGGGACGACTAATTAATAATCTTGAACAGTGTTATCATCAAGGTATACAGCAGTCATATTAAATTGTATTATTGCATGAGATTATGTTCGAAAAACTCACCAAATGTGCTCACAATCTGAACTTACTAAATAAAGCCACGTCTCTAATTACATTCAGCGAGCCACTGTTTGAGTCCACAGCCACACACTGATTGATAATAATTTATTTTGTTATTCGATGGAGGATTGTGTATCTTTCACCACCACGAGTTTCGAGCCGTATGTCATGATATATATCAAATCTTATATTTTATTTTATTTGAGAGGCACGACCGTTACACGTGTTTACCTGCTAAACGGACCAATTTCGCGTATGAACCTTAAAAAATGTCAACCCTTCGACTTGGGATAGAGAAATAATACAATTTCTTTTTAACTATATTTTCTAGAACTAAGTAAGACTGTAGCAACTAAACAGTTGAAAATATTGCAGGGTTATCGTTATTAAACCTTTCCTTGTACTCAACAATATGTGCAAACTTAACGACGACGTAATGTTACTCAAAGTCGTTAGGATATTGATCAGGTAACAGACTTTCATCAACCCTTCATCTAATTTTGGTCAAAATATAAAATAATATTACTTGAAATTGCACCCCATCTTACGCCAACATGGCTAATCCTATCAAGGTTTCTTGTCTTTTCGATGATTACCTCTTATATATGTTATGCAAAGAGTTATGGTTTTGTACTGTAATTTGTAATATATTTTAGCTAACATTGGGCATTCATGCTTGCATTTGTATTTACTATATAAAGTTTATTCGGAGTTAGTGCAACGATCAAGTGTATAAGTTTTATTATAATATATGCATCTTCAGAGTTGAGCTTCTACACACTAGTATATAAATAATAATAATACCTAATCGTAAACAATGGTTTCTACACATAATCAGTCACGAAAGCATGAATTCACACTTGTCTGATTATAGAGAAGCAAAATCCGATTAGAATCGAGCGAAAATGAATGATTAATTATTAATGTTAACGTACAATCTTCTTGGTCATGTATTATATTGCATTGAGAAATAAAAAGATTTGCTAACGTAATACATTTCTTACAGTTTTGTTGCTTGTCAGCTGCAACAATCTCCACGAAATTTAGTTTGACGCCTGTTAGTAATAATTTAAGTTTTGCTATTTCAAATCACCAAGTCGTCGAGTGATGTATGCTATGCGTTGGATATAACATTTTAAATTCCACATATAAGTACATATTTAGAAATTGCCAAATTGGTCTTAATCTTATATTACGAGCGTGTATACGTGTAATTGTTATCTTAACCAGTTGAATATATATCATTCTTATACATACGTGCGTCACCATATATATAATATATCTGCATGAAATACGTGTATGATTCCCTTCCCTGCATGCATGGGACATTTTACGTATATATGGCTAGTGGAAATTTTTTAATATACTATTCCAACGACCACAGCATTAGATAACACGTGTCGTACGAGCTTCTGCAATGGGCTCATGCATGGGCCGAGCTCTCAAGCCCATTTACAAATTTCGGCCCAGTCAGCTTAGTCTTCGGCCCATTCTCAACGTTCATTACATAATATTAAAACAAACAACATAAAATGACACAAAATTACAAAAATAGGTATTTTGTTGTATCATATGCAGTGGCCGCCGCATACTCGAAGAGACAAATCATCTAATTTAATCTATATAAATAGCCCAGGCTAAAATTGTAAATTAGTTTGTCAAAATTGATTAATCAAATTTTTTCTATTTTAATTACCATTAAAAATAAAATACCTATTAAATTATAATAATCACCTAAACAAAATTTATTAAACCAGATAGCTTTAAAACTCATAATAAACATCTCCTCCTTAGTATATAAATTATTAAATTCAATAAATAAATAATTTTATATTTTTTAACATGAGTAGTCCCAAGAATTTTCCCAAGTTCAATGAATCGAACACTCATAAAAAAAATTAATATGCCACGTGAAGTCCCATGTGATACCAACACTTCATCATAGAGAGAGAGCCAATAATGTCTAGTTGAATCCACGTGCACGCTGTGTTTGCTTGTACATTTACCCATGATGAGTGGTACCCCACCACCATAGAATAGAACAAAACGACACTGTTCTCTATTATTTATTTGCAGCTGCTTGCTTCCAAACTTTAGTGCATTAAGGACAAATAAGATAAATTTAATTAAAATAATGAAAAGAAATAACGAAATTGCGATAATCATGTTGGCTCTCTATTGGTTGCATGGCTAACGAGGACACTGTTATTGGCAAAGTGAAGGCCACCTGTCTCTTCACGTTAACTGCTTTAATTCCCATTATACCCTCCTCAGAACTCCTTTATATAAGGAGCGGTTCTTCACTTAATAGATTTATCCATCACCCATCGACTGCTCTTCGCATAAACTGATCCAAGAAAAGAATACCGAATTCTGCAAAGTTATTAAGAAATAGAGAAAAATGAGCTGCAAAAACAGATTATGGGTAGCAATGAGCGTAGTGGTGGTGAACAGCCACTCCAATCAGTTGCAGAAGCTAAAGTCCGGCGTGAGATCAATCATCCAAGGAAAGAACCACCGCTATTTCTCCGGCGCCGCCGATTTCCGTCCCTTTTCCGGCGTCTTGACGAACTCCGCCGTCGTCAACAAAGGAAGACAGCACAAGGACGAGTCTTTGCATCAAGTGATGTACCTTAACTGCTGGGGTCAGAGCTAGTTGACGACGAACATCAATGGCCTTCCAAGGGTATAATTGTAATTTTGCACAACACCTTCCCAACTCCAAAGGGATTAAGTGAAGGCACGGCGTAGGCGGCAATGGGATGGGTCGAAGTGGGAATAGTGGAAAATGGAAATGTAAATTAGATATGAATCTTCTTAATGCAATCCATTTATTCCATTCAATAAGTTCCATCTACTTTTCGACTGTACTTTCTTACGATCTATGCTCCAATATTTCATTGCATCTGTTGAATTAAAGAATATTTTATTTGGATGGAAGAACGATTATCCATCGGAATATATTAACGAAGGCCAATCGTAGCCCTAATGCATGTGGGCCCAGCCCATCATCGATGATAGGCTACTTGGGTCGATTACAAATAAAAATATTTACCAAGGACCCAATCAGCAAATATGGGCTATGAATTCAAGGCCACGTGCAAAACATTCTGTAATGTCTATATTATTTATTATTTACGTTTTTAACTCTCTTTAACACGAAGGAAAACTCTCTCTCTCTCGGCTTCATTTTTCAAGGTCTGTTTAACGGAGGTTTTTGGTTTCCTGTTTCGTTGTTTTGGGAACTTCGTAGTTAGTTATCGTTCGTTGCTGGTGAATAAATCTCCAATTTCGCTGTGCCGTTTCCGGGATCAATTTCATCTGAGTGAGCTCTATCAGCTTCTGATGTTCTAGTTGAGTTTGGTAATTTGACTTCGTCGGTGAGCCTTTCTATGCCTCAGTTCAGCCATGGATTTATTCTCTTTATCGTTTTCTGGCGTTTTCGTGGATGATGATATCTATTAGCATACTATCTCTGTGTTCGCTTCTTATCCTTCCGCAATCGTATCTTAACATATCTATCTAGGCTTGCTCCACGAGATTCCTTTTTAGCATCAGTGAATAACAAATGGGCTGCAATTGTTAGAATTTTTCCGTTTAAAAAAAAAAAGAAGTGTAGGAGGCTTTTGCCAAAACTGTATCAGTTCAATAAATAGGCTGCAATTATGATGATGATAAATGTTGAATAATTCTTCTCAGTCGAGTCTAAGTCATTAGCTTACTTAGTCTGTTTTTACTTGGTCTTTATTTAAGTTAGTGGGTTGTTCCTATTTATTAGCTTAGCCGTTATTAGAGATTAAGTCTATATATTGAGTCATGTACTTCAGTTTATCAATAAGAGAGTTACGTTATTTTATTCCCCATATTCTTTGCATCCTCAAATCTTATCAGTGGTATCAGAGCTTGGTTAGTGTGAGTATAAACAGACGTGAAAGAAGAGCGAAAGTAGCAATCTTTTTCTTCTAACTCAATATACAGCAGATATATAGATAGCCACCGACACGTTTGTACAACCATCAATTCCTCGGTTTGATGGCTCACACTATGATCATTGGAGCATGTTAATGGAGAATTTCTTGAGGTCCAAGGAGTATTGGGAGGTTGTCGAAACTGAACCGAAGGAACCAGCAGCAGGCGAAGTTTTCTCGGAAGCGCAGAAGTCGAAGTTGCAAGCATTAAAGTTGAAAGACCTTAAAGCTAAGAACTACCTTTTTCAAGCAATTGATCGAGCAATATTGGAGACAATTCTTTGCAAAGATACCTCCAAGCAGATCTGGGATTCCTTGAAGAAGAAACAACAAGGAAATGCAAGAGTAAAGCGGGCGCAACTTCAAGCACTTCGGACAGAATTTGAGACTTTACGCATGAAGTCAGGCGAATCAGTAGCGGATTACTTTGCAAGAACTATGATGATCGCCAACAAGATGAGAATCAATGGAGAAAAAATGGAGGATGTAACCATCATCGAAAAAATTCTTCGATCGATGACGACAAAATTTAATTTCGTTGTCTGCTCCATTGAAGAATCAAAGGATATCGACGAGCTTTCAATTGACGAGTTGCAGAGCTCTTTGGCGATTCATGAACAGAAAATCACTCAACAAGATAAAGAAGAGCAAGTATTAAAGGTCTCGACTGAAAATCAGACAACGAAGGGAGACAGAGGACGAGGACGTGGACGCGGCCAAGGAAGAGGTCGTGGAAGTAACGGTCGAGGCAACCAACAGTACAATAATCGCCAAGAAAATCATTCTCAAAACAAAGGACGAGGACAAAGCAGAGGAGGCTATCATTCGAAGTATTATAAACCGAAGCAGATCGACAAATCTGAAGTCGAATGCTATGGATGTCATCGGTTTGGTCACTATAGGTCAGAATGTACGTCTAGCCCAAAGAATTACAACAAAGAAAAGACTAACTTTGCAGAACAAGAAGAAGAAGTGTCTCTTTTGATGGTGTGCCATGTGAAAGAAGAAACCCAATCGAACATGTGGTATTTAGACACGGGCTGTAGCAACCACATGTGCGGAGATAAGAGCGCGTTCTCAGATCTTGATGAGTCGTTTCGTAACACTGTCAAGTTCGGTGACAACTCTACGATATCAGTTATGGGAAGAGGAAGGATCAATCTCAAAGCAAAAGAAAACAACACACACACGATCTCGAACGTTCTTTATGTTCCAGATTTAAAGACCAACTTGCTTAGCGTGGGTCAGTTGCAAGAAAAAGGGTACGAGATTTCTATCAAGATGGCGTGTGTCGAATTCAAGATGCAAAGTTGGGCCTAATCGCACAAGTGAACATGACTTCGAATCGCATGTTCCCGCTTTACCTCGAAAACACGTCTCAATCATGTTTCTCAACAAAGCTGGATGATGCAACATGGCTATGGCACTTCCGCTATGGACACTTAAACTTTGGTGGATTGAAGACGCTACAGCAGAGAGAAATGGTGATCGGTCTTCCAAAAATAACAGCCCCGTCGAAAATTTGTGAAGAGTGTGTCGTTAGCAAGCAACATCGTAATCAATTTCCTCAAGGCAGTCTTGGAGAGCGAAAAATCCTTTAGAGCTGGTTCATTCCGATCTATGCGGCCCTATTAATCCTTCGTCGAATGGAGGTAAACGGTATATAATTACCTTTATTGATGATTTCAGTCGAAAAACTTGGGTATATTTTTTGCGAGAGAAATCTGAAGCTTTTGCAGCCTTTGTGAATTATAAACTTGTCGTTGAGAAAGAAGTCGGTAGACAGATTAAAGTTCTTCGTACAGATCGTGGCGGGGAATATCTTCCGCAAGAATTCACTGATTTTTGTGAAAATAGTGGAATTAAAAGGCAGCTTACTACATCTTACACTCCCCAGCAGAACGGAGTTTCTGAGCGGAAAAATCGTACAATTTTGAATATGGTGCGGAGTATATTATCGAAGAGCGGTATTTCCAAAACTTTCTGGCCGGAAGCCGTAAATTGGAGTATTCATATATTGAATAGAAGTCCGACGCTAGCTGTCCGAAATATGACACCGGAGGAAGCGTGGAGTGGACGAAAACCTACGGTGGATCATTTTAGAATTTTTGGGTGTGTTGCTTTTGCCCATATTCCAGATCAGCGACGGAAGAAGTTAGACGACAAGGGAGAAAATGCATTTTTCTTGGAATCAGCGAACAATCAAAGGCTTATAAGCTTTATAATCCTATCACTCAAAAGATTATTATAAGTCGCGATGTAGTCTTCGACGAAAGCAGTTTTTGGGCCTGGAACAGCGAAACCGTCAATCGCCACATACCTTCCAATTTTGACGATGAAGAAGAAATGCCGCAGCAGCAACTCAGTCAACCTAGTCCACCGGAGTCACCACAAAGTTCAACCATCACACCAGCTCTAGCTGAAAGTCACGAACGATCTCGGCGTGTCAGAAAAAGGCCCACGTGGATGAGCAATTATGAGGTACCTGGGATTGATCAATCTGATGATCCTCTTACGCATTTCGCTTTGTTTTCAGATTGTGATCCCACAGTTTTTGAGGAAGCTGTCAAAGATTTGAAGTGGAAAAAGGCGATGGATGAAGAAATCCTAGCTATTGAACGAAATAATACGTGGGAATTAACGGATCTTCCAAAAGGGCACAAAATCATCGGCGTCAAGTGGGTGTACAAAACAAAATTAAAAGAGAACGGAGAAGTTGACAAGCACAAAGCCCGTTTAGTCGCTAAAGGATACACGCAAGAATTTGGAGTGGACTATAAGGAAGTATTTGCGCCTGTCGCGAGACATGATACCATCAGGTTAATCATTGCTTTAGCAGCGCAACATTGCTGGCCCATATTCCAACTAGACGTAAAATCGGCGTTCTTGCATGGCGACCTTCAAGAGCAGGTATTTATCGAACAACCTCCAGGTTACGTGAAGCATGGAAGCGAAAATAAGGTATACAAACTCAAAAAGGCGTTGTATGGCTTAAAACAAGCTCCCCGAGCTTGGTATAGTCGTATAGATGCTTATTTTGCTGCAGCGGGTTTTCAAAAGTGTCCTTACGAGCATACGCTATTTACGAGAGCTGAAGATGGAGGTAAATTTCTCATGGTGTGCTTATATGTGGATGACCTTATTTTTACGGGAAATGATCTTGTTATGTTCGATAGCTTTAAAAGGTCCATGATGCATGAATTTGAAATGTCTGATCTTGGAAAGCTGCATTATTTTTTGGGCATTGAAGTGATACAATCTGCTGATGGCATTTTTATGTCGCAACGGAAGTATGTGCAAGAAATCTTGAGCAGGTTCGAAATGGAGAATTGCAATTCTGTTGGAACGCCTACTGAAGTGGGTCTGAAACTTGTCCGAGATTCTGAAGGGAAAAATGTTGACAGCAAACTCTATAAGCAAATAGTTGGAAGCTTGATGTATTTGACTGCTACAAGGCCCGACATCATGTACGCTGTAAGTTTAATAAGCAGGTTCATGGAGTGTCCTAAAGAAAATCATCTTTTGGCTGCGAAACGAATTATGCGCTACTTGAAAGGAACCATCTCTTATGGCTTGTTTTACAAAGCGGGTGAAAGGGCAGATTTATATGGATTTACGGACAGCGATTACGCCGGAGATCAAGATGATAGAAAAAGCACATCGGGCTATGTTTTCATGTTTGGTACGGGAGCTGTTTCGTGGTCTTCGAAAAAGCAAGCGATTGTTACGTTATCTACTGCTGAAGCAGAGTTTGTAGCTGCCGCAGGTTGCGCTTGCCAAGCAATATGGCTGAGACGGATTCTTGAAGAGCTGCACTTCAAGAAAGATGGAGCGACCTTAATTTTTTGTGATAGCAGTTCTGCGATAAAGCTCTCTAAGAACCCGGTTATGCATGGGCGGAGCAAACATATAGATGTGAAGTTTCATTTTCTAAGAGATCTAACAAAGGATGGAATAGTTGATCTTATCTACTGCAGGAGTGATGATCAGATAGCGGATATTATGACCAAGCCATTGAAGTTAATTACGTTTCAGAAGCTAAGGAAGCTGCTTGGAGTTTGTGCATCTGATGACTTAGTAAACTGAATGTTTGTGAACTTTCAGTTTAAGGGAGGCAATGTTGAATAATTCTTCTCAGTCGAGTCTAAGTCATTAGCTTACTTAGTCTGTTTTTACTTGGTCTTTATTTAAGTTAGTGGGTTGTTCCTATTTATTAGCTTAGCCGTTATTAGAGATTAAGTCTATATATTGAGTCATGTACTTCAGTTTATCAATAAGAGAGTTACGTTATTTTATTCCCCATATTCTTTGCATCCTCAAATCTTATCAATAACGATGTGTCTTTGGCTAGGTATGAGTCATTTTTTGTGTGGTTAATTTAAACTTAAGGAGTTCGCATGTTTCCTCTGTCATGGGGAGCTAACATAGTTGTCTTTCTTCGCCCATTTATATGATGAAGAACATAGAAGGTTTTGTCATTCCTTTTCAGTTGTTTGAGTTTGAATGGAGAAACGTATCATCATTTGCCAGTCATCGGTAGTTTTCTTCATATGCACTGAGAATGAACATCGTATTCAATAATTTGAAATAAGATAGAACTCCAGCGAAAATTTCGTGCCTAGTATACCTCTTAGCCCACTTGATTCATTTCTTTTTCCCAGGCATCAATACTCCCCCGTTGACAAAGTCGTTGATGATCGTGGTTTGATCCTACCGAAAATGGAAAACGAGAAAAATCTTGATCTGAGCTTAGGTCTACCTTGCCGTGGAAGTAACTCCTCCCCGAAAGCCAAACAAGGGAACTCATCCGACAACAGACCGAACAAAGAAGACAGAGACATCAAATTAATCAACGACTTCAAAACTTTTCTAGAAGGTGGGAATGGAACCCAACAATTCACGAAAGTTGAAGAGAATCTGCCAAACCTAGGTAAAGCCGTCGTGGAGTCAGAAACTTCCAAGAATTCAATCACTGGCAGAATGTGGTGGGCAAACGCCGAAACCGAAGGAGAAAAGAGATCAAGCAAAAACGGGAAGAGGAAGATCTTGTTCACCGAGGGCAGCCAACAAAAAAGGATAGAACTTGAGACAAAGGCTTCCCACATATCCCTGACAACCGATGAAGCATCGACTGCAGATAACGAAGACGTCGCTGATTCAGAAATGGCCAGTTCGACCTCGAGGCAGCAGGGGAAGGATTTGTACGGTGGTGGCCAAAATGGCGTTGAGTTTTTAGGGCAGAGGAGGTTTACTATTTCGTCAGACAAGGAAACGATGAATAAGGCTCATGGTCTTCCTTACCAAGGTGGATCGAGTGGTGAGGGGTCAACTATGGTAGCAGCTAATTTCCCTGCCATGTTTGGGAATAGTGCTGTGCATCTTCCAACGCTGGACAGGGATAATTCTCGAGGGGTCGGCGTTCACAATCAGTTGATTCACTTGACTCAAGGTTTAGTTTCTTCGATTCCTTTAACTTCGTCCCATTCGAATCCCTTTTTTTTTTATGTTAACGCATAGTTGTATGAACTAATCATAGGAGAAGACGATACAAAAGCACACAACTCTGCGAATCAAGTAAAGGACTCACCTTTAGCACCTTCTTCTCAGCCCCGAACTGAATCAATCACCGCAGATTTCCCTGCAATAAAACCTGGGATCGCAGCTGATGTTAAGTTTGGAGGTAGCGGGTCGGCCCCAAATCTTCCTTGGGTTTCCACCACGGGTTCGGGCCCCAATGGTCGAACTATCTCGGGCGTGACTTACAGGTTTAGCCCTACACAGATAAAGATCGTATGTGCTTGTCATGGCGCTCATTTGTCGCCCGACGAGTTTGTGCGCCATGCTAGCGACGAGAACAGTTCTGCAACAGATGGCTTAGCCTCGTTTCCAGGTAGTAGTAATAACAACAACCCTGCTGCTTCGAACCATGGAGAGAAAATGACAAAGGACTACGAACAACAGATGACAGGTGCATATCGAAGAATGAATTAAGGGAGACAAAGAAGACAAAGGTCGGATTTTTTGCCATGAGGTGAGGTGTCCTTTCGCTAAGGCTTGTAGATAGAAGATGCAACGGCTAAGCTTACTTTCGTATTTGTTGTAAAGAGAATGCATCTGTGTTCGTCGTGATCTCTTCTTTTATTTAATTGCCTTCAGAATGCCCAATAAGTCATTGTATGTTATAGTTTTACAACTAACTAATGTATTAAGATATATGGAGGAGACGTTTTCAGGACCAGAGTAGAGCGATTGGGAATCATCAAGGATCAAAACCTTCCGATTTTCGGTCTTATATTTCACGTGTCTTCTTCTTAGGGTTCTCCATTGTTCGATTTTTTTGTCACAACCAATATAATTCATGTCCACTCGTTTCTGATCGTTTAGATATGCTACAAAAACTTTCTTGTCTTTCCAGAAGTCATCTGCTATAAATACGGACCATTGCAATCAATTTGCCGTACCTTTCTCGTTAATCGTGAAAACTTTGAGCAATTTTAATCCCATTATTACCATCACGGCGATAAAGAAAAGAATGTCGACGAAGCAAATGCTAGCCTGCTGCAAAGTGTACGTATCAGAAAGCAAGAACAAGCACGCCCTCGACGCCATTGAAACAGCAGCAAAGCTCTACCTCCCAAAGGCGCCAATCGTCAATAAATTCGTGGACGAAACTTACAACAGAGTTGGGTACACAATAGTCTCAGATACGGGTCAAGAAAGCAGCAATCAAGACTCATCGTTTTCTCCGCTGAAAAATGCAGTCTTTGAAATGGTGAAAGCAGCCTTTGAAGCCATCGACCTCGAGACACATTGTGGGACCCATCCCAGGCTCGGCGTCGTCGACCACGTCTGCTTCTTCCCCTTGTCCGGCGTTTCCTTGGACCACGTCGCCGGAACTGCCAAGTCTTTGGCTGCTGACGTGGGCACGAAGCTTCAAGGTTTGTCTCTCAGCTATTTCTTGCCTTTAAAAGTCGATTCTTTCCTTCTCATTTCCTCGTCTACGCAGTGCCCACGTACTTATACGGCGCAGCACACAACGAAGATCGCTCCCTCGCATCTATCAGAAGAAAACTCGGCTACTTCAGACCGAACTCTCAGGGCAACAAATGGTCGGGTGGGCCCCATCAAGAATCCCTACCACTAAGCCCCGACGAGGGCCCACCTTGTGCCGCCCCGAACAAGGGCGTTATTACCGTCGGTGCGACCCAATGGGTTGACAACTACAACGTTCCCATCTTCTCCGACGACGTGTCTTTAGCTTCGAGGATCGCCCTGAAAGTCAGCGGCCGTGGAGGCGGGATTGAGTCGGTAGAATCCATGGGTTTGGCCCACGGCGAGGGAACGATCGAGGTGGCTTGCAATATACTTGACACGACTCGAGTTAGTGGGAGAAGGGTTCAGTTTGAGGTCGAAAGGCTGGCCAGGGAAGAAGGCGTCGAGGCCGGCGAAGGTTATTACACCGATTTTTCTCAGGCGGGCGTTGTTGAGAGATACTTGAAGATGACGACGATGACGAGCTCTTAGTGATGGAGATGTTAGAACTTTTCTTGGTCTGAGTTATGATTCTGAACTTCTGTAATGAAGGATTATTATTAACGATAACAATTCGATGGTATTAACTGTATAAACGGCCTGAGGCTAAGAAGAGAGATATTATATATCCACTTACTACATACAGCTCTCATTCTTCATTTCGAATGCATATGAACGTACCAAGTAATGAAACAATTCTTGAATCGCCATTGTTACACGGCGCTGCAAAATCCCTCGACGCAGTCTCAAATCATCGAACTTTGCAGGCAAGGATTCGTCTCGCAAGCCATAAGCCTCCTAATAAATTCCTCAACCGCTCAGCCAAGCAAACCCCAATTCTCAAAGCCAATAGCTTACGCCTCAATCATACACGCCGCGACCAAGTCCCAGAACCTAACCCTGGGTCGACAGCTCCACTGCCACGTCATCAAGAACGCGCTCGAAGCCGATCGGTTCGTGGGCAACAGCCTCTTAGCCCTTTACTTCAAGCTGGGATCGGACGTCGACGAAATTCGGAAATGCTTCTTTGAGCTTCCCTGCAAAGACGTCGTCTCTTGGAGCTCAATGATCACAGGTTACATTCGCGTGGGAAGACCCAAAGACGCTATCGCTACGTACTTCGACATGGTTGACGCTAAGGTTGAGGCGAATGCTTTTACTCTGTCCGCCGTTGTGAAGGCGTGCGCCGAGGTTGGGGAGTTTGGCCTGGGGAGATGCTTGCATGGGCTGGTGGTGAAGGGCGGGTTCGACGAGAATGAGGTGATCGCCGCTGCTCTGATCGACATGTACGGCAGGAGCCATGGTGCCCTCGACTGCCTCAAGGTGTTCGGCGAAATGCCTGAACCAGACATGGTCTGCTGCACATCAGTCGTTTCAGCTTTAACCAGGTGCGACATGTACAGGGAGGCAGTTTGCATGTTCTATCTGATGTGTAACGAGCTTCGATTCTCGCCCGATTGGTTCACCTTCGGAAGCATCCTAACGGCCTTGGGAAACCTCGAGAGACTGAGACAGGGCAGGCAAGTGCACGCCAAGGTTATTACAGGAGGGTTCAACAACGACGTGTTCGTCCATGGCAGTTTGGTCGACATGTACGCCAAGTGTGGGCTTACCCACGAATCCCACCTCGTCTTCGATGCAGCTAGCAAGAACAACTCTGTTTCTTGGTGTGCTCTGCTCGGCGGCTACTGTCGAACGGGCCAATTCGAAGCAGTCGTCGAACTCTTCAGGGCTTGCACAGAGAAGGATCTTTACAGCTTTGGCACCGTTCTACGTGCCTGCGCTGGCCTGGCAGCTGATAAATTAGGCAAAGAACTCCATTGCCAGTATTTAAAGAGGGGCTCCTGGCGAGACGTGGTGGTTGAATCTGCTTTGGTCGATTTGTATGCTAAGTGTGGCTCTGTCGATTTTGCTTATAGGGTTTTTTCGAAGATGCCCGTCAAGAATCTTGTAAGTTGGAACTCTATGATTAGCGGGTATGCTCAGAACGGAAGGGGAGAAGAAGCTGTAAGATTGTTCGATAGGATGATCAAAGAAGGTGTTAACAAGCTTAAGCCCGACTATATAAGCTTCGTTGGGGTTCTCTTCGCCTGCAGCCATAGCGGGCTAGTCGACCGAGGGCGTAAATACTTCGATTCCATGAGGAAAGATTACGATATAAACCAGGGATTGAACACTACAGCTGCATGGTTGATCTCTTGGGCAGGGCTGGGAAGATCGAAGAGGCTGAAAATGTGATTTTGGAGTCTGAATTTGAACGCAGCGATTCTCTATGGGCTTCTTTGCTCGGCGCTTGTGTGAATACGAGCAGCTATACTGTGGCCGAGCGTGTGGCTTTGAAGGTGATTGAGCTGAGGCCCGACTATCACTTGAGTTATGTGCTTTTGGCGAACGTTTATAGACAGATTGGTAGGTATGGAGATTCTCATGAGATATGGAGCAGAATGAGGAGGAGAGGAGTCAAGAAAATGCCGGGAAAGAGCTCAATCGATATGAAAGGAGTTGCTGCCTGAGAAATTTCTGTCTCCTTCCCACATTGGATATCTTGGTTGTCTGGAAATTTGCAGGGCTCTCCATTTGCAGGAATTTTGCATTACTATTACAGCATTATAGATCAGAAGATTTGATTTATCTTCCCAGGCTAATTGAAGATTGAGGACTTGGAAAGGATATTCAGGTTTGTAAATTTATTACGTTTGTACTGGTCTAATTTGCATATTGTAATGACAAAAATAGTAAATGCCAAATATATATCTAATAACGAAAGACAAGAAGAGTAAAATATAATAATAAACAAAGCTGCCTCTTAACGAAAAGATAATCGAAGGAACACAGATCTGAGGTAAGGGAAAAACACAATGGCGAGAATTGAAGAAACTACAGAGCAAGAACCAACGAAGAATAATAAACCGGCGGCGAAGAGAAATCACGGATCCACGGCGTTTTTTGTGTTCGTAGATTATCTTTTCTTGGCCATCTTCTTCTGTTTCCTTGCATTCATTCTCTTCAAAATGCTCGGATTCTGACGCTCATTTGCTCTTTTCTTTTTTCTTGGAATTTCGTCTGCACTCGATCATGGGCTTCTAAAATTAGTTCTCTATTTGACATTTATATGTGTTTTTATTCTTTTGTTCTTCCCCTTCGTATATTTCTGGAGCTCATTGTTCCTAGATTTTTTTGCAGTTTGTCCTTTTAAAGTCTTTCTTGTAAAGAAAACAGATAATTTATTATTATCAAGAAACATCCATCACAAAGACATGGCACTCAAATCCCATAACAAACCAAAGAAACACACACACTCACACACACACACATCATAGCTACTTACTTATTCTTCAGGACTCAGATAGAACACTACTAGAGAGCAATCAATGCCTGGAAGGCACGGGCACTTCGAAACCAGGGGTAGGCAAAGGAGTGTCATCGCCCCCGGGGAATGTAACTGCGGCCCGTGGTTACACCTAACCCAGGGACCGAAATTCCATAGCCTCCATTCTTGCCAGTCGTGGGGTTATAAGTAAATGGGTTCACATGCTGACCCTCTTAGGGGCGATGACTCGACCTACGCCTGGGATCAAGAAAGAACGGTCGTGCTTGCCGAACCATTCGGGTTCGAGCCGCCCTCTTCGGTGGCTGGGATGTTTCGGGCCAAAACGGGGCCCAGCAATTGCAGTGCGAGGAGGGCGATGAGGGCTATGGATTTCGAAGAAGAAGGTGCCATTTTTTGCTGGGAATTATGAGATTGGTTTCTTAAAAAAGATTGCTTTTTTTCTGTTTGTTGTGATGTTTGAGATGATTTTTGGAGGGATTTTTATAGTTCAATCTTTCGACTGGTTTCGTGCGGTGAGTTAATGTTGGAATTGAATATAGTGCTGAATGTTTGGTGAATTTGCGAGCAAGGTATTTTTGTTAGTTGGATCCTCATTAAAGATAGATACGGAGATCAGAAGCTTTTCACTGTGCAAGCGATTATAACGGCTACTAAATGAATGTCGTCTGAACAAACTGTGTAATAATAACAAACAATAGCAGCAAGTGAAGACAAACTGGGACTAATAGAACAGGTTTGTATCAATGTAGTGAACAATCAACTACCTCCACACCATATCTAAATTAGCACACAATAGAAGACTTAAAACGTATTTCTCACGCATAAAAAGCAACAACACAAACTCGAAAAACCACCGAAATCGGACTTAGTTCTTGCCATTTTCAGCCGCGCGTTCCTCCTTCCCCAAAGCAACGACGACCCTCTTCAACAAGACCTCAGTAGTCTGATGAGAATTCTCCACGGCCTTCGAAACGACCTGCCACTTTTCCCCATGCTTAGGGTCAGCAGCGACGCACCTATTCAGCACTTCCTTCTGAGTCTCCTCATTGCCGTGCTGAAGCTCAAACTTGTAATAAAGAGCCCAAAAGTCGCCTATATCAGGGGCTAAAGTCACGGCCCGATTGAACCAAGAACGGGCCTTGTCGACTTTTCTGTCCTGCCAGAAAATCTTCCCCACGGCCGCAAGGACGTGGGGATTGTCCACACATTTCTTGAATGCGTCTCTGCTCTTAGTCTTCTGCTGTGGGCGCGGAGCCATTTCGATGGAAGCTGCCCAGAGAATACCACTCGAGGGACATTCTTGCAATGCCTTGGCCATCAATATGTCCGCCTCCTTCTTGAACCCATGGCGGGCTTCGGCCCGAACCGCAGCCAGCCACAGCTCGGGGTTCTGTGGATTCCTCTTACGGGCCATGGTGAGGACGGCACGGGCTTTGCTGAGCCCGTTGACCGTCTCCTCGAGGTGGGCGAGGGAGAGCCATAGAGGGATGCAGTGAGGGCAGTTTTTCAAGCCATGTTCGTACGTCTCCTTAGCCTTCTCCAAGTTGCCTAAACGTTCCTCAAGCTGACCGAGCATTAGCCAAAGCTTGAAGAACGAAGGGAACTGTTTTAAAGCTTCGTTCAGTAGCCTCCTCTCCTCGTCTGTGTTGCCTAATTCCCTCTCGACTATGGCTGATTTCATCCAAACCCTCTCCGTTCCTCCCCTTTCTCGGGCCTTGGCTAGGAGCATACGAGCACGCTCGGGCTCGTGGGTCTCGAACTCGAGCTTGAACGCAGCGAGCCATATCTCCTCGGAGTTGGGAATAGCAGCGTACGCTTCTTGGAGAATACCCCGAGCTGAAGGAACGTCGCCGGCGAGCCACTTTTCCTTGGCGGCCATGAGCCATAAGACTTCGGCGTGGGGTATGTACTGAACAGCCTTGCGCAGAAGAGCGTCTAGAGACTCTTTCGTGCCGTAGCTCTTCTCAAGCTGAGCAGCGTTGAGCCATATGCTCTTCTTCGTGAGGAAGACAGTGAGAGCATGGGCGTAGATAGCCCTCGCCGTCTCAATCGAACCCCTCTTCATACATTCCTCAGCGTCAGCAACCCAAGTCCTCTTCCTATCTTCTTCCTCCACGCCGACTTCGATTGTGTTGCGAATAATGGCCTGACAAGTTAAAACAGAGCCCGCCTTCTCAGAAGCTTCAGCCTCCTTCATCCACATCTCCCTGTCGATCTCAACGCCTTCCCTCTGCAAAGCCCTTATACCCCTTTCGATGATCTTACCGACCATTTCACTGTTCCCATTGGCTTCCTCCAACTTTGCAGCAGTGATCCAAATAGCTGGCTCCTTAGGCAGCTTCTCCCTCGCCTTATTCAGCACCTTCTTCGCATTGTCATAGGTCTCCAGTCTAGCAAGAGCCAACCACAGCTCCACGTGCAATGGACAACACTGCACAGCTCTCTGCAGAAGAACCCTCGCCTCGTCCTCCTTAGAGAGCTCCACCACCGCCTTCCACAGCCTCACTGAATCTTGATTATCATCGAGGCCTCTCAGAAGAACCCTCCTCTTAGCAGCATCGTCCTGCTCAAGCCTCGACGCCTGCATCCACAGCTTCACCGAGCTAGGGATTGCCTTGACGCCTCTGGCGATCACTGCCTTTGCCTCGTCTGGCTTGGCTAACCTACACGCCTCCAGCCATAAGTCCTCGCTCTTAGGACATTCCTCGCAGCCTCTTTGGATAAGCTGTTGAGCTGCCTTGATCTTGCCGGCGGCCTCTTCCAACCTTGCAGCTCCGATCCAACCGTGTGGATGCTTTGGATTCGTCTGAGTTATGGACTTCAATAACAGCCTTGCCTTTTTAATATCAGAGACCTCAGCGTCACTAACGAGCTTCATACTCTTCAAATCAGTTAGATACCCTTTTGGATCAACCACTGTCTGGCCGAGACAGAGTCAGACAATCTATCTAACTTTAGGGACAAGACAGTGCCTCTTCCTTCGCCGACCGCAGTCAAATCTGTGACTGGGGTTTGAGACCACGGCGTCTCCGTTCCGCCCACAGCACGACTCTTGGGATCGAGTGCGCTGACGTGCTCTTTTTCCTGCCTCGCCTTCTCTAACAGTGTGTCGGGAACTGGGACAAAGCTCTCGAATCTCTTCTTCTTATTCCTCAGCGAATAATCGCCTATTTCTGGTATGCTATCCCACTCGTCTGTGGATAAAGTGTACAGCTTTCGCTTCAAATCTGCAAACTGCTCGGTGATCTTGGGATTAGAAGCTCGGTACTTTTCAATCTCCTCCTTCAACCTAGCCTCCCTACGATCTTTTCTCCTCGAATCCATCCTCTGATCAATCGCCTCCCAAACCGCATCAGCCTCTTTATCCTCTTCATCATACTCGGACGAAGCAAACAACCCAGCATCGTTCCCCTCAAACTCATCAAACTTTTGATTCTCATCGTATCCCTTCTCCTCAGCCTCCTCGTCCTCCTCTCCCTCATCCTTCTGCCCGCCACGGGCAGGAGCTGCGGCAGGAGGCTGACCGATCGCTCGATCAGGCAGATCAGGGGCAGCTCGGGCAGGCCCAATATCAGACCGCGTGGTGAACCCCGTCGCACCACGCCCGAGGCCGGCCACATAGTTCGACGGCGGCTTCGAATTTAGGAAATCGAGTCGATTTTTGGGCTGCACGGGGGCCTGCATGCCGCCGGCGATGGGCGTGTGGATAACTAGGGTTGAGTATTGGCTGACACCGAGATTGGACAGCGAAACGTCGTCGTTCTGAGGGATTGTGAGCAGGCGCGGCGAAAGGTAAATCCGCTGCTGTAAGATTGGGATCTGAAGCGCCTGGTGGAGGTGGTGGGTTAGGGCTTTGACGGTGGTGCTTGCCGGCGATAGGTTCACGGCGACGGTTGTGTTGTCGGGAAGTTTCACGAAAACCATAGCTGAAATTTTGATTCTAAGACCTCAGCTGAGGGTTTGCGACAGATTAGAATGCTACTTAAATTAGATTATTATTAGGGATAAAACCTAAAATGGTCCCGATGTTACCCTGTGAACCAATTTAGTCCCCGATGTTACGCGTGAACCAATTTAGTCCCCAATGTTATCGAAAATGAACCAAATTGGTCCCTCCGTCAATCCGACCGTCAATTTAGACGGAGAAGACATTTGCGACGGCTTTAGCGACGGAATATCCGTCGCTAAATGAAAAATAAAAAAATAAATTAATATTAAAAATGAGGGAAAAATGCAAAAAAAAAAGAAAAAAATTCAAAAAATAGAGTAAACAATTAAAAAAAAGAGAATATTACTAAAAAACTAAATAAAAAATAATTAATAATAAAAATAAAAAATAACGAAAGTAAAATAAAAAATAAAATTAAATAAAAAATGATAAATTAAACATTAAAAGTGAGGAAAATCCAAAAAATAGGGGAAAATTCAAAAAATAGAGTAAAAATTCAAAAGCGAATATTACTAATAAATTAAAAAATAAATAGTAATATAGAACAAATAATAATAAAAAAATAAAAACTAAATTATATAAAAAAAAGATAAATATAAATTTAAGATTTAAAAAAAAAGTAAAAAGGAAAATATATTTATTTATTAAAATTAAATAAAAAGGAAAACAAAATTAAGGACTGAGAATTATCGTCAATTACTCAATTAATTGGGACAAAGACGAGATCGGGAATAAAATTCGAGAACTGTGACGATTATGTCCTCATTAACTTGGCAATGATGGTCTTCGTAAACTTTTAGAGTCATTTTTTATCCTTAATTTTGTTTTCCTTTATATCTAATTTTTAATTAATAAATATATTTTATTTTGACTTTTTTAAATCTTAAATTTATATTTATCATTTTTTTTATATAATTTAGTTTTTTGTTTTTTATTATTATTTGTTTTTTATATCTATTTATTTTTTAATTTATTAATGATATTCTCTTTTTTGAATTTTTAATCTATTTTTTGAAAATTTTCCCCTATTTTTTGGATTTTCCTCACTTTTAATGTTTAATTTATCATTTTTTATTTTAGTTTTCTTTTTTTATTTCACTTTCGTTATTTTTTATTTTATTTAGTTTTTTAGTAATCTTCTCTTTTTTTAATTGTTTACTCTATTTTTTGAATTTTTTCTTTTTTTTTTGCATTTTTTCCTCATTTTTAATATTTAATTTTTTTTTAATTTTTCATTTATTCCGTCGCTAAAGCCGTCGCAAATGCCTTCTCCGTCTAAATTGATGGTCGGATTGACGGAGGGACCAATTTGGTTCGTTTTCGATAACATTGGGGACTAAATTGGTTCACGCGAAACATCGGGGACTAAATTGGTTCACAGGGTAAACATCGGGGACCATTTTAGGTTTTATCCCATTATTATTACATAGGTCGGCGACTAATCCTCGACACGATTATCATTTATCGCAGTGTTAACTAACAATAAATAAATTACGTTATATCAACTTAATTATTATTTTTGCAGATATTCCGTAGGCCCATTTATCTTGGGTTTATTGGTCCTATTGGGCTAATTGTATTTACTTAGCATTGATATAACAAGCTTGGACCAATTTATTCTTGACCAAGGCTGAAAATATTATAAGGTTGATCATTTAATTTTGGATTATTATTATTATTAGTTTTTCTTTTTTTTTTTTGGTTTATCTATTTGAAGGGATAATGAAGATCACATAGTGAAGAAATGAGGAGGCATCACGTCACCTCCAAAAATACAACAAAATATATAAAATAGGAAATACTTGATCGAGCTGATAAAGTGTGGACCATTTTCTTTTCTCTTTTTCTTGGCATTCACAATTCACATGGTGAAGTGAGAATTGAGCCAATATAGTTAAATCGGTCAAAAAGGAAAAGAAATAAGATGGGGGTCCAGTGAGAGCATCTGATATTACCTACCGACAGATAATGGATCGTGGAATTTGTTTTAAAGACATTAAGTTATAAGTGATAGATAAACAATTTCTTCAATTAAGGCGCAAATACACACACACACACACCACACAACATTATGGAAAACAACGCAGCCCACAATCTACAAGTTGATGTCCACACGACACAATTCATCAAACTAGTTAGTGCAACGAAAGAATCTAGCTACTTTAATAATACAACCAAAAAACCAAGCACTCTCTCCTTTGGAGATGGCTACTACCACATCTCTCTCTCTCTCTCTCTCTCTCTCTCTCTCTCTCTCTCTATATATATATATATATCTCAAAACACACACTGCACACGCACTCACTTAGCAAGAGGGCACTTACACATTTATGATATAGTAGTAAATATATATATATATATATATATATATATATATATATATGTTTGAGATGATCAAGGGAGCTTGAAATTGAGACGAGAGGTATAAGTAGCCTTAGGAGACCAATTGCTAGGTATAACATCCCTCGCAGAGAGCTGTTTTCCAGTAGATAAAGTCGTTAGTTTAACGGAGAAAGGTCCACGTAATGGACCTGCGATGATGCACCAATTCGCACCCCACACGTGCGTCATCTCTAGCCATTGGTTCGAGTTCGCCTGCAGTACAAATGATCAACTGTTATAACGGCCGTTCCATAGTTAATAGTACTTCTTACTAATAAAGATAAAGACTATCACCAACTTGTAAATAAAGTAGATTTTCTAACAGGAAATGAAAATCTAATTTGCAAAGCATGTGTTGGGAATGGTGGTGGGCCCCGCGGTGGTCAGTGGGCCCCGCAGCGGAACGGTTTGGCTCGGTACGACGATCGGGAGAAGTGGGACACACGGGATAAATTTGGTGGGACCCGCACAGTAACTACCACGGTAAAAATAAAATTACCGTAAGGTAAGAAAGAACACTAGAATTTTAACGTGGAATACCCTCTGTTAACGAAGAGGGAAAAACCACGGCCGAGTCGGCAAAATCTTCACTATAGTAAAAATTACAACCCTCGAATTTTTACTATCTCACTTTTACCACTCGTGTTTACCTCACACCTCTCTGTGGATGTGGAACCCTATCAATTTCTACCTGAGCTGATAACCTCACAATTCACTCGAACTACTTCTCTCTATATATAGTAAAACTCGAAGAGCTTGTGATCATAATAACTGAAGAATCCTCAACCTATTTATAGATGTCTTCAGCTCTTCTGGACCGCTCAAAACGGGTGGCCAGGAATCCGCCGTGTCGCCCTTCAATATAAACCATTCATTGAAATAATATTATAATATAATATTATTTATTTATTTTTTTCTTTGGTCCTTATTGATGGGCGTCTCCTTTGGGTGGCTGGACCAACAATTCTCCCCCTCCAGCTTCATTCATTTTTTCCCTACCAATGGTCCAGCCACCCAAAGGAGACGCCCATCAACAAGGACCAAAGAAAAAAATAAATAAATAATATTATATTATAATATTATTTTAATGAATGGTTTATATTGAAGGGCGACGCGGCGGATTCCTGGCCACCCGTTTTGAGCGGTCCAGAAGAGCTGAAGACATCTATAAATAGGCTGAGGATTCTTCAGTTATTATGATCACAAGCTCATTCGAGTTTTACTATATATAGAGAGAAGTAGTTCGAGTGAATTGTGAGGTTATCAGCTCAGGTAGAAATTGATAGGGTTCCACATCCACAGAGAGGTGTGAGGTAAACACGAGTGGTAAAAGTGAGATAGTAAAAATTCGAGGGTTGTAATTTTTACTATAGTGAAGATTTTGCCGACTCGGCCGTGGTTTTTCCCTCTTCGTTAACAGATGGTTTTCCACGTTAAAATTCTGGTGTTCTTTCTTACCTTACGGTAATTTTATTTTTACCGTGGTAGTTACTGTGCGGGTCCCACCAAATTTATCCCGTGTGTCCCACTTCTCCCGATCGTCGTACCGAGCCAAACCGAGACCTGTTCCGCTGCAGGGGCCCACCACCATTCCCAACAGCATGAACGTATCTCTTGACGATCCAAAGACACACAAGCTTCCTCTCCTTATTATTACTGTCGGTCACGTGTTTGTTAAAGGAAGCGCATTTCCTTTCTACGCGCCTAACTTTAAAGAAGGTTGTTTGTTTTCTAGGTGGTTGTGAAAGTGTAGCTTTTCTTAATTATAAAATGCTATCTTTCTTTAGAGAAGAGAATTATATTTAATAAAAAAAAAGGCAAGTTACCTCTCTTATGTGCATAGATCCAACATCGCCATCGTCATCTTCGAATTCAACTAAGAGAGAGAGCCAATAATCAGTTGAACCTTCATTTACATGGAAAGCAATGTTTTTCCCTGGATACTTGCATGGAGTCCTGCATTTAAAATAAAATTTATTTTAAGTATGAGTGTGTGAACTAGTGTAGTGCTACTTCTGTCTTGTAATATATGGCGCAGGGAATATCTTAAATTGTTTATAATATTATGAACAATTATTAATATAGTATGTCAGAGATCGAAGACATAAAACCTTGACCAAAAGAGTTCCCTGCGCGTGAGAAGATATTTCATTAATTATGCACTTAAGTATGATCACGTACATGTTTAGATTGTAATTAATTACTATGGCATGCATCACGAGGGATCTGTCGTGACAGTTAAATTCAACAAGATCATTGAATAACATTCGTCATTTAATTATCAGACTTAACAATCACAACGCGACAATACAGAACAATACCGTTTGAGGAAAAGAGAACGACGCATAAGACATATCTCCAAAATTAATAATTAGTAGAAGATTTTAGAATACTTCACATTAATTACCTGCGGTAAATTACAGGAATGACCCCACGGTTCCTTAGCTGACCACCAGCCCCAGCCACGGCCAATCTACCAAAGGCGGCGCCGCCGAGGTCGAAGTGTACGTTACCGTTCGAGCAGTAGCCGCCGGGACACTCGTCGGTGATGACCACCGTCACGGCCCTCCTCGAGCATATCGAGCCGTCGAGGCACCTCACCTTGTAGCAAGCGCCGCACCCTTCACCGTTCTTGAACAAGACTGGGCTCACGGCGCCCACGCGCGCGCGGAATGGCTTCACGTCCACCAGCGACCCGTACCCGCACGCGCCGCCGTCGCTGCCGTCGCCCTCGGGGCTGCCGTACCACGTGGCGGTGGCGGAATGCCAATGTGGGTCCCCGACCACCGCGGCGGAGGCTTCGCCGATGGAGAGGAAGATTGCGGTGAGAATGGAGGCGGTGATTAGAGACATGGGTTCCATGTTTTCTTAGAATAGCTAAAGCAAGCTTGGAACTCTATGACAGTTATTACAGTGCTGTGGACTGACTGAGTGATGGAATTTATAAACGATGATTTAGAGAGAAAAAATAATGATGTTAGAAAAGTTAATAGTAAGTGGACTAACACTGCAATTTAGGTACTACTAAAGTAGAGTATATAGCAGTGTGTGTGCGCTTTTACAATTCAATGGAGCTTTTCTCAACGATGGAGGGACTTTTTGAGTGGGGCCCGACGACAGTTAAGGCGTTAAATCCGCAAGAACAGTATATCCACGTGTCTTGGCTTAGAAAGTGTCAGCGATTTAGGGACATATTGGTCATTACATTGCAACGATATTATACCGTTAATACTGTTTTGTTTCGTTCTTGGTTGGGTGGTGGGCCCCGCGATCAAACCGATGATAATTGATAATTGAGTTGCTTTCTCTTGCAAGGCTCCGCTCGTTAATGGGGTTGGTTGCTTTTCAATATATTTCTTTTTCCTTTTGTGTTGCTATTGTTGTGTTTATTTATTTTTCCTCTTTCGTCCCTTGATTGTCGCCATGACATTCTGCTATGTAATTTTGAAGATCTATATATGTTTAAAATATAGGCAGCAATTGCATTTCATAGCAAGCGTCGACGATTTTATATCAAATTGGAGAATTTGTAATAGAATAAACACGAGTTGCTGTGGTGTAGTGGTTATCACGTTAGTCTTACACACTAAAGGTCCCCAGTTCGATCCTGGGCAGCAACATAATTTTTATTCTCTTTTTTTTCTTATTTTTTTTTGTTCAGTCCTGAGAGAAGTTCAGAGTCCAGACTGATCAATTGCATCCAACAAACAAACAAAAGATCAATAAAAGATCAATGGTCCTAAGGGTGATCATCAGCAGCAATCAACTTCAAGATACATTCTATAAGCATCTCTATCCGCCGAGTAGTATCGTTCTACTAAAGCATCCACGGCGAACCCGAGTTTCTGATACAGACTCAAAGCTGCCTTTCTAGAAGGATCGACGTGTAGCGATATACGGCCAATCTTCCTCATCTTACACCTCTCTATCGATGCTTTAAGCAATGCTTCTCCATGGCCTTGTCTCCTGAACTTTTCTTTTACTGATCAAGAACAAAACATCAGACAAATCTTGCCAATGTCATCAGATTCTCAACGTTATCACATCAATCCAAGAACTCAATACCAATGCCTACCAAGCAATTTATGTTCTAGCACCTGATTCGTACTTGGGACTAGCTCTGCAATTGAAAAAGGCCGTAACTTTACATATAAAACGAAAGAAAACAGAGTTGTTCACAATACCCTTATTACCAAGAAACAGCAGCAGCTGATTTAATTGTAAAGGTCATAACTTTACATGGAAAATGCACAAATGAAGCTGTTAAGGACCCAAAAGAGAAAAAGTGATGAAATTGTGGAAAAGAAAAACAACTCGGTTTCAGCATAGTGCATCAGATGAGAAGCTATACACACCTGCGAGCTTTGTGATGGAAGCGTAGAGTGAGGATGGCCATGAATACATGATGTACCCAGCAATTTCACCTTCGCACTGAGTGTAAAGCAGCCCACAATTTTTCTTCTTGAGCTCATCTTCGAATGAATTGGCGAGCGATTCGTGTTTGGGGAAAAGCTTCTTCTCTATTCTCACTATCTCTTCCACCACTTTTGCGTAATCCTCCGAGTTTCTTCGCAGCTCTGCGATTTCACAAACAGACATCACTGTGTAAGGGTTTTCAATCAAGAATTTTATTCCCTATTTCTTTCTTCGAAGTATGTAATCTGCGCCACAGCTCTTGGAAGAATCGTCGTCAGCGATTCTCATCATATTCACAGTAATCGTCAGAGGCAGTAGCGTTTCAGTAAGTATCTCAAAGCCAAGGGTCAAGCAAGCTTGAGTCGCATGATCAAGACGACAAGATTCGACAGCCAAGTGAGTTTGCTGGCATCCATTGCAAGAAGAGGCTTCAAGTTAACGGTAATATCGACGGGGCCCACGACAAAGTGGGAAAATGTCCCAAGTTAGTTGACGGTCATCATTTTCAAGCGAACGGAAGGTGTATGTTGAGTAAAATATACACACAATAAGAAAGATATTCCTCAGAGCAGCTAAGTCATAGATGAATGGGATGGGACACTACTAGAAAAAGTTAACATCTTTAATAAGTTTCACCATCTTCTGAGCTGGCTCGAACGTGAGTTGTACTAAACAAAGGAAAGTAAGATGCAAAATTAAGAATAATGATACAGCCAATAGTTGATTGTCGTCGCACTTTCACTTTGTGAGTTGGATCCCACGATATGGTCTCTCCATCTATATATACATCGACTTAAAATAACGTTGGCACTCCAAATATTTTCTGAAGTTTGAAGATTTAAAGAAAGAAAGAAAAAAATAAGTTTTGTGCAATGGGGAGTTTCGAGCAACAAGTGAAGGATAGAGCCAGCGAGCTTACGCATATATTCAAGAAAGGTTTCAAGATCGTTGGAGATTCATGCAAGAAAGGATGGCAAAGGGTCAAACACATCAGAAAATGAGTCAACTTATTATATTTTTCAGTCTTGTGATTCTTGGTTTATGGATGGATCTTGAGGCTTGGTTTGTTTGATGATCTCTTGGTAGTTTTCCCATTTTATTTTATTTTTTCATTCTCAAAATTCGTAGCTGCGTAAGTGTCCTTCTGAGGAGTTGCATTTCATTACTGGAGTTGTTCTTTGAAAGATGGATTGTTTTAGAATTTATTGTTCTAAACTTTTTATTATTTTTTTTGCTTTATGGTTTTACATGTGACTAATTACAAGCCAAATTATAACAAATCAGAGGAAGAAAGAAAAGATGGTTACTTTTCTCCTCCAAAACCCACCTTGTTGAACCTAACCCACCCTTCTCTTGTTTCATCCTCAGCATAAATTAACTCGAATCTCTCGCATATATCCTTTGCAGATTTACCTTTGTTTCATAAGATTTCGATTTTAGTTGCTTAATTTTATAGCGATATCTTAGCTGATTAATTTTTGCAACTTACTATTAGAAACAGAACAATTTGGTCGAGTACTTTGAAACCTCTGTTACTGCCGACATCGCTGACTGGAAATGGTAACGTACGAGAAAAGAAAAAAAGAAGACAACATAAAACTGTTCTATGTTGGGATGAAAAAGCCTTTACTTATTACATTGCACTTACTTATACCTTCGTTTGTCTCTCTATTATCCTTAACGCGAAATTACATTTGAAACTGTTATACGTTTGGATGAGAATAACCCTCATTATACTGCATGCGCCATTCATTTCTCATTTTCTTTTTCTCACCAAACGTTCTTAGGTGGTTTAGGCAAAAAAATCAAACATATCCCCCGATAATAATGGGAAAAAATTAAAGATTATAAAAAGGCCTCAACGTTTTGAAGAAACAATGATAGGGCTAGTTAGGATATCTCCTCCCCAAGGAAGAAGAGAACAACAATTATGGAACCAAGAAACTCATTAACTCTCTTTCTTTTCTTCCTTCTCGGATATTCATCCTCCTCATTCATCTCAAGTAATCACATTCTTTCCTACCACGAATCAAATTCTAAAAAAGACCATATATTTGTGAAATATTTGAAAAAGAAACCCTAAAACATACGATCATTATAATAAGCATGCTCCCTCATATTTGTTCTTGTTTTTTTTTTTCGCTCGCAGACGACGATGCCCGCCCTTCACTTCCCTCGATAGGCCGCCGTAGCCTTCTTCAGCAGAAAAAAAGTAAAATCGATCCCTTTTTTTCTTCGTTCGAAAATGCAATTTTAATTTTCTTAAAATTAATCGCATGCAAACAACAAAACAAAACGCAGATTGCCCGGTGAATTTCGAGAACATGAACTTGAGAAACATAACGAGCCAATGCAAGGGACCGAATAACTACACGGCCGAGCTTTGCTGCTCGCCATTGAAGGATCTTCTGTGCCCAATAAAAGATGCCATAAACGACTTGGCCACGACGTGCGCTGACTCGTTCTTCAGCTACTTGAATCTCCACGGCAAGTATCCGCCGGGATTGTTTGCAGCTCTGTGCAAGGATGACGTCAGGGAAGGGTTGGACTGCGGCGGCGGAGGAGACGACGACGACGGCGCTGAGGTCATCGACGACGATCGTTATATTAGTCGCCACTATGCGAGCGCGGCGTTGGGCGGTGGCGCTCGTCTCTGTTCGAAAACGCTGAAGGGAATGGCGACTCTAGTTGTTGTTGGGTTGGTGGTGTTGTGACTTGTGAGAGAGGGAGATTTGTCAGCTGAACGTACACATATCTATGTGGTCACGTATTCTCTGTTGACTTTTTCATAATGTCGACATTACATCAAGGTTCTGAAACCGGATTTTCGAACCGAAAAATTTAGTGGTATAAGGTTTAGTGGTTTAACCGGAATAAAACCGGGACAAAACTGGTGTAAACCGGTGTATTTAAAAATTTAAAAATATATTTAAATAAGTACAATGATTATTTTTATTTTTTAGTAGGGAATATTGCTATCATACATAGCTGAATATGGTGTTATACACCTTTTAAAAAAATATTTTATTAACCTTAAATTTATTTTTTTATCAAAATTAACTTTAATATAATAAACAATTAAAAATAATATCAAAATTTATGCTAATTTATAAAAAAAATCAACATTTGGGCCGAGAATTAGTCGGCCCATTAGCTTACTTCTTATTGGATTAAGCATTTCATAGTTTTTCTTTTTTTTTAATTAAACAATTGGACCGGACCGGGCCCGAACCGTATTTTGGGCCGGTCCGCGGTTTTCCGGCCCAAACCGCCCGGCCCGGTCCGGTCATTAAAACCCTGCATTACATTTACACAAAAATTGAACGGAAGATAAATAAAAAGATAATTTTGACCTCGTCATAAGGAAAATTGCCACTGCAATTTTTTATTTTTCGATAAGTAGTGAAAAACTGAAACTCATGTCGTGTGAGAGGGTTTCGAACAAAATCGTCGCTGTCTTTAATTGTCGTATAGGACTAACCAAGGTTACAACTCGACTAAGTTGATCGAACTAACTAACCATGGGTTATTACAGGCATGCACGTGGCTTGACTCATGGTTATATTTTACAATACAATTTGATCATACATATCTCAACAATATTGGAGGCTGACATGAAACATGGCAACTTGCTAATTGTCGGATATGTCCATTTAGTCAACTTTTATTATTACAAGTTATTATTACAGCGACAGTATTTAGATTAATAAGACGCGTTTACGAAATAGTCCTATCATCCCCGCAACGCGTTAGTTGTATGAAGTGAAAATCAACTTTTTATTATTATTATTTTATTAACCGATGATTGAGATGATATTTAGTTATTAATTTGAATCTCGAACCTTTGTGCATATACAGTACAAATGGAGAGTCTCGTTTCTCAGAAGATGACATCCATATCCCAAGGCTTTGTCTTATCCTCAGGATGAGGAAATATTCAATAGAAACATATGCTAAGTAGTTTTTAATTAAAAGTCGTTGATTGTAATTATTCACTTAATTCAAGATCTGAGTTCATAGATTATTACTAGTCATCTTTCGTGTTAAGACAAAGTACGGATTATCAGGATTAGGGGTGGTTCGGTACGGTATACCATACCAAAACTGTGATACCGTATACCGTACCGAAATTTTGGTATATCATACCAATACCACACCAAAATTTCGGTATACCTTAAATTTCGATACGGTATCATACCGAAATTCCAGTATGGTATCGGTATCATACCTTCTATACCATTCACACAGAGGGTTTTTTACCATGCATGTCTCGTAACTCGTTAATTCGTTGTTTTGGAATTTTTAATCAATTCAAACTTGTTAGGCCCCGATAAAATAGATTATTAATACCAAAATTTTCAAAATAAAAAGATTTTTTAACCTTAAATAATTTACATAGCCACTCTCCTTAAAAACTTTACATAACCACAAAATACAACTTTATATACAGATTAATTAAAACGAAGCGGCTATATTTAAAAAATTAGTGAAGATTAACAAAAAGTAATTGCATTGCATCTTCACGATTTCAAAATCCTGAAAAAAAAACATTAAAAAGGCAAAAATTAAACGTTACTTGAGTTACATAAGTAAAATATGATGGGCCTAATCTTAGAAAGTTGTGTATAAGTTAATAATTTATGGGCTAAATAAGTTTACGAAGATCCTTAATTTTTCATTTTATATTTTTTGAGATAATATAATATATATAGGTGTGTATATATATAAAATATATTAAAAATTTTAGTATTTCGGTATTCGGTATAATCGGTATACCTAATTTTAAAAACTTTCATACCCTTACCGTACCGAAAATGTTCTGTACGGTATCATACCTTACCAAAAACTTCGGTATACCAAAATTTTCGATATTTTCGCTACGATTCGATACGATAAGGACGGTATTTCGGTATTTCGGTATTTTTCCCCAGCCCTAATCAGGATCTTGGAAACTCTTCCCTTCGCCACTAAGAGTCAACTTACGTAGGTCAACTAACTCTAGAAGAATATAAAAAGTTAGATTCTATTATCTATATAAATATTGCAATTATGACGGCATTATTTATTTCATTAATTGGAGGTTTATGGACATATCATGAACCCAATACCCAATGTGTCCCATTTAACATAACGACGTGATTCCTTCTCCTTGCTGTTGAGATTATTCAAATAAAAAAATGTAGTATTTTTCTTGGTCACACTAGCATGAAATGTATTTAGGGAAAGATATTTAATAACTAATTCAACTAAAATTAATATGAGTGACCGTTAAAGGGAAACTAATAATAATCAATATTTTCCAGCTCGAAAAAAGCAGTACACAAAAAAAGAAAGAAAGGAAACGGAAAAACCTCAAAAGGCGTAATGTCCAACGTACAACACCAGAGGCGCTACGTACAACTTGTAATGAGAATCAAAGTCACCATCGCCCTCATTGCTCGGTTATTTACAGCGTAAACCCCACACCACACGCACCATCCGCCATAACCCGTTTGAATATTTTCCCCATTTCGTCTTCTCCAAATCTACCACGCATTGACTGAATCTCAAGCTCAGCCTAGAGCGACGAAGTAATCGGATGAATTGACCGAAATCCGTGCTAGATCTTGCCTGAATCTCATGAATAACCGTCGGAACGACGAAGCTGAAATCTACAACATCATCCCTGTCCGCAACCTACTCGCGGACCACCCATCGCTTCGTTTCCCGGAGGTACGTGCTGCGGCGGCTGCGCTGCGAGCCGTCGGAGACCTCCGCCGCCCGCCTTTTGCTCCATGGCTGCCACACCACGACCTCCTCGACTGGCTGTCGCTGTTCTTCGGGTTCCAGTCCTCCAGCGTCGCGAACCAGAGGGAGCACTTGGTGCTTCACCTTTCAAATGCTCAGATGCGGCTGAATCCTCCGCCGGACAACATCGACGTCCTCGACGCCGGCGTGCTCCGAAGGTTCCGTCGACGCCTGCTGAAGAACTACTCCAGCTGGTGTTCTTACTTGAACATTAGGTCGAGCATTTGGCTGTCGGACTCTCGTCGTTCCGAGGATTGCAGGCGGGAGCTGCTCTATGTTTCGTTGTATCTGCTGATATGGGGTGAGGCTGCAAATTTACGTTTTATGCCCGAGTGTATATGCTACATCTTTCATAACATGGCTATGGAGTTGAATAAAATATTAGAAGACTATATCGATGAGAACACTGGGAGGCCCTTTCTGCCCTCGGTTTCTGGAGAGAACATGTTTTTGAACAAGGTTGTTAAACCGATTTACGATACAATCAGTGCAGAGGTTAACAACAGTAAAAATGGCACTGCCCCGCATTCGGCTTGGAGGAATTATGATGATATAAACGAATATTTTTGGAGCAAAAGGTGTTTTGAGAGGTTGAAGTGGCCAATGGACTTGGGGAGTAACTTTTTCGTCACAGGGCATAAAGGTAAAAAAGTCGGGAAAACGGGGTTTGTGGAGCAGAGGTCATTTTGGAACTTGTTACGGAGTTTCGATAAGTTATGGGTGATGTTGATTCTGTTTCTTCAAGCTGCAATGATTGTGGCTTGGGCAGAGAGGGATTATCCATGGAAAGCATTGCGCAGTAGGGACGTTCAGGTGAGGTGTTTGACAGTATTTCTCACATGGAGCGCATTGAGGTTTCTGCAGTCTTTGTTGGATATTGGGACACAGTATAATTTGGTGTCGAGGGAGACCAAGGCTTTGGGCGTGAGAATGGTTCTGAAGAGTCTTGTTGCTGCTGTCTGGATCGTGTTGTTTGGAGTGCTATACGGCAAGATATGGAGTCAGAGGAATGCTGACCGCAGATGGTCTCCAGCTGCAAATAGGAGAGTGGTGAATTTTCTTCAGGTTGTGGTTGCTTTTCTTGCACCCGAGATTTTGGCACTGGCTCTGTTTATCATCCCGTGGGTTAGGAATTTTATAGAGAACACGAATTGGAAGATATTTTATTTGCTGTCGTGGTGGTTTCAGAGCAGGACTTTTGTGGGTCGGGGGCTCCGGGAAGGACTAATTGACAATGTGAAGTATACCCTATTCTGGATTGTGGTGCTTGCTACGAAATTCGTCTTTAGTTATTTCATGCAGATTAAGCCTATGGTTAGGCCTACAAAGACGTTGCTTGATCTCAAAGATGTTAAGTATGAGTGGCATGAGTTTTTCGGTCACAGCAACCGGTTTGCAGTGGGACTTGTGTGGCTTCCGGTTATTTTGATATACCTAATGGATATCCAGATTTGGTACTCGATCTACTCTTCGTTTGTCGGTGCTGGGGTTGGTCTGTTTGAACACTTGGGTGAAATTCGAAACATGCAGCAGTTGAGATTGAGGTTTCAGTTCTTCGCCAGTGCGATACAGTTTAATCTGATGCCCGAGGAGCAGATGCTAAATTCCAGAACGTTCGGTAACAAGATCAAAGATGCATATCACCGATTGAAGTTGAGATATGGATTCGGTCGTCCCTTTAAAAAGCTTGAATCTAACCAGGTCGAGGCGTATAAGTTTGCTTTGATTTGGAACGAGATAATTTTTGCGTTCAGAGAAGAAGATATTCTCAGTGATCGAGAGGTTGAGCTTCTTGAGCTGCCACAAAGTGACCGCAAGAACTCTAAAGGCAACTGGGACATTGGGGTGATTCAGTGGCCTTGCTTGCTCCTGTGTAATGAGCTGTTGCTTGCTCTAGGTCAAGCTAAAGAGATGGTTGATCCTCCTGATAGGTGGCTTTGGTATAAGATCTGTAAGAATGAATTCAGGAGATGTGCTGTGATTGAGGCATATGAAAGTTTAAAGCTCTTTCTCCTTGAGATCGTTAAAAATGATTCGGAGGAGCGCACCATTATCAGAACTTATTTTCATGAAATCGATCAATATATTCAGGTGGAGAGATTCACGAAACAGTATAATATGACTGCTCTTCCTAAGATACACGAGAAGTTAGTCCATCTTCTCAGTCTTGTCCTGAAGCCTGACAAAAATGTTGATAAGATAGTAAATGCTTTCCAGGCCCTTTATGAGGCTGCGATTAGGGATTTCTTGAAAGAGAAGAGGACCAACAACCAGCTGATGGAGGATGGTCTGGCTTCTAAGAGGAGAGTGTCCGGTGAGAACTTACTTTTCCAGAACGTCATTGAGCTACCTAATTCAAGCAATGAGAACGTCTATCGTAGGGTCAGGAGATTGCATACCATTCTCACCTCTCGCGATTCCATGCACAAAATTCCTGAGAATCTTGAAGCAAGGCGACGAATTGCCTTCTTCAGCAACTCCTTGTTCATGAACATGCCTCATGCTCCCCAAGTTGAGAAGATGATGGCCTTTAGCGTCTTGACCCCGTACTACAGTGAAGAAGTGTTGTACAGCAAGGAACAACTCCGAACCGAGAATGAAGATGGGATTTCCACCCTTTATTACTTGCAAACCATTTATGCTGACGAGTGGAAGAACTTCTTGGAGAGAATGAAGCGACAAGGAATGGCTAGTGAAAGGGATTGTGGACCTCTAGGTTAAGAGATCTTCGATCTTGGGCGTCATACAGGGGTCAGACTCTAGCCAGAACAGTAAGGGGGATGATGTACTATTATCGTGCCTTAGAGCTGCTGGCATTTCTCGATTCTGCATCTGAGATGGACATGCGAGAAGCAAATCAACAATTGGTTTCCATGAGACAAATTGACGACGCGGATGGTTTGAACTCGGAAAGATCACCCTCCTCAAGAAGTCTGAGCAGAGCAAATAGTTCAGTCGGTGTCTTTTTCAAAGGGCATGAGCGAGGGACAGCTTTGATGAAATTCACCTATGTGGTTGCCTGCCAGATTTACGGTTCTCAAAAAGCCAAAAAGGATCCCCATGCTGAAGAGATACTCTATCTGATGAAAACCAATGAAGCCCTTCGTGTTGCCTATGTAGATGAGATATCTGTAGGCAGGGATGAGAAAGAGTTCTATTCTGTCCTTGTGAAATATGATCAGAAACTGGAGAGAGAAGTTGAGATATATCGGGTCAAATTGCCTGGCCCTGTGAAGCTCGGCGAGGGTAAACCTGAAAATCAAAATCACGCTCTCATATTTACCCGGGGAGAGGCAGTGCAGACCATTGATATGAACCAGGACAACTATTTTGAGGAGGCTCTAAAGATGCGGAACCTTTTGGAGGAATTCAGGCTTTATTATGGTATCAGAAGACCTTCTATTTTGGGGGTTCGGGAACATGTTTTCACAGGTTCCGTTTCAGCACTTGCTTGGTTCATGTCTGCTCAGGAGACAAGCTTTGTCACCTTGGGGCAACGTGTTTTGGCCAATCCCTTGAAAGTTAGGATGCATTATGGCCATCCAGACGTCTTCGATAGGTTCTGGTTTCTGACTAGGGGAGGTTTAAGCAAGGCTTCTCGAGTTATCAACATCAGCGAGGATATTTTTGCTGGTTTCAATTGCACACTGCGGGGTGGGAATATTACACACCATGAATACATTCAGGTGGGAAAGGGAAGAGATGTTGGGCTAAATCAGATATCCATGTTTGAAGCTAAAGTTGCCAGTGGTAACGGCGAGCAAACTCTGAGCCGGGATGTTTACAGGTTGGGTCATAGGCTTGACTTCTTCAGAATGCTCTCGTTCTTCTATACCACCGTTGGTTTTTTCTTTAATACAATGATGATTGTTCTCACTGTTTACGCCTTTCTGTGGGGCCGGCTTTATCTGGCGCTGAGTGGGGTGGAAGGTTCTGCTGTTGATAATACCAATGATAACAGAGCACTTGGTACGATTTTGAACCAGCAGTTTATAATTCAATTAGGTCTCTTTACTGCATTGCCAATGGTTGTCGAAAATTCCCTTGAACACGGATTTTTGAGCGCTATATGGGACTTTATAACCATGCAGCTGCAGTTTTCATCTGTATTCTATACATTCTCTATGGGAACCCGTGGCCACTACTTTGGCAGAACTATTCTTCATGGTGGTGCAAAATATCGTGCTACGGGACGTGGTTTCGTCGTGCAGCACAAGAGTTTTTCGGAGAACTATCGACTCTATGCTCGTAGTCATTTTGTGAAGGCAATCGAACTGGGGTTGATACTGATCGTGTACGCTTCCTATAGCCCAGTAGCTACAGGGACATTTGTCTACATAGCGTTGACCATTTCCAGTTGGTTTTTGGTAGTGTCCTGGATACTGGCACCTTTCTTTTTCAATCCATTGGGCTTCGACTGGTTGAAGACTGTGTATGACTTCGACGAGTTCATGACATGGATATGGTTTAAGGGTGGCATCTTTACCAAATCTGAACAAAGCTGGGAAAAGTGGTGGTACGAAGAACAGGATCATTTAAGAACAACTGGTCTTTGGGGCAAGATTCTCGAAATCATTTTGGACCTTCGCTTCTTCTTTTTCCAGTATGGGATCGTGTATCACCTAAACATCGCCTCCAACAGTAAAAGTGTTGCTGTTTACTTGCTTTCATGGATCTATGTGGTCGTGGCTCTTGGCTTTTACTCTGTGATAGCATATTCTCGCGACAAATATGCTGCAAAGGAGCACATCTACTATCGTTTGGTTCAGTTTCTTGTTATTGTTCTAACCGCCGTAGTGATAATCGCCCTACTCGAGTTTACCGACTTCACTTTGGTTGATATCTTCACAAGTCTGCTTGCATTTATTCCCACTGGGTGGGGATTCATCTCTATTGCACAAGTGGTTAGGCCCTTTTTGGAGAGAGCGAAGCTGTGGGATACCGTTGTTTCTGTTGCTCGCATGTATGATATAATGTTTGGAGTCATTGTTATGACCCCTGTCGCTGTTCTGTCATGGTTGCCCGGTTCTCAAAACATGCAGACAAGGATTCTTTTCAATCAAGCATTTAGTAGGGGCTTGCACATATCCCAGATTGTGACTGGAAAAAAACCAAAGGCTGATTTGTAAATTGAGGTAACTTATTTGAATGGATTTTAATTTAATGGATACAGTTGATGCTTCATCTTCCGTGTGCAATCCTTGAGAAGCTGATTCTCATCCTCAGTAATCGACTTTTTGGGTCCATTTTTTTTTTTTTAGGTTTTGTTCTAAAGTTATAACCGGCATCTGCTAACTCATCGTTGTTTTTCATTGAATTGTATGTACAGAACAGAAACTGTTTCACACCATGTCCACCATTCAAATGGTTTGAGTGAATGATGGGGAAAAAGTGGGATGGGCTTTGAACGGTAAGAATGCTCTCTACGTTTGAATGGTCTTTGATAATATTAAGAAATCACAATCGAAATAACGTTAGATTTCTTACGGAGCAACACATCTCTCTGTTGCAGGTTTTATATTGTTTGCTTTGCTATGGTGGACTGAAGCTGAACAACGACTACATAGTGCATTTACGTTGATTGAGTATCTCTTGGTTTCTGTATGTTCCTACTAATACTACGTGTTGGTGTTATTGTACAAAAGAGCTTTTTGACAGCATTTCTCTTGGCGAGTTAGTTCTACTGTTATTGTTGTTTCGTTCTTATCATCAACTTTCTGTAATAGATATAAACAACAAGTTTTTTTCTCTAAAGATTCTGAATCTCATGACATGTAGAGCCAGCATTACCTTTCACGGGGTCAATTATCTGTGATACACACCACTTGATTTGTGTATATTGGCAATATATCGTATGGTTACTGAGCCAGAATGTTGATAGCCTTTCGATGCATGCAGGGACGTGTGTCGATAACTATCGTATATTTGATTGAGATGATATTGCAAAAAATACTGTATGTGGTCCATTGCCTTTTATTACAACACAGATATTTTAGATCTACATATATGCTGCACATGAAAATTGCCAGTTGTTTGCAATAATTTAACATAGATTTAAATTCTAGCAATAGTGTAACTGTTCCATGAATTTCACGCTAAACGTCGTTTAAGAAATTTTCACAAATATTAAGAAATGAGATAAAATGTCCCTTATACCCTCATTAATCATTTGCCGCATCACTATTCCACTTATTGGTGCATGTGCACGTTGTAAGCCCTCTTTTACCAGAATAATAGATCTTGGAGCGAGATAGAAGAAGACTCTTCATCTTCATCATATTCTCTTCAATTTTTTTCACCAGAAAAATAAATCTTGGAGCAAAAATTATTCAATTTATTTGATCTGAAATTTAAGACGTGGAAAGGGAGGGTAAACAAAATTATTTCAATGTTTTCAAATGACTATATTATGAAAAAGGATTGATCTGAATATTCTAGTAATAGATGATCTATTGTTTAACTTTGGCAATCACTTCATGATCTTCGGATTCAACTTTGAGAGATACCCTGTCCTCCTCAATCTCTTGTTTGACTTGAACTTGGAAAGAATACTGAGCTTTTGAAATGGGTTGCTTTTTCTTTCTATCTCCCATTCAAGAGATTTTCTTCTACAATTGCAGAGAATTATTTAGGTGGAGTTTACAGATTTTTGAACATGTTTTATAGATATTTGAACGGGGCTTGTGGAAAATTTAAGAGATATTGGAACTTGGTGAGATTGACATTGGAAAGACATGTTTTTAGAAGAGAGGTGGTTTACAGATTTTTTTTAAGAGAGGTGCTTACAGAAGTTGGAATATATGTTGGTGTAGTTTTTCTTGTATAGAACCTTGTGTTGTTATTTAACATAAGGGGCAAATCTGGAAATCTAAACATAATTTTTTCTCAAAGGAAAAAACTAAACTGTAGAACGACATTAACAGATGAGTAGTATATATGAACCCCCTCCCTCCTAACCAAATGAAATCATAACTGACATAAAGAAAAGGGGAAAAAGATAGCATTTCTATTTGTCGAAAATGTCATCATCATTTATTAACAGTGGAGAATCACACCAATTAGAAGCAGCAGCACTCATCAGCTCAGACGATGAACTCCTTCTTGAAGCTCAGGCCCATGTATGGAACCACATGTTCGCCTAATTCCAAAAATCCATGTGTCTGAAATGCGCCATAGAACTAAACATACCCGACATAATTCACAAACACGGCAAGCCCATGTCCCTATCGCTGCTCTCCAAAACCCTAAAACTCGATTCCCACAAGTCCCAATGCCTAAGTCGCATCATGCGCGTGTTAATACACGCCAAGTTCTTCACCACGGCCTGCATAAATATCTCCCATGACGAAGAAGAAGAAGAAGAAGAAGAAGAAGAAGAAGAAGAAGAATTACAACCCTACTATTCTCTGACAAGAGCTTCTCTTCTCCTTCTAAAAGACGAGCCCATGAGCGTGTCTCCTTTTGTAGAGCTTGTCTTGGACCCTTTTCTAGCTAAGCCATGGCAGCACTTGAGCGAATGGTTGCTGATCGAAGATAAGGCTGAGGGCCATTGCTCTCCTTTTGAAACTGCACATGGACAAAGCATTTGGAAATCTGCACTCTCCAAAGATGTGAGGCTTACACAGTTGTTTTATGATGCGATGGCCCGTGATTCTGCCCTCGTGGGTCCGCTTTTGATTCGACGTTTCGGAGGATATTTTGAAAGGATCGACACTTTAGTCGACGTATAGGAGGTGGCTCAGGTACTAATAATAATATTTATGGATAATTAAAACCCTAAAAAGTATATAGAGTACTAATTCCATCATAGTCAAGTTGATTATTCTTTAGCTCTTAGTGAGCGTGCGTACGTAGAGTGTTCATCCATTTCATATGTTGTTCTAAAAACAGGTAATATTGCGAAAGCGATCGCTGATGCTTTTCCCAAGGGTGACATGTACGGTTCTTGATCTCCCACACGTTGTGGATGGTTTGGAATGTAATAATGAGGATTCATGTAATGGAAATCTGAGATATGTTGGAGGTTGATATGTTTGAGATGATACCTTCAGCTGATGTCCTTCTACTAAAGGTAACGTATTATATATGTACGTATATAGAGACACTTGCACAGTTAATGAAATTCGATCTCATATATCTTTCTGTAATTAACTACACTACAGTGGGTGTTGCACGATTGGGACGACGAAGCATGCCTTAAAATACTGAAGAAGTGCAAAGAATCGGTGCTTATGAACAACGGTGGAAGATGTTGGGAATAAAGCCCAAGTGTCTCCCGAGGAGAAGCCTCCCGAGCGAGTAGAGCTTCTCGAGCCTGAAGTCTCCCGAGTGAGATACCGTCCGAGTAAGAGGAAGACAGAAGAGAAACCGATCGAGAAAGAGGAGCATCCCGAGAAGGAAATCTCCCGACTAGGTTACATCCCGAGCAAGAGCAAGCCAGAAGGCAAACTGTCCGAGAAGGAAGAATCTGTCGAGCAGAAGGCCGAGCAGAAAGGAATGACCCGAGGAGAAGTTGCTGGGAAGTGCTGGAAAGAGCAGATCGTGGGAGAACTGCTGAAGTAGTGGACAGCAGTTGAGGAACGAAAACTTCTCCCCACGTCTGTAGTGGAGGCAACTGCCTTAGTAGTATAAATAAGTAGTTTTGCTGTTTTAGTAAAGATAGAGAGTCAGTGTCCAAGTCGAATTCTGCTGTGTAGTTTTTTCTCTATAAGTAAGAAAAGTGCTTCTCCGTCACTCCGTGAAAATTCTCAGAATTCCATTTCAAATTGCTTCCGAAAACAGTTTACCAATCCCACACGCAATCCGCTATAAACAACAAATTGGTATCAGAGCTTATGGTAACGATGGCGACGATGGGAGTTAACGGCGGCCAAATCCCCATACCAAAACTCACCAAGTCCAATTACGAGAATTGGAGCATCAAGGTGAAAGCGCTGCTCGGGTCTCAAGATGCGTGGGAGGTGGTCGAGACCGGTCACGTCGAGCCGGAAAATACGGGTGGATACTCGACCGCACAAATGAAGGCATTGAGGGAGTCCCGAAAGCAGGACAAAACAACACTTTACATCATCTATCAATCCGTAGATGAAGCCGGCTTCGAGAAGATAGCCGAGGCTACGACTTCAAAGGAAGCGTGGGACACGTTGGAAGCAGCCTATAAGGGCGCTGACCGTGTGAAGCAAGTTCGACTGCAAACCCTTCGAGGAGAACTCGAAATGACGAAGATGAAAGAAGGCGAAAGTGTCTCCGAGTACATCACTCGGATTCAAACAATTGCGAATCAACTAAAGAGAAACGGAGAAGCCTTGACGGATGCCCGAATCGTTGAGAAGATCCTGAGATCTCTAACGAATGACTTCGAGAATGTTGTGTGCGCGATAGAAGAATCCAAGGATCTCGAGAAGATGACGGTTGACGAACTCTCGGGCTCACTGGAAGCACACGAGCAGCGAAAGAGAAAGAAGAGGCAGGATTCTCTCGAGGAAGCCCTGCAAGTAAAATTGTCTGTAAGAGAAGACAAGGCATCGGGAAGTCAGAATCAAGGAAGAGGACGCGGCCGTGGTGGAAGAGGTTCCGGACGCGGCGGAGGACGCGGAAGAGGAAACCAAAATGACGGAGAAGGACCTACAAACCAACAAAGTTGGAGAGGTCGTGGCCGAGGAAGAGGCCGAGGCGGACGTTCGAATCGACCGAACGTCGAATGCTACAACTGCGGAAAGCAGGGCCACTATGCTAGAGATTGCTGGGGAGAAAAGAAAGTGGAAGAAAATGCGAACCTTGTCGCGGAAGAAGAGCCGAAGAACGAAGGAGTTCTTCTTATGACGTTCGAGGACAAATACCCGACCAACGAGAAGGTGTGGTACCTCGACACCGGCGCCAGCAATCACATGAGTGGTCAGAAGCATCTCTTCAAGGAGCTAAAGGAAGTGAAAGAAGGGTACGTTTCTTTTGGAGACGACTCAAAAGTTAAAGTAGAAGGACGAGGGAAGGTATGCTTCTCTCGAGCAAATGGAAGAGAAGGTATGGTCGAGGATGTTTACTACGTTCCCGACATGAAAACCAACATTCTTAGCATGGGACAACTCTTGGAAAGAGGATGTTCAGTCGCTATGAAGGATCGGGCGATGCAGTTGAGAAGCAAAAGCGGACGACTGATCGCGCATGTTGAGATGGCGAAGAACCGAATGTTCAAGCTCAACATTGACACCATCCAAGAAGAATGCCTGCAAGTTGACCTGGAAGACAAGGATCATTTGTGGCATCTTCGCTTCGGACATCTAAACTACGGAAGCTTGAAAGAGATGGCGAACAAAGGAATGGTGCAAGGACTTCCAAAGATGGTTGGAAGCCAGAAAATCTGTGAAGGCTGTGTTCTCGGGAAATTACCGAGGACGTCATTCCAGAAGAAAGCGGAATTCCGAGCAGAGAATCCACTGGAGCTAGTTCACACCGACATATGTGGACCGATGACACCCAACTCTTTTAGCGGAAAGAGGTACTTTATTACCTTCATAGATGATTTCTCGAGGAAAACTTGGGTGTATTTCCTGAAGGAGAAATCAGAGGCCTTCGAGATATTTAAGAAGTTCAAGTCAATGGTCGAGAAGGCGACAAAGTCGAACATCATAGCTGTTCGGTCAGACAGAGGAGGTGAATTCATGTCTGGAGAATTCACAAAATTTTGTGAAGAGCACGGAATAAGGAGATTCCTGACGGCACCATACACGCCACAACAGAATGGAGTGGCCGAACGAAAGAATCGAACTATTCTCGACATGGTTCGATCAATGCTGAAAAGCAAGAGGATGCCGAAGGAGTTCTGGGCAGAAGCCGTACAATGTGCCATCTACATTCAGAATAGGTGCCTCCATAGCAAGCTCGGCGCTCGAACACCACAAGAGGTCTGGAATGGAAAGAAGCCAAGAGTCTCACATTTGAAAGTGTTTGGAAGTGTGGCATATGCTCATGTGCCAGACCAGAGGAGGACGAAGCTCGAAGACAAAAGCAAGAAGCTTGTGTTCCTCGGATACGACGAGAAAACGAAGGCATACAAACTGTATGACCCTCTCGAAAAGAAGGTTATAGTTAGCAAAGACGTCCGAGTAGACGAAGGGAGTGCCTGGGATTGGAAAGAAGAAGAATCGGAGGAGCAAGAAGAACCCGCTAGTCCCCCATCTACTCACGGGAAGACTCCACTCGAGGAAGTGTCCGATACTGAAGAACCCAGACAACCAAAGATGCGATCTTTACGAGACTTATATGACTCAACGGAAGAGGTCCATCTTGTTTGCCTCATTGCCGACTCCGAAGAAATCACATTTGAAGAAGCGATCCGTAACAAGAAATGGAAGGCCGCGATGGACGAAGAAATCAAGTCCATCGAGAAGAACAGGACGTGGGAGTTGAAGAAACTCCCGAACGGCCATAGACCCATCGGAGTAAAATGGGTCTATAAGAAGAAGACTAATGCTGAAGGTCTCATCGAGCGCTATAAAGCAAGGCTAGTCGCGAAAGGCTACAAACAACGTGCCGGGATCGATTACGACGAAGTCTTCGCTCCCGTTGCAAGAATGGAAACGATCAGACTCCTGTTAGCACAAGCTGCTCAATTCGGCTGGACTATTTTTCAGATGGATGTTAAGTCAGCCTTCCTGAACGGAGAACTCGAGGAAGAAGTCTATATAGAACAACCTCCTGGCTACTCGAGAAGAGGAGAAGAAGAGAAAGTGCTGAAGCTGAGAAAGGCACTCTATGGCCTGAAGCAGGCGCCTCGGGCATGGAATACTCGTATCGATGGCTATTTCAAGAAGAATAAATTCCAGCAATGCCCGTACGAGCATGCCCTCTACATCAAGAAGGAAGAAAGAGGTATGATCATAGTCGCGCTCTATGTTGACGATCTCATCTTCATGGGAAGCAGCGAGAAAATGATCAAAGAATTCAAGAAGAAGATGACTGAAGAATTTGAGATGACCGACCTTGGAAAGATGAAGTATTTCTTGGGTTTAGAAGTCGAGCAACTGAGGACAGGAATTTTCGTCTCGCAAACAAAGTACGCGGGAGAGATACTTGAGAAAGGAAAGATGAAGGAGTGCAAGCCAATAGCAACCCCGATGGAGCTTGGTGCAAAACTCTCAAAATTTGAGGGAGGAGAAAGAGTAAGTGCAACAGAGTACCGAAGCTTGGTAGGAAGCCTGAGATACCTGACCTGCACAAGGCCGGATATCACATACGCGGTCGGGGTTGTAAGTCGCTTCATGGAAGAACCACGCCAATCGCACTTCAAAGCGATCAAGAGAATACTCCGATACGTTCAAGGAACGAAATCGCTCGGGCTCTTCTACCCGAGGACAGATGACGCAAAATTGGTCGGCTACTCAGACAGTGATTGGTGCGGAGACGTTGATGACAGAAGAAGTACGAGCGGGTATGTATTCTACCTAGGAAGCTCAGCATTCACTTGGCTCTCGAAGAAGCAGCCAATTGTAACTCTGTCAACATGCGAAGCCGAGTATGTTGCAGCCTCACTGTGCGTCATGCACGCAATATGGCTGAGGAACCTGCTTCTCGAGCTAAACATCGAACAGAAAGAGCCAACCGAAATCCGTGTGGATAACAAGTCGGCAATCGAGCTAGCCAAGAATCCGGTGCATCATGAAAGAAGCAAACACATCGATGCCCGATTCCATTTCATCCGAGAGCAGGTGAAGAAAGAAAACGTGAAGATGATTCACGTTCCAAGTCTGGACCAGGTCGCAGACATTTTCACGAAGCCGTTGCCGATACCCATATTCGAGAACCTGAAGAATGCGCTAGGGATGAAAGATCGGAAGACCTTGAGCTTAAGGGAGGAATTTGTTGGGAATAAAGCCCAAGTGTCTCCCGAGGAGAAGCCTCCCGAGCGAGTAGAGCTTCTCGAGCCTGAAGTCTCCCGAGTGAGATACCGTCCGAGTAAGAGGAAGACAGAAGAGAAACCGATCGAGAAAGAGGAGCATCCCGAGAAGGAAATCTCCCGACTAGGTTACATCCCGAGCAAGAGCAAGCCAGAAGGCAAACTGTCCGAGAAGGAAGAATCTGTCGAGCAGAAGGCCGAGCAGAAAGGAATGACCCGAGGAGAAGTTGCTGGGAAGTGCTGGAAAGAGCAGATCGTGGGAGAACTGCTGAAGTAGTGGACAGCAGTTGAGGAACGAAAACTTCTCCCCACGTCTGTAGTGGAGGCAACTGCCTTAGTAGTATAAATAAGTAGTTTTGCTGTTTTAGTAAAGATAGAGAGTCAGTGTCCAAGTCGAATTCTGCTGTGTAGTTTTTTCTCTATAAGTAAGAAAAGTGCTTCTCCGTCACTCCGTGAAAATTCTCAGAATTCCATTTCAAATTGCTTCCGAAAACAGTTTACCAATCCCACACGCAATCCGCTATAAACAACAGAAGATTGTTAGTCATCGACATGGTAGTGAACGGCGCATCTAAGGAAGGACTAGACGACAACAACAAGCAGGCTAAATATTACGAATTAGCTCAGATCAGTTTCGATGTATCTGTAATGGGCTTACATCAATGGGAAGGAGAGGACAGAGAGAGAATGGGCGAAGATTTTCTCAGACGCAGGTTTCAACGATTATAAAAGGTTGTCCCTGGGGCGTTTGGTTCAAGGTCTCTCATCGAAGTCTACCCTTAAACGCGCAATTAAAGGGAAAAAAAATATTTGAAAAATCTCGAATTTCAAAATAAAGATCCATTGAATGTACGTTTCGAGATTGTCGATGGATTTGCTCATTGCAGTTGCATGCTGAGGGTCGTATTTAATTCCATGAATGTGTGTGGAAATGAATTACTGAATTTTATTTTGTTACGTTGTATAATTTTTTATTTTGCGTCCTCTTTCGTTTCGAGAGGCAATAACACATAAGTTAATTGGATTTCATCGACTTAAATTAGTTATATTCATTTCAAATAACAATAGTGATGATGATGCATAGATCCTGCGTAAATCGACATATGACGACGGTGAGCTAGATTTGATCTTTTAGAAGATTGAATATTTTTTGGATAAGATGACATGGAGCATTTTTCATGGGATTGATTGTTAGGATATTTTGATCCCATGATATATTTGCTCGAGAAACGACGATAATAAATAAAAGAGACCGAAAAATAAATTCGGACAATGAACACGTGATTTACGTGGTTCGGTCAGAATGACCTAGGTCCGCGGGGCGGAGGGTAGAACTTTTTTTTTTTATGTGGAGTGATTACAAACACGTACGCAGACGTGATACACAAAAGAAGCTACGAACAACTAGGAGATATAAATGATCGGAAGGGAGAAGATTGATGTTGTGGTTGTGTTCTTTCTTCTGCCTCGTCTCTTGGCTATTTATAGGCGAATGCTTGCTTGGTTCGTTCATGTGAACATAAGAAAAAGGAAAGCTGCTGCATTCTTTGACGAACTTATCAGCCCAGCTCACGTGAATAATGCAAAGCTCAAAGTGATTTTGCCTTCGTCCTTTATTAAGGCAAAATTATAAATATGGTTCACTATGTTTGCCAGTTACAAAACTAGGTCACTATGGTTTGCCAGTTACAAAACTAGGTCACTAAGTATGTATATAGTAACAAAATTGGGTCACTAGGCACAAAACTAGGTCACTAAGTATGTATATAGTTACAAATTTGGGTCAAGTCAGTATGTATCTAATAAGAAAAAGAGGTCAGCGACTCAATTTTGTTACTATATACATACTCAGTGACCTAGTTTTGTAACTGACAAACGTAGTGATCCAAAACAGAAAATAAAATAGGCTACGTGGTGACCCATTTTTATAATTTCCCCTTTATTTAATGCTCCACCCCATCTTTGATTCTCCTACGCCAAAGTGTTTCACACACCAAAGGGCAAAGGTCATTTTCAACACTGATCATATAAAAACACACGTGAAAAATGTGATGACCAAGATTAAGAGGGATTATGAGGTTTCGATCATCTTCTTGTTTAATATTATAATTTAACGTTGTGCCATTTCTTGCCGATGTTGTCATAATGTGAATTTTGCTAGTTGTTTGCCACTGCCTGAAATCAAGGAAACGGATTATGCAGAATAAATTGCATACTATGCATTTTTTAATAATATACAAATACAATCAACTGATACAGTAAATAAATATCACACGACTTCGAAGAATTAGAATTTAAAATGAAATATGAATATTTAGTGAAACCGTGACCTTACTTTTACTTCAGAGCTCATTTCAATTTTCAGCATCTTCGTCGAGCATTGTGAGATTTCGCCGTGTTGGATTGGAGATGTCGATAACTCTTGGCCTTCCAATAATCGACCTTGCTACCACCGATTGCATTTCCACGGCTAATTTAATTGATCAGGTCCCTTTCTCCCTCCTAAAGTTGTCTCTTTTTTTTTGGGGATTACTATTTACCGCCCCCTTTTTACTTGTTACCGCCCCCTAAAGGGCTGAAAAAAGACGATTTTGCCCTTATCCTATTTAAATTAATTTAAAAAGAGAAAATTATAATAAAAAAAGAAAAAACGGCCTATTTTCACGACTGGTAAGCCAAATTAACGTAAAACATCGTTCGAATTTCGTCTCAATTAAACTGTATTTCCGTTCGGCGAAAAAAAAAATAAAAAAAATAAAAAAAAAATTGACCGAAATCAAATTTCGGTCGGTACCAGTACTGACCGAAACATAATTTCGGTCAGCACTGGTACCGACCGAAATTTAGTTTCGGTCACTACTGGTACTGACCGAAATCATGTTTCGGTCAGTACTGGTACCGACCGAAATTATGTTTCGGTCGGTACAGTGCTGACCGAAATCATGTTTCGGTCAGTACAGTGCTGACCGAAATTAAATTTCGGTCGGCACTGTAATGACCGAAATTTGATTTCGGTCAGCACCAGTACTGACCGAAATGTGATTTCGGTCGGTACCAGTACTGACCGAAATTAAATTTCGGTCGGTACCAGTACTGACCGAAATTAATTTTCGGTCGGTACCAGTACTGACCGAAATTAATTTTCGGTCATTAAATTTTTTATTTTTTTTTAAAAAAAATTTATTGGATTATTTATTTGTATATTTTATTTGGATTATTTATTTTTATTATTTATTTGGATTATTTATTTGTATATTTTATTTGGATTATTTATTTGTATTATTTATTTGGATTATTTATTTATATTATTTATTTGTGTGTCATTCGAGTACTTTTATTTGGATTATTTATTTTTATTATTTATTTGAATTATTTATTTGTATATTTTTATTCGAAACGGAATAAATATGCGAAAAAATATTGAAAACATATATAAAATCCGTCCGATACAATAAAAGATAAAAAAACAATAGCAACAGCGTCAAGGGGCCTGGCGCCACCTGTCGTTGATGTCATTCAGCCTGTCTAGGTACTCGTCCGTACGCGTCGTATCACCACGAAGCATACTGGCTAGCATGTCCGAAGTCAAGCTGTACATCGTGCTGTACCACTGCACATAGCAATATACCGTCGACGAACAGCGTCGACCCCAGCAGAATCCACAACCAAGCGATGGCCTGCAACCCCGCCGGCCGCCTCTCCAACATCTGCTGCATCACGTCGTTAATCATAAGCCGAAATCAGCATTTCGGTCAGTACTGGTGCTGACCGAAATCAAATTTCGGTCGGTACAGTGCCGACCGAAATTTAATTTCGGTCAGCACTGTACTGACCGAAACATGATTTCGGTCAGCACTGTACCGACCGAAACATAATTTCGGTCGGTACCAGTACTGACCGAAACATGATTTCGGTCAGTACCAGTAGTGACCGAAATTAAATTTCGGTCGGTACCAGTGCTGACCGAAATTATGTTTCGGTCAGTACTGGTACCGACCGAAATTTGATTTCGGTCAATTTTTTTATTTTTTTTTATTTTTTTTTCGCCGAACGGAAATACAGTTTAATTGAGACGAAATTCGAACGATGTTTTACGTTAATTTGGCTTACCTGTCGTGAAAAAAAGCCCTTTCCCTTTCCTAGTCCTTGTCGGCGATCCATTGCGATTTTAGTTTTTTTTTGTCTGATTTGGATATGCGATTTGAAAAGTGTTGTCTGGACAAGGTTTAAATAGATATTTTTCTTTTTTTATTATAATTTTCTCTTTTTAAATTAATTAAAATAGCATAAGGGCAAAATCGTCTTTTTTCAGCCCTTTAGGGGGCGGTAACAAGTAAAAAGGGGGCGGTGAATAGCAATCCAGTTTTTTTTACTTTGTACTTTATCCATTTCTTAGTCCCAGCTTTGAACAGACGATTCTAAGTAAGGTTCAGAAAGATATGCAATTCTTTGGATTTTTTAAGAAAATAGCCTTTGAGTTGGTCATGTTTTAAAAAATAGCACCCAAAATCGGACTTTACCTTTGTACCCTTACTAACTCTGCTCTAAAGACTATTTTACCCTTATTTAATGTCAATCAACAACCTCAACAACACTTATCGAAAAAATTAACTAAAGGGTTTACATGTTACGTTAGACTGTAGCGAATCTGAAACATCAGACCCGTGATAGAATAGTGGGGTAAAAGTAAAAAAAAAGCAACCACTTTCATTTCCAGTAAAAAAAGAAGCGTGTGCTCTCCCGCCCCTGCACTGCAAATCGTCTTTTCTGCAACTCAAAGCCAACCGAACCTCAACCTCAATCGACTCATTCGACAATCCAATGGCATTCAACGCGAACACCCAAAGAGTGGAGGTATGTGTTTTCTACTCTTCGCCACTTTCAATTTAACGCGAGAGGGTATTTGGGAACGACCCATCGAACCCTAATTTGGTGCGGACCCGTGCTTGCAAGCATAGGACAGAGCTTGGTAGCATAGGACCGTGCTTGGTAGCATAGGACCTGTGCTTGCAAGCATAGGACCCGTGCTTGCAATCATAGGACCCGTGCTTGCAAGCATAGGACCCGTGCTTGCAAGCATAGGACCCGTGCTTGCGCAGCGTACGTCGCTTTTTAATGCATGGGTCCCGTGCTTGCAAGCAGACGACCCCCGCTTATGAGCAAGGGACCTGTGCGTATTTCACGGGTCCCCTGTGTATTAGCCGCGTTTCCCCTGCTTAAACGCTCGGGTCCCCTGAGTTTAATGGGCGGGTCCAGTGTGACTGCGCGCGCGCAAGGTCGTGGGGCCCGCGCGTTATAAGCAGGGGACCCGCGCGCTATGACCAGGGGACCCGCGCGTATACGCAGGGGACCCTTGCTGGGACCGCGCCGATGCGCAGGGGTCCCATGCGCATCTGTGCTTGAATCTCAGCATATGCGATGCTGTCCCCTGCGCATCTGTGCATAAGGGTTTTCTGTTTTTATTATTTCATACCACGTAGCCCTAGCTAACACGTGTTTTACGTATAAATTAGGTTGTGATGCAGAAGCAGTTCGAGACAGTGGACGAAGTTCCCCATTTGACTGTAAAGCTGAGCTCGTTATACGCCGATGCCAGCGAGCTGATAAGGCAATGTCTGAACCACCACGAGTGGGAGATTTTTACGAACGAGAGTCCGTTCGGCCGCCTCGTTAGGGCCGAGCCTGATTTTAACCTCTCGGGCCAGTTGCTGTGGTACCTCATCCAGAGCCAGACGATGCTGCACAACCGGGAAGAGCTGTGGATGATTTTTGGCGAAAAACCACTCCGATTTTCAAAGTCGGACTATTGCCTAATCACCGGGCTGAAGTTCGCCGCCGAGCGTCCGCCGGTAAACGGCGGCTCACAATTCACCGCAAGACATTTTGGTGGCAGCTCTAAAGTCCGCATGTCGCACGTCAAGCGTGTGTTGGAGGAGTTGTCTGGCGACGAGGACGATGTGGACTTCGAGAAGCTGAAGTTGGCGGACGTGTACTTCGCCACCGCCGTGTTGATGTCTCGACCGTCGAAGAAGGACACCGTCGTCAGTACCTGGGTCCTTAGTCTCGTCGATGATCGGTTTGCATTCTCCCGGTATCCTTGGGGCACCGTGGCTTTCGATGAGGTGATACGCACTGTGAAGGTAAATCTACGGGAGAAGCGACGGGAATGGCTGATCAGTGGGTTCGTACAACCACTTCAGGTGAATTATAACTAAGCTTCTTCGCATACCATGTTTTGAGGGACGTTTCTAAGATTTTTTGCGTTATTTGTATTCAGATACTAGCATACGAGTGCATACCGAGGGTTGCAGACGTGTTTGCGGTTCGCAAAGAAGAAGATTTCACGCCACGCATGCTCAGGTGGGCGACGAAGAATTGGCCTCGCAAGGCATGCCCGACTCTTAGGACGGTCGCAGAGGCCGTCGACGGCGATTTTGTACGAGGGTTGTTAGTGCCGTCAGCGGAAGAGTTGGAGGCGGCGTACTTTAGGGACAGCGTTTTTGACGTTGGGGCCGCACACGAGCTATTCGACCGTATGACGGGCCTACTCATGCGGGGAGTGGAGGTTAGGTGTTCCCCCGTCCACCGCGATCGTGCCGACGACGATCATTTAGCGATCGTACCCCTTGAAGAGTTTCCCACACCTGTGGAGGTGGTTGAGGCTGGAGATTTTGGTGCTTCGTCGAGTGCCCGAGGAGTTCGAAGAAGAGGCAAATCGACTGTAGAATTTGTTGATCTAAGTGATGAGGATTCTGGCTCAAATAGAAATGAGAAGTGGATTAAAAAGTACCTCGGGCGAGTGGACTTCTCCGGGCGTCAGTTGATTCATGCACATGATCGCGTGCTCATTGACACTTACCTTCAAGCGGCAAGATTTAGGTAAATGTTTTCTTTCGATGTCAACCTCAGTTATCGTACATAAACACGCTCATAATTTTCCTTTTTATGCAGGGATAACGTTTGGTCGGGTGACCGGTGCGACGTGGATGCCCAAGGCTTCTACATGTTGCTCTTCCATGATATGCTCAAGTCTAATTGTCTTGACGCATATCTAGATTGCTTGAGGCGAATCTATGCGGACTCCGTGGTTTATCCTCACGTCTTCATCTTTCCAAGTTACGTGCAAGACGAGCACTTTAGGAAAGCGCAGAAGTTGAATAGGAAAGCGAAAGTGCGGGTGGATGATATGGAGGAATTCGTGAATGGATTGTCGAGAAGCAGTCGGAGCTGGTTGGAGCGTCTCACGGAGGATGAATTGGTACGATGCAAGTACATCATCTCTCCCGTTTTCGCACGGACCCACTGGGCAGTGCTTATTTTTGACGCGACAACGCAAACCTTCGTCCTTAACGATTCGTTGGGCGCGCATGGTGTGCAATTCGCCGGGAGAGTGTTCGTAAGTAGCTGAAATCCTTTTGTCTATCATTTTTATGAATTTAGTAACATGTTCGACGTTTGCTATTTTTTGCAGGCTGAGTTTCTTTCTGAATATTGGCGATTCAAGTTCGATATCGTCACAAAGCCGAAGTTGGATAATAAAATGAATCGGAGCCAGAAGGCTGGCAGCTTGGATTGCGGGGTTCATGCGGCGTTGACGGCGGAGACGATTATGGTTGACACGCCCGAGTTTAATGAATATCAAAGGCACATTGATATTTCAGCGTATCGAGCCACTATGGCTGCACGGATATTGCGTGACCCGCATAGCTGTATGCGCCATTTGTTTGGCTGAGTTTGGAAGTGTTAATTGTAGGTGGCTTTGGACATTTTGAACTTGGTGTAGTTGAAGGGTTTATGGATGTTAGTTTGTAGGTTTATTTGAATAAAATTTTTTGATATTATTGAATGCATTGATTCTCTGTATGAAACGAAACGTGATGGGTGATTTGACTTGTTACTGAGGAAAATATTTTGACCAAATAATCAGTGGACGTGAGAAACCCTAAATTGGCAGCGTCCCGTTCATATACATATACGGGACCCGTCCCATCAGCGCCAATGCAATATGCGCGGGTCCCCTGATTCTACGTCCGGGTCCCCTTATTTTACGTGCAGGTCCCATGATTTCAAGCTATGGTCCCTTGAGCACGTATCCCACCATATGACTTGATAAAACTTTTTCCATTGTTGAATAATTGATTCTCTGTATGAAACGAATCGTGATGGGTGATTTGACTTGTTACTGAGGAAAATATTTTGACCAAATAATCAGTAATTGTTCAATTATTGGTACGACTAAAGCGTATGTGAGAAACCCTAAATTGGCAGCGTCCCGTTCATATACATATACGCTTGGGACCCCTGATTTTACGTGCGGGTCTCTTGATTTCACGTTATGGTCCCCTGGAGAGAATTATGGTCCCCTTATTTTATTAAAAATAACAAATAAAACACATGGATAATAAAAACAACGCACGAATGTATTAAAAGCCGCACGACTATTTTGCAGCACAAAGCATACATTCCACCATCGTCGTTCTCTATAGGTGATAATCATGACGATCAGCAGCATTTTTTTTCAAGTCGATGGTCAGTGGGTAATTCGCGAGGACAATACGTCGAACTGGGGACCATTTGTAGGTTTATTTGAATAAATTTTTTTGTAGGTTTGTAGGTTTATTTGAATAAATTTTTTTGATATGGTTGAAAATACTTTGACCAAATGTAATTGTTCAATAATTGGTACGACGGACGCGAACATGAGAAACCCTAAATTAGGCAGCGACCCGTCCATATACATATACACTTGGGTCCCGTCCCATCAGCGCCAATGCAATATGCGCGGGTGACCAAATACTCAGTAATTGTTCAATTATTGGTACGAATAAAGCGAATGTGAGAAACCCTAAATTATCATGGGACCCGTTCAGATACACATACGCTTGGGACCCGTCCGTAATATCAGCGCCAATGCAATATGCGCGGGTCCCCTGCTCTTACGTGCGGGTCCCGTATATTTAACGTGCGGGTCCCATGATTTCAAGTTATGGTCCCTTGAGCACGTATCCCACCATACGACTTGATAAACCTTTTTCCATTGTTGAATAATTGATTCTCTGTATGAAACGACACATGATGGGTGATTTGACTTGTTACTGAGGAAAATATTTTGACCAAATACTCAGTAATTGTTCAATTATTGGTACGAATAAAGCGAACGTGAGAAACCCTAAATTGGCAGCGACCCGTTCATATACGCTTGGGACCCCAGATTAATTTAAAATACAAAGTAAAACAACGCTTTTAATGTATTAAAAGCCGCACGACCAACTCCTTGCAGCAGAAAGCAAGCATACATTCCACCATCGTCATTCTCTATAGGTGATAATCATGACGATCAGCAGCATTTTTTTTCAAGTCGATGGTCAGTGGGTGATTCGCGAGGACAATACGTCGAACTGGGTTCCCGATCCAACTTGCCGGTGGCAATCAATCTTGGTTGACGACGGTTCATGCACGTTAGTGGATCTCACTAACGAGATATTGAATGCATTGTCGTTACGCAACGACAATACCAAACTACGGATAAGCTACATGCCTTGCATAGACTACAATTATGTGCGCCCCATCTACATCGAGAACGATTACGGCGTACGTGCGTACCTTGGAGGTGGTTCAAGTCGATCAAGACCACCTCTTCACGTGGAAGTTGAGTTATCCGTCATTGCGTCACCACCACATCAACCTCATGTTAATGATTTGTCGGGTTTCGACGTCGGTCTTATAGCGCATTGCGATACAAACGCAGAAATCCAACCATTTGAGGGTTTTCCCAGCACATCTTACAACCCTCCTTACCAAATTAATGAAAGCAGTGGCTATGTATATGATAATGAGAACGAGCAAGTCGGACGGGAAGACGAAAATCCGGGGGACCAAGGTGCTATAGATGATGATGGTCGGGTCGGAGATGATGATGATGCTGATGATGATGATGACGATTTTGACGTCGATGAGCACGACGACGCTGCTGATGTGGCCGACGATAGTACCTATTCGTTTACGGATGGTTCGACCTTATATGTTGGACAAGAATTTCGTAGCAAGAAAGAATTGAAGGACGAAATCGCTAAAATCGCTGTCGCTGCATGCTTCGAAATCCAACTGGATAGGTCAAACAAAACCCTGTACGTAGTGAAATGTGCGAAGGAGAACTGCGAATGGCGAGTACGAGCTGCACAGGACAAGGACTCCCCCTTTTTCTCAATCCGAAAGTACGTCAACACGCACACGTGCGGCGTGTCTCATCGACGACGTAGACATCGCCAGGGAAGTTCGTCGCTCGTATCGAGCACGTTGTTGGAAAATTTCAGGGCTCCTAAAGACATCCCCGCTCCCAGTTCCATACAATCGATGATGCAGAGCAGGGGAGTAGAAGTTTCATACTACAAGGCTTGGAGAGGAAAACAAATAGCGACCGACGAACTAGTTGGCAACAGGGACGCTTGCTACGGTTTACTGCCGGCTTACTTAGATGCGGTGAGGCAAGCCAACGAGGGCAGCATCACTGATTGGGAGATGGACGAAGAAAATCGGTTCAAGTACATGTTCTTGGCATACGGCGCATGCGTCAGAGGCTTTACGTTCATGAGGAAGGTCGTTTCTATCGACGCCACTTTTTTGAAGGGGAAGTATAAGGGTATCCTGATGATTGCCACTGCGCAAGATGGCGATTACCATCAATATCCTTTAGCATGGGGTCTTGCCGACGGTTCGGAGGGAACCGAGTCATGGACGTGGTTTCTCTCGAGATTAAGACGTTTTGTTGCGGATGGCGACGATCTCGTAATAATTTCTGATCGGAACCCTGGAATAAAGAATGCAGTTCCGGCCGTTTTCCCGAACACGTTTCATGGTTTCTGTGCGTGGCACCTTCAACAAAATGTGAAGACGAAAATGAAGAAGAAAGGTGCTTGCCCGATTTTTTGGCGTGTCGCTACTGCCTACACAAAGAGCGAGTGCGACTGTCATTTTAAGCAGTTTTCACCAAAATATGCGGACGTGGCTAAATATCTTGACGAAGTCCCAAAGGAAACGTGGACGCGAGCATATTGCCCTAGATCAAGATACAACATAATGACGACCAATGGATCCGAGTCTATAAATGCAGCTCTACGCAAGGACAGAGAGCTTCCAATAATTGGACTGTTGGGCTCGATTCAACGACTAACATCATCATGGTTCAGTAAGCATCGGCGAACTGCCGAAGCTTCAATCGCCGCGAACATGACTAGCTTTACGCCGAAGGTGGAGTCGATCATACGCGAGAATTTCACCGAGTCGCAAAAATTCCACGCGTCGGAAGTCGGGCATCTAACATATAACGTGTACGGGCAACATGTGAACGAGGTGGTCGATTTGGGGCTGCGCACATGCACGTGCATGATGTTTGACATCGATCGTATCCCTTGCCCACATGCGATTGCAGCTTGTGGTTCTGCCCAAGTGCCGGTGTATTCATTAGTAAGCGATTATTATACCTTGGAGATCTGGAAGTTGGCATATGAAGGTACTATACGTCCGGTAACGGACCGCATTGAAAGTACTATGGACATGATGCCGCCTCGTGTTGGTTCACAACGCGGACGACCCCAGAAAAATCGCTTTCCTTCGGTGGGTGAGTTTTTTAGGAGATAACATTGTAATATGTGTGTATGTCGTATTCAGAGTGGCTTATGGGTGATTTCCATTTGTGTTATGTTATGTAAGGTTGCGTTACTTGCGTCTGCATGAATATGGAGGTAGAAAACCCTTATGCACAAATGCGCAGGGGACCACTGCGCATATTTGTGGTTCCCGCCGGGTCCCCTGCCCATAACGTAAGGTCCCATACCTTTAACGTTTGGGTCCCGTGCGAACTTCTAATCCACTGCCCATAACGTAAGGTCCCCTGCCTTTAACGTGAGGTCCCCTGCATTTAACGCCGGGTCCCCTGCCTTTAACGTAAGGTCCCATGCCGACTAGCACATGGTACCCGCACATTCAAGTAAGGGTAGCTTACTAACTGGGCCCAATAATTGTTCAATTATTGATGAAAAGTGACATGTCAGAGCAGTGCTTCATTTATTGGTCAGAAGTGACATGTCAGAGCAGTGTCATTATACTGTATGTATAGGACAGATGACTTGACATTTGAAACCCGATTTGGGGCTTTTGTCCCCTGCGAAAATGTAATTTTATTAAATTAATTAATAAGATAATAATTAATTAAAAATTAATTGCGCGATTAACAAAATTTGAAAAAATAACAACTAGATTAACAATATCTGACTCCAAGTTTCAAACCCAAAAAAAATATATTCCAACAAGTATTTGAAGTTGAACGATCTCTGACGTGAATATAGTAAGAGAGCACATCCAAAAAACATACTCGTGTTTGTTATTTCTGTAGGATGTAACAATCTTATAGACTTAACGTAATTCTCGTGTTTTTTATCCAATTTTTTTGGGTTCTCTGCTATGTATGATGACTTTATATTGTATTCTACGATAAACAAAGTATAAATACGCACAATTAATCGCTTACTTCCATGAATTAACATTGCAAAAATCGCACATGAACACATCGGACCCACATGTTATGGCCAGGGGACCCAATCGTCAAAACAGGGTTCCCGCGCATATTGCATAGGACCCATACTGAGATGCCCGAGTCGTCACTGGTCCCGTCAAAATTATGCGTATATTAAGGCCGGGTCCCGTCCGGTCCCGTCGAATTGTTGCGCAATATAATCAAGGGACCCGCGCGAAAAGAGCAGGGGACCTGCGCGTTATGAGCAGCGTCCCCGCACTTATATTCAGGGGACCCGCGCAGGGAACGTGCGTAGCAAACAGCCGAAAAGTGTAAAGAATAACAACCAAGTGAAATTATGTCAAATCACTTAAACATTCACTTCTTTTTATGTCAAATCACACATCAGTCTCACTGAAAAAAAGGTGAAAACGATAGAAAAACTCAATCTTTCAAAATTCTAAACCCTAAATAGCTATCCAACAAACGATAACTTAATATCACACAAGTAAAATTAAAATTCAACAGATAAATTCTACTACACATGAAATTTATACTCAACACAGGAAATTTTAAACAACAAAATTACTAAAAACTGTCCCAATCATTATTGAAAATAGAGGAAGCCAGGTATTTTCTAAACTCCTTCATATGAGTTTGATTGAGGCGGGAGACGTCGTCCTTCTTCATCATAAGCGACATTGCCGCCCGCAACATCGCCACGCCATCTTCTCCCCTGAAAATAATATCCAACACGATACTAATTTTTAAACACGACGACAAAGTAATAAAACGCAACATTCATCAAAACGTACTGATTTTGTTTTCGGAAGTCGCGACGCCAAGTAGCTTTCCAGCTCTTGCCCTTGTTAGGCATGCGTTTTATCATATCCAGTTCCTTGAAAATCCCCGGGATTACGATCCGAAGTTTGTTGATGTCATCGGCGATATAGCGCAACTCGAAGCCAGGAGGCGCATCGGAGTCGTAAATCTCGTACGCCTTTTCCCGCACATCAACAACGAACAACACCCATCGGCCTGACGTACGCATGGGGATGGCAACTTTGGCCGCTAGATCCCACGACCTGCACTTCCACTCTTCCTCTTCCCCCCTCGCGAACGGGATCAATCTCTTGAAGCCTTTCCCAGACGGCTTCCCGATAAAATTTAGCACCCCTCTCTCGTCGACGAGCTTCTTAAACGTATGGGGCATGAACGCGACTTTGGTCGCAACCGATTTGCTAAATTTCTGCATGTAATCGATCCCAGCGAGGCATTCATCGACGTGCTGCAATACAATATAGACCGTTTTTCAACACATTCAAGTAAGGTGACGAGAGGTATTTGGTAAATTTATATACGTACCATCTCATCGAGTGGAATACCCTCAGTCGCCAGGTTCAGGAGCCATCCAGGGTCGTGTTCTTGTAGCCTCCCTTGGACTTTCATGCCGGTAATCCGCCTGAGCGTTAAAAGCTGACTTTCGACAGAAGGCCACAAGTTATTGGCCTTGAACTGGATATGCCCCTCGAACCCCGAAAGCTTTGGAGCTTTGACTGCATTCGTCGAGGGTAAATCGGTGAACGGCGTCGTGGTGTACCGAGATGGCTTCCTCGTCCGCTCAGGGGTCTTCTCTCTGACGACGCCTTTTCCTTTGTCGGCCGCTTGGACAGAAACCGACGGCTCGGCGTGCGTCTCCAACTGAGGGACGTCCTGTAGCAGCTCGGCGTGCGTCTCGAACTGAGCATGGTCGTCTGGAGGCTCGTCCATGGTCTCGAACTGAGCGTGGTCCTCTGGAGCCTCTACGTCCGTCGCGACCTCGTGAACCCCGAGACCATAAGCGTCTTCGCCGGTCCATTTCGGTTGGACATAACTTTTCCAGCGGGAGTCCGCCCATTCCGACGGACTGTGACCGTCCCATGCATCCAGACTCGGAATATAGCCATCCGGTCCCATGTACGATGTCTTCCTCCATCTCTCATCGTAATCTATACAAGAAAATTCGAATATAAATATATATTATTTTTCACGTCCTTAAGTATAAAAACTTACCAATCTCGGGCGGTGTAGCGACCGATCCACGCCCAATCTCGGGCGGTGTAGCGACCGATGATCCACGCCCAATCTCGGGCGGTGTAGCGACCGATGATCCACGCCCAAACTCGGGCGGTGTAGCGACCGATGATCCACGCCCAAACTCGGGCTGTGGATCGTGCGATCCACCACCAAACTCGCTTGGATCGACATCTACATCGTAAATAGAAAATGATAAGTAATCTACACAACTAATTAAAAAACTAAGTATAAATAAAAAGCTTACTATAACGAGCTTCGGTAGGCGGAGTGCGAGACCCGTGATAAAATCTGCTCGCCAAACCCTGAACCGAGTTCCCCAACTCCCTGAGGCTGTCGCCCCACGATCGCATTTGCGTCCAATGGTCCTCGTACGCATCCCACCTCCTCTCGTTCGTCGACCACCGTCGACCCTCTTCTTCTTGAAACTGATGCAATTGCGTGCCAAACTGGTCGAATCGCCCGAACAACGTGGTGAAGTTATCGTCCATACGACTTTGCCATTCATCGAAGCGTGGACCCGAGGATGAACCATGACCAGTTGATGGACCCGTTTCCGGAGCTGCATGAAAGCCGTGCTCGTGCGGATGTTCGGGGATACGTCCGTGATGCAGCATCATATCGCGGTCGCGACGGCCACTGCCCTCGATCTGGGCTATGGTCTCAGGCACGAAATTCTGCCGGCTAGAACCCTCACCGCGATGGCGGTGGCCGCGGGAACACCTAACTTCCGCTCCCTGCAGGAGTAGGTCCGTGACACGATCGAATACTTCGTGTGGGGCCCCAACATCGAAAACGCTGTCCCTAAAGTACGGTGCCTCCAGCTCGTACGCTTCCGGCACAATCAATCCGAGTACCTGGGACCCATCAGCGTGTGATGCGACGGACTTAAGAGTCGGGCATCCCTTGCGACTCCAATTTCTCGTCACCCACCTGAGCATGCGTGGCGTGTAATCTTCTTGTTTGCGATCCGCATACTCGTTTGCAACGCCCGGTATGCACTCGTATGCCATTATCTGAATTCATAACGCAAATAATATTAGCAATCATGTCAAAACAAGGTATGGCAAAACTTAATTAAAAATCACCTGAAGTGGCTGCACGAACCCATATATCAGCCAATCCCGTTTGATCTCAACTAGATTTTTCTTAACGGAGCGTATAAGGTCCCTGAAAGCCACGCTGCCCCAAGGATACTGTGAGAATGCAAACAGGTCTTCAGCGAGATGGAGGACCCAAGGAGGGACGACGGTGTCCTTCTTCGACTTTCGGGCCAACAACACCGCGGTGGCGAAGTAGACGTTCGCCAACTTCAGCTTCTCGTCGTCCCTACGTTCTTCGTCGCCAGACAAACCCTCCAACGCAATCTTGACGTGAGACAAGCGAATTTGGGCTCTACCGCCAAAATGTCTCATCGCCAATGATTCGTCTTCGTTCACCGCCGGTATCGCGGCTTCGAACTTCAGCCCCGTAATTAGGCAGTAATCCGATTTTGAAAATCGGAGTGGCCTATTGCCAACAACCATCCAGAGCTCTTCGCGGTTGTGCAGAGTGGTCTGCCTCTGGATGAGGAACCACAACAACTGGAGCGAGAGCGAAAATTCCGGCTCGGCCATCACAAGGCGGCCGAACGGACTCGAGGCACAAAAAAACTGATACTCATCCTGGTTAAGACAGTTTCTTATCAACTCGTTGGCGTCGCTGTATAACGAGCTCACCGCAGGTCGGCAATCAGGAACTGCGTCCACTGTTTCGAACTGCTTCTTCATCACAACCTAATTTATACGTAAAACACATTGTAGCCAATTACTTGGTATGAATATTGACAGGGGACCTGTGCGAATTTACACGGGCCCTGTGCGAATTTTAACGGGACCTGTGCGAATTTACACGGGACCTGTGCGAAGGTCCCGTGTTGTTCTTCGCAGGCGCAAGGTCCCGTTAAAATTCGCACGGTCCCGTGCTTGCAATACTTCTATGCACGGTCCCGTGCTTGCAATACTTCTATGCACGGTCCCCTGCTTGCAATCACGGTCCCGTGCTTCCAATCATGGTCCTATGCTTGCAAGCACGGGTCCGATTTTGAAAATTAGGGTTTGATCCGTTAAATTGAAGACGAAGAGTAGAACAAATACCTTCACTCTCTGGGTGTTCCCGCTTATTGCCATTGTAGATTTCGGTTCTGATTTGGGTTTTACTTGCAGAGAAACGATTTGCAAAACGTTTGGTGTGCAGGAGAAACGACAATTGAATTGAATATTGAAAGTTAAAGTGGTGGTTGCTTTTTTACTTTTACTGTTATATCACGGGTCTATTATTGTTTGCCAATCACTACAGTAAAACCTGTAAATTCTTTTATATTATACCTCTTTATGTTTATTACATAACTAACCGAATTAAATACAACTATCTATATATTTTTAAACCTAATTAAATATTATAAAATATAGTTCATTCAATTTAAAATACAATTAAAATATAGATCAGGTTCATAATATATAATGCTTCAAATTAAATAAAAATACTTAGATTCACGTACAATACAATAGCATAAAATTATTACATAATTTACTATTCTACCCTTCTCGCCCTTCTCCAACCGGAGCTTGGTCGACATCCTCCTGCACGGCGTCGTTTCGGACAACCTCGATCCAACCTGGGCCTATCATCACTTCGCTCTCAGCCTCGTCGTCGTCTTTTCGGACAGCCTCGGGTGCTTGTCCTTCGATCACTTCGCCGTCGTGTTCGATAGGATGGTCGACGCCGTTTAAGAATCTGTCGATCTCAAACACGATGAACAGCCTCCTTTGGGAGAGGTCGACGCCGAGGTCGGCCTCTAGACGGCGGCGGACGTCGTCGGCCGTGGTAGTCCGGGGGTCCGAGTTACGGACGATTTCCTGGAGGCGGGCGACGATTTGGGCGTCCGTCAGCATTCTTGGTCGATTTGTTTCTGGGATTATTAAAAATGTTAAGTTCGGATGATGTGTGTTTTTATAATGCAGACATAATTAATTGAAGCCCTACAGCTTGCAAAACCGTAAGACCTTTCGAAAACCCTAACATATATCGCGGGACCCAGGCTCTAGTGCACGGGACCCAAGCTCTAATTCACGGGACCCAAGCTCTTGTGCACGGGACCCAATCTCTAGTGTATGGGGGCATGGGACCTATCAATAAGAAGCGATTATGCGCGGGTTCCCTGTTTTTGCGCGCAGGTCCCCTGTTTTTGCGCGCAGGTCCCCTGAATTTATGTGCAGGTCCCAAGATCTAATGCGCCGGCACTAATGTGCGGGAACCATGCACTGATGGTATAGAGGTCCCATGAATTTATCCGCGGGTCCAATGAATTTATGTGCGGGTCCCGTATATTTATGTGCGGGACTCATGCTTCTATCTATGGTCCCATGATCTAACGCGCGGGTTGCCTGCTTTCAAGCAGGGTCCCCTGACCAACTTGACGTTTTAAAAAGCGAGCGGAAATTGAACATGTTCGGCAGTCCAAACCGGAATTTCGAAGCTTGGAGAACCCATTTACTTCGAAACAGGGTTTAGGACTGAGAGTTACAAAGATTTAGATGGTTATATTCAAAATACGACCAGGAAAAATACTTACAGTGAAGCGTCAGGTTCGAATTCTTTCACTGAGGACTTTCTGAATGTTCCTTCGCCTGTGAAGAAGCTGATATGAGGTCAAGTTATTCGACTGCCTTGCAGAAGCAGAAGAAATTGTAGGTGATTTCTCTTAAGGACGAGGACGAAGAAGAAGGAGAATAATTGGGTGAGTGGAATGAAAGCTTTCTGCTAATGGAGGTGCAGCTTTTAATTCATTTCAGGCGTTGTATTTTATTTTTGTTTTTCTTTTTTATTAATAATAAGGGATTACGAGAAGATGATTAAGTGTTAATTAAAAAGAGTGCTATTGACCAAAAAAAAAAGTCAAGAGTGCTATTTTTTTAAACTTGACCGCGTCAAAGGCTATTTTTTAAAAAGACCCCAATTCTTTTGGGTTATTCATGGTTGCTTGCGGGCTTAAGCTAATACTAGTTGCCTTCGTTGAGGTTGCGGGACATTTATCTTTCTTAAAGTTGGGCGTCATATGCAAATGTGACACTTGAGCTTTCTTGATGATGGTAAAAGGATCAACGACTGTTTGGTACTTAGTTTGCCGGCCTTTTTACTCGTTCCTGCATATAAAAATCATGATTTATTGTTTTATTTGTTAATTGTGATTTAATGGATGTAGGCATGCAGGGACTCTGGTTTTTTTTACCTTGTAAATCACGGAGTGGAAGATCAACTATTGAAGAAAGTGCTTGAAGCGAGTAAATGCTTCTTCTCACTGCCCGTCGAAGAAAAGATGAAACTGAATCGCAAGGAACACAGAGGATACACGTCGATGTACTCAGAGATCCTTGACCCATCACTCAATTCTAAAGGTTTTAGCTATTATTTTGTTTGTTATGTCGAAATCTCTTACTATATGTTAGTGTTATTGCAGTTTTGTGATAAAATTTGTGATACAACTCTACCTTTATGTCCTGTTTTCTTGTATGTTCTATCATTATGTCGGACATGGTGCTTGATGAGTTTATGCAATGGGTGAAAGTTATTTTACCTTTATTCTGATGGCACAATGCGTGTGAGGTTGTAGACAGCAACTTAATGATGATCGGATGATATGTGGATTTCAACTGCAGGTGATGCGAAAGAAACATTCTACATTGGACCTCTTGAAGGTATTTCGTCGAGCTTGAATCAGTGGCCATCGGATGGTAATTTGCTACTATTGTTCCTAATATCTCTCTTCTTGTTTTCAGTCTTTGTATTGATGGATCCATATTCAACAGACAACAACTATTTATGAGTTCAGTGAAAGAAAGATAAGATAAAGGTGGAAACTTTAAAGAAAGTGAAGGACCGAAATTTACTATTTGGCCTAAGCACATTGTTTTCATTCACTTCATCGTGCAAAGGCATTAAACACTTTTGGGCTCCTTTCGCTACAAATAGCATTGAATTTTGTTGAACAAGCAGATGTTATTTATCCTTTTTGATTTATAGGAATTTTGCCGAACTGGAGATACACCATGGAAGAGTACTATAAGAGTGTATTGTAAGTGTCATATAATCTATTAATGAAGATAGGTTGTCTATGTTCTGCAATCAGTTTTGCAAATATTTGAATATCGATAAGATTTGTAGTTAGAAAAGCATCAACCTATTCTTTTTCTTTTCGGAATTTTCTCCTTTCTCTGTGCTAGAAATGCTGGGGAGAGATTGCTTAAACTAATTGCTCGGGCATTAAACCTTGACGAAAGCTTCTTCTATGATGTTGGGGCATTAAATCCACCTAGTGGCTTTCTTCGTTTGCTTCACTATCCAGGTAAGTATATTGTTTAATTTGTAGTAAAGCCTCTTAATGCGTCAGAAAAAGGTTTGAAAAAAATTATTACACTATCGAATAGGTTATCTAGGATCATCTGGTGAAGTAATATATGGTTCTTCTGCGCATTCTGATTACGGAATGATCACTCTTCTTGCCACTGATGGCGTTGGTGGGCTTCAGGTTTTGCTTTACAACTCACCTATTCTACTCGATTTTGTATGAACCATAAAGGCTACCATTTTATGAGTAACAATGAAAAAAACTGTTGAAAATCTTCACAGGTCTGCAGAGATAAATCGAAGGAGCCAAGGATTTGGGAAGATGTACCCTCCATCCCTGGGTTGGTTCTCATTGAAAATATGCATAACTATATTCATAAATCCTACTTTTATGCATACCGAACCGCCCAAAATCAATAGTTGCATTCACCTGACATACTTCACTTCGAACTTCTTGAGCAGTGTTCATCATTTTCTCATGATTATAAAATTCAGGGCTTTCATCGTTAATATCGGTGACATGATGGAGCGGTGGACAAACTGTATATTCAGGTGTTTACTGAATGAGAAGATAAACTAAGTATCCTCTTAGGCAATGCTAGTAAAAGATCCACGCACATGAATTCAAATTTTCCCCTCATATATATATCACGCAGGTCGACACTGCACAGAGTGATGCCTGTAGGACAAGAACGCTATTCGGTAACACATTCCCCTTCAAAATTCTTGCTTGAACATTTCTCATATACGTAAAATTGAAGATCAAAGAATATATTTTGCTCCATGCAAAGGATTCACATTTATACTTGTGTGTGTGGCTCTGTTTCAATTCTTGTTTGAATGCGAAAACCCAGGTGGCTTTCTTTTTGGATCCGAATCCTGATTGTGTGGTTCAGTGCTTGAGTAGCTGTTGCAGCGAATCATCTCCTCCCATGTATGTAGTTAACTTAACCATAGTTAATAATTACGAATCACCTTTGAAGGGCATTATTATGTTTCTCTCTCTCTCTCTCTCTCTCTCTCTCTCTCTCTCTCTCTCATTACTTGGTTATTCTTCTTGCTGCAGATTTCCACCAATACGCAGTGGAGACTACCTGCAAGAACGCTACAGGCTTACCTATGGCTCCTAAACACACACACACACACACACACACACACACACACACACACACACACACACACACACACACACACACACACACACATATATATATATATTCATCTTCTTCATTTTAAACAATACAATAATAATGTATGAAACCTTCTTTCAAGAATGGTTTGGTTTGGCTTGTTTATTAAATAAAATTGTTTTTTTAGTGGCGTTGCCGCTCTATTTTGCGCAAAACGAATTCACAAGGAACTTAGCTTAGTTTCCCATTTATGGAACATATTTAATTAATCTGTGGAGCAAGATTTTATACGGATTCTATGAGATTTTAAGTGAATTGTAATAAGATTTAATGATTGGGATTTGAATCTCTTGAGAATGAACTTATTCCTTCTAAGACTTACAAGGACAGTAAACAAACTTCAATTTCTACGTTTCTTTTTCGTGCGTACAAACTCCATTTGATACAACTCATTCATGAATTGCTTTTTACGCGCATACCTTTGACGTTGTTCCAACTCTACAACTACATCTACATGTAATAAGCGACATGACTAGTAGTAGTAACTATTTGATAGGGCGATATTGCGCATACCTTTTATGCTTTTATTTCTCATTAAAATAATGATCTTAATTTACTCGAAGGAGAAAAAATGGAGGTGGTTGATTTTTTCTTTTTTCCATATATCAATCAAGATGAAAACAACAACTATAACAACGCATCACTAGTTATGTGTATATATGTATTGCGCGCGCGCGCATGAGTTTGGGGGTTTGGTAATAAAAAATTGGTCACTCACTTCACTCACTCCCCAAACCCAATTCGCTGATTTACAGCCTGCGAACGGATTTCAATTCAAGCACAGCAGCACAGAACATCACAGCAGTAGCTATATGCACAACAAATTACCCATATTTATTTTTCAAAAAAAAAAAAAGAAGAAACATATTATGCTGATCGATCGTATTCCTGCGCTATCTATATATGTAGCTAGCTAATAATAAAAAACATATTATTATTATTCAAAATTAATGGGAAAAAAAGAAAAGAAAAAAGGCTTTTTGCTTTATTTGTAATTGTTAGGTGAGCTTAATTTGACCGTGGGTTAAAGAAAAGCAAATGAAGAATTGGTTGTTGTTCTCATTGTGGGCGCCGAATAGAAAGAAACAAAGCAACCTAAAGTGAAGTTGATTGGAAATTCTCATGTCGGCTTTATTATTCAAGTTTGGCACACCTCACCGTCCAATAGCCGAATTCAGTAGTCAAAAGTTGGCTATTTTAATTAGTTGGGTTTACATGGAAAATCAAAGCGGATGTTTTCCTATAAATAGGCTATATTCGATGCAGAAGAATCACCACCACAACCACATCAGATCTTCTCGTCTCTGATCATTTTCTTTTATAGCCTACTCCTTATATTGTTGTAGCTGTCTTTTTATATCACGTCAGTGTACGTGTTTGTAATCTCTCCACATAATAAAGAAGTTCTACCCTCCGGCCCGTGGACGTAGGTCATTCTGACCGAACCACGTAAATCTCGTGTCACTGTCCAAATTTATTTTTCGTCTCGTTTATTTATTATCGTTATTTTTCGGGCAAAATAATTATCGGGGATTTCCGCATATCCTAACAAATTGGTATCAGAGCCAACCCCGATTTATTTTTTAGCCACCATGACGATAACAAAAATGTCAATTGAAAAGTTCGACAGAAATGTCAACTTTGCAATGTGGAGTCTCAAGATGGAGGCCATACTCATTCAAGACGGTTGCGAGGTGGCGCTTGAAGGCGCAAAGAAGAAACCAACCGAAATGAAGGACGATCAATTTAATGAATTGGACAAGAAAGCCAGATCGGCTATTATATTAAATCTCTCTTACGAGGTTTTACAAGAAGTTGCCACGGAGACGACGGCCATGGGTATGTGGGATGCGTTAAAAGCTATCTACATGAAGAAGACTAAGGAGAATCGGCTTTATTTAAAGCAGAAGCTATACAGTATGAAAATGACGGAAGGTAATTCTATACTCTCGCATCTCGATAAATTCGATTCTATCATTATTGATTTGGCGAACGTAGAAGTCAAAGTGATGGACGAAGATCAGGCCATAATATTGTTGTGTTCCCTTCCCTCGTCTTTAAAGCATTTTCGTGACACTATTATATACGGAAAAGATACGATATCATATTCTAGTGTCAAATCCGCTTTACAATCGAAAGAACAGATAGACAGGGATATTACGGGAGAAACAAGTGGTAGCCAGGCAGAAGGCCTGTTCGCACGGGGAAGACCAGAACGTAGAGACGCTGAAAGTAGCAGATCTAAAGAAAGGTCGAAATCCAGGTACAGAAATAAAGTCTGTAATTTTTGCAAGAGAAAGGGACACATTAAAGCTGATTGTTTTAAATTAAAAATTAAGGAGAAAAATAATCAGCAATTTAATAAACCCGCCGAAGCTAGTTTAGCTGCTGATGAGAGCGATGGAACTATATTTGTAGCAACTGCAAATATTATTAGGTCTGATAATGAGTGGATCTTAGATTCGGGTTGTTCTTACCATATAAGTCGGAGTAGAGATTGTTTTTCCACCTATGAAAAATTCGATGGTGGATATGTCTTAATGGGAAATGATGCTCCGTGTAAAGTTGTTGGTAAAGGCACAGTTAGGATCAAGATGTTCGACGGAATCATCCGAACGCTCACCGAAGTCAGACACGTTCCAGATATGAAGAGAAATCTTGTCTCTTTAGGCACACTTGAATCTCAAGGGTGCAGGTTCTCAGGTGAAGGTGGAGTTTTAAAGATTGCCAGAGGTGCCCTTGTCGTGATGAAAGCTTGCAGGTTTGGAAATTTATATATTTTGCAGGGAACTACTGTTACAGGTTCTGCTGCAGTTTCGACATCCCCGGAGGTTGATACCACGAGATTATGGCATATGCGACTTGGACACATGGGAGAAAAAGGCTTGACGATTTTAAGCAAGCGGGGCCTACTTTGCGGTCAAAGTACTGGTAAGATGGACTTTTGCGAACATTGTATTTTTGGGAAGCAGAAACGAGTCAGCTTCAATTCGCCAGCTGTCCACAGGACGAAAGGTACTTTGGACTATATTCATTCTGATGTATGGGGTCCTTCTCGTGTTCCGTCCAAAGGTGGTGCAAGATATATGTTGACTTTCATTGATGATTTTTCAAGGAAAGTCTGGGTCTATTTTCTTAAACAGAAAAGTGATGTTTTCCTAACATTTAAACAATGGAAGGCTTTGATTGAAAAGCAGACAGGAAAACAGATCAAGCGGTTGCGGACAGATAATGGCTTAGAATTTTGCGGAAGCGAGTTCAATGAGTTCTGCAAGAATGAAGGAATTGCTCGACATCACACTGTTCGAATGACGCCTCAACAAAATGGTGTTGCCGAGCGCATGAACCGGACGCTTTTAGAGAGAGCTCGATGTATGATCTCCAACGCTGGGTTGACAAATGATTTTTGGGCTGAAGCTATCGCCGCAGCATGTTATATTGTCAACCGTTCACCGTGTTCACCGATCAATTTCAAGACTCCTGAGGAAGTATGGTCAGGTACTCCTGCTGATTACTCAAACTTAAGAATATTTGGATGCCCAGCTTATATGCACGTAAACGAGGGAAAGTTAGAGCCTAGAGCTAAGAAATGTATTTTCCTCGGTTACGCTTCAGGGGTGAAAGGATATAGACTATATAATCCTGATCCCAAGTCACCCAAATTTATAATCAGCAGAGATGTTACATTTGACGAGTCTTCTATGTTACATTCAAAAGAGTCTAATAATTCTTCTGATCAAGAAAAGAAGGATAGTATACACAGCGAGGTGGAGCTCGAGATCAACAAAGATCCTTCAGATGATCCTGCTACGAGTTCAACAGATCAGAATGAACCAGAACATGATTCAGATCCTGTTGAAGATGAAAGCACCGAGCAGGAATATTCTATAGCCAGAGATAGGGAGAGACGGGAGATTCGACTACCACAGCGGTACGTAAATTTAGTTTCGTACGCTTTATCAGTGGCGCAAGAAACAGGTGGAGGCGGCGAACCTTCTACCTATTCGGAGGCAATTAGCGATGTTAATTCTGATAAGTGGCTGGTAGCGATGAATGAAGAAATGGAGTCTCTGCACAAGAATGGTACATGGATTCTTGTGCCGCCGCCGAAGAAAAAGAAAATAGTCGGATGTAAGTGGGTCTTCAAGAAGAAAGAAGGTTTATCTGATTCAGACGATGCAAGGTATAAGGCACGATTAGTCGCGAAAGGCTATAGTCAGGTACAAGGTGTTGATTTTAATGATGTGTTCTCACCTGTCGTTAGACATAGCTCTATTCGTGTATTACTTGCATTCGTTGCCATGTATAATTTGGAGTTAGAACAGCTCGACGTCAAGACGGCGTTCTTACATGGCGATTTAGATGAACAGATTTATATGAAGCAACCTGAAGGCTTCATAGTTGAAGGCAAGGAAGACCAAGTTTGCCTGTTGAAGAAATCCTTATATGGATTAAAGCAGTCTCCAAGACAGTGGTATAAACGGTTTGATTCTTTCATGTTGGGTCATGGTTTCTCCAGGAGCAAGTATGATAGTTGTGTTTACTTCCGGAAGTTAAATGACAGTTCGTTCATTTATCTGTTATTATATGTTGATGACATGCTCATTGCGGCTAAGAATCTTGCAGAAATTCACCAGTTGAAGGCCTTATTGAATGGTGAATTTGAAATGAAGGATTTAGGAGCAGCTAAGAAGATTCTTGGTATGGAGATTAGACGTGATAGAGGAGTTGGTAAGTTACACCTGACCCAGGAAAGTTACCTTAAGAAGGTTTTGGAGAGATTTGGCATGAGCGATGCCAAACCAGTCAGCACTCCTCTTGCTAGCCATTTTAGGCTAAGCGCTGCTCAGTCACCATCATCAAATGAGGAAGAAGCGTACATGGCACGGGTTCCTTACTCGAGTGCAGTCGGCAGTATTATGTATGCAATGGTATGTACACGTCCTGATATTTCACAGGCTGTTAGTGTTGTTAGCAGGTATATGGCTAATCCAGGGAAAGAACACTGGCAAGCAGTGAAGTGGATTCTAAGATACTTGAAGGGTAGTCTAAGCTTTTGTTTGGACTTTGGCAGAAACAGTGATACTCTCGTTGGCTTCGTCGATTCAGACTACGCAGGTGATCTCGATAAACGACGATCTCTTACTGGTTATGTGTTTTGTATTGGAGGTTGTGCAGTTAGCTGGAAAGCTACTCTACAGCATGTAGTGGCGTTGTCTACTACTGAAGCAGAATACATGGCGGTTACTGACGCAATCAAAGAAGCTTTGTGGTTGAAAGGGTTATTCAGCGAATTAACCCAGAATCAGGGAGTCATTACTATTTTCTGTGATAGTCAAAGTGCGATTCATTTGACTAAGGATCAGATGTATCACGAAAGGACTAAACATATTGATGTTAAGTATCATTTTATTCGTGAGATCATTGCAGATAAGAAGGTGTTTATCAAGAAGATCAACACGAAGGATAATCCTGCAGATATGTTTACGAAGGCTCTTCCAGTTTCCAAGTTCAAGCATTGCTTGGACTTGATTGGTGTTCCAAAGATGGTGAACTAGCCCGTGGGGGCTAAGGTCGGAGGGAGATAAAAGTATTTCTAAATTAAGGTGGAGTGATTTTTGGAATCAAGCTCAAGGTGGAGATTTGTTAGGTGAGCTTAATTTGACCGTGGGTTAAAGAAAAGCAAATGAAGAATTGGTTGTTGTTCTCATTGTGGGCGCCGAATAGAAAGAAACAAAGCAACCTAAAGTGAAGTTGATTGGAAATTCTCATGTCGGCTTTATTATTCAAGTTTGGCACACCTCACCGTCCAATAGCCGAATTCAGTAGTCAAAAGTTGGCTATTTTAATTAGTTGGGTTTACATGGAAAATCAAAGCGGATGTTTTCCTATAAATAGGCTATATTCGATGCAGAAGGAATCACCACCACAACCACATCAGATCTTCTCGTCTCTGATCATTTTCTTTTATAGCCTACTCCTTATATTGTTGTAGCTGTCTTTTTATATCACGTCAGTGTACGTGTTTGTAATCTCTCCACATAATAAAGAAGTTCTACCCTCCGGCCCGTGGACGTAGGTCATTCTGACCGAACCACGTAAATCTCGTGTCACTGTCCAAATTTATTTTTCGTCTCGTTTATTTATTATCGTTATTTTTCGGGCAAAATAATTATCGGGGATTTCCGCATATCCTAACAGTAATTGTGTTGTTGAGTTTTATAGGGAGAGAAGAAGTCGAAGCGATGTGGAGCGCATTGACACTCTGGTGCTGCTCTGTGGATGGATGTCGTCGCCCAACAAACCCTTTTTCTATTTTTATTTTTGTTTTCTTTTGCGAATACTTTGCGCGTACGGTGAATACAAAATACTCACAAAAAGCCTGTGAAGAGAAAAGGAATTCACTTTTTTTTTTGCTTTTGGCGCAACGATTCCTCCTCACCTCACTGTATTTTTATTACTACATGCATTATTATGCCAACACTTACAATAAGAACTCGAACCCATGGTCGTCGATTGATCCCATCATATTCGTCACCATACCCGCTAGTGGATGATGATGATAATTAGCTGATGATCCTTTCCCATCGCCCGAGAAAAACCAGTTAGGTTTTGTATTGTTGGACCAAAAGAAAAACCCGATGATTGATGGAAGTTATAACTCGAACCAAGCGTAGATTTACGCGCTGTTGACCATAGAATATAAGCCTCCTCCATTCATAGACTGTCATATATATAATATTGGACTCTGTGACGAAAAAAATTAGGGTTTCCAAAGATCCCTTATATTGAATTATTGATGGCGATTGTAAAAGCTTCCCTGGGTAGGCCAGAGTGGATCTTTTCCAATATGGGCAGGTCAAAATTAAAAGAATATAAAATATTCACACATGCATAAATACATACATTATTATGTATATGCTACTCATCTACTCTTATATTGCGCGCGCGCGCATGACTTTGGGTTTGGTAGTTAAAAAAAGAAAAAAAAAAAAACATATTATGCTGTGTGGTGCTGATCGATCCATCTATCTATCTTATTAGCTAGCTGGGAAGAAATTTCATCTCCTTGGAAGCTAGGATTGAATGGGATGGGCTCGCCCGGCGACGCACAATTCCATTTATATAGTAGAAGAAATCCCCCTAATTCATAACCAAAGTCGATGATGAGCCAAGCTCTGCTGCTCAACAATTGCAACTTTTGCGCGTACGGCGTATGATTAATATGCTTAATTACTAACAGCGCGTGAAATAATGAAATAATGGTTGGTTATTTACGATAATAAGTACTTTATTTTATGTGTAGTATATATCGCTCCTTTCTCTCTCTCTCTCTGTTGATCTGATCAGTTCAGTGGAGAGTTAGTGTAGGAGAAAAAATAACGCTTGAATTGCACCATTCGCTTTTGGCGCAACCACTGCTTGCTTACCTTGTATGTATCTATCTCTATTTGTCAAGGGAGATCACATGCTACGTCAATTATCGTAGTTACGATTTTATCCTTAATTTAGAATTAAACCAATTATATTCTCTAACATCAATTTTTTAAATACTTATAAATAATAAATAATTAAATTTAATATTATAATTTCAACCACAAAAAATAACTTAATATATAAGTTAGTATTGTATATTTATGTGGTTACACACATCCGGTGTGCAAGAAACACTAGCTATTATTATTAGTATGTAGCAGTAGCACACACATTTGTGTAAATACGTCAAATTATTTTATACTTTGAATATTTTGATTATTAATTAAATTATTAAAAAATTTAGTTCAAGGATAAAATTATAATAAAATAAGAAACAAAAAAGAAAAGTTATAATTATTAAACATATCAAATTGAGAGACTAATTTGACAATTTTCCATTAGATATTCCTTGCACTTGTTTTTTGGGAAATCTACATAAAAATAAATACCCATTTATATAAAAAAATTCGCAAGTCAGTACCCTGTCAGATTTTTTTTAATATGTAGGCACCTATTAGAATAAATTTTTTGGACATTGACACCTGTTCCGTCGCAAGTACGTCATCATTTAGGTACAATAGAGAAACGTATTGTGGTACGTAATACAGTGAGAAAATGGTACATCATATAACACATTAAGGTACCATAAAGAACGTATATAGGAACCATATGTGGGTGCCATATAAACGCGTGACGTGGTAAAAAGGTACGTCAAGACTGGGAAAATGGTACACACAATCGAACGGGTACTTATATAAAATATTTTCTGACAGGGGTTCTGATTTGCAAATTTTTTATATAAATGAATATTTTTCTGTAGATTCACATATTTCTTTCATTAGTTATTAACATTCAATTCTTAACTTTTTTCTCTATCAATAATTTCTAGAGCGTGAAAGATGATTGCTCATCACACCGTACCTTATAAAAGTTGAGCTACAAAAAATTAAAATGAGATTTTATTTATTTATTTACCTGTGTAATTTGCGGCGAAGCAAGGAGACGAAGGACAACTTAGTCCTCAACAAGAGCAGCTATAGATTCCAAAAGGGATTTATCAGCCAAATCCATCTTTGAACAAAAAAAAATAAAAATTGAAAGGCATCAAAAGGAAGAAGACTATTACTATTTACTATAATACGTCTTCAATAGAACAAATCATCAGCAACAAAACATACCTGATGCGGATCGAAAAATCGACCCTAACATCAACAGTGCGCTGGAAGGTATCGGTCCGCCGTTTCGAATTCGCCGTCTTCGTCTTCGGCGGATCCCTGAAACAACACGAAAGAGACGGGCTAAAGGGCGCCGTTTCGGCGACGCCCCTCCGACGCTCAAGTCAGTTAATCATTCGACGACGTTTGAAGCGTATAAAATAAGATCAGATAATTAAAGGCAGTATAAATGAGATGTTCAGCTGCTATGAGAGGCGATTGAACCGTGTGAGGTCTCGCAATTGTCATGTCTTACTCGGCGAGAGAATTCAGAGAGTTGTATAAAGTGGTAGTTAGTGATATAGTAGAGGAAGAATGATTCGTACGTACCTTTGCATTTCTAGTCCCTTTTATATGTAAGCTCATGCAATGTTTAATCCTATCACACGATTGAAAGTGGGGGAGGTTATGTAACCACCCATTCATAACCCATGATGTGTCTGCCTCCATGATGACTTAGTGGCTTTTAGTCGGTCCAACTGTTGGCTATGAAGTGGCAATCCACATAGGATCTATTACACTAAATGGCGCCCAAGCTGTAATATTTTGGGCACTTTGACATCATCGGGTATTTACTCGAGCAAGGCGTTATTCCTCGAGAGTGCTCCTCGCGGGGTGCGTCCGTCTCGGGAGGTATTTTCGCGGGAGATGCTTCCCGCCCTGTTTCGGTTAGACTCGAATATTGACCGATTAAATATGGGGATAACAATAGTCCTCCTCACAAATAGTCCAAAAGAGTGTTAGTGATTTTTGGGCGTAGTATAGGTAAAATATTCGAGTATAACATACGTCCTTCCCGAGCATCGACCTTCCTAAGTATCATGTTAACATATAAATATTGAAAAGGATAAATATTCATACCGACGGTGTCCCAAGCGTTCATCTGTACCGCTCTCAAATTCCTCCTTAAAGTCGGCTTGTTGGCGTTAGTCGTGGGCGGTGCATTCGTATGCTTAGGCTCCGAGCCACAATTGTGAGGGAGGGAGTTCGCAAGTTTCGTGCCACATTCGTGGGCTTTTATCCCGAGCAGGTCGGGTCTTCGGTTCGTGGAGATCTATCCCGAGCAGGTCGGGTCTTCGGGCGAAATTCGTGGAGTTTTTATCCCGAGCAGGTCGGGTCTTCGTGCCACATCCGTGGACTTTAATGTCCGCCACAATTGTGGGCTCAGGAGGCCTGTTGCCCGAATGCACCGATTCCCACAGGCTTATTCAGATTCATGTGGCGTTCGTCGAATTTGTTCGATCCCTCGAGCGTGGTTATGATAGGCGCGAGTGGGTCGTGTAGCACCGAGAGTTCCCTGCACTAAAGTGGCTCAAAGGAAACGGCGAACTTGCGATTAAGTCTGAACATGTCGGTGTTGTTATTATTCCACCGAGCAATAAAGATCGATATTCAAAACCATATATTATCAGAGCTCATGCCAGAGTCATCCCATGCAAAGAATGTTAACAGCTCGATGTATTTTTCATAATTTCAGCAATAATAACGGCATAAAGTTATTTCCAGCAAGAAATCAAGATAGCTCTAACATCGAATGTAATTAATTCATGCGGCCCAATAAAAATCACCACGGCAGGTCTAATGCATAGTAAGGAGAATGCTAGGGAAATAAACTAGTGGCCCAACGTGCATAATAAGGCCCACGGGTAGCCCAACGTAACCCCAATATCTCACATCTTAATAAATTTTCAGAACTACCCCAGATTTTAAGTTTCACAGTATGATGGCTCCCCAAAGAAATGACAGAATTCGCCCAGACAAAGTAATTTTGAATCGACCCCTAGACATAAGTAAAACTTACAACCGGGTCCTAGCCGCGATCGACGGCGGATTTTCAGCGACGGCCGATGGGGAAACCGCCGTGGTCGTCATCAGGTCTAAGGGGATCAGTCTCGGGGTGGTTTCGTTAGCATCAACTCCGGCGATTACGACTCGGGAGAACTTTAATTCGATCGTCTCTCCCACTCGAACGAGGCGATTCAGCTCCGAGAAGTCTGGGCAACATTGAGGAAGCAGTTAGCCATCAAAGAATATAAAGCTTTACCTTTAATTTTGCGTGACACGGCACGACTCGTCAGGTTCGTCGAGGTTGAGAGGTTTGGGTTTTCTATGTTCAAGGTGATTTGGCCCTCCATTACAGCGATCATAGTAAATTCTCAAATGCAAAAGGTGATTCCTTGTATGGAAGGCTTCCTAACAAGGCTTTCTCTGCGGGCTGTGTTTGATCGGAGGGACATAGATGAACCGCATCAGAGATGAAGCGGTGGGTTGTGAACGTTGCCATCGAAATTTCATTTTGCTAGCGCGAATTTGCCTCAGATCTGCGATATCATCGCTTGGGTCAGCTTTGTGTCTCCTTCGCTCAGTGTCGATGAAGGCGACTGGTCTGTTTGAGCCTCGATGTTGCGCTCTTCGTCGCTGTGCTCGGGACCGCCGATACCGGCGTAAGGATCGTTCGCTCGGGGTGGTGATGCTAGTGTGCTGCAACAACCTAACTCGGATCTTATTTGTAACTGCTCGAGGGTCTCATTTTTCGTTTGCCACTGCTGGTTTTCGAGGTGGTGGTCCCATGGCGGGTTTGGTAGATATCCTAAGTTCCTAACTTGCAACGGGCTAGACGCGGTAGATTGTGACGGACTCGAAACGGCTTCAGATTTTCCGGTCTCTTCCAAGTGCACCTTTATTTTTTTATCTGTTTCCCACAGACGGCGCCAATTTGATGCGGTCGAAAAATGAACGATCTACCGCCGTGGGGCGACGAGCTGCCTTCTTCCTCCTTCGGCCTGAACGTCGCCGCGAACTTGGACTTGTAGGCTGTTGAAACAGGGTTAGGGATGGGGGTCGTTTTCCCTCTTGCCTTGGTCAAGAGGGCGGTTTCCATTTTCCAGGTGTAAAAGTAGAGAAAAAAGACCATGTAAAGTGGTAGTAATGTGGTGTCAAGTAGATAGAATTAGTTACCTGAACTGTGCGGTTTTCAGCGGTATTTATAGGGTTGAGAGGCGTGTTTGATTTCCGACGGTTATTCCCACGTTCTGTGCCCTCTGGCGGTTTCCTCCGCTTTCAACGCTCCTAAGCTTGACCTTGGACGGTTTTCCACGTTTGGTCGAATACGTGTGCGCGGAGTGGGCATGGCCACGATCTTTACTTCTCCCCGAGGGTCTCGAGGGTGGCGTGCCTTCCGTCCCGTAGGGTATATTTTCCCTGCCTCTGTCCGAGGGGCATATTTTCCCTGCCCCTGCCCGAGGGGCGTATTTCCCTGTCGCTGTCCGAGGGGCATATTTTCCCTGCCTCTGCCCGAGGGGCGTATTTCCTTGCCGCGGCCCGAGGGGCATAATTCCCCTTCGGCCGAAGTGGTGAACTCAGGGAACTCCTCCATCTCTCTTAGGGCTTCCCGCGTTGTTCCGTTTTGGGTCGTTTTAACGGTCTCTGAGCGTTTTGTTTGGACCCGGTGAAATCGGGGGGTAACAATAGTCCCCCTCTTAAATAGTCCAAAAGAGTGTAGTGAATTTTGGACGTAAAAGTGGTGACGAAACGCTCAGAGGTGTTTGTTTGTTGTTTGTCGCAAGTAAAGGTTCACTTCGGGCAGAGGGGATAAACGTCGTTTCAAAATGCTCTCGGGCCTGTAAGAAAAGGTCAAAGTATACATAAAAAGATATAAACTGAGGGCGTACCGTGGGATTTTAGCGCCTCATCCGATGGTTTTGTCTTCTTTCCCTGCTCTGTCCGCGAGCATGCCTCGTCCGAGGGATTTTTCTGCCTCTTAGAGAGTGATTTCTGCCTCTTAGAGAGGGATTTCTGCCTCACGGGGAGGGATCTTCTGCCTCTTCGAGAGGGATTTCTGCCTCTTAGAGAGGGATTTTTCTGCCTCTTAGAGAGGGATTTCTGCCTCACGGGGAGGGATTTCTGCCTCTTAGAGAGGGATTTCTGCCTCACGGGGAGGGATTTCTGCCTCTTAGAGAGGGATTTTTGCCATTCTCCTCCTTCGGGTTGCAACTCATGTTTTTGCCTTCAAAGCCTTCTTTATCAAATGTACTCGGGGCGATATTTGTCGAGCAAGAGGTCTCTCGCCTCGGGCTTTCGAGATCCTATTATCTTGCTTAAGTGTGTTTGAAACCAAACGCGCCAAACTTAAGGTCTCTTGCCTCGGGTCAGGGACGTCCCCCTAACCCGAGGAGAACCTCGGAGATCTTGAAAAATGTTACTGAAATGAATAGTGAGCTGCCTCTCGCAGAGGGATTCAGTGTGCGCATGGTCTTCTCTTCCCTGGGGGAAGATTTCAGCCTCTCGCAGAGGGATACAGTGTGCGCGACGTTCCCGAAGGGAACAGTGAGCTGCCTCTCGCAGAGGGATACAGTGTGCGCAAGGTCTTCTCTTCCCTTGGGGAAGATTTCAGCCTCTCGCAGAGGGATACAGTGTGCGCGACGTTCCCGAAGGGAACAGTGAGCTGCCTCTCGCAGAGGGATACAGTGTGCGCAAGGTCTTCTCTTCCCTTGGGGAAGATTTCAGCCTCTCGCAGAGGGATACAGTGTGCGCGACGTTCCCGAAGGGAACAGTGAGCTGCCTCTCAGAGAGGGAACTTTTAGGAGAAGGGTCTTCAGCCTTGGCCAAGGTCTTCGATATTGTTTATTGGGCGAAGTTTTTGATCGGCGCTTTCATTTGCAAATGGGCGAGTCATCGGCGTATATAGTATACTAGGAGAACCTCGGGGCGTCGTCGATTTCCCCGACAATGATCTGCGAAGGAAAGTAAAAATTTTCGACATATCATAATAAAACAAGGGATACCTTCCATTTTGTAGGAGCGACGTGTTTGACTTTGCGAGTTTTGATGTTGAGTTCCTTGGCATCGGCGAAATATGGTTTCTCGAAGTCGATAGCTTTGTCATTCTCGATCATGTCGGATACCTTCTTGTTTATCGGACCTTGCCGAAGGGTTTGATGGTGGTCGCCTCGGGTCCGGGACTTCGGCCTTATGCGGAGGGACTTCGGCCTCTTAGAGAGGGATTCTCGGCCTCACGGGGAGGGATCCTCAGCTTCTTTAAAGGCCTTCACTTCTTCTATCCGGTAGCTTTTTCTTTCTCTTGATTCATCCGCGAATCGCTTTTTGACGCCTCCCTTGGGGAATTAGTTTTGTTGATTGCATCCCATGACTGCTTTCTTGTCTTTCCCGACGGTTGTTTTTCGGAGAAATACCGAGGAGCCGAGTGATATATTTTTCTTCAGAACTGTCTCATATGTCCCCTGGAGCTCTACCAAATATATCTTGCTCTTGCCTCATAGCTTGTTAGGGTCGGGCCTCACCTGGTGTAATTAGGTTCGGGCATTGTCCCTTGGGTCTTCCTCCATTTTCTCTGATGGTTTAGTGATATTATTGTTTTTCTCTTGCTCCTTTCCGCTTTTCCCTTCGCAGGCGCTAGGATGGACAAGGCTACCTTGACGGTTGCTCGGGAGCTTCTGAAAGCCAACGGGAAGGTCGAAGCTCCTTTACCTTCCATGCGCCTACTCCCAGCTAAGGTTCCTGTGATGAGGGAGGCTCTTTCTTCCCGAGGAGGTTCTTCAGCTAAGAAGCCAAAAGTGTCCGTCGAGATACCAACTCCCCCGACCTCTCCTGAAGGCCCGGAATTCTCTTCTTCTCTAGTGAACATGGATCGACCTGATTTTTTTCATGAGCGGATGGTCTGAGCTCCTTGAAGCGCATCATCCACCTTAACATGTTCCCCTCATTCAGCGCGTAGCCCTTATGGCGGTTTTTGATCGGTTCCGACCAGCGTCAAATGAATTTTTAAGAACTAAACGTTCCCACAGACGGCGCCAATTGATGCGGACCGAAAAATCGACCCTAACATCAACAGTGCGCTGGAAGGTATCGGTCCGTCGCCGTTTCGAATTCGCCGTCTTCGTCTTCGGCGGATCCCTGAAACAACACGAAAGAGACGGGCTAAAGGGCGCCGTTTCGGCGACGCCCCTCCGACGCTCAAGTCAGTTAATCATTCGACGACGTTTGAAGCGTATAAAATAAGATCAGATAATTAAAGGCAGTATAAATGAGATGTTCAGCTGCTATGAGAGGCGATTGAACCGTGTGAGGTCTCGCAATTGTCATGTCTTACTCGGCGAGAGAATTCAGAGAGTTGTATAAAGTGGTAGTTAGTGATATAGTAGAGGAAGAATGATTCGTACGTACCTTTGCATTTCTAGTCCTTTTATATGTAAGCTCATGCAATGTTTAATCCTATCACACGATTGAAAGTGGGGGAGGTTATGTAACCACCCATTCATAACCCATGATGTGTCTGCCTCCATGATGACTTAGTGGCTTTTAGTCGGTCCAACTGTTGGCTATGAAGTGGCAATCCACATAGGATCTATTAAACTAAATGGCGCCCAAGCTGTAATATTTTGGGCACTTTGACGTCATCGGGTATTTACTCGAGCAAGGCGTTATTCCTCGAGAGTGCTCCTCGCGGGGTGCGTCCGTCTCGGGAGGTATTTTCGCGGGAGATGCTTCCCGCCCTGTTTCGGTTAGACTCGAATATTGACCGATTAAATATGGGGATAACAATACCCAAAAAAATGAACAAAACCATTATTATTATTCTTTACTACTACTAACATTTGCAGGCAGGGAAGAAAGAGATCAGATAGAGAAGATAATATTACTCCATACATAATACTGAAGATCACATTAAGATGTAAAAAACAGTAATAATCAGAAAATGAATACGTAAAACGTCAAAAACATTCGCAAACGAATGTAGATTTGAAAATAACTGAGGAAAAAGAATAATTGTCAAACCATGAATATTTGAGAAAAGCTTTCAAAGCAAGGCCAGCGGCATTGCACATCAAGAATCTCACGCTCGCCTTGTGGTGCATAATAAATTAAGAGATTACTATAAGATTTGCAAAAACATGACGATAGAAAAAAAAAAAGAAATGCGAATTAACGATGAAAACAAGTACCGTGAATGAAGATCTGAAAATCGATGGGAAAAGTGAAGCCGATCCACAAAATTTCCATAGACACAAACCTTTTTCGTGCAATTAACATAAGATGAGAATCAAACCAGGCACGATTGTAAGATCTGAATGATGAATACGAAAAAGACACTCTTTCGCAAGAACATATATATACGCGGCGGTGCATAAATGTTTCGATTGTGTAAAGAGCTTGTTAGGTTTTCTATGAAAACTTTGGGACGACAAGTCGATTGATTTGAGTTGTAAAGAGTCGACTACGTTAAAAAATTAGGTTTTTCGGGAATATTTTGGAGAAAGCGGCCCGGCCCAACTTACAACACGTCTAAACTCGTACGCGTCTTCTCATTTCATGCTTCGCAAAACGAATCCAAGTCCAATAAAATCAATTAGTGACAAATATAATTGTCGCCAATTTTTTTCGTATTAGTGATTTGAAATTTAATATTTGAATCTAACAATCATCCCTTCAAACCCAAGACGTAATTGGACTGTCCTTCCAAAAAGCCATATATTTATCTTGGTTTAGAGAGGAGGTACCAAATAAATCACAAATTTTAAGAATATTACCGGGAAATTATTGATCACTAGGTTGATTGTATTGTAATGAAGGGGTCAAGGGCATTGAAAAAAGGGTCTCAATAAGAACGAGGAATAAAAGTGATGAAGAATTAAGTGGGTTGATTATAATTGAGGATAAATGCATGAGAGCAGTGGTTGAAACTATTCCTACCATTTCTCGATTAGATACCAATTAGGGTTTCTTTCCTTTCAGGGTTTGTAGATGAAAGACAATGCTTCGAGGACAAGGCAAGTAAGGTGATGATGTTACGAAATTCATGTTCAAAAAGTAAAAAAATTGTGATCACAGAAAGATAGATAGATAGCTAAAGCAGAAAAGAACACCAACAATAACCCTTGTTCAATAACAAAGCAACAAACAGCATTTGCAGCATGGATAACAACTTGGACTGAATGTTAAGAAAATGTCCAAACACAGCTAACAGTAGCAAACTCAGCTTACAAATTCTCAGGTATAAGAGAAATTTAACGAAGAACAAACACAAAAGAAACTCGCTTTACCTTCCTTTCCCTCACTCCAACAGCACCGTTATTCTCTTCAGGTCATGATCATGGAAAGCTCCTACCATCAACATTTTGCTGTTCGACGTTATTAAAAAAGCTGCTTCCACTCCCAGGATCTTCGTTATCATTTTCATTCCAAAAGCACTTACCGAATATCTTACAACCACTCTGAGGAGCTCCAAGATTCACCTTCTTATTCTTATGATCATTGCCACCACCACCTTCTTGTTGCTGGTCCATATTGTCGAATGGACGCTTATTGATGTTAAGACTTGCCCGCTGCTCTTCGGATCTCGTCAATCGATTCGCTCCCAGATTCAAGTCCATATTCGAAACCCAATTCGATCCCAACCCATTATTCCAGTTATAAGAACTCGAACCCATGTTCGATGATCCCATCATATTAGTCATGCCTGCTAGTGGATGATGATCATTAGCTGATGATCCTTTCCCAAAATAAATACTAGAGTAGCTTAGTGGACCCGCCCAAGTCGATCTCGAACGCTGCCCATCGTCCGGGAAAAACCAGTTAGGTTTCACATTGTTCGACCAAGAAAACCCCGACGACTGATGGAAGTTATTATTAGCCTGTGGTGACCAACTCGAACCAAGCGTTGGTCCACCAGGCGTTGTCGACCATGGAAAGCCTCCTCCGTTCCCTAGACCGTCGAAGATTGAACTTTTCGAGGAATCGAAAAAACTAGGGTTTCCAATGGGAGCAGATCCCTTGCAAAAGCTTCCCTGGGTGGGCCAGAATGGTAATTTCCATGGGGGCGACGATGTACCGCCTAGCCCAGTTGGAATAAAATTAGGGTTTCCAAAAGGGGAACGATCGTAGCGACTATTGGAATCCACCTCGGGGCTCGGGAATTTAACCGCAGTGAAGGAATTCAAGCAAGACGCGCAAAGGAGAATCTTGCCGAGGAACACTTCCCCGTACTGATGATAGTTCGAACATGTCGTGCACTTTGTCCAAAAGAAACCCGTAAGATGACTGTTTATCGCGGGGTACGGAGTCGGGCGGTTAGTTGTGCTGCCCAAGGCCGTAAATCTCCCATTATTCGCCGCTCGCTTTTCCCCTTCTTCGCCATCCATGTCGGAATTAGGGTTAGGATTTTGATCTCCTTCGGTAGGGTTTTTAGGGTTTCTTGGCGGCGATATATCCTCAGTGGATCTATTGTTTTTCTTTTCTTCTTTGGGATTTTCTAGTTCACCGCTTAGACGCCTCTTCGCATCAAATTCCGATCTCTTCTTTGGATCCGACAGCACGTTGAACGCCTCGCCCATTATTTTAAACGCGTCGAGCGAACCTACCGACGCGTTTTTGTCGGGATGGAGAGAGAGGGCCATTCGCTTGTATTGTTTTCTAATTATGTCTGCATCGCACGTTGGGCTTAGGCCCAACACGCTGTACCAGTCTGGCGAGTCGCCTACTTTCGTTGACTCCGAGGAAATGAATACGTCGACTACGGAGAGGAACTTCGAGACGCCTTCTATCTCGGGCCACATGGCTTTCGCCTTTAGGGCGAGTTTTTTCGCCGAGTTGTAGTCTTTTGCCGCGAATTTAGCCTTGGCTAATTCCATGGCTCGTAGCGCTTCGTCAGCCTTTCCGAGGTACTTAATGCGACGCCACTGAATATTTTTTTCGAAATATTAAATACGAAGAAAAAATGTTACTGGATCAAAATAAATTTTTTTATATCAATACACTAGTAGAGTAGTGATTGGAAAAGTTAAGAGATGCAAATCCCATGATTTTGAAAGATATGAGCGAGGGGGTTTATATAGTGACGCAAAGAATCAATATCTAAGCATAATCAAATATGAGAAATGGCATAATATTTCATAATATAGATTGTCGTTGACTGTAGACGTAATCCTTGCTGATTTTATAAATAAAATAAATTCTTCCAACTTCCCAACGTTGACTTTCGCGGTGCAATATATTTATGATAAAACATTCATTAATAATGGTCAACATTTATTAAATATTGAAAGATTTTGCTAATAAATTAAATCCAAGAAGAATATATTTTGAAGCATCCAAATTGGATTTATTTTTTTAAAGAAAATCTTTGACTCCCTTCGGTTAAAGAATAAACCAAAGGTTAGCAGCATAAAACATGTGATTTCAATTAATTTCGGGAACTTGATTTCAATCACCAATTAATTATTATTATTATCGTTGTTGCTGTTATTTAATTAATTTTATAAAATATTTTGAAATATTAGATATTATACTAGGTTGTCTATCACGTGCACGTGATTATTAATTGAACCAAGACAACAATGAACGAGAAATTTAATTTCTATTTCGATATTAGTAAAAAAAACCCAATACATAATCAAGTTATGTTGCCATTGTTTAGATAAAGAAACTAAAAGTCCTTGGTAGAAAAAATTACAAGCCCACGAAAGAAACTGGCAAACTCTTCTCAACTATTTAATTTTCCGATAAAGTTATTTAAGTTACAGCCGACGTTATTATTATTGATCCAAAAGGACTTCTTTGAAAGCAGGAAATGCCTCTTCAATGGAACTTAAATTTGTTCATACTGAGTGTGTACTACGCAGTTACTTTTTCTTTTTCTTCTTTATTTATTGTTATTTAATATAAAAGATAATATATTGTACTGTATATACAAACAAAGGGAGTTTAAGGGTCACTCACGCCTCACGGATTCGCACAAAAGCTTCCTCTTCCCACTGCTTGAAAACAGGGAGGGGCCAATCTTCCCTAAACTCAATAATACTTTCCGATGAAATAAAAGTTTTGTTACGTTTCATTTCGCAAATCCTTAGAGGTGTAAGATAGAGTTTTTCAAAAGTTGAATATTATGAGGAAGAGTAAAGATCGAAGGAGAGAAATAGCTTCGCGATTGGGATGGTTGTTTATCATTGCTCTTCATTTGTGCTCGCTTGCTCATCAGTGTGCAGCAACTTGGAGAAGAAACCCGTAAGTTTTTTCTTTTCTTTTTCTTTCTTTTTTCTTCTTTTTTATAACTTTAGTTAGCTAGAAATACACATATAACTTGATAAACAAAAAAAAAAAACATGCAACTAAAATAAATAGTCGTCAATAGATAAATATAAAACTCTACCCGTTATATATCAGCTTGCTTTTTATTACTTACTATTAACGTTATAATTTAGCAACCATGATCCAATTCTTTCGATGTAGTAATCGAACTTTAAACCAACATTGTAATGGGTTATGTTGGACAGAGGATAGTGAGAGTCACATGGGGCCCACTGAGTAGTATATGTGAACCCGTGATTAGTATTTTGCTTCCCAACCATAAAGTTGCTCCATAGGATTTTGGTCTCAAGTATGGACATAAAAAAAAGAGAAGGAATAAATAGACTGGGCAATTAATTTATTATTACGGAGTCTACTTTATACATTCCTTTAGTCCTCGAAGTATACTTGACTTGCATTGTATTCTGTATTTCTACTTTGCCTGAATTATTTATTTATTTATTATTTTTTTAAGAAGGGTTAACAAGAACAAAGATGACGACGATGGTGATCCAGCCACGTATTACCCTCCAGTTCAGTTGCATATACTGGAAGGTCACGTAAGTTCTCTTTCACTTGAAATAATTCACGTTTTAATATGTATCTATCATCGTCTTCGTTCATTTCACTTATTCACGTTTTTTCAGTAAGAAGATCGAATTTTTGCAGGTAGTAATGGACAATGGTATCCTTAACCTTACTTTGTCGACATTCGATGGTATGGTTACGGGGATTGAGTTTAATGGGATTGATAATCTTCTTGAGGATGACTACCAAGAAAACAACAGAGGGTTTGTGTTTTGTTCTATATATTAAAAATGTTGATCGAATTTGATGTCATTTTATTGCTTGAAACTTTAAAGAAAAATTAAAATGAAGGTATTGGGATATTGTTTGGAGTAGACGAAGCCATCCCAGCGACATAATCGACAAGTAAGCAAGCCGTGGCTGCTGCTCTCTTCATTCTTATTTGGACAACGTATTAGCTCTAACTATGATCTTAGACTTAGGTATAGTTTGTCTTATTCCATTTAATAACAAATACAGGCTTGGAGGAACAAGTCTTAATGTTATAAAGCAAGACGACGATCAATTAGAGCTCTCATTTATCAGAACATGGAATTCATCCGAAACGATGCTTCCACTTAATATTGACAAAAGGTACGTACGTACATAAACACACTTCCATAAATCGTGACAATGTCTATAATGTATCAACTATATCTTAGCTAATAAACAATATATAGGTTCATAATGCTGCGTGGATGCCCTGGTTTTTACACATACGCCATCTTTGAACGACTCGAGGGTTGGCCCGCAATGAATACTTCACAAGCCAGAATCGTCTTCAAGCTTCAGAACGATTTGTAATACTTAACAACGCCTTTACTTCCTCGACGAAAAATAAAAAAAGAAGAATTAATCTTTGTAATAAATACTTGCTGCAGATTTCAGTTCATGGCAGTATCAGACGATAGGCAAAGGATAATGCCAACAACTCTTGACCGCGAGAGAGGTGAGGTATTGGATTATCCCGAAGCTGTTCTTCTTACAGATCCAGCGAATTCTTTCCTCACAGGCGAGGTACGTATTTATTATTATTTATGTAATTAACCAGCTTTATTTTTATCTCAGGAACAAAAAAGAGGATGAAATAACTGAATCATTTTATTACAAGCTAGGTTGATGACAAGTATCAGTACTCTAGCGATAACAAGGACAGTATGGTACACGGTTGGATATGTTCGAATCCTCCGAGTGGATTTTGGATCATCACTCCGAGCAATGAGTTTAAAACCGCTGGGCCAGTCAAGCAAGATCTCACTTCTCATGCTGGCCCCATCTCTTTATCCGTATGCATATGCGTAGATATGTTATGATTATGGTATAGGCGAACAATAGGAGTTTCTTTACTGATTGTATGTGAAATTTTGAACTTTTGTTTCGATAGATGTTCTACAGTACACATTACGCTGGACTGCCTTTGATGATTACACTCCAAGACGGCGAGCCATGGAAGAAGGTCTTTGGCCCCGTGTTTATCTATCTAAACGCAGTCTCGTTGGACGACGATCCCCTTACACTATGGGCCGATGCTAAAGAACAGGTTTTATATATATATATATATATATATATATATATAAATAACTGCTGCAGTTTCTTTTTTAGTGTCATCTTGGATGTAAGAAAAAAGGTTTTAAGCACTTGTCAACAAATCTATGTATCCTTTTGTTAGATGCTCATCGAAACAGAAAGTTGGCCATATGATTTCCCCGCCTCAGACGACTACCATTACTCCGAGCAAAGGGGCACAGTCACTGGCCGATTATTGGTTCGCGATAGGTACGCTAAACTTGCGTCTAAGTATTCAAGAACATTTTACTTTCTTAAAACTTATTTTTTCGATGATGTTTGAAGCCATGTAATGTAATGTACATTGGTGCAGGTACATAAGTGAAAGCCTTATGATCCCAGACTCAGCTCACATAGGGTTGGCTTCGCCAGGCGACCCTGGCTCGTGGCAAAGAGAGAACAAGGTACAGTCTATGATTTACTTACAAAAAAAAATTCAAATTCCCATTTCATACTATTACACACTTTCTTGAGAGCTGCCTTTTTGTCGCCATCGTACGTTGCGCAGGGATATCAATTCTGGGCTCAAACTGATAGCAGTGGTTACTTTATACTCAACAACGTTCGAGTTGGAAACTACAGTCTCTACGCTTGGGTTCCAGGATTTATCGGCGACTACAAATATCATGAAGATATCAGCGTTCAAGCAGGTTTTTTTATGATGATTTTCACCAACGCTTTTGGTTGATTTATTACGTCTGTCGTCTGATCAAATACTTCTCTTTTCTCTGAATTAAAAAGGATGCAAAATCAGGTTGAGAAACGTTCTATACGACCCGCCAAGAAATGGGCCGACCCTGTGGGAGATAGGCGTCCCAGATCGTACAGCTGGCGAGTTTTTCGTGCCCGACCCAAACCCTACGCTGATGAACCAGTTATACATCAGCCATCCTGACAAGTAATATGTATACAAAGATTCTTTCTTTTGCCTAATGATATACGCCACTTTTGTTGCAAAAATTGTTAAATGTTTCTTGAAAGAACCCTAGGTTTAGGCAGTATGGGCTATGGGATAGGTACACAGATTTGTACCCCGACGAAGATTTAGTATACGTCGTGGAATCAAGTACGTATCAGACCGACTGGTACTTTGCGCAAGTGAATAGGTATGTATGTATGTTGTATGTATGTATATGTATGTCTCCATTCACCCATGTAATGATTTCGTTCGACGTATGAAAAATGAAACCCTAGAAATGCGGGAAATAAAACCTACTTGCCGACAACGTGGAGGATTTTGTTCGATCTCACTTACGTGGAAGACTCTGCCAACTACACTCTGCAGATTGCTCTTGCCTCAGCAAATGAGGCCGAATTGCAGGTATTATTTTTTTATCCTCCGCCTTTTGCGCTATGAAAAGATGGAAATGAAATTTCTTCGAATAAGAAAACCATCGCCTTCTTTTATCCTACGCAGGTAAGGATCAACGTCTACGATGAATCAGAAGAAGCACTGCTATTTACGACTCATCTTATAGGGAGAGACAATGCTATAGCGAGGCATGGGATACATGGATTGTATTGGCTATACAGCGTAAACGTAGAAAGTTCGCTGCTTTTGTCGGGCACGAACACGATATATCTAACTCAGTCTAGAGGGTCGAGCCCTTGGAGAGGGATTATGTATGATTATATTCGTCTTGAAGCTCCACCGTCGAATATTCAGACGTAAAAAAATGGGAGACAGTATTTTAAATTTACCAAAGCGCCGTCGTAACTGTGAACTTCAATTTCGCACTAACAAAAAAAAAAAGATCGAAAAGCGCCCGAAATTTACAGTATTCGAGAAAAAAGACCTCCATTATCACCTCTTTTGCGCTTTCCTCCTCCTCGACTGCGCCTTCTGCCATTTCTTCCTCGGAACCACCTTACTCTTCGGCCTAATCTTAAGCTCAGGCGAGAATTTATAGTTAGGATCTCTCATCTTCGCCTGAATATCCTTAAAGAACTCCATGTTCAACCTCTTCGGCCCACCTCGCCTGAGCTCTTCATACTCCGGCCCAGAAACTATACTCTCGAATGCACCTATAAGAACGTCCACGTCGCTCATCACCTCCCAAACGTTCACATAGCGCCCGTCGGGCCCTTTCTTCAGTTTCTTGAGCGCATTTTGGACAGCAAGTTTTCTCGCCTGCTTCCCAGGGGACAGCTCCTCGGGCTCGCCGTCCTCGTCTTTTAGTGCTTGGGCAAGCGTTCGGTACTTTGGTTTATCTTCGAATTCGAACAACCGATCTATGTAGGCGTCGCTCCTCTCGTTTGGAAATGGCTCGGTTGGGATATCGTCGTCGTCGTCTCCTTCGTCCCCTTTTCACGCAAACAAAATATTTGATGGTGTTGAATCGATCGACCCTTATTTTGATTAGGGTTTGAAATGATAATCACCTGTCCATAGAGTTTTCTCCTCCTCCTCGTCGCTCTCCGACCAAACGCTGTGGAGTTCGTCGCTGTCGTTGGCGTCTATTTGAGTCGATCGTTGCTTCGCTCGTTCCTTTGCCTTTCTGATGTCTTTCTTGAGCTTGCTGTGATCGTCGTCTTCTTCGTCGTCTTCGCTTGCGGTCCAAAGGCGATCATCGTCGTCCTCCATGGTTTTGCTCCATTCTTGTCTGAATTCCTTGGCTTTGGGAATCTTGCCTCCGAAGAGATCGTAGTTGCGCCTCGGGCGAGCGTAGTGGCGGGAAACTGGAGATTCAATTGAACAACGGCATTTAAACATTACCCGAGAATGCAGAAGTTTAAAGAACGACCCGAAAAGATGAACAGATGCTCGGTGGGTTATTTAAGCAAGCACTTGGCGTGCAGTCGAACCTTGAAAGATGGGACGAATTTCAAATATACGTTGAGTGTCTACGGAAGAGCAGTTCAGCCGTGGAGCTATGATTTGGAGGTGGGGTTTCGCAGCGATGCTTCGAATTTGCTGAAGGCGAGAACATAGCTTCCACGCCATATCTGTTCTTTGCCAGTCATGTATCTGAGTATATGATGTAATAACGAAAACCTTCTCTTTCCTTCTGTAATATTAACAGATATTTAAATAACAATGCGACGAAAACGACTTAAACATGTTAAAAGAAAGAAGGAAGTGACATGCATTATAATTCAAGAATTAGCGTAGAATTCAGTCAGTAGTATCATACATTTATTTTTGATTTCATCATTTTATATTTATTAACAAGTAACATATTTAATACTACTAAAAAGGCTATGATAAAACTGAGTTTGGTTTGCCTAAAGGTTATGGAGCTAAGTTACATAAATTTTGGGACCACGTGGATCATAGCCCAAATCAACGTTTAATTAAGCTTTAGACCACATTATCTATTACGTGGGTACAAACCCGACTATTCGCGCGCATCAGGTAGTTGTACCTTTCTGCATAGGCATCATCGCCCCTTGTATTATTTCTTTGCATGCTATGCTGCCTAACAAAACCATGGGCATTTACTACTCCATTGATCCAACCTAAACGCATCCATATTTTGGCATTTTCCTTCTCTATATAAAGTGCGCATGTCACTCCTAACATCTCAATTTTTTCCCAGCCTTCTCTCCCTTAAACCTGTTTGATAAAAGTCCTCTGCGAGGTTATCTGCCTTTTTCCTCAGCTAGATTGCAGTCCTCGATTCTCCTCTCTCTCTCAATGGCGCTCAAGATAAGCTACGTTCCCCAAAAGATCACTTCTTTACCTGGGTTTTCCTCTGAATCTCGTAGGGTGTCAATGGCTTCCACGCTTCACTCACCATCCATGTACGTATATATGCTTTGAGTTTTTTTCTTTTTTTTTTTTTTTGTGTGTGTGCTCACTGTGTTCTTCTTTTTAGCTACTTTCTTTCATATTGGTTCATGGCTTCACAGGCATTGAGGATCAATGGCTCTGATCTTATCACTTGCCACTGCCAGGCATATGTGCCGTTTTTTTGGCCTGGGTCTATTTTCTTGAAATTGACAAGTCTTGTTCCTTGCATCTCCTATTTAGTTATGACCCTTTGAAAAGTTGGTAATAAAAGCTTCTTTCTTTCTGTCTCAAGATTAGACGTTGTACCCATATTTCTACAGGTCGGACAAGATTTTGACCTCTTATTGATTTATTGAGTTTTGTTCTTCCTTCTGCCATCATAAATAATCATCCGTCGGTTGGTGTGATCTAATAGCCACCAACTTAATTGACTGTCTCCTGTCAGATAGTTAGTTAACAGAAACCAAATCAAGTTCAAATGAATGTTACTTCACTTGTTGATATTAATGTCTATTCTTCTATCCATATTCTGCTTACTTAATCACGTTCGCAGAGACGCTGGCAAGAAATCGAAGATGCCTTTCGCACCTCCAAGAGAAGTACACGTCCAAGTGAAGCACTCCATGCCGTCTGAGAAGGTTGAGATCTTCAACTCCTTGCATTTCTGGGCTCAAGAAAACCTCCTCGTTCATCTCAAAGACGTCGAAAACTGCTGGCAGCCCAGCGACTTCCTCCCCGACCCTTCTTCAGAGGGCTTCGAGGATCAGGTCAAAGAGCTCAGAGAGAGGTGCAGGGAGATCCCCGACGATTACTTTGTCGTCCTCGTCGGAGATATGATCACCGAGGAGGCGCTTCCCACTTACCAGACGATGATCAACACCCTCGACGGGGTCCGCGACGAGACGGGCGCGAGCCCGACCCCGTGGGCCGTGTGGACCCGCGCTTGGACCGCCGAGGAGAACCGCCACGGAGACCTCCTCAACAAGTACCTCTACCTCTCGGGGCGGGTCGACATGAGGCAGGTCGAGAAGACCACGCAGTACCTCACCGGCTCGGGAATGGTGAGCCACCGGGCCCCGCCCCCTTTCTTGAATTCTTACGGGTCGGCCCGTAGGGATGGCAATCGAACCCATGAATTTTTTATTGCATCTTCTAATGAGTCTGAGTCTAGACCCACTTAGATCATGGAGCTCATCTGATTTCGAACCTTCTCTAACCTAGGGATGGCAATTGTACCTACAAAAGAACCATTGGATCTTCTAATCGGTTCAGAGTCTCGACCCACTTAGATCGTGGACCTTATCTGACACCATGGATGGTCTAAGGCTCTGACCCCATTTGAAGATCCAATGAGTCTTTACTGGATATTGTCTGCCATCCTTAGTGCCCAGTTTGAGAGTAAACCAATTTGTAAGGTGAAAACTTTTTTTGACAGGATCCTCGCACGGAGAACAACCCGTACTTGGGATTCGTCTACACGTCTTTCCAGGAGAGGGCGACGTTCATCTCCCACGGGAACACGGCCCGCCTGGCGAAGGCCCACGGGGACGTGAAGCTTGCCCAGGTTTGCGGGACCATAGCCGCCGACGAGAAGAGGCACGAGACGGCCTACACGAAGATCGTCGAGAAGCTCTTCGAGGTCGACCCGAACGGAACCGTTCTTTCCCTCGAGGACATGATGAGGAAGAAGATATCCATGCCTGCCCACCTCATGTACGACGGAAAGGACGACGACCTATTCGAAAACTACTCGACCGTGGCTCAGAGGATTGGGGTATACACTGCGAAGGACTACGCGGATATCTTGCAGTTTTTGGTGGGTCGATGGGAGGTGGAGAGGCTGAGCGGGCTTTCCGGCGAGGGCCGTCGGGCCCAGGAGTATGTATGCGGGCTGCCGCATAGGATTAGGAAGCTCGAGGAGAGGGCCCATGCCAGGGCGAAGAAGGGGGCTTCGACTGCTGCTTTCAGTTGGATTTTCGGTAGGGAAGTCAAGCTTTGAAGATGGGAGATCTTTTTGTCTTGATAAGTTTGCTGAATCTGAGAGACCCACCCTTTTGCTTCTTCGGTGTAGTTAGGTAAAACGGTTGCACCTATTTCGTGTGTTTATGATGTCTGAAATAATTGTGTTTGATTAAGGATGGGTATATGTTGATACCAATATTAGCAGAAAGAACATTCCATTCATACAAAACGTCAAGTAAAATCCGATACATTCATACCATATGATTGGATACATACTCCATTAAAGCGATTCAAGAGGGGAGAAAAAGGGGGGAATTAGGAAAGGGAAAACATTGTAGTTATTAAGAGTCTTGTCTCAAGGATCCTTCTCCTCTTTGATCACGACAGCATTATTTAAATTTTGTACTTCTGCCCTCTGAGCTCTTCTCTTGGTCTGAATCTGACGGACATACTCTGCAATTATGACATGGAACTTAGGGCCGAGCTTGTTTGTAGAAGGGATGTTGAGACCGGCCTTTTTTAGGGCACGCAACATGTGCTTCTCTGCTCTCTGGTAATGAGGCTCACAGTAAGGAGGAACTGCAGATTTCAGTATTGGTTTTCCACACTCGATGGGTCCTGACATGGAGCTGTTTGAGATCAATTACGAAAAGAAAAAAAAAAACAAACCATTACTGTATAGATAAGAGGATGATATTCTCAAAACATAAATACAGTGCACTTTAGCAAGTCCATGAATTCATATGCATAGAAGCAAAGCTTGCTAGCCACTTAAGAAAAACTAATTAAAGCAGCGCAATAGCTATCATTCCTCCTCTACATAGCCACAACATCAATTTGACGCCTAAACCATGATAATGAACGAAAAACAGACACCCAAAAGATGGATTCAAACAAAAACACAACGAGGGGTCTACTACATAAGAGAGAGAGAGAGAGAGAGAGAGAGAGAGAGAGAGAGAGAGAGTACTGACGAAAACCTCTTGACGGGGAACATACAAGGCTTATACAGCCTCTGCCTCACGTCAAGCACGATATGCATCTGACAAAAGCTCGTAAGCGCCATCGCCTTGGCCTTGCATCCCTGCACCACGCACATGTTCCCCACGCTGCAGTCGCCGTTCTCGCCGTCGAACCTGTCATCGTCGTCGTTCTCATCCTTCACGCCACAATGATCATCACCCGCGTGGCCCTTCTTCTCATCAGCAAAAGGGCTCTTCCCATACTCCCACCAGTAGTCTCTGCACTTGATCCTTAGATCCTCCATGAGAGCCCAGTAGTGGTCACGATAGATGCGACTCAACTGCTTGATCCTCCGAGCTCGGCGGGACAGAACTTCGGTTCGGCTCAGCTGGCCTGACATTGAGAGCGCGAGGTCCTGCTCCGACCCGTCGATGCTGATCGGTCCGGCGGCCATGTCGGTGGTGGAGGTCGGTGGGTTGGGTAGCTCCGTTTTGGGTGTCTGTAACGCCGAAGGCATTGCCGTGGAGGAGGATTGTGAACAGAGAAATGAGCGATTTGGATTGCTGTGTGTTTTGAATTGGGGATTAGGGCTTTAACTAGCTTTAGTAGGCACTTGGTAGGCCCATACGATTTTTCTGCATATAATAACATAAGAATAATAATAATTCATTTTATAGTAAATAATAGGTGTAAATGAATATGAAGTTTGGAAGTGAGATTTGTTCCTTGAAATGGGTAGAAATATTGGACGTAATGGGATGTTTGCATTTTTGCAACATATGAAGTCGAAATTAACAAAACAAAATTGTTTCAAAATTGTTAATTATTTGTTCAGAAGAAAAATAAAATTGCAGTTTCCATCCGGCGAAACAATACCATAATTTTTTTATAAATTATGCAACACAAAGATTGACCGAAACCGAGATTATGAAGTCATCAGTCATCACAGCATTTCAAATTGTAACAGTTTCCAACGTAAGGGCATAATAGCATTGCCGAATAATCAGAAAACTTGGATACACAATGGACAAGAAAGAACAAGACAATCAAAGGAGAAAGAAATCCAACTGAAACAAACTAATCCCAGAATTTTAAACGAGCAAAACAATGCAGTTTGAAAGAAAAGCGATACTATAAAGTAGCATTTAACTAATATCCCCCGAATACTGAATCGTTCAATCCGAGGCCGCCTTACCTTACAGGTCCTGGACGCTCAAACCTGTAATATAATTTTACAGTGTTCAGAATGCTACTTGCAAGAAGAATATATAATAATAATAATAAAAGAAGAAACATGTAAGAAAACAGCCAAAAATACCTGGCGGGAGCGACTGCTTCAACTTCTCCGCCTTCTCAGTGTCGAACACGCAGAGGGTGTAGAGGTATTTGGAGCAACGAACCTTAAACTTGACAGCATCTTTGCTTCTCTTGATTTTGATTGAACGTGCATCCTTCCTTCGTGCTGTGAGAAGGAAGTCCTTGATCTCGTGGATTTGCTTAGGCTGAGAAGATTCCACAAAGGGACAAACCATTACTCAAGATTCAAGAACATAAACACAAGCTTATGTATAGGATAAGTTCATTGGCAGGATGATTGATGTCTTTGATTAACATACTCAACGGAAGACGATTCAAGAATAAAAAGGCAATGATCTATTCGTCTACACAGTATACATTACGGCATAAAACACAAAAGACATTAACCGAAATGTGATAATCACAATTGACTTCACTCGGGATAAGTCTTAAGTATTTTAGAAGTTCAACTTCCATGGAGCATCACTCAAAGCTGGATTCAGATTTGAAAAATTAAAAGAACATACCTCAGCAGAAAGTTATATCTCTTACTAACCTTAATTACCCTTCCAAGAGTAAAATTGAAAGGAATTGAACTTGGAAACATAAACCAAATCAACATTTATTCGGGCTATTTTAAAAAATAAGATTACTTTTGGTTTCTTTTTAAAAAAAGGGAACTTGACCGAGTCAATTAAAAAAAGAAGAACATGATTCCTTAATTAACTAAACCCCTAATTAAGGGCCTAATTAATACCTAAATAAAAAAAAAGAAATATATATATAAAATAAAAAAAGAAAACGCACCAACCTCATTGATTAATGCACCCACGAGCACCAAAACGAGATCTTGAAGGAAAAACGAGCTGAAGCATCCGCCGAAAATCGAAACACCCAAGCTCCAAGAAACCCAATTTCGTTCTTGAACGCATATACAGTAAGTTCCGTTCATTTTAACGCCGGTTACAAGTATATATTATCGGGCATTGTAATTTCCGTTCATGTTAACGACATTTACATTTCGAGCATCGGGTATTAGATTTTCGAAGGTTTGGGTAGTTATGGGTAGCATTTTAACCTTAGATCTGTGCGAATTTGCAGAAAATTTTCGTTTTCCGATTATTCGAGTCTGTTATTCGAGTTTATTTGACTCGAAAAGTCACTCGGATAAGTTGTTTTGGCAACATACAATTCGGACATCAAACTCGGATAAACTCGGAAACTTTACTCGATTAATACTATTGTTTATGAAATTTTACACTTACATATTATTCGATATTACAATACTCGGATATGTTATTCGAGTTAAACGTAAACTCGAATGACTCACTCGAATAATTTTTGTTTCCGAATATTTTATTTACTCGAATAACTCATTTGCAATAAAAGTTGATTTATTCCATTTATTTCTTCGATAACAACTTATCGAGTTAAATGTAAACTCGAATGACTTACCCGAATAATTTTTGTTTCCGAATATTTTATTTACTCGAATAAGTCTTTTGCAATAAAAGTTGATTTATTCCATTTATTTCTTCGATAACAACTTATCGAGTGTCTTCAAAATCTTAATACTCGAAGACTCTATTCGAGTTGTTTTACTACTCGAATAGTTTACTCGATTAATTTCTATTTTTCGAATATTGTAATTATTCGAATAATGCATATTGCAATTAAATTTTATTAACAATGATTTGTTTCATATGCAGGTTATGCCGACCAGCATCATGATTGATTACGATGGAGAATGGATAATTGGGAATGATAATAAATGGACATGGGTTCCAAGGATGGGAACAAATATGAAGCCCATTGGGTTCGATGTCGATTGTTGTTTGCTGGACGATCTGCGGAACGAAATATACGAGACTATTGGCGTAAGCGGGAGGCCGGAGTTAAAGCTAAGTTATCAGCCATCTATGAGAGGTATGGAAGGGTGTGCTCCGTTGTATATAAAGAATGATCGAGAGTTGAAGGGTTATATATACTTAGGGGGTCCAATGGATAGACCGATTCTCCGTGTGGAGATTGGTCTCCCTACGACCCTCCACCGTCAAACTCTCGCGGATGATGAAGTTGGTCCCGTTCCAATTGAGGTTCGTAGCGATGGAGGTGGTTACATCGATGATTATTTTGACCGTATCATCGACTTTGGCGGATGCGAAGATGTGAATTATGGGGGTGAAGGTCACAATGAGGCGAACGACCGTGATGAGAATGTTGCATCACGGCAGAACGTGCACGTCAATTTTGATGGCGTAGACGGAGAAAATGCGGACGGGAATGATGAGGAGGAGGAGGAAGAGGAAAATGCAACTATTCCTAGCGATCGGTATTCTTTTACCGACGGTTCCACCATGAAGGTCGGTGATGAATTCGAGGATAAGAAGGCAGTCAAGAATAGGATCCAAAGAGTTGCTATAGAGGCATGCTTCGAGGTCAAGATTATAAAATCTTCCCGATCGTACTATGGCGTGAGATGCAAAGAGGATGGATGTACTTGGAGGATATGGACGGCGAAGATTAAGGATACATCCGTATTCTCGATTCGTACGTATTGCAACACACATACGTGCGACCTTGCAAATCGGAACGCAAGACTCACTCAAGCATCGTCAACCTCCGTGAGTGATATGCTGCTTGAATCTTTTCAGGGTTCAACAAGTACACCGGCCCCTAAACTCATTCAAACAATGATGAGAAATCGTGGGATTGAAGTTTCGTACTTCAAAGCATGGAAAGGAGGCATTTTAGCACAAAATGCAATGAAGGGTGACCCCGATGAGAGCTACAAGCTGTTGCCGTCGTACCTGTCGACGTTGAGAAGAGTGAATCCGGGAACCATAGCAAGTGTATATCTGGACGACGAGCGGAGATTTAAGCACGCATTCCTATCCCTTGGTGCTTGTATTGCGGGATACCGTCACATGAGGAAGGTTGTTTGCATAGACGGTACTTGGTTGAAAGGAAAGTATGGGGGTACGTTGCTCATTGCATCAGCGGAGGATGGCGACCGCCATCAGTTTCCTTTAGCTTGGGGCATAATCGACAATAACGAGTGCATAGAAGCTTGGTCGTGGTTCTTGAACGAGCTCTTGCAAGTCGTGCCCAACGAGGACGATCTTGTCATCGTATCCGACAGATCTCCTTCTATCAAAGCCGCCGTTGCAGCCGTCTACGGTCGTGCGCACCACGGTCATTGTATTTGGCACCTGTCACAAAATATGAAAAGCAGGTGTAAGAAGCAGGGTGCGACCGAGACGTTCATACACATTGCTAAAATATACAAGCAATGCGACTTTGATTCACAATATGGTGATTTTGAGAATAGGTTTCCCACCGCATACGCGTATTTGCAACAGACTGATACTAAGGAACGATGGAGTCGAGCCTATTCTCCGACGTCTCGCTATAACATCATGACTACGAACGGGGTGGAATCGATTAATGCAAGACTCCGCGAAGAAAGAAAGCTACCGATCATTGCGCTTCTGGAATCGATACAGAGGCTGACGGCGGATTGGTTTGCTAGATACAGACAGCAATCTGGACAAGCAACCACGCGGTTTACCCCGACGGTGGAAATGAAGCTCCGTGAGAGGTATGAGCTAAGTCAAGGGTATGAAGTACATGAAATCGCTCCGCATGAGTACGATGTCCGATCTCCGGGGGGTCGTGCCATTGTTAACTTGCGGTCGAAGACTTGTACGTGCCGCCAATTCGACATCGACAGGATTCCTTGTCCACATGCAATCGCGGCGAGTCTACGAGCGAACATGAGTTTCTACCCGTTGTGTTCGGAATATTATTCTGTCCTAACGTGGCAGTCTGCTTATCACGGACGAGTTTCGCCGGTTCCGGATCAAGCCGAGTGGGATACCTCGGATCAATTGGTGTTGCCGCCTCCGTTCGTAGCAAGGCGTGGTCGGAGAAAAGAAAGGAGGTTTCCGTCCGTCGGTGAGTTTAGTCGTAGACATTAAGTAAATCTTGATGTATGAGTTTGATTATGAGGTTGTATGAGTTTGATGTATGAGGTTGTATGAGATTGATGGATTATTGTGAGTTTGGCTTGATTGTAGCTTATTTCACTGTTATTCGAGTAAAATGCACAACTCGAATATTATTAGAATAGGTCACTCGAATAAGGTAACAATAAAAAGTCGAAAACGAAAACCTGAACTTATTCGAGTAACCGAATAACTCGAATAATTTACAAAAAAATCGAATACCGTACTCTAATAATATCTTGTAATTCGAGTGTTCTTTTCAGAATTTTTGAATTTTAGTTATCTCGATACATAGATGTATAAATATCAATATTTCGATGTTTTAGGGCCTTCATGATGTTAATAAGTCGCTTTATGAAGATTAACAATGTTTAATAAAAGTCGTTGCATGACATACAATGAAATACATTGGTAGATAGGACTTTAGTATATACATTCGCATCAACAATATATATAACATGTATCGAAATATCAACTTGATTTTCTTTTTTTTCAAGAATCTCTATAATATCTTATTACATAGAAAGAAAATGTTATTTAACATGAAATGATATTTAACATGAAATGTTTTCATGTTATTTAACAATTCATGCTCATGATAATAAAACAATATTTTCGATTTTAAATTATTCGGGTAATGTATTACACTCGAATAAGCTCGAATACGCAACTCGATTAAAGTAGCATTATTTGAACAAGCTTTTTACTCGAATAACAGTGAAGGTCGACAGAAACAACTTATCCAGTGAAGTTTATTCGAGTGCTATATGATACTCGGATTGAGCTCGAAAATCTTACTCGTTTAATTCCCATTATTCGAACAAGATCTTTGACTCGGATAACAGTGAAGTCCGATAAAATCAACTGATCCAGTGAAGCTTATTCGAGTGCTATGAGGTACTCGAATTAAGCTCGATTAGATTACTCGAATAATTATCATTATTCTCGAATAACGTAACAATAAAAAGTCGAAAAAGAAAACCTGAACTTATTCGAGTAACCGAATAACTCGAATAATTTACAAACAAATCGAATACCGTACTCGAATAATATCTTGTGATTCGAGTGTACTTTTCAGAATTTTTGAATTTTAATTATCTCGATACATAGATGTATAAATATCAATATTTCGATGTTTTAGGGCCTTCATGATGTTAATAAGTCGCTTTATGAAGATTAACAATGTTTAATAAAAGTCGTTGCATAACATACAATGAAATACATTGGTAGATAGGACTTTAGTATATACATTCCCATCAACAATATATATAACATGTATCGAAATATCAACTTGATTTTCTTTTTTTTCAAGAATCTCTATAATATCTTATTACTTAGAAACAAAATGTTATTTAACATGAAATGATATTTAACATGAAATGTTTTCATGTTATTTAACATTTCATGCTCATGATACAAAAACAATATTTTCGATTTTTAAATTATTCGAGTTATGTATTATACTCGAATACGCTCGAATATGCAACTCGATAAAAGTAGCATTATTCGAACAAGCTCTTTCACTCGAATAACAGTGAAGTTCGACAGAAACAACTAAACCAGTGAAGTTTATTCGAGTGCAGTTTGACACTCGGATTGAGCTCGAGTAGCTTACTCGTTTAATTCCCGTTATTCGAACAAGATCTTTGACTCGGATAACAGTGAAGTCCGATAAAATCAACTGATCCAGTGAAGCTTATTCGAGTGATATGAGGTACTCGAATTAAGCTCGTTTAGATTACTCGAATAAATATCATTATTCGAACAAGCTCTTTCACTCGAATAATAGTGAAATTTGGAAAAAAACAACACTGAACCTTGAACACTCTGAACAACCTCAACAGCAACTCAACCAACCATAACACAGAACAATTCCAAATCAAAAAATCTATACAAATATATTAAAAATCTAAAACGGTTCATACAATATCCCAATTGTTAAAAAAAATACATATAGTCAAAAACTTTCTAAACGAGACAACTTTAGAATCGTCCAAAGCGTAGAGATCATCTCTGTTACCGATCAACAGAGACATCGCGGCCCTAAGCATGTACATACCGCACTCTCCGCTGTTCAAGAAATATAACAATTTCAGGTTTAAGTAAATAAGAAAATAAGAAAGTGAGAAAATAAAAAAATTACCTAAGACGTTGTTGAGGGAAATTGGGGCACCGCACCCAAGAAAACTTCTCCCCGGATTCTTGCTCCACACCTACGTGTTGAAGCATCAGCGGTATCACTTCGGCCAAAGGATCGAGGAACGGCTTCATTGCCCTCAAGTCCGAATCGCTGTTGCGATCGGAATCCAAAACGAGGATGTTCCTGTCCTTGAACCGAGCGACGAGGAGCACCCAATGCGAGTTAAATGCCAATGGGATGACGGCCACATCCGCTTGGCTCCAGTGAAGTGACGGCTTGCCGCCGTATATCGCATTGATCTCTCCCGTGGCGAATAGGTCGAACGAGGACACGTTCCACGGTCGCGGTTTGGCGGACTCCATCCTGACTGCATGTGCGAAGTTGGCGTTCACGTACGCGATTCGCTCCGCATGCACGCAGTTTTCTTGCATCGCCGTGAACCCGCTGAATGCCTCGTTGACGTGCTGCAATAATAGCATATAATGTTATTAAACGAAATAATTAGAACATATTTAGCAAAAAACACACATACCTCATCCGAAAGCCACACTTTCGGAGTGGACAGGTCGGCAAAGAATTTCTTGTCGTACGCTTGGAGGATTCCTTGCCGTTCCTCCTTTGCGCCCATTCTTGCCACCTCCGCCGCGACGGCATCCCAATTCTTCACCCTCTCGCCGATGATATGCTCTATGTCCGCGCGGCGTTGTATTGCAACGCGAGGGGTCGAATCGGGCGTGGGCGTATACGGACTCGAAAGCAACCTCGACTTCTTCTTCGCACGTTCCGTCCGTGGCCGCCTCTCCTCCGCTTCCGCCGCCTTCTTTGCCTTCGACGCCGCGGCGGCCCTCTGCGCCTCCGCCCACACCGCCTTCTTTGCCTTCACCGTCGCGGCGGCCCTTTCTGCCGCCGCCTCCGACGCCGCCCTCTCCGCTTCCGCCGCCGCCTGCTCCGCCCTCTCCGCCGCCGCATTCTCCGCCGCGGCCGCCTCCGCCGCGGCCCTCTCCGCCGCCGCCCTCTCCGCTTCCGCCGCGGCCCTCTCCGCCGCCGCCTGCTCCGCCGCCGCTTTCTCCGCCGCGGCCCTCTCCGCCGCCGCCCTATCCGCCGCGGCCCTCTCCGCCGCCACCTGCTCCGCCGCGGCCCTCTCCGCCGCCGCATTCTCCGCCGCGGCCCTCTCCGCCGCGGCCGCCTCCGCCGCGGCCCTCTCCGCTTCCGCCGCGGCCCTCTCCGCCGCCGCCTGCCCCGCGGCCGCTTTCTCCGCCGCGGCCCTCTCCGCCGCCGCCCTCTCCGCCGCCGCGGCCCTCTCCGCCGCCGCATTCTCCGCCGCGGCCCTCTCCGCCGCCGCCCTCTCCGCCTCCGCCGCGGCCCTCTCCGCCGCCTCCGCCGCGGCCCTCTCCGCCGCCGCGGCCGCGGCCTCCATCTCGGCCTCCATCTCCACATTCTCGCCCCCCTGCTCCCGACTCCCCGTCGGCGACGAATGAGGAGGCGAAGGAGGCGGCATGTCCTGATCGTAGCTTCTCGTAATATCCCGCACCGTTCTCGGCGTCAGGCTCTCAAGGGCTACAAAATTAGAGTATTACGTTAGATTTACGTAATATCAATATAATCTTATAAAATAAACATTAAGTAAGACATACCTTGGACCACGATCGAGCGCAGCTCCCTAATCTCCGTCCGCAAATCCCGTACATCGCCTTCCAGCCTGTCCATTCTTCTATCGAAATGGGCGATGATTGAGCCGGAAGTAGGAGGAGACGGCCTCGGAGGAGAAGACCTCGGAGGAGACGGCCTCGGAGGAGGAGACGGCCGAGGAGGAGACGGCGCAAGCCGATGCTCGGTGCAGTAGACCGGCAGCCCATTTAGAAGATGCTCCACTATCCTCTGGGCCACGGCATCATTCCGGCTGCCACAAAATCCGGCGACCGTGCGGAAGTGCCTTGAATCGGCTTCAACATCGGTCGGTGTAAGGCAACACCGCACGTCCTGTGTATTTGTACAATTTAGAAAACGCAATCTAAATAAATCCATATTATAAATAAATAAATATACTTACATCCATCGCCACGGCACCGAATGCACGCTCGACCGCTTGCCATCCCGGAGCAGAGCTCTTGCCGTAAAATGTCGTCTTCCAATGGCACATACGGGGTAGCGGGAGCCCTTCGCCGGCTCTTCTCACAGTGAATTCTTGCCCGACGGTCGGCCAGCACTCGTACGCCAGAACCTGATAAAAGAGAGTAGAAGTAACTTAAAATAAATATAATATGTCTTAAATAATAATACAAAACTAATTTAATTACCTGAAGCGGCATTACGAAGCCGCTGATATCGAAGGTTGTTTGGGTTCTTCTATTCGATGCCATCTCCATCGCCCTCCCCAAGAGGTCTTTGTTCAGACCATAAATGACCTCCTCGAACGATATCCTTCCCCAAGGATATTCGTTGAAGCGGTCGAAGTCCTCCACCAGACGGAGCCACTCCTCCTTGACCTTCAAGTCCTTCTTTACCCTCCGCTCCCCTAGCACCCCGACGGCAAAATAAAGGGCCGCCATCTTCAATTTCTCGGGATGAACGCCCGAGGCTCCACCGGCGTCACGGATCATTTCCGTGATTTTCTTCTCCAAATCGTGTAAATATATAACGGGCATGCCTGCGAGCCATAAAACAAACGTTAGTTTTTGAATTCGAAGTAAAAAAAACGAATCAAAAAGATAAAAAAAATAGAATTAATACCAGGCCAATGCCTCGTCGCAAACTCGTTCGAGGACGGTATCTCCGGCTCGTTAGCGCCGCAGTCGAGGCCCGTGAGTAGGCAATACTCGACCAATGAAAATCGTAATGGTCGCCCACGAACGACCATCCAGAACTCCTTCGAGTCCGGCATGTACTCCACCTGCCGGCTCATCAAATACCACATGATCATGTTCGAGTTGTAGTGGTTTCGGGCCACCTTTATCAGGTTCCCGAACTGAGTCCGTCTAACCATCTCCTCCATTTCCTCCTCGTTCAAAAGCGTACGGATGCGTTCGCATACCGACATGTACTGCGCGTTCAGAGTGAGGGTGGCATGGTAGAAATTGTCCGCCGGCAACTTCGTAGGAAGATAGATCTGGAAACGCAAAAAATAAGCAAAATTCACTGTTATTCGACTAAATTATTCGAGTAAAACATCACCCGAATACGTCAAGCAATTATTCGAACCCCAATTACTCGAATAAATACTCGAAAAGGCGATGAAAACGATTTTTACAAAAATCCGACCGATTACGACGTTTACGCAACGATTTAACATCAAAAACGATCGATTTAACGCTAATAACAAAACATCTAACCAAGAAATTCGTTCAACCAATTCGATTTAACAAAAACCCAAAATGCGACCTAAAACTCACCGTGGCTCTACCGCCGTCGATTTGCTCATCCACCCGGTTACGAACAGGCGCGGAAGGCTCCGATGATCTCGTTTTTCTTTTCGCCATTGATGATTATGCTTGGTCTTGTGTACGATTTTTCGAGTAAGAGATTTGGTTTCGAAGAGAGAGCGCGAGGGATTTTAGGTTTTCGAGTGATTTGTGTCTAATTTTCTTTCCGAGCTTTTTAAAACACTGCTTATTCGAGTATTTTATTCGGTTCAGTATTCGAGTTTTGACTCGAAAAGTACTCTCGATAAGTTACTCGAATAATGTAGCTTACTCGTTTAATTTTCTGCACATTATTCGAGTCACCTTATCTCTTCGATTTGTTATTAGAGTAAGTCATTCGAGTCTTGCTTTTACTCGAATAAATCCGAATAATTTTTCGCTTTTAATAAGTCAAAAATGCATTTATTCGAGTCGATTATTCGGGTGTTATGTCACTCGAATTAAGCTCGAATAACTTTTCACTGTTAAAAAAACGGATTAGCCTCCTTAACCAGTTTTTTAGTAAGGGTATTTCAGTCATTTGAGAACTCGTTCCTCTTTTTTTAAAACGAAATAGAATCGTTCCTCTTTTTTAAAATTATCCTATTTATTCAATGACCTATACAAATCCATAACCTTTCATCTTATTTACAAAGATAATTCCCAGCTCAAGCATGAAGAATAAAAAAATTGATACATGTAGGAAATACAAGAAGTTATATAAGCTCATCTGAAAAAAAAAACATCATATCTTACTTCACTCATCCGACATAAAGCGTCAACCAAATTCTAAAACATTGAATCACACAAAACATATTACTCTACAACAGCAAAATGACAGGCTACCATTTTTGGTGAGGGAGCTTTGAGCTGAAGATGACTCGCGTGAAACGGCCGAGGTATTCTCAGTGGTACCAAGAACCCTAAGTCAGCTTTAAGCACTTCCAACTGGTGCCAATGGGCTCAGCTCAGCATTTCATTGGCAAAACTTGCCCAATATTTATTGGACCTAAAATGAATAATAGGCCCATTTGTAAGATACATCGTAAATTGTAATTGTAATATGTATTTCGTACAATTTTAGAGAAGTTATTAAGTAGTTGCTTAAGCAAAGTAGCAACTCTAGTTCAAACTCAAGATACAAACGTTATCTATCTCTTCTTCTAAAGTGTGTTATCAGCTAAACCTTCGTTTCGTTCTCATGTAAAAATGGAGGGTGCATCAGCAGGTGCTCTAGGGATGAACTGTGGGACGGCATGGAACCGATCATTTCGGGCTCCAAAATCACCTAATTCAAAGATTTTGGTCGTACCATCTTCACGCGGGATACTCAATGTTTCGACGGTCTCGCTATCGCCTCTCTCTTCTTATTCAAGCTTCCTCTTTCTGAACCATTCTTCGCATTTAAATGGTGCGCTTCTCTGCAGTTCAGTTTCTATAGCTAAGTATTTGCCTTCTACTTTCGATGTAATCTATGGACTAAAAGCACAAGATTTGGGTGGGGGGGGGGGGGGGGGGGGGGGGGGGGGGTTAACAGTAAGTTGAATTTTGGGACATAAGTGGGTTCCGTTTGCTTGATTTCTTCTGTATAAAAAATGGTGTTGATCTTTTTTCGGTGATTAACAATGCTGTGATACATATGTCAATGAATTCTCACATTGATGCTTGCTTCTAGGAAGAGAACCTTTATTTGCAGCAACGCCTGAAGTGGGAGTAAATTCGGAAACAAGTGAATGGACAATGCAAGGTACTTTTTCATGGTCATGTTTTATTTTCTGTATGCTTGTATTTCTCTGTCTACTATAGAGCCTAATGTGTAAGTATTTGTATTGGAAGCAGATTTCTACGCTCTAAGGAAAGAAGTTGAGACTACAGCAGATCGTGTTGAGGAGATTAGGGAAGCTGCTGGTCTAAAGTCGCTCGAAGAAAATGTCCAACAGCTCGAGGAAGCTGCAGCTGATAACTCTTTGTGGGATGATCGGGTCAAAGCTCAGCAAATACTTCAATCCCTGACAGATGTCAAAGAAAAAATAAAGCTTCTCAACGATTTTAAAGCACAGGTTTGGCTATTACTAGTTATAAGTTAGAACTCAAAAAATGATTGGTTAAGTGATAACCATTGTGAAGATAATCTTCGAGCTTTATTAACAATCGCAAATCACTTTCAGGTTGAAGAGGCTGAAACCATTGTGATGCTGACTGAGGAGATGGAATCAATTGACATGGGACTTATCAAGGAAGCTGCTTCTATTGTTAAAGAGCTTCGCAAAGCATTGGATAGGTTTGAGTTGACTCAGCTTCTTTCAGGGCCGTACGATAAAGAAGGTGCTGTTATTACCATAACAGCTGGTGCCGGGGGTACCGACGCCCAGGTAACAAAACAAGCTCTCATAAATTCACATTACATTGCTAAAGTTTCAAAACTAATATCGCAAGAACAGTGTAAACAATCATGAAATTGGGATCAAAGATTCTCTTATTTTGTTGTGGAACTACTCCAGTGCAGGATTGGGCTGACATGCTCCTTCGAATGTACTTAAGGTGGGGTGAGAAACAGCGTTATAAGACCAAAGTGGTAGAGAAGTCCCCAGGAGAAGAGGCTGGGATCAAATCAGCTACGATCGAACTAGAGGGCAGATACGCATATGGTTACTTGTCTGGCGAAAAGGGAACTCATAGGATCGTTAGACAGTCACCTTTCAATGCCAAAGGCCTACGTCAGGTAATACTAACTATAAGTGCTTTTTTTTTCTTCAATTTTCTTGAATCATACATACATATTGGTTTTGCTGTTTTAGACGAGTTTCTCCGGGGTTGAAGTCATGCCTCTTCTTCCCGAAGAGTCTTTGAACGTGGAGATACCCGAAGAAGATTTAGAAGTCGGCTTTTCTAGGGCGGGTGGCAAAGGAGGACAAAACGTCAATAAGGTCGAAACTGCTGTACGCATCACCCACATACCCACTGGGGTCACCGTTCGTTGCACAGGTCAACTTAAAATCATTTATCGCAGAGCATTACATGCATATAGCTAGAAGACAATGTTAATCTTTTTCGTGTTGAAAATTGCAGAGGAGAGGAGTCAGTTGGCAAATAAGATCAAGGCTATGAGCAGACTAAAAAGCGAAACTGCTGGTGATAGCTGAGGAGCAGAGGGCATCTGAGATCAAACAGATCAAAGGAGACGCTGTGAAGGCAGAGTGGGGACAGCAGATAAGGAACTACGTCTTCCATCCGTACAAGCTTGTGAAGGACGTCAGAACTGCACATGAAACCTCGGACATCGCCTCTGTAATGGACGGTGAGTTGGACCCTTTTGTCAAGTCGTACCTCAAGTACAAGTACAGAGGAGGAGACCAATCATAACCATCTGCTGCTTCTTCTCCCTTAAAAAAGGATTTTTCGATAGCGTAAGTTGCTGTGAGAAAGGTAGTAGTTTGGTGAAGTGCTATAGTTTTTGAACTTCAAATGATGAGAAGGCATTGTGGTGAATAGAAGACCGTAGCAGTTGCAGATTTGGCACTAAAATTATACATTGTCATCAACTTATTATTACCATGGTACTAAATACTTTATTTATTTGCAACTGAGAATATTACACCAACTACACACACTATGGTTTCTTCCCTTTGCCAAAAAGCAGTCCCATTGAGTATGTATTCCCTTTCTGTGCAGCAGCTGCTACCCTCTTTTCTCCAATCTGTTAATGATCAAAGATATCATATTAGTACACACACACAAACACTGCTCAAGTACTTTTGTGAAGGTAATGGCAGTTACCTTATCCATGAGCCAGAATCCAAGTGTTGGCATATATTGAACTAAGTACATGACAGCAAGCACAGGCTGTGACAAAAAAGCAATTACCCAGTGATGCTTGAATTCGAATATGGGCTGGCGAGCATTTTTCAATATGCGATTCTTTTTACAGCATATATGATGTCGAAAAGATACGAATAGGTGGATCATCATAATGATGAAAGATCAATTAACCTGATATGATATCCATGCTTCCTTCAGGCCATGGCTGGCTGCGATAATTGTGAGCTCCGCACATCTCTCCGAGGAAACACGTTTCTGAAATAATCCATATACGATCAAAGAACGAACATATAGGTTTCGCAATGTGGATGCATAAACAATTAAAGACAACTATAATAATATCAAACTAGAGTAGGATTTTCCTTTGATTCTGTGTACCTCAGTGGAACTTGAGGAGCTGGAATTGGTGCTCACAGGCCCTGGGCAAACAATGGTAACATTGATCCCCCTTGGATAAAGCTGAAATGATAATAGCATAAAACAACTTCAGTAGAAAAAACTACCACATATAACAATGATAGTACTTCGAGATTATTACAGATTTGAAGTACAGTTACTTTTAATAAGTGACCGAGGATAAACTACCGAAAAAACAACAAAAAGAAGATACCTCAGATCTCAAAGTGTGAAAGTATCCATTGACAGCAAATTTCGAGGCAGAGTAAACAGCCTGTCCAGGTGCAGGAGTCTTCCCTGCAGCACTGCTCATCTGCAATGGAAAAAAGTTCAAGAATGCGATACAATAAACACTTTGACTAAGTTAAACATCGAGACATACCACGACGAAACGTCCTCTTCCCCGCTTCAACATATGAGGTGTCAGGAGTCTCGTAAGAGATATCGGCCCAAAAACATTCACATGCAGGTACAAAAAAGAAAAATCTTTGCCACACAACTTTTCAATTTTTCCGAGTTCCTGTAAAATCAAATGATTTGCAGGAGCGAATCGTAACTAGTTTGAGTTTCAAGTCCTCACTTGGAGAATTGGAGACATATTGCTCAATGTGGTCTTTACGACCCTTCATAGACGATGAAACCATTCGTCAAGCTTGGCATCTTGTTCCAAAAATCTAATCCAAGTTTTATTTGTATATTTAGCGTAGTAGCATTGTACGTAGAAGTTGTCTTTCTCTCTGAATTCAGTATTGTTCTAGAAGGCAAGCACAGTACATCAATACTTGAAACATCGTCTTCAAGGGACTATTGATCTAGAAAAAGAAAAGTACCTCTTTCAAGTCTTACACATATGCGTTTTAGTAATAGAATAAAATTGATATATTGACTTCATTACCGTAGCTCACAGGTTAGTTCCTCTAGAAGAAACCCTTTTTTCCACTCTTTGACGCGTTATTACTTCATCTTCCTTACACTGGTCTTCTTCTTCTAGTAACCAACTCATAACTAAATTTTAATCCATGAAATAATATCTGAGTGCCCAATGACAATAATACCCCAACGCCCCAAGACATATAAAGGCTTCTCTTCTACCTCGTCTTAGTTTCCACCATGATCGCCTGCAACCTCATCTCATCTTTACACAAACTGCTCTCTCTCAAACACACACGCATACACAAATGGAAGCTAAGTCACTGCTAAAAGAAATATGTATTATTACCTCTGAAGCAAACGACGTCGTCGTCGAAGAATCACAGCAATTAACTAACAGGCTCTCTTTCTCCACTTACCTGCCAGACGATGAATTAAACCATGGCGACAGCCCAGCTTATGATTCTTCTTATTCATCAGCCCAAATCGAAAGTACCTTCGAATTCTTCACTACAACCTCAAACCTCTCCAATAATCATCAGCAAGCAGTAATAGATCAAAACGAGTACCAAAAGAGAGACTACTTCGCAAACAAGTCCACGCCGCCGCCGGCCAAAACTCACGTTAGTACTTCTGATAATCCTCCCAAAGGTAACGATGGTCTCGTACATAGCTTATCCTTGCCGGCGAGGTCTTCGTCCGACGTGGGACGGCGGAGGATTGTCAACTTCAGTTCCTTGACGTCTATGTCTGCAAAGTCGAGGAGGAGGATGTTTATGTTCGGGCCGGTGAAGTTCACGCCGGAGATGGAGATCGCCTCCATCAGGCAGAGGCAGAAGGCTGAGCCGCCGCGTCAGTTCGGAGTCTCCGGCGGCGGAAGGAGGCGGTCTTCTGCGTCGTGGCAGCTGACGAGGGTTTTGGGCTGTATGCCCTTGACGGCGCCACGTGGATTTCAGTGATAGGCATGACTTGACTCTACATATACTTCAAACTTAGAATCGATGTAGTTTAATTAATCTATTGTTGCTGATTTTATTTATTTTGGATGACTATTCTTTTAGCGAATAATGTATTGTGGTCGTATATGTAATATCGTAGTTGTAAGGGTATGTAAATAGTAATGCAGAGTTTAAGGGGTTTTTGCGTAATTATATGTCAAAAATGATAGTGAACAACTATTGTCGTAGTTTAGAAACAACCAAAGAAAAATGTAAAGCCGTTGGAACTACGACATTTACATTTTCTACTAAATATTCAAGGCATTACAACGTGACAGTTGATTAATCTTTACATTAGGAAATCGCTAAAAATATCTGTAGTCACATCAATAATGTTATAAAATTCCTAATTTGCTTGGAAAACAAATTCAATACTCCACTACGTATTCGTTAACCGATAATCAAATAGACTACGTTTTTTACCTTTAGAAATATATGTATAGTATAGATATGTAGTAACTAATAATCTTAGGCGATTAATATTCACTTGGCTTCATATCTTCATAGACCACCTAGTTAGCCTCATTTTCATTAATTCCTTTTTTTCTTTTTCTGCTATGAATACTAAAAAACTTGTATAACAGAAAAAAAAAAACAGCTCAGCTTAACAATGTTGACCAAACTTTATTAATGTTAATATGCACTTCATTCAACACGTTAATTGTAAGAAATCTTATCGTAAGGCGTGAGACATGCACCCGGCCATGCTGTAATATTTCAATAATCTATAAATAAAAAGGATGACAAAGTCAGCAATTTAATTCATTGCTTGTGGCCACCAAAAGTACCTAACCCCTCTTCGTTTTCTTCGTCTCACCTACTCTACTTTAGGTGCTTCGATCTCTCTAAAGATCTCCCCTCTGATCGTTGAATCTCGTCAAGCATCTTCATTTCGCAATTCGTTAGGTATTTTCCTTTTTTCTTTCTTTCGTTCCGTTGTGTTCTGTGATTGTGATCTGTTGTTGATCGATTTCGGTTTTTCGTTACCTTTTCTGGGATTGTTAATGATGGGTATTGTTTTTTTCCACCGATACTTTAGCTGGTTTTATTGTAATTTTTTGTTGAGGAACGTTGAAATGGTCAGGCGATTGATTGATTGTCGTTTTTCAACTCAACGGTTGGATGATTGAAACATTTATCTTTCTGTGAATGATATGTTGTTTCTGTTTTGATTGTTGTCTTGATTGTATTAGGATCAAATTTACCTTTGATTTGTCTTTGACCAAAGTATATTTTCTTTATCGCTCTCTTTAGTAGATCTCTTGTTTTGTAATGGAAAGAATAAAAAAAGAAAGAAATTAGATCTTGAACCTGTGTATGTTCTTCTGATCTGATGAGGATCTTGAAACTGTATGCTTTCTTGCAGTTTTGTCGAAATAGTTCATACCTTGCAAAGTTTGAAATGACTGAATGCCTGAGATTTTTGAATATATGGTCTTCAAATTTTCATTCTATCTGTAATCACAGATACATTTGCTTTCTTGCAGATTAATCATGGATATTCGCCTTTGCAACCAGAACGATGAGTCCTCGAATTTGCACGACACCGTCTTTAGGTGTCCGTTTCTGCGCAACATTAATGAGCCAACTAACTTCTCCTTCTTAACGGCAATGGCTTTCCCTCCTCCACCTGTAAGTCATTGCACATAGATAGCCTCCTTAACACCCAAACCTAATCTAACATCCTTCCGAACTCATGTCAACTTTCAGGCTAAAGACCGAAAGGGTCCCATATTCGAGGACGGTCCAAATTTCGACACAGCTTTCAGGCTCTTCCACGGTCAGAACGGCGTAGTCCCCCTCTCGGGAAAGTCATCCCTACTCCCCGAGAAGCTTCAAGAATCTTCAGCGCCGTTCAACCCTTTGGCCGCAAGAGCAGCCACCATTAGCCTCTCTGGGTTCGGCCCAGGCGGACCCTTTGGGTTCGACGCGTTCTCAGAAAAGTGGAAGAACGCAAAGAAAAGGCCAGAGAAGAAGGAATCTTCTTCCAAGGTATAGTATCATAATAAGGCTTCAATATCTTTTAGTCTCGTAATTTATAGGAGGTAGCATTATATGGACAAGAATTCAGGGGACGACATTATGGGAAACATTATACGCCAGTGTCCTTAATTTGCCCCAAAATTTAGGGTTCCAACAAATTTAGGGGTCAGTCCCTAAATCCTCTACTATCCATATAATGCCAATTGCCACCCCTCCCAAATTACAGGACTGGGAAAAATACATAACCCTAATAATAATCATAACAAAAAAGTGGATGATTGACGACATCTCAGCCCCTAAAGCTTCCTCTTTTTTTCTTCCGCTCAGAAACGCAACAACTCCGAGCACGAAGCAACCGCCGATGAGTGGCTGCAAAACGGTAACTGCCCAATCGCAAAATCTTACCGTGCGGTGGGCCAAGTCCTTCCCCTCGTGGCCAAAGCCCTCCAACCGCCGGCGGGGGTGAAGCTGAAGTGCCCGCAGGCCGTAGTCATGGCTAGAGCAGCCATTTCCAAGACAGCTTTCGCCAAGAACCTAAGACCTCAGCCCCTCGAAAACAAGGTCCTAGTCATAGGCATGCTCGGCATGGCCCTCAACGTGCCCCTCGGCGTGTGGAGGGAACACACCAAGAAATTCTCGCCCTCGTGGTTCGTGGCTGTCCACGCTGCCGTGCCGTTCATAGGCCTTCTGAGGAAATCGGTGCTCATGCCTAAGGCAGCAATGGCTCTCACCATAGCTGCTTCGATCTTAGGGCAGGTGGTTGGGTCCAGGGCAGAGAGGTACCGTCTTAAGGCGAAGGCGGTGAAGTCTGCTGAGGATGTAAGAATGGGTGGGAGAGTCGTGAGCTGTGGCGATGATGCTATGGTTGCTGAGCTGAAGGGGAATGAGGTGGTTGTGCAGCAAGTGGTTTCTTCGGCCGCCCAAGTGTGCTGAGTGAGCTTTGGCTTGTGATGTTTGTTGCGTGTCCTTGTTGGTAACATACCATTGCCTATGATTATTTTTGTTATTTTGAAGTTTTCCGTCGCTCGATGATGGTGGATTGGAAATAAATTTTCTCGTTAAATGAGAAAACTATTATATGTGTGTCTATGTAATGTGTTCTCCCAATATTGGTTGTGGTATCTTATCTATCGTTTGTCCCACATTGCAAAATGAAAGGTTAAACAGGGCAATGTAAGAGAGAATGATTAACTCTACTTTCTGCCAAGTATTTAACGTATGCAACCGAAAAAAGAGGATGTATATTTGCTTGATTCGACCAAGACATATACTTTATATATTTGCTTCTTTCAAGTTCTCACTCAACGGCGTCTGTCTGTGAATCCTCTGTTTACCGAGAAGCAGAGCATCCAACCCAATCTTTCTTTTGGCTTTGAAAGAAAATTTTTCAATTTTCGATCATTACACTCAATTAAAATGTGTTCTTTTGGCCGAGTAAGATAGACAATCAAGAAGATATGATGATTTGAAGTTAACACTAAGGCTATAAAATGAAGTTCCTCGGCCGAGGGTTATGGCCCCTTGCTTGACTCTGATCTTTTTCCACAAAGCATCCTCTGATCAAATATTCTAGCGTGGCGGGTCGGATCCTGGAAAATGCCCAAACCCGCTCATGGCATGTGCAGTAAGTATCTCTGAACAGAGTTTAAGGACTTGAGGAAGATGATCATCATTAGCCTTCGGTCTCTTATAGACATAGCTTTCCATGACACGAAATTTCACACCATACTATAGTAGAGTAGATAACAGTGCAAAGAGATCGACTTCAAGATGAGAGAGATATTTTTATATATATTTATATTTTGGGGGCATTTTTTCGCATGTTATTAGAATATTAAACTACTGGTATTGAATTAGGTTGTGTCTTTTCTTTGATGTTGTCTCTTCTACACATACAGACCGCACGCTTCCTCGGAATAATAATATACATTTCCAACATGATGAGATTATACACTTTCTGGCCATATTTTCTAAAGTTACTTGCTATGCCCGACACGTTATGAGGAATCATATCATTTCCAAGAAACCCAATTCAAAGCGTCATCATTATAAATAAACCTAGCTAGCTATCCTTAATTTTCATATACAGTAGCCACCAGCAAGAACCGAAATAAAATAACATATAATTAAAGAATTAACTAATTTTATTATACAAACACAACCTTAACTATATACGCACACACAGAGAGAAGAATATGCTTGGCTCCTCACACGCCATTCACTGAGGCGCCAACGATAATTATTATCTCCGATGGGGCTCTAGCAGATGGCATACAGGGAGCCAGGCATATACGTATTTATACGCTGGGTGCGTGCACATACGTATAAGTATTATGCTATATGCATATGATATATACTAATAATATACAATAATACGTTGGCATGCATATCTAGGAAATTAAATGCGAGCATTATCGTGATTTTCTTGTTCATGCGACTAATAAAACCACCTATATTTGACTGCAAGCCTCCTACGCAGAGACACGCAAGAACAACGAATATACGTTGTCTGAAATAAGATTGGAGATGAGAAGGAGTGTGTTTAGTGACAAGCATATTTATACACGTTAAGAAAGGGAAGAAAATGATGTAAAAGTGTGGAGCAAACAGATGAGTATCAACGTGCATGAAAAGAGGTTATTATCTGAGCAAAGCAAACTCATGCAAGAACTTCAAAGCCCTCTTCAGAATAGAAGTAGGAAATAAATAAAAAGGCAGATAAGATCATCAGATGAGATCTACATTGTCAAGAAAGAGTAATAATACAAGTCATATGCCGAGAAGGCCAGGGTTGTGTGTGCATATATATAGAGATGGATGAAGCATGTTTAGGGTTTGTAATTGTATTATCTATTTGTTAATAAGGTTAATTAATTACTGTCCGCGCAATTTCCTATGTTCTCTGTCTGGGTTTGAAATCTTTTCTTTTTTGGAACCAAATCTTCTCTTTTTCTTTTCTTTGGGTGGTGAAAGCAAAAGGGTTTTGCTTTACTGTTCTTCTGATGAACCTAACCTAACGCTACTTTGTCTCGGAGCCTTTGGCCTGGATTCCCTTACACTTAAAATAAAGGAAGAAAATATGCAAGATGACTTTTTTTTGGGCAGAAATTATCCCCACAGTTAAACGACAAGTTAGAGATCGGCTTAGAAATATTTAAAGATATGTATTTTTAGCGAAGTAAATGAACATCCATTCAAGTCAAAGATAGGTTTTTTATTTTTTGGGTGTGAAAGAATAATACAATAGTGAACATGCAATATACAAACAGCATCATGAATAGTCACAATCATTGAACCAAAACTAATCATACGACTAACGAACTCACAATGTATGTAACGTATACAGAAAAATATATTAATAAATACCTTTTCATAGACAAAAGTTAAGGTGATTGGACTCACCAATGTAAAAGTCGAATAAAGACACCGATACCATAAAATGTCCTCATCTGATTCACTTAATCTAGCAAGAAAATTTTCAGATTGCTTTTTTGACCTATGTTCTGTATTTACATAATTATGGCTCGTTTTCCCAAAAAAGAGAAGCGTGATTGAACCCAATTCTCAAATCCTTCAACGGGCCAAAGGACATTTCTATTCTAAGCCCATAAAACGTTTATTTGTATAACCCAAATTTGCATTATTAAATTTTTGGAATTTTCAGAAGGTCAGAATGAATTGATGGCTCGTTGAACTTAAATCAACATTGATAGGCGCGGTTAATCACATGGATGTTGTTATGTATGCATAATTTAATTGTTTTATTATTATTCCTTCCCAAAAAAAAATTGTTTTATTATTATTATCATTATTAATTTAATTATAGAAACGACGTAGTAGGTGGCAAACCAACCATAGCCAGTGGGGCCCATTAGTCCTCCTCCTCCTCACCCAACCCAGCTTCAGCTACCTACCTTTTCAGTGGCTATTTATTTCCCAAATAAAAAATGGTAAAAGAAAAAGAAAGGAGACATTAGCGATTACATACATTCCTATCTCGCCGTTTAGGATTCTTGCGGTGGCCGTAGCGATGGCTTCGTCTTCTCTGTCCACCAACTTCGTAGGAGGTTCAACTTCAACCGACGCGACAGCTCGCATCGGATCGCGCCAGCAGTCGCTGCAGATTCCGAGCCTTCAGCTGCTGCCTTCACGCCGCTCCAAAATATCGCGCCTCCTTACGGTTTTGGTTTCAGATTGATTATTTCTGTGTTCTGTTGATTGATGTCATGCTTTGTGTGGTACTGTTTGGTTCAAGTTTTTTCGATTGTAGAATTGCATGATGATACTACACCTTCAGGAGCTTTTTTGTACGTGTGCTGTTATTACGCCTAGCTGCGCCTGATGCGACAAGTCATTTGAAGCATACATGCTACTGATGTTGATGTTATGCGTTGTCAAGTAGAAACCTTCGTTGAACAAATCAACCACCACGTTAATGGCTTAACTCTTGTTATCAACATTGAACAGAAATAAAGGCCGCTGGCAGCACATTCGGCACTTACTTCCGGGTTACTACATTTGGTGAGTCTCACGGAGGCGGTGTGGGATGTGTTGTTGATGGATGCCCTCCTAGACTTCCCCTCTCTGAAGCTGATATCCAAGTAGATCTTGATAGAAGGTAACGTTTAAGAGCTTTAATTCTCCATCATTTCATGTGCTGCAGTGTGCGTACCTGAGTTTTAGTCCTAATCTTTTTTGTCTTATCATTATATCGCCTATGAAATTAGATAACTGGGATATTTTTTGATACACTAATCTTCTTAGCTAAATATGCTAACTTAATTGTAAACTTCTGATATTTTTGCATTCAGGAGGCCAGGTCAGAGCCGAATCACCACACCCAGGAAAGAGACTGATACTTGTAAAATAGCTTCAGGAACTGCTGATGGTAAGGACTGCTTAACCTGTTTCTGCTGACCGTGGTCATAGACTCATGGCTCTTGTTATTTTTGGAATGATTCAAGCATGCTGCAATCTCTGTAGGTGTAACCACTGGATCCCCTGTAAAGATAGAAGTTCCTAACACAGATCAAAGGGGGCATGTGAGTGTTTATATCATCCACTATTTCGATTTTATGTCTAGTGGCTAATTTTTTTAGTAGCTTGATATGATGTGCGTGCGTGGCTTCGAAGCCCTAGGCTAATAGTAGTGGCTTCCTAATTGTGTGATTTTCTGATATATGCATATCTTCAATGAGGATTTTAAACTTCTCCCTCTCATTACCCTTGGTGTTGATGTGATTTTTCCAGGACTATAGTGAAATGTCCAAAGCATACAGGCCATCTCATGCAGATGCAACTTATGATTTCAAGTATGGAGTCAGATCAGTGCAGGTACTATCCTACTGTATGTTGAGACATCAGAGGAACACATCTTCGTATGGTTGGACTTGCATTGACTAGGTTGATTATATATTCATGAACTTTGGGACTTTTTATCTGTGAATCCAGGGCGGTGGTAGATCTTCTGCTAGAGAAACGATAGGGAGAGTTGGTGCTGGAGCTATCGCAAAGAAGATTCTGAAGCTATATGCAGAAACTGAAGTAAGTTTTATAGTTTCATGCTGTAATATTTTGAAAACAAAGTTTCTGAAATTTGGAGTAATGCTATGTCGAAGTCTTCTTACATAGTGTTTGGTGTTTCAGATACTTGCGTACGTTTCACAAGTGCACAAGGTTGTCCTCCCCGAAAATTTGGTTGATGACGAGACGGTGACCCTTGATCAGGCATGTGGAGAACCCATTGTTGTTTATTCATTTTATTACTGTGGGATTATGTGCATGGGTAATATTGCACAGGCATAAATCTGTCTTGGAACTTGTAAATGTTCCTAAAAAAGAAAAGGAGAAAGCTATATGGGCTTACTAGATTAAACTTCCAAGCGCCCCTGCATATACAAGTGTCCTATCCTCCTACCGAATTTGTTGCAAACAAAGAGAACACCTGCTCTTTCGCCTATTTGCATGTGGTTTTATTCTTTCTCCATGCCTATAGGCATCTTCTCATGTAGGCCTATATCTTATCCACCATGTGTTTACAGATTGAGAGTAATATTGTACGGTGCCCAGATCCCGAGTATGCAGAAAAAATGATTGCTGCTATTGATGCCGTCAGGGTGAAAGGTGATTCTGTTGGTGGTGTCGTCACCTGCATTGTTCGTAATGTTCCAAGGGTAAATCCTTCTCCCTAATTTTCAGCATACTCTTTCTTTTTAATCAATCCTTCTAAAAAGAAATTGGAACTTCTGATTCCTTGTTGGTAGGGTCTTGGTTCACCAGTATTTGATAAACTCGAAGCAGAGTTAGCAAAGGCTTGTCTGTCGTTACCTGCGACAAAGGGGTTTGAATTCGGCAGTGGATTTTCAGGTGCAAATCATTCACTTCACTTGCGCCTTATCGTTGACTATGACGATTATGAGATCCTAAATGTTATGAGAGATTAGAGGTTCATCCGTAACATCTTAATATCAAAATCAAACAGGTACATTTATGACTGGTAGTGAGCACAACGATGAATTCTTCATGGATGAAAATGGAAGAATCAGGACGAAAACCAACCGCTCTGGTGGAATACAGGTAAATATTTTAATATTCTTAACTGTGACGTGATGTTTATTCTATTTGGTAAACTTAGCTGCTCTCTTCATATTCTTCTTTGCTTTCTGATGATCCCACCATATTCATGTCCATGTCATGTCCAGGGTGGAATATCGAATGGAGAAGTAATCAATATGAGAACAGCGTTCAAGCCTACATCAACAATATCTGTATGGCACGTTTCTCTTATTATCCAACCCATGATTATTATCTTTATCATTGCTGCTTCTGTAAAAAAACATCAATCCTATACTTTGCCAACTAATGTACTCGAATTAATTGAACTAAAAAATGCTTAATCAAAAATCATCATCCATTTCTTTCACAGCCACTGACATTCTACTTCATATGTTCTGAACTTGTCTCGCAGAGGAGGCAAAACACCGTGACCCGAGACAAACACGAAACAGAGCTAATCGCTCGAGGTCGTCACGATCCTTGTGTTGTTCCAAGAGGTAACCTTCGACTTTACATCCACACGTGTCAAACGAAACTTAAATCAGTTGCCGATTAAAATTTTAACCTTCTAGCTAATAAAAAATGATATATGCTTTGCACAGCTGTGCCAATGGTGGAAGCGATGGTAGCACTGGTCCTTGTGGATCAATTAATGGCTCAATATGCACAGTGCAATCTCTTCCCCATCAACCCTGCATTGCAAGAACGCATGCATTTGCCTAATAATACTGAGCAAGCACACATTGAGATATGATCGCACATCAAATGCCAGGTGTGTTTTGTTTGTTTCTCTCTACGGAAAAAAAAAACACCAGAATTTGAGTGGTTTTTGTTTTCCTTATTACCATTTCTACCGAGGTTTAAAATTAGTTTTCTCTGAATACCATTAACTTGATGTGTTCTGTTTAATTTTTATTTGTTTTCTCGGTCCTGTATAAGGAGCTTTGTTTAGTTTCTTACATGGCCTGTTCAGCGATATAATAAAATTATGGTTTGTTCGTGAAGATGATGATCCCATAATATCGATATATTAGTTCTGGATGACGATGGTGATGATGATGATGTTGCATGTTGTTTATTAGATTGGCTAATACGACATAGAAACCCAAGTTGGGACTATTAATCATTTGATTAATCCATGTACTATATAGTAGCTGATGACGCGTTATGGAACAGGGAGCGGTTACATATACTCCAACAAAAAAGAGTCCACCAAGCAAGACACACTTCTCACCACCTTTTTTTTTTCTCACACGACCCAAAAAATGAAAAAGGTTGAAAAACTGAAAAGCACTTGCCTTGTCTCTGGCAGGCAAAGAATCCACCAAGATACACAACTTCTCACCACCTTTTTTCTCACATTCGTAATTAAATTATATATCATTACATATTCCTTTTTCTTCTAAAGAAGTAAAAAAGATGGTAGACTAATTGACCCGTCTTTTTTCTTTTCTTCCTTTCTTACTGAAAATCGCCTGCATTAGGGAGAAGGGAAAAAGTCAATAGAGTGGATTTAGTATAAAGGCAAAAGAGTGATGCATGCCATGCACCATGCTGTCTCATAACATATACAACTAAGAAGTTGTTGACTCTGCCATCATCTTAATCTACTTACAACATCATATCATTTGAAAGAAAATTAATAAAATAGATGAGAAAAGGAAGGCTTTACTTTACCGATAAATTTTGTAAAGAAAAAATGGCATTAACAAGAGACCCCGCATTCTGTACCAAGTTAAAACATGTGCTTGCTTGCTTGCTAAAATGGACCCTCCAAGAATACGATTCTATATCCCTCCTATACTATATATGGGACCCATCCCTTGATAGTAACAGAAAATGACGAGTATGCCCTTCTATAACCTCCAAAGTTCACTGTCGGTGAACCGACAACATGCCTTAGCCATGTTATAATGATCGAAATCCAACGGAAGGGTGCACTTATTTAAGTCAATTTTGTTTGTATTCTTGAATCAGCAGAACAGAACTAGAATAACAAGGGGAGAGGAGATAACATTTCTTTTTTGGCTATAGCTAATATAGTGCTATCAAAAAGATAAAAGTGATATCAAAAAGTCAAAAAACATGTGTATGTGGGGAGAGAGAGGGAGACTAGTATTACACCTTGCTTTTTGTCGAGTCCGAAATGAGAATTTTATGATTTTGGTTTGAGTGCTCTGTTAGGATATTCTTGGCTGTTTAAATGCAACAGTTGGGGCAATTCTTGAAGTCCTCCTCTGATGTTCCACCACGATTTGCTCTGCAAACCATTCGATTCTCTCGGCATTGCTCTGCTCTCCGATTCTTTTTCCGCCGAAAAGGACCGACTCGACGTTCTTCTGTTTCAGCATTTCATCTGCAATTCCTATTACCCTCTTTACATTGATCGGAGTATTTGGATCCGATTTAACTCGACCAAAGCTTGAGCTGTTTGCCTGTAAATTGAACACAGCATTCATTAATTCTATAAAGTCAATCATAGCATCGTCTCATTTTTCGGGTAAACTAAATATTAGCAAAAAATTTATCACATGTCAGTCACAACACAACCAACTAGGTTAGTTCAGTGGAAAGTAAATGTCTAGTGGAAGAACATGAGATGCGAGGAATAAGGACAAACACACACACAGTTTATAGGTGAAACACAAGAAAGGCAAAATATTAACAGAGACCCTTTTTACTTGGCAACAATAGTATACCAAGAGATAATAAAAGTTTCGATCTTTAAGGAAACTGCATTGGGGCCACACCCTCCTCGACAAGTCTTACCATATACTTTTAGTAAATGCGATCAATTTCGTGTTCACAGGTATGAAAAAACCGAAGGACGACTCTCTCTCTATCAACACAGATGATAGAGAAAGCTCAGAAGCTGTGAAAAAAATATAGGACAAAAAACAGGGAAAAAGTTGGCAAGACTTCCCACATTTATTTTTACTGCACATTGTGATTACATCACACTCCATGACAGAGAGAAGATGATAACACAATAATATTTGCCAGACGATGTTCTTGCTAGCATTCTCACAGTCGTATGAGTGTGGCAATGAAAATAACAGGTAAGAGAATGTTTTTTGTTTTTATCTTTTCGTCGAAGTAATATAACGAACATGATTCTGATCTTGACAAAATAAAAGCAGGCAGGTAGCTTATAAACATAACAGTAATGTGTAATGAAATAAACATTTATCTATGATTTTTATGTAACAAACACAATTGCCTAGGCCAGTCATATCATATAAATCAGGTCAAGTTCAGTTCCAAACAAATTGTTCTATAATATAAATTGCATGCCCACGGAAAAGAGCCTCATATATTATATTATGTGGTTCCACGTTGACATATCACAGCCACACGTACAAGCAAAATAAAACACTTAAAAATACAAACAATATTTGTGAAATAATTTCCGAACGTTATACGCTAGTTTGACAGTGAATTCCATCCAATTAATGAAAAATAACCCATACCTGAATCCGAACGTAGTTACCGTTCCGAGCCTGCCCAAATGCCATGGCCACAGCATGGTCCACCATCTCCGCCGAGCCTTCTCCTACAATCTGAGCCACCGGCCGAGCCCAATCCCCAGCCTGCCACTTCCTAACCTCCTCATACTCGAACTCACGCTCAGCCACACCGCCGGCACCAACCGAAATGACCAAAATGTCCTCCACGCCTCTCACGAAAGGGAACTCCTGCTTGTTGAGCAGCACGTGGGTTATGGCTGCAGCGGTCGGGTTACTCATCGCCAAACCGCCGTCGATGCCCACGACCCGTTTCGAACCGTCCATTGAGCTCAAGCGGGTCGGGTCGAAGGAACCGGGCTCGGCTGAAGTGGCCATGCAGACCTCCCAGAGCTTGAAATCGTAACTTTTGCTCTCTAAAGCATCGGCGCGGGAGAACAGAAACGGCGCCGTACTGGTGAGGTCGTAGCACGGTATCAGGATGGGCTTCAACGTGTTCTTTAATGTCATTTCATCTCTGAAGATTTTCCTCAATACCTTCTCCTGGAAAATCGAAAGCAGAGTGTAATTCCGAGCTGCTATGGAATCAATTGGCATCTTCTGTTTTCGTCTAATCGTCAAACTGATAGGCTAAATAAAGTAGGTTGTAACGAAAAAGTATTCGTAAAGAGTTTGAGTTCATAGTTATTGACCAAATACGTTTTTCACCTTGATATAGCTGCCTCTGAATCTAGAGAACTGCAAGATATGATTCCAATTTTTTCACCTTAAATTAGAAATGAAAGATCACAACAAAAAGAATATTTACCTTCTCCAAACCGGCGAGCGAGCTGGCTCTGGTTTTCCCAAAAAATCGGCTCAACAGACCCGACCTCTTTCGCTGACGTGGAGGGCAAAAGCAAAATCCCTCCGACGACGACAGAAACCGCCACGTATCATCTGCGTTGAAGATCGGCCGTCCACGATCGTCCGACGCGAACAGCATCGCCGAGAAGACGCCGCCTATACCCGTACCGGCGACGAGGTCGAAGTAATCGGCGATCCTGGCATCATGATTTCCGGATTTCTTCTTCAACGCTGCCTCCAAATACGACAGCGTTTTGCCCGCGATTATATTCTGCAGGCCGCTCCCGCCGTCGACGGCCAGCACGCATATTTTCCCTCGCTGCGACTTGCGTTCGCCGCCGAGAACGTCGTCGTCCTTTGGAAGGTAGAGCCTGTCGTTTCTCTCGTCGCCGTAGCCGAAGAGGAATTTCGACTCGAGGATGGAGAAGATTTCGTAGCTGAGCTTGTCGGTATCGATGCTCGGCTCGAGCTGCAGCGATGATAGCGCCGCCTCGTCTTTGCCGTTGGTTGCCTTCGCCTTAGCCATTTGTTCTTCACATAACAGAGAGAGATAGAAATGAAGCCGACGATAACGAAGATATAGAATTTGCAGCTTCTTCGTTATCGACTTTTCTACGAGGATTTTACTTAATTAATTGTTTATTTATTTATTTAAATTGCTAAAGATTTATGCATATTTACTTTTACATGGATATTCGAAGTAATTAACGGATTTCGACGTTAGGTGTATAGCGTTAAATGCCGCTGACGTCAATTAAATATACGAAAGTGGATTATGCTGACGTGTCTTTTGTAACCCATCATTATTTCAATTCAATACGTTCTCACATTGATTACGTGATTGAACTCAGGTGTGTTTTAATTAATTATTCCACCTTTTTTTATTATAAAGTGTCATTGAAATTTCTGAGAACGACTTATGATATTATTTTCGCTTATTGCTTGCTTGGCTCTAACCTCATTAATGCCTTTTAAGAAAAGCAATCTATTTTTCAAGTAACTTGTGAAAGTTCTAAAGTTAATATTTCATATTAATACTCACGTACGGTACGGTAACAACGGTCACAACATAATATACTTACAAAAGATTTACTAATCCAATTGGGTTGAATTGTCATAATTTGTATTCGACAAATCATTTCGAATTAAATCACGGGCTCAAGCCATTCTTCAATCGAATCAACTATCGAATTCGCGAGCTGACACGACTAACCTCTAGTTTATATATTTCGACAATATGTTTAACTACTAACACTATTGATTTAATCTTGGTAAAACTCTAGAAAAAAAAAAAATAACTATCATGATGTAATTTGAAGCAATGTTTATATAATGATTTGATAATTTATTAAATACAATTCGAGCGGTGTGGGGTTCCACTTATAAGCAAAAGTCGGCAATATAATGGATGACCACTAATATTACGCTTCTTTCTCTTATAATTTATTTATGTCTTTAATCAGTTTACGTTAATTATACACCGAAAAAGAAGTCATACTATGCAATACATTGTGAAAGTGATGTTAGAAAACCACCCGAAGGACACATCAATTGATAATCACGTCAACAATCCAATTATATCTCGTTTTAATATTCATACTTCAATCTCCTAACCGTCAACAATCACATAAAGTTGAAAATCGATTACAGAGAAAGCCTGCCATCGACTTACTAATTATAAGAAGATCAATATTATAAAGATTACTAATTACTTATTTTATATATTTTTTTTTTCGAAAAAAAAAAATATATATAAAATAAGTAATTAGTAATCTTTATAATATTGATCTTCTTATAATTAGTAAGTCGATGGCAGACTTATTTTATATATGGTGAGCACGTTTTTGATGGAAAAAGCGAAGCTTTGGTCCAAGGTTTGAACCGTGTTGAAAGGTAATAGAGTTAATGCCCTCTATGTGGGCCAGCCCGTTGGACCTATTTGGTGTACATAATCATATAATATTTTTTTATTAATATTATTTTTTTCAATTAAATTTCAGAGAGGTGTGTTTAATTTTAGTGCCCCGCCGGACTAAAAGGTTATGTATTTATAGTTTATGAACAATTGGCAGCTTTTACCTAAATACCGTTACTTGTGTTTATTAAGGCAAATGTCGCGTGCTTAATTAGTGTAAGATCGATTCAAAGTGGTTCGATCTATTTAATTAACAAAACATTTTCTTTATTTTAAAGTTATTATATCAATTCTCACCGGCATGTGATATGTGTGCTATCTATTCTATTATATAAAGGATGTAGGGTTGCTATAAACACACATTGGTATGTCACTTATTTGCAATTTAATCATCTCTTTGTTAATTAATTACGGTCTGTTATTTGCAATCTAATCATCTCTTTGCTAATTAATTACTTTAATAATTTTTTATATTACTTTTAATTTTTTATTTATTATACTTATATCCCTAATATTATTTTTGTTTATATAGTTAAAAATTATATTTTATATATTAAACATTACAAATGATGAATCTCAAAATTAGAAGTAACATAAATATAATTATATTCTAAGCACGTATAGGTGCGAAACATACTAATATATTGTGACCATAATTGCAATCATGGTTGAAAGTAAAAAAGCAGTGCTGCATGCTTAATCAATCTGCTTCCGTAATTCATGCCATCTGATGGTAAAAGGTTAAAAAAAAAGGAAAAGAAAAAAAAGAGCTGGAAAACGTTGGAATGAGGAAAATTTGTATTAATCATCAAGCTTTTTTTATTTTTACACCAATGATTCGCAGGTGAAAATGTACTGAGCAATGCAGGGAATATTTTTTTTACATTTGATCAGATGAGATTTGGGATTTATATATTTAAAATATCGCAATGAACGGCCTCGCTGGACCATTAAAATGAATGGGCTTCACTGGACCATTTAATAAACGGGCTATGCCCATCAATTTTCACGTGTTTATTAAATTATGTGAATACGAATATGAGAGCGAGAATCTTTCGTTGATTTATTGTCCACACAAAGCAAAGCTCTGTCTTTCCCAGATATTTGGAATCTTTAGTTTTAGCGGCTCTGCTCTGCTCATGAATATTCATCATCATCATTTGATCTCTTCTTCTTACCATCAGGCGAAACTTTTCAGACCAACATGGAGAGAATCCCATCCACGTCATCACTCGAGCTCCTCCAAATCTATCGTGTACGTACAACACACACACAGCTATTGTTAACTCTTATTGGATTTGAAGTGAGTGAATTTTCCCCTTTTCAGTTCCCCTCAGCTGAGATGGCGAAGATCACGCATCGCTTGCAAGACTTCAAAAGCGAAAGCAAAGAAAGCGCTGGGGACGACGACGACGGTGGGCACGAAGGACGAGCTTCCCAAGAAAAAGGGGACAATCGCTGGTGCAGTTGCTCTTATTATCGGAACAAGCATTGGTTCTGGGATTCTTGTCCTTCCTAAGAAAACTTTGCCTGCGGTAATTTTAGTTCTGATTTACGTCTGATTTCGGGAGATTGAAACCTTAATAACGTTCATGTTTTTTTTTTTTTTTTTTTTTTCTGAACGCAAGGGTCTGCTACCTAGTTCGATATCGATGACAATGTGTTGGGCTTTTCTTTTAATCGAAGCCCTTCTCCTAGTCGAAGTAAACGTCTTCTTACAAAAGAAGAAGAAGACAACAGCTGAGTTAGCAGAAATCGATGATGAGCTGCGAGTAATATCCATTAGAACCATGGCACAAGAAACACTAGGAGAATGGGGTGGAGCTTTCGCTACAGTAACTTATGTGTTCTTAGCTTACACTTCCACTATAGCCTACAGTTCCAAGTCGGGGGAAATCATACATCAATTGATCAGTAATATCCCCGAATCGATTTCTGGCATTTTGTTCACTTGCGTCTTTGCCGTACTAATAGGCATAGGAGGCACGAGAGCCACTGATCAAGTCAACCAATGGCTAACTTCAACGATGATAGGTTAAAGCTTGAACCCCTTTTTCGTTCTTGAAAAGTATGATGATCATATATATGGTTTGACTGATGATTATGATGCAATAAAACAGGCTTGCTTGTAGCAATAGAAGTTCTCGCCGTTTGGTTTGGGAACTGGTCGGGGTTCGAGGGCGACCCTGGAAACTGGGAAAAGATACCTCCAACTCTTCCATTTATGATATTTGCTTTGGTTTATCATGATCTTGCTCCAGGTAATAAATCCAATTTTAGAAATAAATTATATATATGATGCCATCATTCTCTTGGTGCTTTGTAGTTCTATGTGCTTATTTGGAAGGCGATCTCAGTCGTATAAGAACTTCCCTTTTGCTGGGTAGCATTGTACCATTGTTAGCTCTACTTGTATGGGAGGCCATAGCTTTAGGTCTCTCCGACCAAACAAGCATTGCTTCAGATCCTATTGAATTACTTGCAAGGTTCATTTACGTACATAAACTCACTGTAATAGTAATCTTATGTCCTTTCTCTTACAGAAAAACTCTCAACTCCCTGTAACTTTCTGCAGATTGGAATGTGGTGGAATTTGGTACATGGTAGAGGCCTTCTCTCTTTTGGCCGTGGGGACTTCACTAATCGGAACTCTTTTGAGTTTTTCGGAGTTCTTTAAAGAGCAGCTCAGTATCAATAATTCATTCGATTCTCCGTCTGCAGAAATTTCAGAGGTAACGCGCCCGTAAGTAGTCGATGAAAAACTCCGCCTATTAAAAGTGTTAAAGATAACTTCTTTGTACAGAGATTTGGCACGTCGAACATGGTTAGTTGGTGGGATACGAACAAAGCGAGCGCCATTGCGTCATTAATGGTCGTAGTGCCTTCGCTCTTCGTATCGACAGTGATCCCCGACGCATTTTACTCTGCTACAGATATAGCTGTAAGTCGTTTTTTTCAGTTTTGAATTACGAGGTTTCCAATCTCTTACCTTATTACTACAGGGAGGTTATTGCATGACAATGCTGTACGGAATTCTCCCACCAGCAATGGCTTGGATGGTGATCAACAATAAGGAGGAGAAGAAGCCATCAGCTTCTGCTGAAGAAGAAGAAGAAGAAAAGAGTAACAATATAATCTCAAGAGGTTTCGCCCTTATTGGCGTGGGATTATTCGCTTGTGGGATTGTAGTCGAACAGTTAGTCCAAGATTTTTCATCTCTGTTAGCCTTTCAACACTAGCGAGAGACGCCATTACAGCACATTCATGTAAGAAAGAAGCCTTAGATTTCAGATACTACAAACACCACCATATCAGAATCATCCAAATACTCCTCTAATCTAGAAACTTGGATATCTCTATTAGGTGAGCGAGTGATCTCGAATATATATTATATATTCTCTGTATTTCAATATGATCCTCTGAGTTCACGTTAGATTTAATTTTGGTATCGTTGAAAACCACATATCGGTATTCATTTACTGATTTTTCTTAGTCGACCCTTCCCTTTCTTTCTCCTAAATAATTGCGTGATTGCTTATTTCTGTCCATGCATTTCAAGTTTCGTTTGACGAGACAACCTTTCATTCATTCATTCACTACCAAAAAGACTTACATTGCATGGGCATGCAATATATACCAAACAAGCAAACACACACAAGGACTCACATACAATAATAACAAAAAGGCAAACAAAAAGATAAAAAAAAATGTGGCTTTCAAATGCAAATGGAAGCACTACGATGGGGCGAAGCAGCGGGCGAAACGGCCTCGTAGCGGTGGCCATCGACAACGACAAGGGAAGCCAAAACGCACTCAAATGGGCCGTCGAAAACCTCCTCACGAGGGGCCAATCGGTCATCCTCATCCACGTCGTCCGAAAATCGTCTGCAGTTTCTTCGTGTACGTAATAATAAATAGGGCTACGAATTCAATGATATTTCTCGTTCCTCACCTTCTGGAATTTTTTGCGAATAACGCGTCGCAGTCAACAACTACGCTATTCTCGACCTCAACAGTCACAATCAGTTGGCCGAGAGTCAGATCAAAGAGCTCCTTAGGTCCTTCCATTGCTTCTGCACCCGCAAAGACGTAAGTTAAGCGCCTTACGAGAATTTTTTTATAATTTGTTTTGGTTCGTCGTAGAAACGAAAAAGAAGAAAATTGCTTTCTTTTTTCGCCTAACAGATACAATGCTACGACGTTGTGCTCGAGGACACGGATATTGCGCTTGCGATCGCAGAGTACGTCGCTCAGGCGGCGATAGAGACTTTAGTCCTTGGCGCTTCGCATCACGGATTTATCAAGTAAAAATAGGACGATTTTTTTTTCTTTTCTGGCGAGGCGACTTTGATGAATGGATGAATTTTATTACTTGGCAGGCGACTAAAGGTGGTCGACGTGCCTACCAGCGTTTCGAAAGGAGCGCCTGACTTCTGCTCGGTTTACGTGATATCGAAGACGAAGATCTCGTCCGTGAAGAACGCGTCTCGGCAGGCGCCGTTTGTCTCTCCTCTCATAGCGCAGATAAAGCAAATGCAAGAGAAGGCAGCCAACGCAAATGCTCCAACTTCCGCTTCCCATCCCACGAATATGCCGAGCGTAAGAGGTTAGTTAACTTTAAAAAAAAGGCGAAATAGGCAGGCGCTTTCTTTCTTTCGACCTATAATTTGCGATAAAAAAACGAATACATATAATCCCAGGCGGCGAGAGAACACCGAAGAAGCTTGCGGTCGACGACACAGATGCGTTCAAGTACGTGCTGTGAAATCACGCATTTTTATTCAGCGATTTTAGCGAGGAAGAGACGACTAATTTATTTCCTTGTTCTAAAACGAGCCCAGGTCGGCCTTCATGCGAGGAAAAGGATACAACGGCATACCTTTCGGCGATCGTCCAGAAAGCGAAACTGATATATCGTTCGTAAGCTCGAGTAGGCCGAGCACGGATAGGACGAGCGTGGACCGTACCTCTGGCGTGCTCTTCGACAGCATCGACTCGGCCCGAACCGCGAGAATATCCACGAGCTCCGAGAGCAGCTTCGGGTCGATGTACTCCGGCGGCAAAGCCAGCGAATTTAATTCCTTCACCGATTTTTCCTCGTCTTCGTTCGAAAACGTAAGCGCTTTTCCTAAATATACATATTCCGCGTATACACACGAGCTAACGATGGATGTCCAGGACGACGTGGAAGCCGAAATGAGAAGGCTAAAGCTTGAGCTTCAGAGAACCATGGAAATGTACAGCACTGCATGCAAAGAAGCGCTATCGGCGAAGCAAAAGGCCGTGGAGCTACATAGGTGGAGAATGGAGGAAGAAAGGCGACTCGAAGAGGCTCGAATGGCCGAGGAATCGGCGAGGCTTAGCGCCGAGCTAGAAAAAGTGAAGTACAAGTCGTCCGCGGGGAGCGCCGCCCAGGCGGCGGATAGGGTTTCGGAGATCGAAGCCGAGAGAAGGCTTCAAGCCGAGATGAGCGCCATCAGAGAGTCGAACGGAAGGCACCATCATCAGCAGATGCCCGTGAGGTATAGGAAGTACACGATCGAAGAGATCGAAAAGGCGACCGACTACTTCTGCGAGTCGAGAAAGGTCGGAGAAGGCGGATACGGGCCGGTTTTTAAGTGCTACCTCGACCACACGCGGGTCGCGATTAAGGTCTTACGGCCCGACGCCGCTCAAGGAAGGTCGCAGTTTAATCAGGAGGTGAGACTCGTCTCGTACATACGATAATATTTAACAAACCTGATTTATTACCCGTCGAACGACCAATTCACCTAAAAGCCTTAACCTAAAGGGAGTCTTATATCAAACACGCACCCTCACGTCTAAGCTGATTTCTCTCTTATGACTTATCTAGCCTTAGACTTATACGTGTAATTTTCATTCAATTAGTGATACCCAAGTCATCTATGTCTGGTATCTGATACCATGTTAATTGACCACCTAAAAGCTTAAGCTTGAAGGGAGTTGTATCATTATAACTCTATATATTATATTTCCAACACATTCTTTTACATCTAATCTGATTTCTTTCTTATCATGTTGAATGACTATTTCTCCTAAAAACTTAATGTATCATAATTCAATTTTATACATTATATTTCCAACATTACCGCGATTCGTCGAACGCAGGTGGAAGTGTTGAGCTGCATGAGACATCCCAACATGGTCCTCCTCCTCGGCGCATGCCCAGAATACGGCTGCCTCGTGTACGAATACATGGCGAACGGAAGCCTCGAGGACCGCCTCCTTCGACGGGGAAACACGCGGGCCCTATCGTGGCAGCTACGCTTTCGAATCGCTGCCGAGATAGCAACGGGACTTCAGTTCCTCCACCAGACGAAGCCCGAGCCGCTGGTCCACAGAGACCTGAAGCCAGCCAACATACTCCTAGACCAGAACTACGTCAGCAAGATAAGCGACGTGGGCCTGGCGAGGCTCGTCCCGCCCTCGGTGGCCGATGACGTCACTCAGTATAGGATGACGTCGACGGCGGGCACCTTCTGCTACATAGACCCTGAGTATCAGCAGACTGGGATGTTGGGAGTGAAGTCGGATGTGTACTCCTTTGGGATAGTTCTACTGCAGATTCTGACGGCTCGGCCGGCGATGGGGCTGACCCACCACATGGGTAGGGCGATGGAGCAGGGGGATTTTGCGGAGGCGCTGGACTCGGCGGTGCCGGACTGGCCGGTGGAGGAGGCGATGGGTTTGGCGAAGCTGGCGCTTCAGTGTGCGGAGCTGAGGAGGAAGGACAGGCCGGACCTTGGGAGGGTTGTGCTGCCTGAGCTGAATAGGCTGAGGGATTTGGGGAGGAGAAGATGGAGGGGTTTTTGGTGGGCGGCGGCGGCGGCGCTGGTTGTGGCGGTGCGGCTTCGCCTAATAACGCCGGCGCCACCAAGAGCGATCCGCGCGTGCAGAGTGAGTTTAGCGAGTCGAAACAGGGTGCGAGCTCGTCGTCGTCTTCGCCGGAGATCTGATGGGCGAGAATCGTATATATAGCCTTAGGAGAAGGAAGCTGCGTCGGCGATGTTTCTCAGGTTCTGAGATAGTCAGTTTTCTGTTGGTGATTAGCAGCTTTGACTGTGTAGTAGCTTCAACTTCAATAGCTGTGATGACGATACCCTTTCGCTTCATTGTCCTGCCCAATGTAAAAAAAGCCTGGGCTGTGTTCTTGATTGCAATATTCAACAAAAAAGAATTACCTTCGTATTATCCCGAAAGAAAATGAGACTATCATATTATTAATGCGATGAAACTTGATAAATAGTCGAAAGAAACTATAGAAATTAAAAGCTCGAAATTTTAAATTGGGAATTACTATTCACCGTCCCTTTTTCCTAGTCACCGCCCCCTAAAGAACTGTAAAAAGACGATTTTGCCCTTATGATATTTAAATTAATTTAGAAAGGAAAAACAAAATTCCGGTACGAAATACTGAAAAATACATACACAAATAAATTCTAAAGATCGATGTAACGTAAAAAAAAAAATTCAATTTAACATTTTAGGACCGATCGATCGAAATTTTCGGCCCTGCAGTGCATGACCTAACGAAATTTTTGGCCGGTCTGTGTGCGGGCCGATCGATTTTTTCAGCCCAGACAAAGCCCGGCCAAAAATCTTGTTCGGCCGCGTAGTGAAATGGCCGAACAGTATTTTCGGCCTGACTGGCCAAGCCGAAAATACTGATCGGCCGTTACACTGCAGGGCCGAAAATACTGATCGGCCCTGACACAGCACCCGAAGTTCAATTTCGGGTACAATTTTGGGGTTGATGCACTCCGAATCGGGCCAAACATAAAACATAAAAGTTGTAGATAATCAAATTTGCTTTCCACAGGAATTTGAATCAGGGTCGTCCGATTTGTAAATCGGATGTTATTGTCAAAATCGTGAAGACTGCCAGTTTCGGCCGATTCCACTCGGACAGCAACCCTAAGTTAGAATCGGGCGAATTTTTGAGGTCAATGGACTTCGAATCAGGTCGCCATTAAAACAATAAAGTTATATATAATTAAGTTGGCTCATAGGAACTTGAATCAGAGTGGTCCGATTTGTAAATCGAAAGTTATGCTCAAAATCGTGCAATCTGCCAGTGGAATCGATCGAAACTGGCAGTCTGCACAATTTTGACAATAACTTCCGATTTACAAATCAGATGACCCTGATTCAAATTCCTATGGAAAGCCAATTTGATTATCTACAACTTTTATGTTTTATGTTTGGCCCGATTCGGAGCGCATCGACCCCAAAATTGTACCCGAAATTGAACTTCGGGTGCTGTGGCAGGGCCGATCAGTATTTTTGGCCCTGCAGTGTAACGGCCGATCAGTATTTTCGGCCGGGCCAGTCAGGGCCGAAAATACTGTTCGGCCGTTACACTGCGCGGCCGAACAAGATTTTCGGCCGGGCTTGTCTGGGCCGAAAAAATCGATCGGCCCGCACACAGACCGACCGAAAATTCGTTAGCACGGCCAAAAATTTCGATCGGTCGGTCCTAAAATGTTAAATCGAATTTTTTTTACGTTACATCGATCGTTAGAATTTATTTGTGTATGTATTTTTCAGTATTTCGTACCGGAATTTTGTTTTCCTTTCTAAAATTAATTTCATAAGGGTAAAATCGTCTTTTTATAGTCCTTTAGGGGGCGGTGACTAGGAAAAAGGGGGCGGTGAATAGTAATCCAACTTTAAATTCTGGATTGAAATTACGGAATCTTTGAGCTCAAGCTAGTAGAAAACTTTCCTTCGAGTTGTGAGTCGACTGATTTATCTAGGGGTGACAAAATTCCCATGGTGAACCATCCCCGTCAGGACCCGAGGCTATTGGGACGGGGAATCCCGGGTCAAAACTGGGATGGGGAGTTGACGGTTATTCCCCGTCGGTGAAAGAGCGGGGACGGGATGGGGATGGTAATCATGTTTTTAACCCATCCCCGGCCCCGAACCTGGCCCCGTTTGAGTCAAGCGGTGATTCACTGTTCCCTGATTAGATTTATTATTAAATAATATTAAATATATTTGAATAAAAGAATTTTAAAAGATCATCTTATTAGATTCCATATTATTTAGAAAAAACTACTCTCAATATGTATTCTTCACAATACTCTCATATTTCAATCACATATTATACTAAATATTTTATACTTCAATATCATATTTTAAATATTTATTTGTCTATATTACTTAGTTTATTTTTTTGTTGCAATTTTTTTTAATGGATATACATGAATATGGGGAACCCGAATTTCCCACGGGGAACCCGATCCCCGAATGGTGATTACCCATCCTCGAACCAACTCATCATAAGTGGTGAATTTGTGGGGATGATATTAAGTACAAGAATTTGGTATGGGGACGGTATGTCCAATACCAGCCCGAACCCGTCCATTGCTATCCCTAGATTTATCTTTCATCGATTCAGATTTAATTACGACATGTTAACTGAACTATACAATACAAACAAACTTATGAAATTCGGATAATTAATTACAATTTCACTATATTTGGTCTTTGGGGGTAACCTAATTATAAGGCATTAGATAGATAGTGGATCGAAATATACGAATTAAAATCCTCTCTCTCTCTCTCTCTCTCTCTCATACCCCGAGTATTACTTATTTAATTGAAAATAAAACATTTATTTGGCCCTTTGCTCTAGAAATTCTTTGTTTCAATCTTCGATTATTTGTCTCAGAACCGAAGATTCTTTGTTCTTTGGTACGTTGCGCGACAAACTCCGTTATTATTATGATTTTTGCAAAAACTAAATGCCCGTTGATTCTGTGGCCGAATGCATTTCATTGCATTTGTGTACAGTGTGCATACTGCATTTAATTGTAGTTCATTGAATTTTTTCCCCGTTTTGGCCGTGTATTTAGGGAAAACGCCGTTGAATCCCTCTCCTTTTATGGGCCTTTTTACGGGTAATTTTGATCGATTGATTTCGCCATCCGATTTATCATCCGTTCATGCGAATTTTGATTGATCCTTATTTGTTTTTCTTAGATGGATCTGATCGTTTAACGTGTGCCCGATTGTTAGGTAGGGGAAAAAGGGAATATTTTTTTTTATGTTCGAAGGTTGCAGAAACTATGATTCTTGGTGCATGTTTATCCTATTGCTGGTTCATGAATCTTCCCGGTTAACATGAATTACATAAGACTAACAAAGCATGAATTTTGATATAGAATATGTAACAAGAAATGGTTAGCGCTTCATGGAGAAAGTTCGTAACCCCTTGCTGGAAATCACCTGCTGGAAATGGAGAGAATAGCAGCGATAACATTAGAGAAGGCGACTCCGTTGCACGCGGCAATGGTTTGTGGTGGTATAAAGATTTGGGTCGTCATTTTAATGGCGAGTTTTCCATGGCCGTAATTCAAGCCAACGCTGTATTGGAAGATCACAGCCAACTCGAGTCTGGCCCGATGAGCTCTTTTGATTCGGGCCCGCAAGGCACATTCGTCGGGATTTATGATGGGCATGCTGGTCCTGAGGCTTCAAGATTTATAAGGGAACGCCTTTTCGGGCATATACAGAGTATGTTTACTTTTGCTCGGTATACAGCTTGACTATGCTTTGATCCCGTTTAGATTCGGAAATTTATGAAGATGCACACGAACAGTATATAAAGTTATTGCCGGGCTTTTTTTTAAGCTTTGTAAAGTTGCATTTTGACTTACTTTATAGCTATTCATGGTGCAGACTTCGCGTCAAACAATCGAGAAATGTCAGCAGATGTTGTAAGAAATGCATTCTTGGAAACAGACGAAGAATTTCTTTCTCTAGTTAAAAAGCAATGGGACATTAAACCCCAAATTGCTGCCGTGGGATCGTGTTGTTTGGTGGGCGTCGTATGCAGTGGACGTATTTACATTGCGAATGCTGGAGATTCTAGAGCGGTATTGGGAAGGCTTGATAAAGCTGAGAAAGAAGTCCAAGCCATTCAACTATCAAGCGAGCACAACGCCAATTTGGAATCTGTTCGTGAGGAATTGCAAACTTTGCATCCCGACGACCCCCAAATTGTTGTTCTAAAGCACAAAGTTTGGCGCGTGAAGGGTATCATTCAGGTGAACAGATAATGCTGATCTTTTCTATAGCACTTGCTATCTCTTTCAGAGTTTTCCCCATTTGGCTATAATAGGATTCCTCAATTATATCTTCATATCGCTTGTTGCCATTCTGATGCTGCAAAGCATCATAACGATAGGAAAGAAGTGAGAATCCAATTGCTTTTTCGGCATCATTTATCAAAGTCCATCGTAATGCTATCTAACGTCAGGTTTCTAGAGCGATTGGTGATGCTTACTTGAAGAAAGCAGAGTTCAACAAGGCACCTTTGCTGCCCAAGTTTAGGTTGCCCAAACCGTTCGATAAGCCAATCCTTTTGGCCGAGCCATCGATACTCGTCCAAGAACTCTACGCCGAAGATCAGTTTCTTATATTTGCATCAGATGGCCTTTGGGAGCACCTCGACAACCAAGAGGCTGTAGACCTTGTCTGCAGCTCTCCACGAACTGTACAAATCCCCATGTTGCCTGAGATTTTTACTACTCTGACAATGAAAATTCGTCTTGTGGTTCTTCAATGCGTTCTTTTTCTTATTGTGTGTGTAGGGAATTGCCCGAAGACTGATCAAAGCTGCTCTACATGAAGCTGCTAAGAAGAGAGAGATGAGATACTCTGATCTTGACAAGATCGATAGAGGAGTGAGAAGGCATTTTCACGACGATATCACTGTGATAGTTCTGTTCCTCGACTCGATTCATCGAAACTCATTTTGCGGGCCCATTCTTTCGATCAAAGGAGGTGAGTAGTGAGCGAGTAAAGCACTCATGGAGATATGAGATCTTAGTGTGCTGGCTTTGCAAGAAAAATGCAGAGGTTATCTTGCTCCATTTTTTTGACATCTCTTTACACTGTTAATGATTATGCCATTGGAGCGAGCATCTTGTTTATGGTGTATGAAACTGTTGAAGAGGGTTAGAACAACACGAATTTGTATTTTAGAACAATAACACCTATCATCTATATATACATATATATTTTTTTGCCTATATCTTGGACTCCTATTTTATACTTCGCATTTCGCAATGCTGCTTGGAATAAAATTTATTACTCTCTCTCTCTCTCTCTCTCTCTCTCTCTCTCTCTCTCTCTCTCTCAGACCAATGCTCAACGTAAGAAGCAAAAGAAATACCCTGGAAGCTTGGATTCGATCAATAAGAATTTAACTACGGAAAAAATCTGAGAAATTGGAATTAATTTTGATTTTTTGGTGTTCTGGATCCAAGCGGTGCCGACAAGATTAGACATTATTAAAAAAACTACGAAAAAAAATAAAATTAGTTTTGTGATATATGTAATGATGAAATAGTTGCATGTTAAATTTAATTATTGCAGTCATCCATATGATATCCGTACCCCACCGTTGTCTTGTAGAAAGGACCACTCACTCTCTTCTCTGCCAACACTTTCAGTTAACCTCTCTCTCAAAACTTCAGTACAGTACAAATAATTCTTCAAGAAATTAATCAAACAAACGCCCATTTCGCATTGATTGCGAATGAATCTAGAGCGCATGCGAAGAGGGTGTGCTCTAAAGGAGGAGAATAGTCGAGGGTAGAAACGAATCCGAAGATCGAAAAGGGATAGATCTGAATTGGTATTTGTTGGGGGGTTTGGGTAATTGTTTGTTGATTCTAAGTTTTTGCTGTATCAATAATGAAGGCGAAAGATTCGGCTGTTGTGCTGAACCCGACTACTGTTGTTTCTTTCGATCACAAAAGGTATTAATAAGGTTTTGTTTTACTCTGCATTAGTCAATGTTCGTAAATTCTCAAAATGTTAGGGGAAGAATTGATTTTTTGTCTCATTGACTCGGTATTTTAGTTCTCCTTCGACTTTTGTAACTGGTGGTGACAGGGATGCTTATGGATTTGCCGTGAGACCTCAGCACTTACACAGATACAAGGAGTATGCAAACATCTACAAGGTCTTTTCATCCTCTCTGAAAGTCGGATGTTCTTTTTAACGATTATTCTCATTTTATTGGGGGAAATGTTATTTGTTTGCTCTTTTCGTTTTACTTCAACAATGTACGTTATGACTTGGTTGCACCACTTATCTAGGAAGAAGAGGAAGAGAGGGCAGAAAGGTGGAAAGATTTCTTACAGCGGCAATCCGAGTTGACTCAGTTGGCTTTAAATGGGAAGTCTGTCGGCGATGATATCGTAAACTTCAATGTTGAAGGTTCGAAGACTGATGAGAAATCAAGTAATGTTGCACGAGCTGAGGACATGAATGGCGAGAAACACGTTGTTGTCTGTTTGAATGGAGGAAATAAGGAGTTACTTTCTGCAAAACAGGGAAAACTTCACCGAGCACAAACTTGGACAGATATAAGGCCATCACTTCGTCCTATTGAAAATATGATGAGTGATCGTGTAAAAAAGGCTAATTTGATAAAAAGGGAACCAAACTCTGTGGCAGAAAAGGAATCTCCACCCTTTGAAGAGGCAAGATCTGGAAGAGTCATATCCGAAGAGGACTCTGAGGACGAGTTTTATGATATGGAGAGAACAGAATCTGATCAAAGCCAATTTCAAGAAGTTAGTATAGGTGATAAGCATGCTGCTGGTACGATTATTAGTGACCATTCTACTCATTCAGAAACTGCAGCTCCTTCAAAAGAGGAACTTGAATGTCTTGTTCAAGGAGGGGTACCAATGGCACTAAGAGGAGAGGTACAAGATGCTTGCTTTTCCTGCTTCATTGTTTGGTGTTCTGAGCCTTTTTTTTTGTTTACTCTATTCAATTAATATTCCAGATGTGGCAAGCTTTTGTTGGTGTTAGAGCTCGTCGCGTGGAAAAATACTATCAGAATTTGCTTGATATGGATGCCAATAATGGAAGTAAGATCAAACAAATGAACGATGAGAAACGTGAGTTAGATCCAGAGGATGCAGATGTACCTGAAAAGTGGAAAATCCAGATTGAGAAGGTTACCAATATTTTTTTATCCACCCTAATCATCACTAATGCTTTTGTCACCGCTACACTTAATTTTGATGTCATTTGAAACACAGGACTTACCTCGCACTTTTCCTGGACATCCTGCTTTGGATGAAGATGGTCGGGATGCTTTAAGACGTCTACTTACTGCTTACGCTCGCCATAACTCCTCTGTGGGATACTGCCAGGTACTTTATTATAATAGAGTTTGGTCTCTTCTGTATTTTTCTTAAGCATCCATATATTCATATCATAGCGTTGAATTTCATTGATTTTCCTTTGGAACTACTGGTGTTAATTTATGATTTTTGCAGGCCATGAATTTTTTTGCAGGATTGTTGTTGCTTCTGATGCCAGAGGAAAATGCATTCTGGTTAGTATAGCTCTTGTTTCAATTTCTTTTTCCTGTTTAATGTTGATATGTGGAAGTATCCGAGAATCCATTGAGAATAGAAGTTTATCGGATTGAGCTTGAACTTTTCATTTTCATCGTTAAATGTATTTTTGCTCAGTAAATGGATGGAATGATTGATTGGATAAGTTCTGATTAATTTCTCAAATTTCAGGACTTTATTAGGTATTTTAGATGATTATTTTGAAGGATATTATTCTGAAGAGATGATAGAATCTCAGGTACCGCAACACATCTCTTCACTTCCTTTTCTTATATATAATTGACTGAGGTCCACCATAATCCACGTTTATTTCTTGTATAATAATGTATCAGGTCGATCAACGTGTTTTTGAGGAGTTAGTGCGTGAAAGATTTCCAAAATTGGGTTTGGTTTCTTCCTTTATAATATTTTATTCCTCATTCTAATCAGTCTTATATTTGGCTCATCAAATACACTTATCTCCTGCAGTGAACCATCTGGATTATCTAGGAGTGCAGGTTGCATGGGTGACTGGGCCATGGTTCCTCACAATTTTTATGAATATGCTTCCATGGGAAAGTGGTCAGATTCTTTTTTCCACTTGTCCAATATTTCATTTTGATAAGACTATTGCCGGAATGTTAGATTGTACATGCAATACTGAAATCTGGTTAAACAAGTCTTAACCAAGAAATTTCATCTACTTTCAGTTCTTAGAGTGTGGGATGTGCTACTATTTGAAGGAAATCGTGTAATGCTATTCAGAACTGCTCTCGCTCTAATGGAGTTATATGGTAGCATTATCCTTTTGTTTGAAATCTTTATTTTTCCCACTTGAATCTGATAATTATATCTGTGATAGGATGCTTAATTCAGCATTTAGTTGATGCAAATTAAGTTCATTCAGTTTCTTGCAGGACCTGCATTAGTCACCACCAAAGATGCCGGAGATGCTGTCACTCTGCTTCAATCACTCGCTGGCTCAACTTTTGATAGCAGCCAACTTGTGTTCACAGCTTGCATGGGTTACCAAAATGTCACGGATTCGAGATTGCAAGATTTGAGAGATAAACATAGACCAGCTGTGAAAACTGCATTGGAAGAAAGATTGAAGGGAATTGAAATATGGAGGGATTCTCATGGCCTGGCGTCAAAGTTGTATAATTTGAAGCAGGATCCATGTTTGGATGAAACTGATAAGAAAGGATTAGATGCTGAGGCCAATGGTGATGTACGACACTTGGGTGTTCAATCTGTTAATTTGGATGGGCCATTGATGGGTTTGAATGGTGATGTCGAGATAGATTCAGCAAAAGATCTTCAAGAGCAGGTATGCTATCTGATTTTTTTGTCAAATTTACATGAGTACTATCTTCAACTAATATTGTTTTGGTATATATGCTCGAAAAGACTTTGTCTGCATTGTGGAAATACACTCAGTCACTTGTCTTTTCTTGATATATTATCTGAACATGATGCATCATGTTACCATGAAACTAAAATGATTATTATTTGCTTTCTAAATCCATTTATTATAACCAGGTGGTATGGCTTAAAGATGAGTTATGCAAGCTACTTGAGGAAAAGAGGTCTGCTGAACTCAGGTGAACCCAGAAGTCTAAACATGGATAGGTTCTGCATCTTTGCATTATTTTGACTCTGCTTTGTGATCAGTCTAACGAATCAAGTTTTTAATTATCCTATGTACTCCAGAGTATATCTCAATTGCATTGTCGATTTGGTTAATTTCGGGTGTAGTTGTCGCTCAGCATATTCCCCTTGTTTCTTCCTGTGCAGAGCAGAAGAACTGGAAACTGCTCTAATGGAAATGGTTAAACAGGATAATCGACGACAGTTGAGTGCCAAAGTAAGCCATACAATCAATGCTCCAAAATACATTTCGTTCATTATCATCGACTGTCTTTTTTTTTTTTTGTACTATGTATATGGTGACACTGTTCTGTGTCTTTCTTCTTTAGATAAACCTATCTACTCCCCAGCAATGGTCTCAATGCCTTGTGATCTACTGTAAATGTTTTTGCACATAGAGACAGAGCATTTTCGTATTATTGATCAAAAGAGTGCGAGTGATGATAACGTGATTTTGCTAGTATCTAGGTGATTTGTATTCTGTGTCACACTTCCATATATATACTAGTAGTGATCGTTTATAAACATGCAGAAATTTGACACCGCGTGTTATATTTAAGTGGAATTGCTATTAAAAACAATTTATTTTCATTAGAAAATTGCAATGTTCAGCTGGATATGTTTAATCTTTTACGTTTATAACTCATCCTTATGCCTTGTATATTGTTTTAGGTGGAGCAGTTAGAGAGAGAGATGTCTGAGGTTCGACAAGCCCTTATTGACAAGCATGAACAAGAGAATGCCATGCTTCAAGTAAAGCTCTGTCGGAGTAACTTCCGTAATTGCTCTCTTCTTTTCGACTGATTATTTTTTTTTTCCTTACAGGTTTTAATGAGGGTAGAACAAGAACAGAAGGTAACAGAGGATGCTCGCCTATTTGCTGAGCAAGATGCTGCTGCTCAGAGATATGCAGCTCAAGTGCTTCAGGTTTGCTTTATTCCCTTGTCCCTCTTCCCTCTAAGCATTAAACAATCTATCATGTTTACTACAATTGAAAAAGTAGTCATTTTCTTTGCGTCATGTACTTTTTTTTTTTTTGTTCATGACTTGCACCTTTCTGTCTGTAGGAGAAGTATGAAGAAGCAATCACAGCTTTGGCTGAGATGGAGAAAAGAGCAGTTATGGCAGAGTCAATGCTCGAGGCTACCTTACAGTACCAGTCTAGCCAAAACAAAGCCCAGTCTTCTCCTCGGTAAAGTTTTATCTGTTTCTTGGACACCATTCTAAATACAGGCGTGCATTTCTTGCCGGAAAGTTAGACTGTGATTACCTAATTAAAAAATCTCTTTTGACTGGGACCTTACCAACAGATCACAGCAAAGTAGCAATCATGACTCTGCACAAGAAATTCCAACAAGAAAGATTAGCTTGCTTTCGCGACCATTTGGACTTGGATGGCGAGACAAGAACAAGGTTAGCACTGTTAATTCTCTTCTTTCTTTCTTTCGGTAAGACATATGGGTAATACTCATCTGCAAATTCGTAGAGCAGAGCTTTCGATAGTTGTAATGGAGCTGAAAATTTGAAACAGGGGAAGGTCATTGGTGCCGAGGAGCCTAATAATCAACCATCAAATGAAGGGCAGGCTTTAACCTCTGAGCATGAAGAGAAGAAGATCAACTGTGATGCCCAAACTATAGTAGACGAAAAGGTATAGTAATAATAAAGCAATGGAATGGGTGGGACATAATAACCCCTTTTGATGATAAAAGCTCGAGTCTCCTTTGTCTTAGTAGAAAATATATTTCCATAATACACAATGCTGTAAGTTTTTTATTATATATAATATATTTATTCCTTGATGTCTGTTAATTCATTGGCACGTCATTTTACATTGTTAAGGAGGCGTTCATATATAAATAAACTTTTATGTTTATTAACTAGTTAAAATTTGCATTAGTTTACTCTGCTAAAATATTTTTGAAGTTTAGCGATTGATTTAGGTATACTACAAGCGTACAAGAGCCTATTTAAAATTTTCTTGAAAATATATTTTATAGTAAAATTTTCGAATTTATTTTGAGAACATAAAGATAAATATAGGAACAATATGTAAGTGTAGTTAAACATTATAGACATTTTACAAAAATGCAGATCGGACTCGTAAATTTTTGGAGATAAACATTAGTCCAAATCCGATTGTACTCATTAAATACATAGAAGCTTGTATTTTGGAAGGTTGACCTATTGGATACGAATAAACTATTTTGAATTCATTGATTATTATCACTACTATCATAATTTCATAACTTTATTTGAGTTCAAATGTACTACTATATTAGTAATTCTAAAATTTGTGAGATTGGAAATTAATTGCACGAATATTACCAAATTAATTATATGGTCAAATACATCTAATAATATCATGTAATGAATACAAACTTCCAAAATCTCATGGATTCTCATAATGTTAAACCCTATCTTGAAACACTGACCATATAAACTCACTCAAAAACTCCCCTATAAATATCACCTTCAAAACCCAAAATCTAAACATCCAATAAAAAAAATCAAATACACAATCCTGCCAACAAAACACACACACATATATATATACATCATGGTTCTCCCAAAATTTCCGACCTCCAAGAAAACATTCTACTATAACTTTTTTCCCTCTAAAGCTGAAGAAGAAGAAGCACAAGTTGGTAGCTCCAGCGGTGCGCCGAAAAAGCACGATCGCATCCTAACAGAGATACGCGACTTATATCCTCCACCAATGTCGAGCGATCCAAAATGGCCTTGGTACATTACCAAGACCATAGGACAGAATGATCACGCCTACGGTATAATCCCTTTAACCTTCGTAGAGACATTCGAACATGTCCTAAGGTATTGGGACGTGCCTATGGCTGTCCGAGTCACTGACGGTCTGAGGGTTTCTGTAACCATATGGGACGTAACGGAGGAAAACAGTCGTAAGAAGTACGACGGGGAATATGCTTTCTTGATGATGATGCCCAATGACGACTTCGTCCTCTTCTGCCCTGATGAAATGAGGACGAAACAGCTCGAAGCTGGGAACAAGATTGCGCTTCGTTGGGATAGGGAAAATAGCGCATTTATGTTGAAGATGTTGTAAATAGGGTTATAAATGAGCCGAGCTCGAGCTCACGAAGCTCGAGCCTTTTTTTTTTAAAAAAATAAATTAATTAAAAATTCATATATTTATTTAAAAAATTAAAAAAATTAAAAAAGCCTTGAGCTTTTTAGCTCTTATGTTTGGGCTCAAGCTATGAGCTCGAGCTCATTCTTGTCGAGTTCGAGCCGAGCTTTTGTGGAGCCGGCTCGTCTCGGCTCATCTTTCACCCCTAGTTGTAATGAATATGAATTATAGCAATGCGACCATTTTGGTTTTGATAATGCTTAATTATTTATGAAATCCCAAACATCACCTAAATGCTTATTTGGTATTTACACCTAATAACATCTTGGCAATGAATTTGAACTACCTTCGGAACCAATCTAAGCATTCGATTCACAAATTTTACCAACAAAATATGCGCATGTATCACGGTTATCCCAGCATATCAAAAAATATATTGGGGCGGATATTATTGGGCTATAAGCTCATTGGCCCAAATCGGAATATTATTTCTACACTAACTTGAAGAATTATATCAACCATATATATTCCTGTCCAAGTATTGCTTCATATCAATAGTACTGAAGATTAATTAGGTAGGACAGGCAAGTTACTCTAGGTTTCCTTATTTGAAAACATTAGTTTCTATTCTTTTATGTTTCGAGATCGTGATAGCCACGTGCGTGTGTCGGTTTCTTTCACACCTAATTATTATAATATACATAACAATTTTAACAATTTCTATATATCACCTGCTCAACACAAAAAACCTCCACTGGTTAATCACTTGAGCGGGTGACCATCCATACTCTTTTATATATTTAGTTCACCGTTGATAAAAACATTCAATTTCAATTGACCAATAAGATTTTTTCTAAATTAATTACTAATAAAAGAATTTATTAAATCATGTATCTTTCATAAACTCATAATAACTATCAATTCTATTTTTAGTATATTACTTATTAAAATTATTCAATAATACTTAATTTTATTTTATTGTATAGACATAGGATGTGCTAAGTATAAATAAATACCGAGGGTTTTCTAATTTCCCAGTAAAATGAAATAACATATCTATATATATGCCTTCATATTCATATCTCAAATATAAAAAGGAAAATGATATTACATTGTCTCAATAACTGCACACGTGGGACTTGAAGACCACATCGTAAGGTATAAATACACGCCTATTGTTCTTTGATTTGACATAAGATGGTTCAGGTTCATGCATCCTTCCCTTCTTACACACATGAAAGAAGAAAACCCTCACATTCAATTAAGACCGTTGAATATTTTTCGTAAAATCAACCATTTATTTCAATAATTATAGTGAGTGTCCCTACGGTCTGTATTGATATTTGTTCTTTGTCAATGTGCATTGTGTCGCCTTCTTCTTCTTTTATTTTTTATTTTTCTTTTTTTCGAATTATCGCCTTCTTTTACCTTCAACAAGTTGTAGAGTTAATATTGTCCTATGTTCGTGTACCGAACGGTCCAAGCACACTCTTCTTATAGATTGACACATGTCAATGAATATATTTGCCTATCATTGAAAACAAAGATTTAAAAATAGAAGTTTGACTGTTAAAAAAAATCATTTTTTATTAGAAACTCCCATCCAAGAATATATAGCAGCGGCATATAATAATATCTAAGCACATTAGGGCCACCTTGTATGCAAACCACTTATCAAGCATATCCTTTTGCGGAGAAAGTAGTAGTACATAGATAAAGATATTGTAGTACACATCAACTGGTCTCTAATATCATCAACTGTCATAAGCTGCCAATAATGACAATAATAATAATAATACTGATGATTATAGTAATAAGATATATAACTAAGACAAGCAGGGATTATTACATATCTAAACATGATGCTTCAAGATCTTTGCTTTGGCTTGTCCCCATCTTCGAACCCATGATCTGATCTAAAACTTGTGTTTGTTCCCTTTTTAAATTTCCCTAAACATTTGCGAAAGTAATCAAGAAATGTGGGGTAATCAATTTTTTTTTTAAGAAAAAAAAGGTAAAACAGAGGACTGACTAATTAAGCAAAGAGGTCGTCCATACATACATTGCAAGAGAGATCTCAGAAGCTTTTGCAGTTGCTGTTGTTATTGTAGCATCTGAAAAGCCCAAACCGTGAAATCGAATTCCCTTCTCTTCCACTCGAAGAAGACGACGACCCCTCGCCGCTCGAGCTCGAAGATAACGACTGAGGCAGAGAAAAGGGAACAACTTGGTTTTCTCCGTCATCATCGTCGTCGACGCCGCCGCCGCCGTCGTCCTCCCCACCACCACCATGTTCGTCTTCTTCATCATCCGTAGCATTCCCATTACCAAGAACGCGTTTTTCCCTTGCGCTCACGCACGAATCGCAGAGAGATACAGTCTGGGCAAGCTTCGAGCCAGAGCCCGTCCATGGCGTCGGAGATTGGCACGCGTGGCATAGCAGCGTCCGCACGTGCTTCGTCACGAGAAAATTAGCGCTGTGAACCTTCGAATCGCAGTCCCAGCAGAGAAAAGCCCGATCCGACCCGCAGTACATTCTCGCAACAACCGATTTGCAAAGCTCGCATTTCTTCATTGCTCTGTTTTGTTCCTTCCTTCTTCTCTTAAAACTGCCCTTATTACATCGTTGCTCTGTTCTTTCACCTTGCTGTGATCTTCGTTTGGTCTTTCTTTATATTTGGGCTGAAGGAGAGAGAATTTGAAAGAGAGAAAGACAATGGACAAGTTGCAATGTGCTGTGCTGCCATGGAGGAATGCTAATTCCGCATATATAAATAAAATAAGTTAAAAGCAATAAATATATGCATCTTGTTAATCATGGCCCCAATGGTTTCAAAGGGGTGGAAACTAATAAAACGAGTCCCCACCTTATTTTCACATGGCATACTGATATTCTAGTCTATATTCCAATCTGGATATGGATATATTATTGATTAATGTAATTGGAATTGTAAAGTCGGCCCATCAAAACATCAGTCGGGGTTGTCACATTCGATTCAGACTCAACTCAATCAGAATATAAAAACGACAATGTTTTTTTCTTAAAAAAATTACGTACTGAAACAATCAAGGCGAACATCTTTCGGTAGTCTATCTTTAGAAATACGCAATGCGCGTATTCCTCGGCGAGGTCGAAACTCAAGAGCGCACAACCTCTTATTCTCACCTTCGATTCCTAACTCAGAAAAAAAAGAAAAAGAAAAGAAAAAATCAGCACGGCTTCTGAAATCCCATGCTCTCACCGCTCGTGTAATCCCTCCATGCAGTCAAAGCCCCATAACTCGTCATAAGTACGGTGCTAAAAGCCATCACCGCACCCACCGAGAACACAATAACGGACGACCTTCCGTGCTTGGTCACCGCCCGATGAACCATAGTCAGGCCTAAGACCGAAGCCAAGAAGCAAATCGACGCGTAGATTAGTGCGCCGCGAATATCGCTCATTCCGAGGAGCAAGTACTGTGCGGCCGACATCGTAGAGGAGAAGAGCACCATGAACGAGCACGTGCCCGCCGTTACCTACACGCAAATTTTTTCGACGTTTTGTAATAATAATTTTAAAAAGAAAGGAGAAAAGAGGAATCTCGGCGCAATGCGCTTACTTTGGGATCGATTCCTATATGAAGGAGAAGAGGGCTTATGAACATTCCGCCGCCGATGCCAAAGACTCCGCCGAGAATCCCGGCTAAGAGTGCCATTGTAGGAAAAATGACGTCGTTTGCGAGCTTATTCTCCAGCGAATTGCTCGATCTTATGATCACATAATCCCGAGTTTCCTGCTAATAAGTTTAAGCTAAGTAAAACATGCTTACACTATCTCCAAAAAAAAAAGAAAAAAAAATGGGAATGCTTTTTATGTGCTAAAGAACCTGCTCAGGAATACTGCAATTCTTGTTCTTTGTCATTCGATGATGAAAGATGATCGTTGCGGTGGAGATGATGGCGAGGGGTATTTGAAGTGATGAGATGATCCAATACGCTGTTCCGCAAGACTCGATCTTGACGATGCCCTGTGGGAAAAAAAAAAAAATTGCCGATTTCGGCGAACAATTTCGAAAATTGTCGACGTCGAAATGGGAGGATACAAACCAAGAAAACACGTGTTTATGTATGAATTGCTGGGATGTGCTTTCAGATTCTTGAATCAAGTTTTTTTCTGTTTGTTGTTGCTAGTCTTTTTTAGTACTTTATATAAGTCTTTATCAATCGATATAGTATTTGCCTAAACTAAGTTCATGATAATATTGTTTTTGTATATCAATCAAGAAGTATTTAGAACCAGAGCTGCTTCCATCACAACTCACAAGTGATAATAATTTTAATTTTAATCCATGTCATCATCAGTCTTATCCTTTCAATTCAACCTACTCAAGAAAAGCCACCATTTTTTTCTACTTGCAAGGACAAAAGCATGTTAGGAAAAAGAGTATCAGCAAGGGCAGCTTGGTACTTTCACAAAAACTTACTTGTCCGTATCTGTTCCCACGGAGAAGATTCAAGGCGAAGAAAGCAAACCACACCACCACCAACATCCCAAGCTTCACCCACGGAATCCCCGAAATGCCCTCCTCCTCGCCGCGCTCGCACAGCAAGGGAACTTTCGCGCCTTCGCATCCGCCGGAGATCTCCCTCCTCACGGCGATGTCCTCCGTCTCCGCCTTCCAGTGGAGGACGCCGTTCTTAAATGTCTGGAAAGTGCAGACGGCGATGAAACCCACGAAGAACAGAGTAATCAACCACTCTGGGAAAACCACGTTCAAAACCACGCCCAGGCTCACGCCCAAGAGCATGCAAGGCTCCGATAACAGAGCAATGTCGTAGTCAATCGCGGCCTTCGTACGGCGGCGCCGCCTCGCCAGCATGTGGCAAGCCACGTTGGCGATCGAACCGCCGGTGACCATGAAGGCGGAGAAGGTCGACGCCTTCTTGAGGTCGAACCCGGCGGTTATAGTAAGGATGGGTATGAATAATCCTCCTCCTCCTATTCCGCCGGCGCTTGATATCGCCGCCGAGAGGAAAGATAGGGTGGTTGGAAGTAGGAGGCTAACTGCCGCCGTTCTTGGGTTTTCTTGCTTGGTGGTGAGCAGTTTTCGTTGGCTTGGTTTTGACAGCTTGTAATGGTGATTGGCCGTCGTGTTGAGGATTTGACGGTGGTGGGAAGCGGTGGTTTGACGCAGTGCGGCGTTGGAGGCATAACGGCCGACGGCGATGATTACGATGATGGTGAGAGTTAGACGCTTGATTTTGAAGAGCTTATTAGTAAGCCTGCTCATTTTCTTGGAAGCTCTGCCCTTTTCTAATTAATGATTTGTAGTGTTGTGTTTTTTTTTTTTTTTTCCGGAGGGAGTAGTGTTGTGTTTTTATGGGTAAGGTTTTGATAAATATATATATATATATACAATTCGAATAAAAATATCAATTTGATTTATTCTATTTCCAAGTTTCAGAAGCTTTGTTAATGAATATCAACTTCTTAAGTTGGGAACCAGACGTTAGAATTGTGTAGATGCATACGAGTGATAGTGATGAGACTTTTATATGAGTTTTTCATAATTAATAGTATGGTATATAAAAATACCCATTAATATAAAAAATTAGCAAGTCAGTACCCTGTCAGTGTATTTTTATATGTAGGTACCTGTCAGAATAAATTTTTTACATATTGGTACCTGCCCGCCGCAAGGTACATCATATCACAATTTAGTTGCCATATAAAACGTATTGTGGTACATAATACAGTAAGAAAATGGTACATCGTACAGTCAGCTGCAAGGTACCATATGAACGTATATAGATACCATATATGGGTACTATATAAATGTGTGACGTGGTATGCAATACACATATAAAAAGGTACGTCAAGGCCGGAAAAATGGCACACACGGTCGAATGGATACTTATATAAAAAATTTTCTGACATGGGTACTGACTTGCAAATTTTTTATGCAATTGGGTATTTTCTATAGATTTACCTTAATAGTATTCATTTGATTATTTTTATGCATGTTTTTTGTTTAAATCCATTTGCCATGAAGTACTAGAGTTGTTTATTTATTTTATCAAGGGATAAATGTAGGGGCTGATATACTTTTTATAGGCAAATATCGGGTATAAAATCGAATACTAAATGGGAAAACGACATGTAATTTAGGTTATTAACTTAATTATACAAATACGTTTTCCTTCATTTGAAGACAAATGCAATCAATGCTCGTGTCACACCATAATGCTTCGTCACCTTTATTTTTCTCACAATATACACATACATTAATTCAATACGAAAAAAAAAATGAGAATGATACAAGAATTAACTACACATTGAAACCTGGATTTATCACCTAAAAATTGTCTTACCTTCTACTTGGCTTTATTGCGGTTTGTCCTTAGGTACTAATTTACAAAATGCAACTCAACCATCATTAACGTGATAACATGTCTTGTGCAAGAATCGATCTTTTACTAAGCAATCCACACACATCAAAACAGTTCGAATTTCATAAACAAAAAGTACCAAGTGGACAAAAGTAAGGTTGTAATATAAATAAAATAAATTAGTAAAGTTCCACCTCTGAGTTCTAATCTCAAACACACATTAAATAGGAATCAAAATGTCTCTTCACGAAAATGAAAAGGTAAAGAAAGAAGGTTGTCTTGTGGTCACATGAAACTAATCTTATCCATGTACGTCAATCCATTACCCTTTTTCTTTATGCATTATTCGTTTACATATGGTGATTATTTAAACTAATTATTTCATCACTCGCTCTACCAAAATTAGATGATATAATATATATGTGAATTGCATTTGATTTAAGGGTTGATTCTATCGTTACATTGATCACGTCATTATAAAAGGGTTGAAACGGAATCTCACTTTATGAGCTGAGAACTTGCACATGATCATACCTTATAGGAAAATATCGTAGGTTGTGATTTAAATGAAAGTTTGCAATAAAAGATGCAGTTTGGTAAATTACTCTTCAAAGACCCTTATAAATGTCTTACTTCCAATATATAGGATTAAGTCACCCCACTCAATTGAAACGAAAAAAGCTTCAGTTTTCGACTATCATTCTCGACTACTTGAGTCAGATATATTTACTTCGCAACACTGTAAGATTTTTTATTTTTCATGATTTAATTTTGCTGATATTTCTTCAGCATATTAAACTCTACAGATGAATGTCTGGGCCATTTCCATTTGTTTCGTTTAATAACCTATTTCTTCAGCATCCTTGTTTTTATATATAGTCCACTCTGAAATTTTGGATAATTAACCCAATAGGCCCAATTATTTCCCAAAAATCAATTCCAGAAATAAAGTAACAAATGCAATAATTTTTACGGGTCTTTACACGTAAATACCCATTTGGATAAAAACTTGTAATTGAGTCCCCTGTTAGTATTTTTTTATATGTAGGTACCTAATAGAATAATTTTTTTGCACATAGGTACCCGATCCGCCGCAGGTACGCCATATAACACATTTAGGTTAGCAACATATTGTGGTACGTAATACGTTGAGAAAATGGTACGTCATATATAACACATTAAGGTACCATATAGTAACCGTATAGGGTACCGTATAAACGCGTGATGTGGTACGCAATACACACATAAAAAGGTACCGCGAGACTGAAAAAATTGGTACAAACAGTAAACCGGGTACAATCTATAAAAATTTCTGACATATGTACTGATTTGTAAATTTTTTACTTGATCGTATATTTATCTATATTTACTCAGTACATCGGAAAAGAAATAAGGAAAATAACATCACTTTCTTTCTTGTAAACAAGTAACTAATAACTGTCAATTGCACGTACTCAACATCGGAAAAGAGCTAATAATAGCAATTCTTTTCTTTGCCCGAATATTCACCATCAATCTAAAAAAAATGGTTTACCATCAATCCAATAAAAACATATGAAATAATGAAAATAACTTGCTCTCTAGAAATATCCGACATAAAATATCCAAAATCAATGATGTAATAGTCTTAATCAATCCAATTGTCCCATTATACAAAAAGGTGACCTAGATATTTCAAGTGGAAAACATCATCAATTCTCAATCTCTCAAAATCAATCTTCTACATAAATTTGTTTATATAAAAAATCTATATTTATATAATTCTCGAAGATATTTTCATCTCCCTATAAATAACCACATCCTCATCTCATCTCATCACAAACACAAACACTCACTCTTCATCACTCTTTACCTATTCACTCAACAAAGAAAATGGCCCCCGCAACAATGGCGACCGCACTCTCTTCCTCGTCGATCTTCAAGAACAACGCGTCATCCTTCCACGGATCGCCGTTGTATATCCCCGCCTTGAAATCTACCGCCACAGCCGCCGCCCCGCCGAATCTCGCGATCACCAACTCGTCGATCCCCTACAAATTGGACGACTTTCAGTTCAAGCCGATTAAGGAATCCGTCGTGGCTCGCGAGATGACCCGCCGCTACATGATGGACATGATTACCCACGCCGACACCGACGTCGTCATCGTCGGCGCCGGATCCGCCGGGCTGTCGTGCGCGTACGAGCTCAGCAAGAACCCTAACGTCAACATCGCCATCATCGAGCAGTCCGTGAGCCCGGGAGGCGGCGCGTGGCTCGGTGGACAGCTGTTCTCCGCCATGGTCGTGCGTAAGCCCGCGCACCACTTCCTCGACGAGCTGGAGATCGAGTACGATGAGCAGGACGACTACGTGGTCATCAAGCACGCGGCGCTGTTCACATCGACGATCATGAGCAGGTAAAGTTAGGGTAAATTAATTTTGGGGCTAGTTTTGCTGCGAATCGAATTCGATTGCAAATCTCGCTTAAGAGGTTGTTTACAACACCAACAATTGACGAATTCAACAAGATTGTTCTCTGTTATCCATCTTGTTTATGCAAATCCCTGAATTCCACCTACGGTGGATTGATCTCAGGCTCTTGGCACGGCCCAATGTGAAGCTCTTCAACGCTGTAGCAGCAGAGGACCTGATAGTGAAGGGCGGAAGAGTAGGCGGGGTTGTGACCAACTGGGCTTTGGTGTCGATGAACCACGACACCCAATCTTGCATGGACCCAAACGTGATGGAGGCTAAGGTCGTGGTGAGCTCGTGTGGCCACGACGGTCCCTTTGGTGCGACGGGCGTGAAGAGGCTCAAGAGCATAGGGATGATTGACAGCGTGCCTGGGATGAAGGCCTTGGACATGAACACAGCTGAGGATGCAATTGTGAGGCTCACCAGGGAGATCGTTCCAGGCATGATCGTCACTGGGATGGAGGTTGCTGAGATCGATGGCTCCCCGAGGATGGTCAGTTCTTTAACTAACGTTGATCTTTCTTTTTTCTGTTTCCAAATGTTGAATGGGGCTTTGTTTTCTTGTTGATATATATGAAGGGGCCAACGTTTGGGGCGATGATGATATCGGGTCAGAAAGCTGCGCACTTGGCGTTGAGGGCTTTGGGACAGCCCAATGCTTTGGATGGTTCTGTTAATGCTGCTGCTGCAGGTGTTAGAACAGAGCTCACTTTTGCTTCTGCGGAGAATGATGAGGTTGTGGAAGCTTAGTTAGTTAAATCGAACCTTTGACTGGGAATAAGTTGAGACTAAGTTAAGTGTCTTTGATGATGATAATAATAACGTATTTCAATGTTGTTAGAGCTATGTATGTATGCCATCCTTGTTGAATGTTCTGATGTTTAGTTAATGGTTTTGCTTGAGATATATAATATATCTCTCTCCCTCACTCAGTAAGCTACATTGATAAATTTTCTTTAATTAATTACCCAGCATGATCTTTCAGAATATATATGTAAATAAATGTTCTGTCGTGGAGTGGGCGACAAAAGATTCTAGATGTTTCGACAATTAAGATTTGCTGGACAGAAAGCAACAGAAGAAGAAACGTGGTTTCAACTAATAATTACAAATCGAAAATAATGCTTCATAGAGTTGAAACCTTTTAAATGGAATTATTACGTAATAATTTGCCTTGAATAATAATATATATATATATATATTAATCCTAGAAAATGATGCTATAACCGATCGTCTCCTCTCATCACACGCGATTTAATTCTCCCTTCTTACCTTAATTGTCCATATTTAAGGCCAATTTAAAAGTTTGACTACGTATAGTTACGTTTTTTAAGTTAGAGTTTCTAGTCATGGCCTCATGGGCATTGGGCTGTCGAAATATAATTTTCTAACATAGGAGGAATCGTGATAATCTTAACTACATTATCTCTCAATATTATTATATAATTTCGCTTTCTGTCGCGCGAGGTTGAGTTGAGTTTCGATCTCTGTCCACGTCCTTCAAAATCCCACTTCAGATCCATCCTTTCCTCTTTCTTTGGAAGGTTTTCGTGGTATTCTTTCTCTTTCTTCAATGGCTAGCTAATTCATTCATTGTTTCATTTTATTTTGTCCTTCGTTCGCGTATCTCTGTCAAACATTGACTTTTTTCTTTGATTCCACGAAAAGGCCAAAAGTTCTTTTTTTTTTTTTCTTTTTGCTGCCTGGGTTATGAATTCTGGTATTTCACCATGGTTATCTCTATGTAAATGTTGTTTTTTTTTTTTCCTTTGTAATGATATGAAAACAGATGGGATTATGAGAAATGGAGAAGAAGCTGTTACTCTCTTAAATCTATTGCGCGCTCTTCATAATCCAATCAACTGTTTCTGAGAACAAAAGAAAGGTACGACGACGACAAGACAACGATATGTTCCATTCCATTGCAATAATTCAAGAAAACATGCAATGGAAGCTTTATTTATATTGCACGATTTCTTCTGCATCCTCATTTTGTCATTCCTTGTATTGTATGTAGCTCAAGAATAGATATGGGGACGAAGATGAAAGGAATTTACAAAGGATTTAAATATACTCTATCTCAGATATTCGGTAAGACCTTCATTCCTCACTTTTTGAAGATAGATCGCTGTAATAATATAATAATCAAACTACGACGCAGTTGTAAACGAACGTGACGATGAAATTGAGATCGGCCTTCCAACGGATGTTAAACACGTAGCTCATATTGGCTGGGATGGATCTGCTGGCAATGCACCAAGTTGGGTATGTATGTATTTTTAATTATGATAATTCTTCTATGATATATATATTTCTCAGATTTTTTGTTTCAACCTAATGATATTTCGCAAATTTTGCGACTGAGGTGCAGATGAATGAGTTCAAAACTGGTCCAAATTTTGCGTCGACTTCTATCGGTAGGTCTGGTTCTTCACTTTCTCCATGGACGCCTCAAGGTTCGTTATTTCGCTTTTTTTTTTCTTTATTTCTCGCGAAAAATCGTTACGCTACGGTTGCACTATACGAGATCGCAAATGGAATTAGGGTTGAAAATCAAAATAACTTTGCGAAAAAAATTTCCAGAAATTCGTCGGATTTGACCCTATATTTTTTTTATTGGATTAATTTTCCAGAGAGCAATAATCACCATCACATGGGATCGGAGGTATACGATGAGTTTATAGCATCTCCAAAACTCACTGCGATTAAGAAGAAGCAAAAACGTCGAAAGCCTAAGTCGTCGAATAATTCATCGCCAAAGTCGAAATCTCCAACCTCAGTAAGATCGTCGAGGCCGTCGAAAACAAAGACTAAGTTCGTCGAAGGCGATATGTTATTACATCCAACAAATATCAAAGTCCCTCTATCAGATCGTTAGAAATAATTATCATTGTCGTAATGAGAAACGATCATTTATTGTGTGTCGACAAGAATGTTTAAAACCCTAAAACTACTGACTTGATTTTCGTTTTTATTTTAATTTCTTTCCCCTTCCTTGTGTAGATGGTAACAATATTTTCAAACCGCATTAGGCCATCATAGTATAATTCAAGGTCACGATATAAAATGAAGAAAATATCGTACCTAAATTTTCGTCGAACGCAGTTGCGAGAAGGCAAATTAATTTCGCTTGGATCTTCAATTCAATAACACGAAAAAGAGATGATCTGAATGCTCGGATTCGAAATCTTATGTTTTAGCGCCTCATACGATTCCTTCACAAACTGTAATTAATCCAATATCCTTAAATCGGTTCGAGCGTATCCAATCGCACAAATTCCTCAAACGAAAGAACGGCAAAGAGATCGATGTGCTATTGTCATGACGAAATCTCAAGGTTTTTATGTTACGAAGTCCTTGAATTTGTTGTTTCTTTGGTTGCGTCTGGTCGGTGGCAGAGAGCTTTGGCAAAAGATAAACTTCGGCAGTAGATAGTCGGAAGATGGAGTGTTCTTCAAACGCAGGTGCAGTTCGCCAGTACCCAGATAATGATGAGGGCATATGTGATAACTATTATACACAACATGAAGAATAAATAGGCCTGGAGTTGATGAAGACTATCCATGACCTTAGACGTAGTCGAGACGTGTGTTGGACACACTGTCCGTAAGACGAAATCGCCCCGATATTAAGTGCTTTCGGTTAATAGCGATCGTCCCCAAGATACAACGACATTTCTTTAATTCATAATCGCAGCACAACGACTAGAATTTACGACGAATCGTACTCGAAATAGAGTTTTTTCTTGCTTCGGGATTTTAGGGAGTATGGGAGTGATTATGCAATTTCGTATGGGTTGGAATGAATGAATTTTTCCAATTCATGAGGGGTCTATTTATAGATTTTCTCACGCAGGGGCTTAATTGCAATTTCAAGAACTTCCTGGACTGCTTATGTAATTTTCCAGGGGTCTAAACGCAATATTTCAAGCTAGTTGGACTGTCGGTTTATTTACCGGCCCGCGACAGGCCCGATTCTCGGGCCGACAGCCCGAATCTCAGGCGTGTCCCACCGGCGGCGGCCCGATTCTCCGACCGACGGCCCGAGGCGGCTACCGACGCCTCTAGTTGGGCCGACCGACACTTCCTTGAGTTGGGCCGAATTAGCCCAACAACCCACTTCAGCCCAATTGATCAAATGGATCAAGCCATCACATCTAGGCTGCCCAATCAGCTTCACCTCTACTGCCATGTCACCGGCACCGTCACCATCGCCGCCCACCGGAGGAAAAATTTAAGTAGCTCCTCAATGCTCCTCGCTCCGATGCGTCGTGCGCCCAATTGATCAAATGGATCAAGCCATCACATCTAGGCTGCCCAATCAGCTTCACCTCTACTGCCATGTCACCGGCACCGTCACCATCGCCGCCCACCGGAGGAAAAATTTAAGTAGCTCCTCAATGCTCCTCGCTCCGATGCGTCGTGCGAAGTGCAAAGTGCGCGCCTCAAAGCGCCCATTGCGCACTTTGGCACGGCACGGCTCGGCCTCGGGCACGGGCACGGGCACGGGCTCGGGCTCGGGCTCGGTGCTCGGTGCTAGGTGCTCGTCGGTGCGAGGCACCGACTCGCACCGGGCTGTTATTTGGGCTAAAACTCACACAAGTTTCTCAAGCCCACTTAAACCCACTTTAAGCCCACAAGCCCATTTAAGCCCATACACATGGCAAGCCCTTTTGATTAAACCCACATGGGTTTCTATATATATAGTGAAGATTTTCTTAGTGTCTAACCAATGTGGGACACTTGATTCCCACTTAAACACTACCAATCATTTTTAATGATTATTGGGCCAACTTTGAAAATTAATTTCTCATTCACCCGATATCGGTTTTGAGCGTATTAATATTCGTTAGATTCCCCGCGAAACGTAGATTCATAATCTTTCAACGATTTCTCATTTCGACATCCGATGGCTTCCCGATTTAATTAAAACCGGAACTAAATTTATTAACGGGTTAATTACCCAATTTGGGCCCAATGGCCCATTAGGCTCAATAAACCCAACAGAATTCAGTATAAATAGGGCTCCAATTATCTCCATGTTACCACAACATATTCAAGAAATTATCACCATTGCCTTTGCTTATTATTATTACCTAATTGTTCAAAAGATGTCTCAGTCAAACGTGTCTCAAGAGTGCGAAAGCAAGCCAATCGTTGAGGCTTTTTCGGACAAAAATCCTGCCCCGAAGCCAAAGGCCAACAACAAGCACAAGAATAAGAAACGATACCATCGCCATACTGAGCATCAAACCAAAGAATTGGAATCGTATTGATTTCTCCCATTACTAAAATAAAAAACCCCATTTTTATTTCTTCTTCTTCCTCCCATTATGTAATAATAACTTTAATCATTCTTAGTCTGATACATATATACCGACAGGTTCTTCAGCGAACACCCTTACCCTGACGAAGAACAAAGGAGGCAGCTTGGCCTTCGTCTAGGGTTAGATACCATGCAGATGAAGTTCTGGTTTCAGAACAAACGCACTCAGAGAAAGGTAAATATGATTAATCAAAACAAAACACATGTATGAATAATTAATATTGTTTATGGTGGAACATAATCTTTGGTACCGCTGATCTCAGGCCCAACGTTACCATGAAGAGAATCAGCAGCTGATGAATGAGAACAATCAGCTCCGTGCTGAGCAACTTTACTACAAGGAAGCCATAAGCAAAGGCGCTTGTTACAAGTGCGGCCGTCCAGTTTATGTTACTGGCACTTCTGCTCAAGCCTTCCAACTCAGAATGGAGAATGCTCGCTTAAGACAAGAGGCACGCACATAACATACATTTGCATTATTAATTATATATATCTTAAACGATTTCTGCTTTCTTTCCTTTTTTTTCTTATTACTATATCTACGCACGCATTATGCGTATTTGCAGGTTGAGCTCATTGCAGCACTTGCAGCGAAACATGAGGGAAAGCCAATCTCGGAGGGAGGCAAGCCTGTCGACAAGTAGTCGAAGTAGCAAGTCAAATATATGTTGTCGAGATCTCTTTGATCTCTCATCTATATTTGCTTTTGTGAAACTTATGATTTAATGTTTTGAATAAATGAGACTATGTTGATCTCATCGTCGTCTGTAATTAGGTTTTTAAGGGTTTACCATTTGAATTCGGTCGTCGAGTCGAGTCTGAGTCGTGTCGTGTCATGTTATCGTTGCAATCTTTTGGTTATTATTATTTGTCGATCTATTGAGTTATGAGTCGAAATATTCGTCACAAAGATTTCGGTGGTCATTGAATTTAAATTATAAAATTATAATAATTCAAGGAGACAACTTTTTATATTTTCAGAAATATCATCGTGTGTGATTCGCATTTTAATTATAACGAAAACTAGCACACAATTATTCAATTTCAATTGTTATATCTAATCTTTTGTTTTCGTACCTTATAAACATCTGTTATATACTCCCTCTGTCCCATTATGATTATTTGAGAGTTGGCACGGGAATTAAGAAACTGAATATTTTAATAGTATAGTACAATTAAAAGGTAAAAAGATGTATATTTTGACACGTCTTTTAAGAATATTTAATATTATTATATTGATTGTTTGTGGCAGTTTTTTGAAATAAAAGGAATGTACAAAGACGTGGGATGTCCAACTGTCCCTATTGGTTGGAGTGAATGCTACATGTACCGTATAGGATTTTGCTTTTTCTTTTCCTTTTTTTTTGTTGTCTTTTTTCTATGGTTATCATTGAACCAAGTTAGTACCACGAATAACATATGTATGGATGAAATACGTACAAGTATACCACATTTAACATGTGGGTACGACGTTCTTTTGATGTCCGAATGTATTTCACGTTCTACTAAGATACAAGAATGCATGTGTTGCTGGTCCCAGAATGTTAAAATTTCACTTAAATTAATTTTGCCAAGTGCATATTATAAAATCACGAATAGTGAAGGGGGTCCCGTACGAAATGGATGTAAAAACACTAAGTTGTAAACTGATGTTGGACGTGATGTTAGACACTCACACTCACTTAGAAACGCACAGCGAAAATGATAAGAACTTAGTGACAAAACGAAACTAACACACGAGATGATTTTATGCAGCAAGTCAAATAACTTGCTGCGTGCCTCAAGGCGCAAATACTCCACAATAAAGATGGATTACAAACTATCAAACAGGATAGTAAAATAGCCTAGCGAAACCTACGAATCTAAAAGGATTCTGAAAAACTACAAGACCTTTCGATCTCTGAAAAGCTAGACTAAACAGAAAAACTCTCTAAAGATGATTCTCGCTCAAACTCGCTCGTTGTTTTTCTCTCGTAAAAAGTCCGTCATTAAAACGGTTAAGTGAAGTCCCTTTTATATGTCTTCGACTTTGGGCGACTTCACCAACGACTTGATAACCTCCCATAACGTCCACTAACGTCCACTAAGTGTATTTGGTCCATTAGTGACCGTTGGGAGTCGACTTGGTCAGCTCCTAAAGCTCAGTCTTCACTTGAGCTCCAAGTCGCCTATTTTTAGTATGCTCCTTTCCAATTTCGCTCTAGCTTATTCACACGCATTCCACACGGTTTGAACCATTTTAGCTCTTATCCATATCCTGCACAACACTAGAAAAATACCACGTCATAAATAAAATTAGTTTTGGGCATGAAAGATAAAACTGAGATAGGGAACATTCTCGGCCAACAGATGTTGACTAGAATGTTACCCCAACATTGCTTCTGTTGAAAGCTCAACATCAACAAATAGGCCACTACTGAATTGATTGGTAATGAGCGAATCTTGACAGGCTTACATTAAAACAGTTATTTATATATATTTCTTACACCTAAAAGCTGTTAACTGCGCCTAAAAATTGTTGATTAACACAATGAACGAACCACGAGTTTTAATTCAATACTCATATGTACCAGCTGTATTTGGTTTGCCGACGACATAAATTATAGTAAAGCCACGCATGAAAGATACTATGATAACCATTTTAATATTATATAATATGTATACGGGGTGAGGTGAAATTTTTATCATATTTTTTCATTTTACTTTTAATAAACAACACACGAACAAACGGATTAAAGATGAATATTATATAATATGTATACGGGGTGGAGGTGAAATTTTTATCATATTTTTTCATTTTACTTTTAATAAACAACACGCGAACAATAACAAACGGATTAAAGATGATGTTCGACAAGTTGGGCCTACAATGTCGTTGCTGGTCTCTTTCTTTCTTACGCCACGCGTTCAAATGCTCTTTCACATCGATTTAAATGTGCGTGATATTAATTACACATAAAACCTAACTCACTTTCCTCCGAAAAAAAAAAACCTAACTCACTGTGAAAGCCGCGCAAACTCAATTATTATTCAGTCAAAGAACCAAGTAAACACGCCTACTCTTCCCCATTTAATTTCATTCCTAAAAAACCCTCAAAACCGCAGCTATATTACACACATATTGCATAGTAGAGAGACGAGGACGCACCTTATATTTTCCTATCTCCCTCTATATATACGCCATCCACTTACTGGTAAGAGCAATCAATCAGATCAACTAAACCTTAATTCGTACAACAAAATACACACTTGTTGTCTTCTCTCTTCTTCCCTTCTTTATTATAAACAAAACACAGCCATGTCCTACGCTAACGGCCAGCATCAACTCATTAGTTTCACATCTTCATTCGATCCCACGCAGCACAAAATCTCACCGAAAAGTTGCAGCTTTGGTGGATTATCGTCGTCTTCTCCATCGGTTAGTGACAATAATAAAGCTGGCGCCATAGCTTACTCTTCTTTGCTTACTCATCAAGAATCATGCGATCGTCTCGGCGTGGTCGAATCTACTAATGCTCGTCGGTCTCTTGTAAGATCGAACATTCTAAGGCTGATTCAGCAAACCGACGAATCTGTGCTCAGTAATGGAAAATTCGGCAGATTTGGAGGTGTTTTCGTGCCTGAAACCCTTGTGACTTGTCTGAATCACCTCGTAGCTGAGTTCAACTATGTCCTCCAAGATCGATCGTGAGTTTCAGGTATATAGCTATTTTTTTCGTCTTCCTTATCCAAATATATGATGATGATGATGATGATGATGAGAGAGAGAGAGAGAGAGAGAGAGGGAGGGAGGGAGGGAGGGAGGGAGGGAGGGAGAGAGAGAGAGAGAGAGAGGGAGGGAGAGAGAGAGAGAGGGAGGGAGGGAGAGAGAGAGGGAGGGAGAGAGAGAGAGGGAGAGAGAGGGAGAGAGAGAGGGAGAGAGAGGGAGAGAGACGGAGAGAGAGGGAGAGAGAGAGAGGGAGAGAGGGAGGGAGAGAGAGAGAGAGAGGGAGGGAGAGAGAGGGAGGGAGAGAGAGAGAGAGAGAGAGAGAGAGAGAGAGAGAGAGAGATCCCACCTGATAATTTGTTGGTTGTTGGACTTTTATATATTGAATGAAATAAATATTATTATTTATCATTTATTGGTAATAATTTTATTACAGGAGGACCTTTCGGTTGCTCTTAGGGACTACGTGGGCCGTGAAACGCCGCTGTACTTCGCTCAACGGCTCACTGATTATTACAAGAAAAGCAACGGCGGGCATGGCCCAGACATTTACCTCAAGAGGGAAGATCTCAACCACGGCGGCGCACATAAGATAAACAACGCCATTGCTCAGGCGATGATAGCCAAGCGCATGGGTCGGAATAAGGTGGTCGCCGCCACCGGAGCCGGCCAGCACGGCGTCGCCACGGCGGCTGCTTGTGCTAAGCTCGGTTTGGAGTGTGTTATATACATGGGCGATATCGATATGAAGAGACAGTCCTCTAACGTCACAATTATCAAGAATCTTGGCGCAAAGGTATATTACCTTTTGAATACCATATTCAAATTTATTTTAAGGGCTTAAACTGAATCTTTACTTGAAAACAACATATATCTGAGACGATGTAGTCAACAAAATATATTATATTACACCAATCACCTCATTACAACGACGACTCACGCGACACGATTTCATATCGCAGGTGATTTCCGTGGAGGGAACGTTCAAGGACGCCACGTCGGAGTCCATCAGAAGCTGGGTCGGAAACCTAGACACGACCTACTTTCTGGCCGGAACCGCCGTGGGGCCCCACCCTTGTCCGAGCATGGTGAGCGAGTTTCAGTCCATCATCGGAAAGGAGACGCGCCGGCAGGCGACGGAGAAATGGGGAGGAAAGCCCGACGTAGTCCTCGCCTGCATAGGCAGCGGTTCCAACGCTCTGGGAATATTCCGTGAGTTCGTCAAAGACGAAGACGTTCGACTGATCGGAGTCGAAGCCGGCGGAAACGGCGGCGGAAAGCACTCGGCCACTCTGAGCAAAGGAGAGGTCGGCGTCTATCACGGCGCCTTGAGTTACTTATTGCAGGACGAAGAGGGTCAAATCCTCGGCCCACATTCCATAGGCGTTGGGTAAGAAAAGAATTTCAACTTTTCACTACACTAACAAAGCCCATTGGGCCTATATATGTCCAAAATAGAAAATAATAATGTCTAACATATTTTTTTTTGGAAATTAATTAAAAAGAATTCAATCTATTTGCTTGGCAATGAAGGTTGGAATACCCTGGAGTCAGCCCCGAACTGAGCTTTCTCAAAGATATCGGGCGAGCGGAGATTTACACTGCAACGGATGACGAAGCCGTAGATGGTAAGAAAGTATCTTTGAGATCTTCTGTTTAATGATTTTATCGACTTTATTTGCCCGAATTACAAGAAAACTCAATTGTTTCTCATGCAATATTTCTTTGTGTTGTATTGCAGCGTACGCATTGCTTTGTAGATTAGAAGGGATATGTCCGGCCTTAGAAGCTTCCCATGCTTTGGCGTATCTTGAAAAACTTTGTCCCACTTTGGACGACGGGGCAAAGGTTGTCGTAAATTGCAGTGGTCGAGGAGATAAAGATGCAGAGACTGTGTTTAGATATCAAGAAGGAAAGAAGAGAAGCATTGCCAAGTGAAGTGACTAAGAAGGATCGCAATTGAAGAAGAATTAAGTAAAGGGAGTTGTTATGTAATAGAGTTGTTGACGGTTATTTCAGTTATATAGTTCTTTGGACTAGATATGTAATGTATGTAGAAGTAGTAAGTAGCATAAAAGAAAGCGTTTAAACATGTAATTATTTGGATTTACTAAGAAAATCCAATTTGTTTATGATTATATATAAAGCGATTTGATTTGTTATCATGCGTGCGGTGTTCTTCTTTGACAATTCGAACATATACACTGTTTTCGTGTCACCGTGAATGGGGAAAATGTCACAAACAGAAGTCTTTTTCTTTAATATTAGATAAAAAATATGTAATAAGGCCAAATATTCAAAAGTAACATTTGTTTGGAACTTTCGTATATGGCCGTTAATTCATTGTTTAATAATTGCTGTTGTTGACATGTCATATGGTGGTGAGGTGCCTAATGGCCTACTATGGACCTTTTAAGTTTTATTGAACAATCTATATTAGGAAAAATAACGGAAAAATAAAATAAAATATCATAAGGCGGTAAAGAAGCTGCCCTTGGGGTCACGTTACACTGATTTGGTCTTGCCTTAAATAAGGTGAGTTAGGAATCAATAATGTTCATCATAAATCATATAGCGTCTTAATCATTTTACGAAAATCGTGGTTTTCTTTTCTTACAAGAAAACGTTGTTTGTTGAAGTGAAAGAATGAGACATGCATCATATGTAAGAAAAAATTAGGTTTAATCTGATCCACATATCGATATCATTCAAGATTTGGAGAAGGATGTATTTCTACAACTCAACTATTTTTACGCACCAATTATTGGAAAAAGGTGATATTTATGTCAACGTCATCATTTCCAAATGTAGATTGAGGTTTTTTTTATCTATTTATTTTAATTCTGGCTTGGACTGATTACATAAATGAATGGTTCGTCATATTTTCTAATGTTTTTGTATTTATATTTTAATTTTGTCTACTGCTGAAAGAGTGATCACTTCATATCTTAATTTTAATTTTGTCTACTGCTGAAAGAGTGATTATATTTTTATTTTATCTATTTATTTTAATTCTGGCTTGGACTGATTACATAATTTTGTCATGACAGAAAATGTTCATTGATGTCGACATTGCAGCGTAACTTCATATCTCTCCATTATTTAATCTGTTGCATCCTTAACCAGCTCTTCTGTTATATTTTTTTAAAGGAAAAAAGCAGATTCGACTTCGACAAAAATCTAATAATGGAGAAACGAATCTCTTTTCCGAACTACCAAACACATATTATTTACTTGTGCTTATTTGCTCTTTTAATAATCTCACCATCGGCTAGCGAGAAACCCTCGTTTGATAATAGTTCATATGACATCAATCATCGTCATGTTGATTTTCTTTATGGGACAGCATCATCTTCGTATCAGGTTCTTTGTAATATTCATTACATTTATGTTCGTTGGCTTTAGTTCTACACAAGTAAATGATGTTCTTTTACTGAATTAATTACATCTCATTTCTCACTTCGTTTACTTCTTTGAATCAGTTCGAAGGAGCTGCGTCCACAGACGGAAAAGGTCTTAGCAACTGGGATTTGTTCGCCCATACTGCTGGTAAATAAGAAACACATAAAAATTTATATATATATATATATATATATATATATTATTTGTAAGCATTTCCTTGTCTGGTTACCTTTAATATTCAAGAAATATAAGATAGAAAATAAATTAATCACCAACTGCTGCAGGTAACATCGTAGACGGTAGTAATGGAGACACAGCAGTGGATCAGTACCATCTTTATCTGGTAATAAGTTACTTCACTCATTTGAAGCATTTTAATTTTCTTTACAGTATATATCAGGGCTCTATTTCTTTCTAAACACTGATTGAGGTAGTTAAAAAAAAAACAACTTTATAGTTAACTCTTCCAAGATGGTGGCGTTGGAGGGATTCGGCTAGTTTTAATTTTTTACGAATTAAAATATTAAATCAATTAGCTTATTAATCTCAGTTAGCTTGAGCTTCCAAAAGAAGTGATATCCTTTCTATGCTACCTATGGTAATATCACACAAAGATACAAAAAAGATAAGATACTCGAGCTAAATACAGCTAGGATGAATATGTCTCTAGCTCGCAAGTTGTCAATAATATGGTCGCTGACGTCTTCAGCGAAAAGCAAATGATTAGAGATATACTATTTATTCATTTCAATTCGTCCTTTTTACATTGATTCCAAGATCTCTATGGCCCCATCTAAAAGATATTGCTGGGCACTCTTTTGATCATTGCTTCTTGTTAGAAATTACCAAGTTCACTTCATATTACACGGTCTCAAATGTGAACCCTTTTTCACATGAATATTGTACGGTTGATTTTTAATTACAACTCCCATTTTTAACGTATCATGAAAGACATAATAGTTTTTTACTCAAAAACTAGTAAAAGATTTGTTTATAAAAAAGTGTACATTTTTGTAATGGATACCAAAAATTATTCAATAATGTCGACGTAAGGGACAAGAAATAACATTAGGGTACAAAGATAAGCTTATTTTGTGGGGGCGCAGAAAGGAGGTCCATATATTAATTGGAAGGGACGCACTTAACTTTTGAAGATTAGGACCATTTTGTCGTTTTCTGCACGTATTTCTAACACTGGAGAAATACAAACACAAATCTTTTTAAGTGGGGTAGTGAAAAGGGATCATCTATTACAGCGATGAGCATCTTATGTATCGTGATAGTAATATTCCACCTTGATCATCATTTTTCTCTATTACTGCCAAACAGAAGGACATCGATCTCATGGAAAATCTCGGTGTTAACAGCTACCGTTTTTCAATATCGTGGGCCAGAATATTTCCAAGTAAACGCAATATTAATTTCATCATCAAACTATATGAGTAGGGTATGTATATATGTACGTATAATGAACATGACTTGAGCGTTATTCACATTATTATTATCCAGAGGGTATCTTTGGAAATGTGAGCATGGCGGGAATCGATTACTACAGCAAGCTCATCGATGCCCTTCTTCAAAAAGGTTTAAACTTTATGATCAACATATATATTAACTAATGTTAAGCAGATACAAAGAACAATTCATCGTATGCTTTATTATTGTATCATCAATCAGGTATCCAGCCATTCGTGACATTGTGCCATTATGACATCCCTCAAGAGCTTGAAGACAGATATGGATCATGGTTAAGCCCTAAGATAAGGTACATTACACATACATTTATATGTGTGTGTGTGTGTGTGAGTGTGTGTGTGTGTGTTTGCCTGAATTCATATATATGGTTTACGTGTAAGGAGATTATTTCTGAACATAGATTGTAATAAGATTATCTCTAATTTTCAGGAAAGACTTTGAGCACTACGCAGAAACGTGCTTCAAAAACTTCGGTGACAGAGTAAAGTATTGGGTCACGTTCAACGAGCCCAATGTGATGGCTATCCGAGGGTACCGCTCGGGAATATACCCTCCTTCGCGCTGTTCAAGCCCTTACGGAAATTGCACCAGGGGCAATTCCGTAAAAGAGCCTCTAATCGCCACACACAACATCGTCCTAAGCCATGCGGCCGCCGTAAAAAGTTACCGCACAAAGTACCAGGTATTGTTTTTATGAGAAGAATGACACATATTTCTTGCTCCAAATTTGTGTATGATTGAGCAAACCCTAGCTAGCTAGTTCTTATATTCAACTTACCAAACCCTAGCTGGTTCTTAGATACATTTTTCTGCATTTGTGCGTTTCTAGTAAGGAGAATTTGAAAATATGATAGCTAGCCGCAAAATTTTTACTCCATGAGCAAATTAAATCGACCAATGTTCGCATGTCGATTTAATTTTCGTAACCTTACGAACGCTATATTTCAGAAAGAGCAAGGTGGTAGCATAGGGATCGTCATGAACGCAGTATGGTACGAGCCCTACAGCAATTCGACTGAGGATAAGTTAGCAGCAGAGAGAGCTCAATCTTTCTATATGAATTGGTAAATAATCAATCACTATATGTTTTTGCTACAAAATATTTCAAAATGAAAAAAAATATATTCTTACTAACTATCTCGAAAATTCAATAATGTGGCGCGCAGGTTCTTAGATCCCATAATAAAGGGAGAATATCCCGTCGAGATGCGTCGCCTTTTAGGCTCACTCTTGCCATCCTTTTCGAAAGATGATCTTAAGGACTTGAGCTATGGATTGGACTTCATTGGCATCAATCATTACACGAGCTTTTATAGCAAGGATTGCACTTACAGCAACTGCGAAAGAGGGGCGCCTGGCGCCTCAAGAGTCGAGGGTTTTGCCCTTCGTACACCTGCAAGAAACGGCATCCTCATTGGAAGATCTGTAATGAAGAAAATTAAGATTAACGATAGATTATTACCACCAATTAACTCTTTTATTACAGACTGCAGTCGACTGGCTTTATGTGTACCCAGAAGGGATGGAGAACATCGTCATGTACGTAAAGGATCGATACAACAATGTGCCAATGTTCATTACAGAAAATGGTATGTATTTTGAAAAAAAAAATGGATCTTTTTCATCGTATACAGTGTAAGAATATCCATATTATTGCAGGTCTCGGAGTTGTGTATGAGATGAACTCATCGGTCAACGATGTGGAAAGGGTAGACTATATGAGAAGCTACTTGTGCTCATTGGCAAATGCTATAAGGTAAAAGCGTTATATATGTGGATGAAAATTACGTGTATGTATTTTGATTGACAGATATAGTTGGCCGTGATAACCCTTAGCTAATTCAGGAAAGGAGCAGATGTACGAGGTTACTTTGCTTGGTCTTTGCTGGATAACTTTGAGTGGAGTAGTGGATACACAGTGAGGTTTGGACTTTACCACGTTGACTTTGAAACCCTAAAAAGAACTCCAAAGCTATCGGCAGCTTGGTACAAAGATTTCATGCGGAAGCAAAAGATCAATCCTAGTAATAGCAACGTTATTGAATATATTTGACATCGGAAATCAATTTCTTCTTTTTTTTGTTTATATATGTGTATATGTAGGAGTGTGTGTAATTTTTCAAGATATAGATATTAGACTTTTGGTTTGAAAGAATTTGCTTAGGAACACAAGTCGCACACAAAGCTTAAAGAATAACTTCAGTGATGATAAAATAGTATACGATTAAGAAGTTGGGGAGGTTGGAAATATATTTGAATAGGAAAAATGTTCAGCTTTATGTTATCTAGAAAATGAGTCAAGCAAGGTTGTAACTTGTAAAGACCACTGTCTCAGGTCAAAGTTTCGCTTTTTTAAATTAACTCAAAATTAACAAATAAAAGTCAAATTTTTTTTTTAAAGAAAATCTAAATCGATTGCAAGATCAGAGGCGAAAAAACATGGAGAAGGAAATGGATTGGATTGTATCGATGCCTAAGATCGAACTCCACGCTCATCTGAATGGCTCTATCAGAGACTCCACTCTACTGTACGTACATGAAACTCCAACTGTGCTGTTTCATGTTCTTTTTTTTCAATTAATAATGAACAATTCTTCCTGGGTTTCCACGAAATAGGCAAATTTTAGCTTGTAATTGTTTCGATTTGTGCTTGTTCTTTTCTTTCTTTTTTTTATATGTGCAGTGAGCTGGGGAAGGAATTGGGTGAAAAGGGCATTATTGTGTTCTCAGAAGTTGAACATGTCATATTGAAGAGTATAATTTCTTTCGCAACTCTTTTCTAGTTTTGATTATAATGCGATGAGCATTGAGCATGGCCTTTATGTCCCTAGTTTCTGCAGTGTTCTCAGATATTCTTCGGTTAAGCTAGACCGCCAGTGGACTTGGTTTATAAGATATTTTTTTTAAAGGGATTTAATTGGGGACAAGATTATGAATTTTGACCTGGAAATGCAGACGATCGTTCGCTGAAAGAGGTTTTCAAGATGTTTGACCTAATCCATATTCTTACCATGGACCATAAAACGGTTTCCAGGATCACCAAGGAGGTGAGAATGCTAACATCTTGAGTAGATGCACATGGTCACTATGATGTCTTCCCTGCTGGTCATTTTTGCTTATTCCCTATGTAATAGGTGATTGAAGATTTTGCTGCTGATAATGTTGTTTACTTAGAGTTACGGACGACTCCTAAGGTAAAAATTGCTTATTGCTTACTATCTGTAGCAAAAAATCTTTGTGATTATGCTGTATGTAAGCCATCATGACGTACTTCATATTTCCAAAATCAACATAATGCAGAGGAATGATTCTGAAGGAATGAGCAAGAGATCATACATCGAAGCTGTTTTAGAGGGAATAAGATCTGTTAGTACGGTTGAGGTTGCTCTCCATGGTCATAAGCTCGATGAAAAGAACCCCATATTTCCTACAGATGGTATATGTAACGAAAAGGAAAGGCAAAAGAAGATATATGTGAGGCTACTTCTTAGTATCGACCGTCGTGAGAATGCTCAAGCGGCAATGGATACTGTGAGTTAAATGTCACTTGAGCCTCAATTGATTATTCCTAGTTTTGAAAAAAAAATCACTTACTATTACCCGAAAATTTTTTAAGGTTAACCTTGCTCTGGAAATGAGACACATGGGAGTTGTTGGTATCGATCTTTCTGGGAACCCAAATATTGGTGAATGGCAAGTGATGAATTTGAGCTAAAGTCCACCTTTTCGTTTCTGATAAATTATCGATTGAAAAAAAAAAAGAACTTTTTTTACAGGATAACTTTTGTACCTGCTTTAGAGTTTGCTAAAAAGGAAGGACTTCAAATTACACTACACTGTGGCGAGGTTCACTTAGTCTTTTCCTAACTTTCTTTCGTTCTCTGTTTTTCACCATTTTTTGCTCGCTGTTCTTTTAGAGATTTTACTGAACACTTGACTTGACGTTTGCTACTTAGTGCGTATAGGTGCCTAATAGAAAGGAAATCCAGGCGATGCTCAATTTCCTTCCACAGAGGATTGGACACGCTTGTTGCTTCGAAGACAACGAGTGGAACCTATTGAAAAACCTCAAGATCCCGGTAATGATTTTTTTTTCTATATCGGCGAATTATATTACGCTAAATCAGAAAGCATCCATACATCAAAACTTGAAGAAAATAATACAAATAAAACATCACAGCAGCCGACGTTTTCATGTATAAGCCATTTGAGATCTCATTAGCTCGTAAACGTTTCTTATGATCAATTCAAGAAAAGATATATAGATTTTTTTGCTGGTTTGTGTCTCGTAATAGGTGGAGATCTGTCTGACATCGAACATAAGGACCGAAACAATTGCTTCAGTCGATATTCATCACTTTGGTCAGATTCCTCAGACGATTATGGAATCAAACAATGTCAGTTCTCCGTTTTGACGAAACATGAAATAAATACGTCGTCGTTTTTTTTTTGCAGCTGATCTTTACAAGTCGGACCATCCATTGATCTTGTGCACGGATGATGCTGGAGTTTTCTCCACCAGTTTATCCAGAGAGTATTTTCTCGCATCATCTACATTTGGTACGTTAGCTCGCGCTAATCTTTCGTGAAGAACGCAAACGTTGCTGTAAGGAACATATTTTATATTAATATGTGCTGTGATTTCTTTCTTGGTTGGCATAATATCAGGTCTTGGAAAGAAAGATATGTATGGTCTTGCAGAGAAGGCCATTGATTTCATCTTCGCAGATGATGGTGTGAAAACTGAACTGAAGCTAATATTTCAGACAGCTCTCAACAAACTCGACGTATAGATGGATCGGAGGCATGGAGCTCTCATTTCACTATGTAATAAAACATCAAATATAGTAAATTTTCTCAATTGCTGCTTTTACAGTTGAACTCCTTCGATAATTAATCGTTTTTGCAATTAATCTTGATTTTTTTTTTTTAAAACAGCTTAAACATCCATAGACTAATCGAAATCATCCTTCATAAAATTCAAAAAGCTTTTCCACTATTGATCCAATACAGTTGACAACTGTCTGAAGCAAAGGCGATGACGTGTCGAGGTAGCAAGTGACACGTGTCAGTGAAGGTTCTTCGTAAACCCAAACCCTCTTCGTCCCATCTCTCTCTCTCTCTCTCTCTCTCTCTCTCTCTGAGAAAACGCCGTCGTCGTCTAATGGCCATCATCAGATCACTCAAATCCTTCATATCCCAAACCTTCAAGAACAGAACTTCCATTAGCTTGACAAATTGTAGGACTTATTTCTGCGCTCCGCCTATACAGATACCCTCTCCATTGCCGAACATCGGTCCGAATACGAGCAGACACATCCTCTTTCGGTCGGGATTGTCGTTTTTCCCTCCGTCGAACGGCCCTCTGTTCCTCTCCAATCCTCCTTGGAAGCTCTCGCAGTCGGCGACGCCTTTGTTGCTGCAATCAGACGTCGTATTGAACTTTTTGAAGCTCCGAGGACTCGATTTACGGTGCGGAGTTCCGAAGCTGGTGGCCAGCCATGGAGGAGATCGGAAATGGAACGACGGCGGCGTGGCCGTCGAGGGTTTTAGGATAAGCGATGACTACTTGAACGTGCCGAATTTGATCTCGTTCGCGAGATTGCTTTCTGGCCCGTTGCTTGGGTGGTGCGCGCCTGCGACTCTGTTTTTCTTGAATAATCTTATTTAACTTCAACAATGTTGTTTGTGATTAAGCTGGTGCGAATGAATTCCTAGGGAGATAGAAATAAAAGCCTATCAAATTTGTTTTGATAGCAACATGAATGGATATGCTAAGAGGATTTCGTGTTTGATCTGAGCTCTTTAGTAGCATTCACAGTAGTTCAAGCCCAGTTAGTGTTAGTAATTACTTCATGTTCTATCCCCTAAGACGGTTTTCTTTCTCTTCTCACGTACTTAACCAAACATTGTTTTGTAGGATGATTGTTAATGATATGTATTCCGCAGCATTTATTGGACTTGGCATAGCAGGTGTTTCTGATTGGGTGAGTACTGTTTGACCTTCTCCTTCTCTTGTCATCCCATTTTACGTTATTGATTCTGTGATGGCGAAGAATTTTTTCTTTTTTCAATCTGTATGTGACTACATATACCCTTTCAGTTAGATGGTTACGTGGCTAGAAAGATGAGTATCGATTCTGTGATCGGGTCGTATTTGGATCCTCTAGCAGATAAGGTAATTTTTCGACGATTACTGTACTAAGGATATACTTACTAGCCAAAAAATGTACTTTTTTTTTTCGTATATGAGAATCTTTCCTCTGATTGTTGCATTACTCACGAATGGTTGCCATGCAGGTGCTTATTGGCTTCGTTGCCTTGGCAATGGTGGATAAGGGTCTTTTACATCGTAAGTGATTGCTTATTTGTTTGTTTACTGGAACCGAGTAGGGTAAGTATACATCTGAATAAGAAGATTGTGCTTATTTGCCTGCTAATTAGACATCAATTTTCTTACAAGGAAAAATTTCCACACAAACTACTTAGGATCATTGTCTTAATTTCAGCTGGACTAGTCGCTCTCGTTGTACTACGCGATGTTGCTCTTGTTGGTGGTGCGGTTTATAACAGAGCTATCAGTTTGGATTGGAAGGTTAGAAAGATGACGATATACCGTAAAATCAATCGAATTTTCTTTCATCTCAACATCAACATATATTTATATCTCTCATGCTTTTTGTTCATTTAATTAACCAGCGAAACACCTGGCGGGACTTCTTCGATCTCAACGGTGCAAGTGTAGAGAGGGTTGAGCCACTCTTCATAAGCAAGGTAACACACCTACTATTACTACTTACTTTCGATCATCATTCTATGCAAAGCTAACAAGTGCCATGGTGAAAAAGGTGAATACTGTATTCCAATTGGCCCTAGTTGCTGGAGCTTTGCTTCAACCAGAGTTTGGAGACGCCGAAACTCAACTGTATCTAAAATATCTAAGGTTAGTTTCCTTAACTTTGTCTTGATTTGGTATATCGTTTTTCTTTAATTGTGATATGGCGAAGTCGTTAGCGAATCTGAATTAACTCAAATTGTATCGGATTCAAAAACAGTTGGTTGGTTGCTTCGACGACCATAGGTTCAACTGCAGCTTATGGGGGTACAACACCTAAGGCGCTTGTGAGAACTTGACATGGTCTATAACTGTATAGCCTTTCTTTTTCCTCCTCTGATATAATTCTTAAAATAAAGAATCTTTTAATTTTATTACATGTTTTGATTTCATTTTATTTCACAATTCACCTCTGACTGGCCAAACATCCATAGTATCAACAGTGACATTCTCATACAGAGGTTTTGCTGGCCTTTGCTTCCACTAAAATAATGAGAAATCATATTTCCAGGAAAAAAGATTTTATACAAGGTCAAGAGGAGATAAATTTAACACTAGGAATTTGCCACAAATCAATTTCCTTTGCACATATGTCATCATTGTCCGTCGACGGGCGGGGCGGCGAACCGGACGTCGGCGGGCCGGGTCGCTACTACGGGCTCATCTGCAAAGAGAGATTTAATAAAGGCGGGAGTTTTCAAGGGCCTCCGACCCGTTAGCCGCGGGTAAACGTCTTCGAGAAAATAGTATGCGTGACCAGCTATCATTCCCTGCAACGATGCATTAAATTGAACATGAACGCAGAAATTGGTTCAGTTTGTACATGAAATAAAGCAGTAATTGAGTACAGATATGCTGAAAATTAACTAATTCAGGAAAATTAGGACACTGATATCACCCCCATACCAGAAGATCCACCCAAGCACTTGCACCAACAAGGACAGAAAAGCCAAGAAGAACCTGTAACAATTGGTGCGAAATTAAGCATTACGATAAGTATCGAGGTTGGATATCAAGGGCATAGCGAGCATTAAGAGTCGGATATGTTATGATGTCAACTCATTATATAACCAAATTGTAACTTAATATACGAGAAAGTTATATGATCCCTAAAGCTAGTAACTGAATTACAGAACTTAAATGTCAGTAACTCACCCATGGCAAATAGGCAGCTGTAAAAGTAAATAGGCCAAGAAAACTCATGTGGATGAATGGGTTCTGCTTGCTCCACACGTACACCTGGTAATACAAGAAAGGAATCAAAGTCCGAGATGCAGAACGATTCAATAGTCTTTGAACCACTTACTAGCTACAGCAATATACCATCATAAAAGTAAGTGAATTGCTGAGGAATATAATCTTAGCAAAAGACTCTGAGACATAGGGGATCATCCCTCCGACAAGTACGATGCCTGTTAATACTGTGGCACCGAACAACAGCATGTAGAAAAAATCTGCAGTTCGTCCACGGAAGGAGTTATCTTCGAGAAGCTTGCAGTATCTAGCCAGAAAGAACATGTGGAACAAAAAGTCCAAATCTGTAAAGAGTATCATTAACCTGTGTTACTGTTGCGCGAAGGCCCATCCAAACAAATTTAACAACAAGGATTGTACTACAAATCTACAGTTTTGTTGTCTCCATTACAAAACGATCAAATGCAGGATATGCGCTTCATACGTGGCATCGAACACAAACCAAACTTTGCACACACAGGTGAATCCCGATCCATTAAACTGGCAACACAAATAGAAAGACAACAATTAGGGGATAGTTGGGCAACCTACCCATTTTGCGGAAGTACAGAAAATTGGTAACAACACGCCACACTTGGTATTGTTTCACCACGAGCTTAGGGTTCAAGTACAAATCATATGGAGAAATTATCTGCAAGCTCCAATGAGAAAGAAGCACGATTAGAAGAAGCATCAATTACTAACCATGAAAAGCAAAGAAATCGATCCAAATACTGAATAAACGAAAGAGAAAATCACCCAAACTTACATCGAGAGAGCAGCCAATAGTTGTGACAATAGCTGCTGTGAGATACGAACGCGTAATGATCGGCATCTGCTTGTACCATTCTTCTACCGCCTGTGCCATCTTTCACAATTCCTTTTTCTAGCTGACAAATCGCAATGGAGAAATCAAAATTAAACCCGGCCTTTCTTCACCCACGAGAATTCGAAGAAACAATAGCACGCCACCTACTCGACTAGCTCGAATCTGAGGACTGAGGTATCGACACCTAAAGAAAGATAAGAACGAGCAATCTAGCTAAGGAATAATAATCTTACGTCACGCGCGTGAAAGTCGAGTGAGATTCACGAACCAATAAACTGATAGAGCGATGAAGGGCTTAACCAAATGACGTGGACAATGTGACGTGCACTTACGCGTGACGATCTTGAAATTGCTGATGCTAAAAAAGAGGCGTTAGCGTTTTCTCTTTGGGCTTTATGGGCCATTTTATATTGGGCTGCAGGTTCATATACCCAGGGGTATTATTGTGATTTCACTTTCTCGATCAAGCCCTATTTAAAATTCAAATCTTCCAACGTTAGCAGCTTTCATTTGAAATCTGCTACCACGAACTTCAACATTTTCAGAAGAAAAAGAAAACATTCACAGATTATCTCCCCATTGATTGAATTTGCACAAAGAGGATGGAATCAAGATCAAGCCAGAGACCAAATCTACACTCTTGCCCACCCACGCCAACTCCGAACCCTTCTTCGATCTTCAGGGACATCTCCAATATCAAAACGCCCAAAAACCATCAGAAAACCCTGGTTTTCCAATCCTCTCCGAAGCAACAGTTCTTCACGGCTTCCAAGAACACGCCCGTTTCCTCATCAAGACGAGGTTTCAAACCCTCGGCTGTCAAATCGAAAGCTGCAAGGAAACTCAAGGCCATCGAGCTCGAGCAGTCCAAATCAGCACGCAAGGCTCAGACTGAAAAGGAGAAGTCTCTTAAGTCACTCGCGAGGTCTCTCACCACGTGGCTCAATTTTCTCTTCGAAAACCCTGATGCATGTGGCTGCGATCCGACAGGTGGATTTGGTGAGTTGTCGAGGGAAGTCGTTTTGGGAAGTAATGGGAAGAGGGAATTTGGGTCGGGTTGCAAAGTTGATCTTGATGCACTGTGGCGAGGTCCAAAGAGGCATAAGGTTTTGCATGAGGGTAAAATTGGGATTTTGGGGAAGGTAGTTTCTGGGTTGAGAGATTCGTTGAATGAAATTTGTAGTTTGGAGGATTTGAAGGATAGGATGGGGATGTACTTGAGCCTTGAGTGTTGTAAGGACGTGTTGGAAGCCGTGGCACAAGTTGCAAAGGTTAGTATTCTCGTTTTCATGCTGCAGAAACTGTTCTAGTGGCATGTTTTGGTAAAAGATGGAGGAGAAAACTCGGTTGTTTTATCTTTGGTTCAGTTCAACTGTAGGCATGTGGGATATAACAAGTATTTTTCTTTTGCCCTGTTAACAGAACATTGATGAAGGTCGGCTAAAGATGAGGATGTCTTGTCCCATAGTTACTGATGTAGGAATGAAGGAGAAAGCAATGAGAATTCTTATGTGCTACAATCCAGTTTGGCTTCGAGCTGGATTATTCATCGTACTGGGGGGTGACTCCTTGTTGCAGAATGTGGATGAAAATTCTGAGCATGAACATGCTTTCCTGAGGATGGTTATTGAAAAGCAATTTTTCTCCCATTCAGGTCTAGCTAAAGCCTTTTCTTATAATAAAATGGTTGAGGGGTTATACCGGCCGGGCTATTATGAAAAGTTAGGGAGTGTGATATTGAAGAGATTTTTATTGCTTGCGATTGTACTTGATAAAGCTAAGCTTCAGTCAAGCCTTCCTCTTAAATATGGTATTGATGGAGTTGATGGAGGATCTCCTCCATTGTTCTCTTCAAAAGCTCATATCAAATCAAGCCGTCAACTCATTGTTGGTGAGCTGCACTTATCTCTTTTTCCATATATGATTGGTCGACTTACATGTATTATTGTTACATGTAAGCACCTTAATAAGCTCATCTCCCTCTTGTTCTGTGATCAGAATTTTTATCATCTGATGTCATGCATGGGGAAGGCAATGTTCTCACGCATCTTGTTATTGTTGGATATAAAGTATCATACCAGCAAGTAAGCATTCGAAAGTTTTGCAAATCTTCTGACAAGATTTCTTACTATTATATTGTCTTGCTCATAGCATATATCCTTTTTGGTAAGCAGAACCCATTGATTGAGTATGACTTCAAGATCACTGATTTGTTTGCTGATCTCCATGATGGTGTCCGTCTTTGCAGAGCCCTTCAAATTCTTAAACATGATCCTTCCATTCTCATGGTTGTGTATATTTTTAAGGCTTTACTTCCTTTAATAATTATTGGTTAAGATTAAGCATTGGTTATTTATTATTTACTTGCATTATAGAAAGTGTTAGTTCCATCAGACACTCAAAAGAAGAATCAGGTCAATTGTGGAATTGCACTACAATATCTAAAGCAAGCTGGAGTACCATCAATTGATCAAGATGGAACAGAGATATTTGGAGAAGATGTAGTCAATGAAGACAAGGAGCTTACATTATCTCTACTATGGAACATGTTTGTTCATTTACAGGTGGGTTTCTATGATTCTTGTATTCAGTTACCATACATGTCAACGCCTTGATTCTATGGTGGGATAAGGTAGCTGTCACAATATAAATGCGTACCTCCGTTTTGTTACGATCTTATTTATCTATGCTGTTTTTTCATGTATAGTATAGCAAGTGTGGAATCAATGTTATTCAAAAACCTGTATTTTTTGCAGGTGCCCCTCTTAGTCAACAAAACAGTTGTAGCTGAAGAAATTAGGAATATAAGTGGTACTGCAGTGGTAAGATTTCAAGTTCCCTATCCCTTTCGTAGTTACTACACTTTCTCAAATGAAATCCCATGCATTAATTCATTCTATACAGGTCATTTGTAGATTTTACCCTTGATATAGCTTCTCAAAATTATAAAGAATCTGAGACATTAATGTCACATCCAATTTATTGCAGGAAAATTCCTCTGCCCAGACTCACTTGGAAATGCTTCTTAATTGGATTCAGGTGTTTCCTAAGATTCATAGGATTAATTTATTCGAACTAATCACAAAAGGACTAATGCAGAATAACATGTTATGTGTTATTTCATACGTGATCGTTTTGCTTGCAAGAACGTATTCCGGCAGCTTTTAATACTTTATGGAAATGACATTTGGTGCTCTTGTAACTTTGCACCTGCATAGCCTTGCGTAATCATATATAAATGTCTTTAATTCACGATACAAGCCTTCACGCTTTCAGGTGATTTGTGATATTTACGAGTTAAAGGCTGGCAGTTACTCCTCGTTATTGGATGGACGAGCTATGTGGTGTTTGCTTGATTATTACTTCCGAAAAGAATATAGTGCTTCATGTTCTCTTGAGGAGGTTCCCTGCAGCTCTTGCACTATTATTAGTTACTCATTACAGGAGTAACAGGAATAGACTCAAATTGTATTCTGGTTGGTTTTCTGCAGGTGCAGGGCTCTGATGGGGTGAAGCAAGAAGTTTCTATCATGTCTGCAATTGAATATACTGATGCAGTACACAACTTTATACTTTCTCAAAAGTTGAGTTCTTTGTTGGGAAACTTTCCGGAGGTAATTTGTGTCAGCTTCTTGCCATTTTAGTTGAGCTTAGTTGTCAGACCTGTGTTGATTCCTAGCATGGAAAGCATTGCAATAGTAGACCAATTTTGGATTAATGTCCATGAGTCTCCAACTTGCAGGTTTTGCAAGTCAGTGACATACTAGAGCACAATGGTGCATGTAACGAACAAAGCGTGATTGTCCTATTGGTGTTTCTCTCTGTTCAGCTAGTTGTGAAAAGAAATATGGTAATATTGGAACAACTTGCTTCATATAATGTGGTGATGGGAATGTCTTTGAAGTTATTTGACCCACTTTTCAGGATAAATTGAATTTTCATAAGCTGTTGGGTTTCCATACTCACAATGCAACCAGCTTTTGCTTAAGTGGCGAAGGGATCAATGAAAAAGGTAGATTAAAGCGTTTCTTCTCAACACAGTAGTGGATTAGGTTTCTAATATACTGTTGTACAAAATGCAGTGTTGCTAGTCATGCTATAAATACCCTAACTTGGCTAGATAACCATTCCTTGCCCAAAATAAGAATTTGCATGGTTATAATTAGCGTATATTGCTTTCCAAATAATCAGATGCAAGCCAAGATTTCAAGGCTGTTATGGCTTGGTGGCGAGACATGGCTCAGCAGACTAACAAACTTCAAGTAAGACCTGCTGCCTTAATTGAGAGAAAGGGCGTAAGCTTACAAAGAGGTATTACTTGTCAAATTTGCTGCATTTATGGAATGGAGTTAAAAGTTGATTCTAGGAGCATTTCCCCTAAACTTGGTTCAAAGCTTGGTTTCTTGGGAATACTGATAGAATTATCTGAGTAGTATTTTACTTTAAAGAGGTAAAAATCAGTTTACGAAGTTGTTAAACAGATCCTGCAACTACCGAATTTGTGAATATTGACTATCGATGTTGTTGTCGTTTTATCCTGATGTCCTACTTCAAAATTTTATGTTATTTTTTATCATTTTCAGAGAATGCTGCAACCATAATTCAGTCTCATTATAGACGATTAGAGGAACAACGCAACTATTTGAGGATGGTAGATGCAGTACACATTTTACAAGTTGCTACATTGGCTTGGTTATCAGTTAAGAAGCGAACATCCTTTTATAGCCTCACTGCAAGGAGTAAGCGTGGTTTTTCTTGATGTAGCTATAGTCTTTCTTATTAGCCTTTTTTAACTCGTCTTAATGTGATTAATCATACAGTTACGGGGAGAAGACTGGAAAAGTTTCGAAAGTATTCCAAGTTACTGGTTGATAGGCATTATTTTATCAACTTGAAAAGATCTACCTGTATCATTCAAAGAGCCGTAAGGGCTTGGAATGTTGAGGGACGCCACAATAGCTCCTTATTGTGTAGTCAAATATGTACCACAGATCAAAACAATGCTGTTGTGGTCCTCCAAAGTTGCGCCCGAGCATATTTAGCAAGGTGTGTATATCGTCGTATGTCTGACCGGGAAAAGTACGATTCAAAAATTGTGCATATAAATAGCATGCACAATATCCATGTAACGGCAGCAAACAGAATCAAGCAGTGCTGGAAAGAGTATCGTCTTCGTAAGTCTTTCCACAGTCAGCATTATGCTGCAACTAAAATTCAAAGCTATGTTCGTGGTTTGTTGGCGAGAAAGAATGCCGACCAGAAGAAGAAGGCAATAATAAGACTCCAAAGGATTTTTCGTTATTCAAGAAATTGCATAGAATTGAAGATTCTTAGATTGGAAACATCGGCCATTGTTATTCAATCTTATCTGCGTCGATGGATAGCCGTTAGACGAGCTTGCAGAGAAAGACATTGTGCTATTGTTGTCCAGGTAAGTTAATATAATTTAGTTACATACCATGAGGTTGTACATTGTTTCAGAAGTTGGCTTGAATTTGGTTGCGTATTTTGTTAATTTGGCCCAGAGTTACATGAGAGGGTGGCTGCAAAGGAAGGAGTTTTTGCAGCAAAGAGAAGCCGCTGTTAAAATACAAAGCATTCTTCGTTGTATGAACCATCACAATGCCTTTATTTTTGTAAGGCATTCTGCAAGTAACATCCAAAGCTTCATCAGGGGCCAGATTACCAGGAAAAGGCTTATGGGTAAGCTTCTCATCTCATTATATTATTAAGGTGTGAGGCCACCCATGTACTCCTGATTCTAAAAATTCCTAGATTTTTCTTATGAAGGAACTTCATGCTATCATCACATGGCCCCAATGGATTATTTCCAGGCGCGTAAGCTTGAAACTTGCCTTCAAGCTGCAGTGAAATTGCAAAGATGGTGGAGAAGTGCTATACTAGCTAAGAAGAAAACGGAGGCTGCCGTGGTAATCCAATCACATATCCGAGGATGGATTTTTAGGCAGCATGGAAAGAAACAACAGCAACAAGTACTTGTGATTCAAGTAAGCTAATGCACTTTCAAAACCTCCTATTTGACATTTGCTAACAAGCAATATAAATAATTCCCATAGTTTTATTTCTGAAAAAATATATATATAAAAAAATTCCTTTGCGACAGTCATACTGGAGAGGTTACAAGGCAAGAAGAGAAGCAAAGCATCAGGTCATCGAGTTGCGCCAACGAATGCAAAAATCTGCTGCAAATGTTGATGAAAACCGTCGCCTCATCAACCGGCTTATAGCAGCATTATCAGAGCTTCTGAGTATGAGAAGTGTCAGTGGCATTTTGCACACTTGTGCAACCTTAGGTATGTGTATGATGTGTTTACTATCTGAGTCGGTAAGTCGAAATCTATAAATTTTCGTTGGTGTGTGATTTGATATTTTTTACAGACGAAGCCACACAACTGTCAGTGAAATGCTGCGAAGAGCTTGTAGCTGCTGGGGCAATTAGCACCTTGTTGAAGCTAATACGCTCTATGAGCCGAAGCATACCAGATCAACAAGTTCTAAAGCACGCACTTTCCACTCTTAGGAACCTCGCTCGCTTTCCACACCTCACTCAGATATTGGTTAGCACACAAGGATGCACTGAAACAATTATCTTAGAATTTTTCAGGTTAGTGTGGATGCATCTCTCTCACACAATATAAATTTTATAGAAAAATAATATGCTTGCTAGGTTTCTAAAACACTCCATTGTGCCACGCCTATACTTGAGGTTTTGCTCCTGGAAATATACTTTTGTACTCGTAGATGTAAAAGTGATGCATGTTCCTCCAAAATGGATTTTAAGTGTGTTTGGTATGCGGAATTGTATGTGGAAAACACGACGGAAAACTAAGTTGACGCATCAAACAACGATACTCTTCACTTCGATCGTTGTACCTTCACACCTTTTCTTTTCTTTTCCTAACCGAATTCCTCAAACCAAACGCAAGAAATGATATCTCATGAGTCTTATGTACTTTTGTGCACACCAGGAACAAAGAGGAGGGTTTCTTCATTGCTAGCGAACTGCTGAAGAAAATATGTTCGGACGAAAATGGTGCCAAGGCTTTGAGGAACTCCACTGCGCTTTTGAAGAGGTTGAATAACCTTAATGAAGAACTGTCTAAAAAGATTGCCTATGAGAAGAGGTAAGATATTAGCAGTAGTTTCATTTATTTACTTGTTCTTTTCTTCCCTCAAAAACTCAGATTTTGCAATGAATTGAATAATGATATTATGTGGAAAAATAGGAACAGAAGGGACAACTTGGCTTCATCAAGAGAATCTGCAGAGAGACGATTGAGAGAGGTGGTTGAGCTTCTCCACTACATATCCAACGCCCGATAATCATTTTATTATTTGACCAAAAATGTAGGAAAATTCCCGTTTTTAATTTATTTTCGGCGACTCTTAGTCTTAACCACTAGGATAACTGTATTTCACTCTCCTAATCGCCCCTTAATTTGAAAGGGACTTGTGTAATACATATATCATATAATGTCTCAGTCCTCATATTCATACCTTGAAAGGCTCCGTTTGATTTGCCTCCAACGTTCAAAAATCTTATCCCAAAACCTCATCCATCACCTCCCTCCACCTCTCGTTTCACACACTCATCAGAAATCACACCCACAAAAAAAAATGAAAAAATTAAGAAAGAAAGAAACCCAATACTAGCTAGACTAGAGGACATTACAGATAAGATTCAATCTTCTCTTCTTCTTCTTCAACAAACCACGCCAAGCTAGTAGATCGAAGTACCATACATACATACGCCATGTCTTGCTCGAATCTTACCATGTGTGTTTCATCAAAAACCTTTCTTTCCGACACATCTGCGCTGTCCTCTCGCTCTTTCATCAGCCCTTATCAGCTACCTAACCCAAACTCTTCAACCCCATCGAAATCGTCTTCTCCAACTCAGATCCAATGTGGGCTTCGCGAGCTTCGCGGCCGTATCGATTCTGTCAAGAACACGCAGAAGATCACCGAAGCCATGAAGCTCGTCGCCGCCGCCAAGGTAAGAAGAGCTCAAGAAGCTGTGGTCAACTCTAGGCCCTTCTCAGAAACCCTCGTCGGAGTTCTCTACAACATCAACGAGCAGCTTCAGACAGAGGACATCGATATACCACTCACCAAAGTTCGGCCGGTCAAGAAAGTGGGCCTAGTCGTGGTCACCGGCGATCGTGGGTTGTGCGGTGGGTTCAACAACAACATCATCAAGAAAGCTGAGGCTCGAATCAGAGAACTGAAGGCACTTGGGCTTGAGTACACCGTCATCAGCGTTGGTAAGAAGGGTAACTCTTACTTCATCCGTCGACCTTACATCCCAGTTGATAAGTTTCTTGAAGGCACCAATCTTCCCACGGCTAAAGAAGCTCAGGCAATAGCAGATGACGTTTTCTCCCTCTTCGTGAGCGAAGAGGTGGATAAAGTAGAGCTTCTCTACACTAAATTCGTCTCCTTGGTAAAATCCGATCCCATTATCCACACTCTGCTTCCTTTATCACCCAAAGGAGAGATTTGCGACATCAATGGAGTCTGCGTCGACGCAGCTGAAGATGAGTTCTTTCGCCTGACGACGAAGGAAGGGAAACTGACCGTTGAGAGAGATGTTGTAAGGACAAAGACTTCGGATTTCTCGCCCATTCTGCAGTTCGAGCAAGACCCTGTTCAGATTCTTGATGCTTTGCTGCCGCTTTACTTGAACAGTCAGATTTTGAGGGCCTTGCAAGAATCTCTGGCCAGTGAATTGGCCGCTCGAATGAGCGCCATGAGCAATGCTACTGATAATGCCGTGGAGCTGAAGAAGAATCTTTCGAGGGTTTACAATAGAGAGAGGCAAGCGAAGATTACTGGGGAGATTTTGGAGATTGTCGCTGGAGCCAATGCTTTGAGCTAAAAGCTAAGCTAGCCGCTGCATTTTTCTGTGGCCATGTTTATGTATTTACTTCGTCTTTCAAATGGGCAAAATCTCATTTCTCATTTTTGATTGTATTTGCCAGGGACAAGTATATATAGATTGTATTCAAACTTGTGATGTGAAGTTTCCGAATAAGTCATTGTTGTCTCAGAACTGGGTTAGTAGAATTTGGAACTAAGATTTGGCCATTACATATCTGTTATAAAGGAATTATATTCTTGTTGAAGTCCCCACTAAAAGGGTGTCATTTATAGACGTGAACTAATAATTCAATAAACAATAACATCTTGAGAATATAATCAAAGGTTGTTGAAACATTTTGTTACTTATTACACAACATAAATTACTCTGCATTTTGTTTTATCAGTTCTTGAGAAGAGGCTCGTGTGTGTCTTCTTCCCATGTGTCCAAACGATTCCTTGCCTTCTCCACCTGTTAATTTTAACCATTTAACTTGCCTATACATATAATTTATTCATGCAACATGAGAAATATTATCACCCCTTTTATTAGAAATTTACCAACCTCTTTGTTCCAGTCAGTACGAAATGTCACCCATAGTAAGATGAGTGTTTGCATGGCAGTTCCACCTATCATTCCAGACCATATTCCCTGCAATAATTATCAGAATTAATTAACTAACTATGAACATTACATATATCGAATTAAAAAGATTATATATGATCAAAATTATAATTATAAATTCTCGCCTTAACACCAAGATTGAACTTGAACCCTAATAAACATCCCACTGGGATTCCCACCACGTAATAACAGCCTACATTCACATACGCGACAAACGCTTGCCATCCACAGCCCACCGCAACACCTAAATAAATTAAAATAATTCATGTCATACATAGTAGAAATACAATAAAAAAAAAAATGCATGTTGAAGTGTATATATCTCAGTTTCGACAATTATTATTCAATCATGCAGTAAGTACTAGAAACATTCTTGTGGCTTTACTAAGCAAATCTTGGCCTCTTGCTGTTTGTCCTATCGACAATCATGTTGTAAATTGTAATAACTAATTATAACCTAATCTTTCACATGATTAATAACGACGATCATTCGCTAATAGCGTCGTGTGAAAAGAACTTGGCCATGTCATGTAGATGCAGCAATAATTGCATAATTTAATCCAAGGACGAACACTTTTGTATTTTCTTTTCTCCTTGGATATTATAATCGAAATTGTATTGATTAAGATAATTATTAATTAATACCTGACAAGACTGGCTGGACCCCATTGAGGACGAGGGTGACCGCCAGAAAAGGACAGAGGTCGGCGACGGCGCCGGCCACAGCTTCGCCGCCGGTGAACAGGTAACTGATGACGTGGCGCTGAGAATAGACGACGACTGCCGTTATAACGGCGACTGTAAGAGAGACTAAGTTCACCACCAATACCGAGAAAGCTGCTGCCTTTGGATGAACGGCGCCTATCTCATTCCCCACCCTCACACTTCTCATTCCATTAATATCATATTTAATATATTGGACGTCAATATATTAATTGTGCGACTAAATATCGGAAAACTAAAATATAACAACATTTTGAAAATAAGAAACTTACGTAACTAATTACCTCGCAGCAGCATTGAATCCGATTGAGATCATGAACAGCAGCCCATTCACCGACATGCTATAATAATAATACATAGAGTTCTTACACCAAATAATAAATTATAATTCATAACAAACGTTTGATTGCAAGAAATGGAAACGTACCAAACAGAAAGTGCGTCCAAGGATAGCTCAGGGTTATCGAGCAAGCCGGCGATTAAGACAAGCACCTGAAAGTACCACGTTTCAAGGCAAAGCATCACCGCCGAGGCAATCGAAAGCTTCACAAACGACCAAAGCCCACAAAACGCCTCCCACTTGAGCCCCCGCCACGTGTCCCGACACCTCTCACTGGTAACGATGTAACCAAACTGGCCGGCGACGATGACCCACCACGATAGGCTGAGAACCAGCGACGCGCCGAGCAGGCCCATACCCGCCTCGTAGACCGCCGCCCAACTCAGAAGGAGGTGAAGGCCGAGCGTGGAGAGGGATATGAGAGCGCTGGGAAGAACGATGCTCTGCGATTGGAGGAATTTTTGGATGGGGAAGTTGGCGGCGTAGGCGTAGATCTGAGGGATTAGGCCGCGCACGAAGGTCGAGGCGAGTGAGGACACGCGCGGGGACTCTCCGATGAGGAGTAGGAGCGGCTCTGAGAGGACGTAGACGAGGGTTATGGGTAGGCTGAAGAGGGCAAGCACCACGGTGGCGCGTTGCATGAACGTGCCCAGCATCTCGTACCTCCCTGCGCCGTAGGCCTGGCCGCAAAGGGTTTCCACGGCGCTTCCCATTCCTAGCTGCAAATCATCGATCGTTTTGTGTGTGAGTAATAAATAAAATATTATATATATAACGCGAAGAAGATGAGGGTGTTACTAGGAGGCCGTAGGCGAAGAGCTGTATGCCACTGTTTCCGAGGGAGGCGGCGGCGAACTCTAGGTTTCCGAGGTGGCCGGAAAATATGCGAGTGGAGAGTGACATGGAGTTGTTTATGAGGTAGACGGCGACGGCTGGAGCTGCGAGCTTGAAGAGAAGGTTGAGCTCTATCCACGTGGCAACCCTATAGCGCTCGATGAAGGACAGCTCATCGCTTGTTAGAACCTTCTCAAGTTCGGAACTTGCTTGATGTTGATGATCGGAGGACGCCGCCGGCGGCGGCGGCGTCTGTGTAATAGGCTTGCGGCGTTCTTGAAGATGATGAATGTCATCGTCTCTTTCTTGATCGTTGGATTGTGCCATGATGTTATTGTGTATGTGTGATTAGTTCCAAGAGCTTATTACTAGTATTATATAAATGCAAAACATATCTTAATATGTGCGTGTGTGTATATATATCATTACAGCAAAGCAAAGCAAACAAAGCTCGGATCATTTAATATCCCGACAAGTCATGTCACGTGCGTTAATGTCTTCTGCAAACCTTTTGTTCTCAACACTTGGAAACTAATCGAGAGGAGCTGCTGCTTGGTTACCATGAACTATATATGTTGCTATTAATAATGTTCACCTATTATTTTTGAAGTAAATTTATGGTATATGGTTTGGTTGAGAATTCTTTAATAGAGCGATTTTTTGTACGACCGTTTAATTCATTCCTATGGATTCCCATCACTCGTTAACCACTCGTTTTGCGTTTACTCCTTTTGAAGGATCGAATCCCGTAACAATATATGCTCAACAATTAATTGATTAATTCATAAAGATGTTATCACAATCCAATTAAAGAAAGAGATCACACATAACTTTTACTAGCTTTATCATTAACAATATCAACTGGCCGTAGAACGCATATTTTTCTTACATTACCTTAATATGATCGCGTCTTATTTGTTGTTTGCATTGGTTAATAAGACCTCAACGGTGTGAAGGTGATTGAGAACGATTCTTCGCCGGTTGTTCGCCGTATATCTTCCTCTCCGCCGCCTTGGGATTTCTTTAAGAAAGAAACACAATTCGAAAGTTCCCAAAGTCATCACAGTTAATTTAGTTATTCTTAAGACACGACATTCCAATAAATTTTCTTGAGTTGTGGGCCCATCTTAATAAAAAACAAATTGGGCTTAGTAGCCCAGTGTTGGATGGGCTAGAACCCACTTGTACGTGTTATTTCATATTATGAGGGCCATTATTTATTTTCATTTCGTTAAGGACAAAAGTTAACTCAGTGAGCCAGCCTGTCATTCAAGAAAGAATCCAAGGTAAAGTGAAGCGCTCTTCTAACACATCTCTTCGTTCGATCTCACTAGTCCTTCCTTTCTTTTGTTTATTTCCCTTTCCTTTCCTTTTTGTATTTATCTTCTTGTATTTTTCCTACCTTTATCATTTCCTTTTCCATCTTATTCTCTCCCCTTTCCTTGCTGCACTTATTTATTTTACAAGAAAACATCATAATAAGAGGCAATTTCTCTGTTATGTTGTTTATCATTACCTACTACTGATATCTCATATAATATATGCGTTTATATGGAATTTATAATACTCGCACACCTAATCCAGCTCGAAATCTTATTAATTAAACCCCCAGTCCACCCCACCACACGTACGTACATAATAAATACAAAAACCTTTTTTTAAAAGATATATATTAAACATTTAAAATCTCATAATCAAATCAAGTTGCTCACTTTCTTCTCCACTTTTTATTTTCTGCGCAAACACACACACACACCCACTACTTTTCAGACAGAAGACACATTCTGCTCAAAGCTTTTAACTCACCAACCTGCAATTCTTCAACTTCTTCTATAACAATTCTATCATTTTCACTTCACCGTCGTCGGTCCACGAGGCTATTATGGTCTTTTAGACCCCAATTACCTCCCTCAATAAAAAGTCACTTTCACACTACATTTCTCCCACTAATGGATCCTTCGAACTTTTGTCTCCAAATTACCCTCCAACATAGTTCGAATTTGCAGAAACTGCCCTTAGCTTCTTCAGTCCAAATTGCACCTTCTGAAGATGGTTCAAGCTCGACCTCTATATGATGGATTCCATAAAGCTCATTCCTTTGCTCCTCACTGTTCTTCTTCTGCTCCCATTAATCTCCAAAGGTTCGAAAATCGATTCTACTGAAAAAATCTTTATTTTCTTTCTCCAATTGTTCAATTTGATCCGTTTGTTCTTCCGCAGAAGTCAATGCCCAGCGAGGTAAAGACGAGCCCTTCGTCGGAGTCAACATAGGAACAGATGTCTCCGACTTGCTCTCTCCGGCGGATTTGGTCTCCTTCTTACAAGTCCAGAAAATAACCCACGTTAGGCTCTACGACGCCGACCCTCAGATCCTCAAATCCCTCGCCAAAACCAAGATTAAAGTCACCGTCGGCGTCCCCAACAACCAGCTGCTCGCAATCGGCTCCTCGAATTCCACCGCCGCCACGTGGATCGGCCGCAACGTGGCGGCTTATTACCCAGAAACCCTAATTACAGCCATCTCCGTCGGCGACGAGGTCCTAACCACCATGCCCAGCTCGGCGCCTCTGCTCATGCCGGCGATTGAGTCGCTCTACAGCGCCCTCGTCGCCGCTAACCTTCACACTCAGGTCAAAGTCTCGACGCCGTGCTCCGCCTCGATAATCCTCGACCCATTCCCGCCGTCGCAGGCGTTCTTTAACCAGAGCTTGAGCCCAGTGATGTCGGCGTTATTACAGTTCTTGTCGAGGACAAAGTCGCCGCTGATGATGAACCTCTACCCTTACTACGTCTTTATGCAGAACAAGGGCGTCGTCCCCCTCGACAACTCACTGTTCAAGCCGCTCACGCCTTCCAAGGAGATGGTAGATCCAAACACTCTGCTTCATTACACCAACGTCCTCGATGCAATGATCGATTCTGTCTACTTCTCGATGAAGAACCTCAACGTCACAGACGTCGTAGTCCTCGTCTCTGAAACTGGCTGGCCCTCAAAGGGCGATTCTAAAGAGCCATATGCAACGATGGACTACGCAGACACTTACAACTCGAACTTGATCAAGCACATCTTCGACAGAAGTGGGACTCCATTACACCCAGAGATCACTCCAAGCGTGTACGTATACGAACTGTTCAACGAAGATCAGAGGTCTCCTCCCTTGTCTGAAGCAAACTGGGGATTGTTCTACGCAAACGCCACGCCTGTCTATTTACTACACGTTTCTGGGAGCGGCACTTTCTTGGCCAACGACACCACGAATCAAACCTACTGCGTGGCCGTGGATGGGGTTGATCTGAAGACGTTGCAGACCGCCCTCGACTGGGCTTGCGGGCCGGGTCGGGCTAATTGCTCCGAGATTCAGCCCGGAGAGAGCTGTTATCAGCCTAACAACGTGAGGAACCATGCGTCGTACGCATTCGATAGTTATTACCAGAAGCAGGGGAGAGTTTCGGGCTCTTGCGATTTCAAGGGGGCTGCCATGATCACTACTACAGATCCAAGTGAGTAAAAGTCAATCTTTGATTATTCTTTTCTATTACATTAGCGTTCGTTCGTTTGTTTGAATGATAGTAGCTACAAACTCCATTTGGCAAGCAAAGATATATTCGAAAGCGACGGCTCTTTACCGTAGTTTCTTGTTTTGTTTGAGCACATGCTGTAGTATGACGATGCTTGCTTCTGACACCGTCTTTAGATTTAGACAATAGCATGTGGCTGTTATTATTATTATTCTTGCTCTTGTCTTTGTATATGTTGCTGCAGGTCACGGGAATTGCATATTTCCTGGAAGGTATGTGTAAATTGTGAATATATATTTATATATTGCGTTTATTTATTTATTTTTATTGTGTTATTGAGTTGTCTTTTCAATTTATTTGCAGCAAGGTGATGAGCCATAGGACAGGGCAGGTTGTGAACTCAACGCTGCAAGGCAGTGGTGCTGATAGGATGATTATTGGGTCTTGTTTTAGTCCAACGCTGTTTGTTTCATTATTATTTCTTATTGTTATCCCTTCCATGTTGATAAAAATTTAATTCGTATTTTTTGCTAATTTGTGTAGTGAATGAATTATCACACAATCGTTGCTGCTTAATCGGATTATGATTTATGTCCTCTTCGCCAAGATATCTTACATATTCCCACATTGTTTTTCTCATATTGAAAGAATATAGCCGAGCCTTGGACGTGAATAAGAAAATGGGCCGTCCATCTCTATTGGGCCTGACTGCTTCTAAAAGCCCATTAATTTGTATTTGAGTCTCCTATCGAAGAAAGTCGATCACTAGAAAGAAATGATGGCTTCAGACGCGGCAAAACCTACCCCTCTATGTCTCTCCTTTTCAAAACGATAGTAATAAAGCCCCTTTCATCTACTACGGCGAGCGTATCAAGATTGTCGTCATCGAATGTGAGAAGCCGTTCGAAAACCCTTTGTTTGTCGACAGTGAAAAGCCCAAAAATGTCGTCGTCTTCGTGGACATGTTCCAAGTGCACATTCATCAACTCGCCGACCAAGAATTCGCATTGTCGGATATGCCTTAACCCACAACAAACCGACCCGCCTTCGTCGTCGTCGAAACCCAAGTGGTCTTGTTCGGCTTGCACTTTCTTGAACCCTTTTAGCTGCACAGCCTGCGAAATATGCGGAAGGCGCGCCTCTGCTTCGCTGATATCCACGCTCGAAATCGACGAACACGACGAAATCGAGATGGGTTCTTCGATTGGCAGTGTTTTCTTTCCCCTAAAGGGCTGTGTCAGTACTGTTGGGAAGGAAAATAGTGAGAGCCCTATCGCTGTTGTTGGCGGTGGTGATGGTGATTGTAAAGATGTTGGTAAAAATACTTCCCTTGGAGCATTAAGGGCTTGTAATGGTAAGAGGAAACATTGGGAGGAGGATAACTCAAGTCGTGATGGGGTGAGTGATTTCAATAGGGTTAGGGCTGTTGAAGATGATGACGAGGTTGTTGAAATCAGATCAATGGGTATGCTTCTATCTCCGTTGTCCTGGTTATGTGGCCTTTGTCTCAGTTATCATCTTGATATTGTGGCCTTTGTCTCAGTTATCATCTTGATATTGTGGCCTTTTCATATGATTCCTTCCAGTTAGATTGATTCTGAATTTAAACAACGTATTATTATAATGCTAAAAGTAAAGCTTTTCAACAGGAGGTAATAATGGTGTTTCCAGTTCAGAATCGAAGGGACTGATAAAGATTTTGAGTTACAATGTTTGGTTTCGGGAAGACCTGGAGATGCACAATAGGATGAAAGCACTCGGCAACCTTATTCGCCTTCATTCACCTGATGTCATATGTTTTCAGGTCCCAAATCATGCATCTTCAGAGCTTCCTTTTACTTTATTTGTTACATTCACTACAACTAATCCTTAACTTCCGGATTGAATTTGTGTGTCTGTTTGTTTCAGGAGGTTACTCCTAATTTCTACGACATCTTCAAACACGCAAGTTGGTGGAAAGCATACACATGCTCAATACCAAAAGAGGAAGCATTTCCTGGAGCATACTTCTGTATGCAGGTGAGACATTTGTAAGAACTTTCGCATGAATTTGAATCCCATATATAGTTATTACACTCAATGACCTTTTGTAATGTGCTTTCTTGTTCATGGGCTTGCAATCTTTTTCGTGTCAGTTAAGTAAACTTTCTGTCAAATCCTATGATGCCCAACCATTCCACAACACAATTATGGGAAGACAGCTCCACGTCGCACGAATCGAAACGCTGTCCAAAATCCCACTAACCGTAGCCACGAGCCACTTGGAAAGTCCATGCCCGTCTCCTCCAACATGGGACCAAATGTTCAGCAAAGAAAGAGTCGCCCAAGCCAAGGAAGCTGTAAGAATCCTCGAAACTCATAAAAATGTGATCTTTTGCGGAGATATGAACTGGGACGATAAGTTAGACGGGCCATTTCCTATTTCTGGCCATTGGATCGATGCTTGGACCGAATTAAAGCCCGACGAAGTTGGTTTTACGTACGACACGAAATCGAACAAGATGCTTAGCGGCAATAGGAGCTTGCAGAAAAGGCTCGATCGATTCTTTTGTAAGTTGAAGGATTTCGATGTTAGGGAGATTGAGATGATTGGTAAGAATGAGATCCCAGGTTTGAGTTATGTTAAGGAGAAGAAAGTTAAGGGGCAGATTAAGGAGCTTGAGCTCCCTGTCTTTCCTAGTGACCATTTTGGCTTAGTCCTAACTATTACACCCAAGTGATTGTGTACTTTGTTAGGGTTGTTAAAACTACTTATTTAATGTTTTAGCTATCATTGACTTGCATAAAGTAATGCAATTATTATTTCCGCTCATCTCGGCGTCGGAGTTATAATTACAGGCGCATGTTATTTAGATCTATGTCAATTAATGCAACACACCGCTTTGAAGTTTGAACGTATAGAGATGCTTTCTCACATTTTCATGTACATTAAATACATTCCATCACTTGCTAATGTATATTGAAATAAGTAAAAAAGAGTAGCAATTTAAATCTCTAATTATTGCTGCAAGCTTCCATTTCCTTAATTATGTTTTGAGTACATAAATTAATAAATTATATCATGATCTGTACGCCTCACATGCATCAACGCATGAAATTACGGACAGATAAATACTAGGAACCAAGCATATATTCACACCTAAATACATAGTTATAATGGGGGCCAACTCAGGATATAATATTATGTGTATAATACAATTTAAATTAGAACAATATTATTAATCTAATGCCCTTGCCAGTGGTCACGCTACAAAAAGTCCCAAAACAGGGCACGTGAAAGGGGCAAAAGAGTCATTTCCGATCAACCTTCATAATTTTCTACGCGGTATTGGCGCACTCAAAGCACCACAGCTCACCCAGCCTGTCTATATATCCACAATGCATTAACCATTTCATAGATTCTATAAATTTGTGTTTGATTTTTTTGAAGTGTTTGAGTGAAAGAGCTGAAGAAGATGGGAGGGAGCGCTGGTGTGATGTGTTCTCTCGTCTTTGCAGTTCTTCTTTTCGCGCTAAGTGTTGTGAATGCTGACAACCCTTACAGATACTACACTTGGAAAGTCACTTATGGTGATGTTTATCCCCTCGGTGTCAAGCAGCAGGTGTTTGATTAAATGCCTCTCAAGTATTTCTTACCGATTCATACATACATGCATACGATTGGAGCATTGTAGATGATATGCATTTGCTCTCTGTGTCGCAGGCAATCTTGATTAATGGCCAATTTCCAGGTCCTGAAATAGACTGTGTGACCAATGATAATCTTATCATCAGCGTATACAACTACCTAAACGAGCCATTCCTTATTTCTTGGTAAGCACATTCCTTAGTTTCTGTTCTGTATAATGCGTGTATATTCTTGAAAATGGATTTATTTCAAAGAAGTGCTCGATCTGTTTCCTTCCTTCCTAACTTTGGTAATCGTGCTCTGCCTCTAAAATTATCAGCATGTGAGTGTATGGTCTTGTCTTGTCTTATCGTAGCACGTGATATGATCTGTAGATCTCTTACACCCTTAATCTTAAACAAAAAAAAAAGCATCGTTCTTTAAGATTTTGGGCAGCAGCTGAGTCTTGAAAGATTCTCTTCTTCGCATGATCTGTACTTCATCGCCAGGAATGGGATACAGCAGAGAAGAAACTCGTGGCAAGACGGCGTTTCGGGCACAAACTGTCCCATCCCACCTGGGAAGAACTTCACCTACGTCATCCAAGCCAAGGACCAAATCGGAAGCTACTTCTATTTCCCCTCCCTCGGCCTCCACAAAGCCGCCGGAGGCTATGGAGCCATCAAAGTCTACAGCCGTCCTCGAATCCCAGTCCCCTTTCCACCGCCCAGCGGCGACCACGTCATACTTGCCGGCGATTGGTTCAAGAGAAGCCACAGAGTAAAGCTTTAGATCATCATCATCATCTGTTTCTTACAGCTGATCTTGGCTCTAACCATTCGATGCCTTGCTTTCAACTCCATTGCAGAACCTCAAGTACATCTTGGACAGTGGCCACGAACTTCCTTTCCCCGACGGGCTTCTGATCAATGGGCGTGGCTGGAATGGTTATACATTCACCGTAGTGCCAGGTGATGAGTTCATACATATAATGTGACATGCATGCCTTTTGAACTCTTACTTCTTGCAGCATTGCTTAAAGAAGAACACTGCGTTTCATTACAGGGAAGACATACAGATTCAGGATATCAAACGTAGGCCTATCGACGTCCCTAAACTTCAGAATCCAAGGGCACACGATGAAGCTAGTCGAGGTCGAAGGGTCCCACACGGTTCAGAACACGTACTCATCCCTCGACATACACTTAGGGCAGTCCTACTCCGTCTTGGTCACCGCCGACCAGCAACCAAAGGATTATTACATCGTCGTGTCCACACGCTTCACCTCCCAAGTACTGACCACCACAGCCATTCTCCACTATCAAAACTCCCAAACCCGAGTTTCGGGCTTTCCCCCCGCCGGGCCCACCACCGACGTCTACTCTTCCTTGGCCCAAGCCCGAACCATTCGGTAATAACATACGCACTCTACCTCGCTGTTTCTTTCTTACTATATTCGTGATCTTGTTTTCTAACACTCTCTTGTTTTCTTACAGGCGAAACTTGACAGCTAGCGCGCCGAGGCCGAACCCACAAGGCTCGTACCACTATGGGCTCATCAAGCCTTCGCGAACCGTAATCCTAGCCAACTCGGCTCCTTACATCAATGGGAAGCTGAGGTACGCTGTCAACGGCGTGTCCTACGTGGCGCCCGACACGCCCTTGAAGCTAGCCGACTACTTCAAAATCGGTGGGGTTTTCAGCCTCGGCAGCATCCCCGATCGGGCCAACGCCAACGGGGGAAATTCTTACCTCTCCACCTCTGTGATGAACGCCGATTACCGTGCGTTCGTCGAAATCGTTTTTCAGAACTGGGAAAACAGCATCCAATCGTGGCACGTCGACGGCTATGCTTTCTTCGTCATGGGGTCAGTCTAATCTATCTCCATTTTCTTCTGTTTATCGTGCGCTTTCTTTTTTTTTCTGTTCTTGAATTACTTACTGTGAGTGCGACAGAATGGACGGCGGGCAATGGACCGAGGGGAGTAGGTCGAGGTACAATCTGAGGGACACGGTTTTTCGCAGCACAGTTCAGGTACTTGGCTATGTGTCTCTCCTGCGTAATAATTGCCTCGATTTTTTCTTTCTTTCTTTCTTTCTTGGCCGTAAGTATGAACGAATGGACGAACGAACGACAGGTGTACCCGAGATCTTGGACGGCGATATACATAGCGTTGGACAACGTAGGAATGTGGAACATAAGATCGGAGAACTGGGCAAGGCAATACTTAGGACAGCAGTTGTACCTTAGAGTTTACACGACTTCTACCTCGTTCAGGGACGAGCTGCCCATTCCGAGGAACGCTCTTCTCTGCGGCCGAGCCAAAGGGCGACGCACAAGACCGTTTTGATGCTTCGATACTGTCTGTCCGTCACGAGAGGGTGACCGAGAGATTTTTACTACACAACTCTATTCGTTTAGTTAGCGTTGAGGTTTTCGAGCTCAAAATCTCTTCTTTCAAACATCGTCATCGTTTTCATTAATTATTGTTTTTACAGTAACGGTATTTTGAGATTCACCTACTGTTTTACACTAACTTGACAACAAGATCCATATTTCGATCAACGGACAGATTTCGGCGTCACACTTTCGGCCATTGCGGGCTCACAACCTGCGTAAGAGAAGTTGTCATTCAACTACTCTCGATTATCCATTTTAAGAAAATTACACTTCTAAGACTAGATAATAAAGAAATCAGCCTAGACTCCAGCTTAAGTTTTAGTTGAAATGGTCATTCAACAAACTTAAAATAAGCTGGTCGAGAAACTAATATAAAATAACTACGAACCTCGAGCGTGCTGAAAACTAGCCTCATTCGACTGGCAACGACCGACGGCTCTTCGGCGTAACCCATCACCGCCATCTGCTCGAGCTGTAGGGTCTTCACGGGAAGCCTACGCTTGTACGAAAAAAGAGTAACCCAACCTTCGTTAATTATTACACCGCCAAAATCGACCTTACTTATTACGTGAAATACGTTAGGCGGTCTCAATCTCACCAAGCCATTCCCCTCATGTAATAGGCGTTCGCTATTATTGCACAAAAGCCCTTCCACTGAGCCAACATGCCCGAAGAAACAGGCGGAGTTTCCGACCACCTAACCACCGTCGGCTGAGGCGTGCAGAGGATCGTCATGAATACTATGCTCAGCCACATTATGCATTCGTCTACCTATGTGATTATTATTTATTTATTTTTTTTTCAAATTTCGAAATCGAAATCAAAATCGAAATCAAAGGATGGTGTAATTTTAGTAATAGAACTTACTTCTTGCGAGAAGATCCTAGATTTGAGGCCCGTAGTACCACCGTATGCTTGCATATCTTCGATTTCTATCCCCGACTCCTTTACGTCGATGAGCTCTTTCCTCAAGCCTTCGTCGGTGCAGCCCAGCGCATATGCATTGACGCCGGCGCTGATGAACTCCTAAAAACGCATTTATATTATATTTTCTTTTACATCGAATACTTTAGATCAATAATAAGCTCATAGTCAATTCAACATGTAAGGAAAGGAAAGAAAAGAAAATGAAAGAGTATACTTTTAGGTTGTCACCTCCTCCGCGGTCGGCGAAGTTGCGATAACGCCGGAACAAGCTGATGGCTATGTTGCGCGACGATCTGTATTCGTTTTCCGAAGAAACGAATTCTTGGGACAGACACTGGAAAACATAAAAGGAAAAAATAAATGTAAGAGAAAGGATCATTGAGTTGATTTTAACATAAGAAAGCTCACCAGCCATTTCTTGGAAGTGATTTGATGAGACAAGCATCGAACTTTGAGTTGAGAAGAAGACGGGCTCGGATAGGCTTTCGGGCCCTTAACAGGGCCCGAAGCAGAATTCGTAATGATGGTGATCATGGGTTTGATGTAATGAGCTTGACAAGTATTGAACGGCGCAGGATTGTTGAGCGTCGACATAGTTGAAGAACTAAGAGCTTCCAAAGTATCATCGGTACAAGTTCATACATAAGTCAATAATCTTACACATGGTTTCGATGTCATAAGACATAAATATCAGGGAACAAAAAGATAGGAAATTTACCTTACCCGTCTATTTTCATCAATTCATCTAAATCCCAGATCAGGAAAAACTATTTTTGTGAAAATCAAAGAGGTAGACGATAAATCCAAGAATCTAGAGACCTGTCAGCAACTTATGCAAGATAAACTCGAGTGGATATTATTTTAAGAATCTAACACGAAATCCAACGGGGGCCACGAATTTTGTGAATGGTCATGGAGATTGCTCCATGTAAGATCCTCAAATCACCATAAAAATCAAGAAAAATAGAATCTTTTTTCAATTTTTCTGGTTGATGATGGCAGGTGGAATTTCGAGAACTCGTCGAGCGACATCATATGGATCGTCAAACTAAAATTGGTATGTTTTATACAATGCTGTTTTGCTCCAATTATTGCTCTCTTTGGGCGAATGGTATAGCAGTCGGAACGGGCCAAGACTTCGGGCCTAAACGGGCTGGACCATTTGGTTAATTTTGGCCCGTATCACAAAATTAAATAGGTGAATCTATTAATACATTGGAATGAATTCCCAGTTAAAAAGCAAAATGGAAACGATATTGAGAGTTCAATAGAGGTACAACTGTAGTCAAGTCAATGGGGATGGAATGTATTATATTATAATGACACTTAGGGGGTGTTTGTTTCAGGTGATCCAACATTACGGTGATACACACATCACGGTGATGTGGGTATCACCGGAATGTGGATCAAGGTGATATGTCATCAGTGTGTTTGTTTTAAGGTGATATTTCATTTTGCAGATCAACGTGATATTGAAGTATTCTGTTTGTTTAATCACTGTGATGTGTATGGTGATGTTGTATAAATGTCATATTTGACCCTATACATATGACTTAAATAATGTGTTAAATTTTTTTAAGGTGATATTTTATGTGATAATCATTAATATATTAAAATATACATTTAATTTATAATATATACTTTTTTTGAATATAAGTTTTAATATTTTTAAATAACTGAAATATTTTTAGATTTAATTATGTTAATCATGTAATTATATTTATAATGGCATATAAAGTAATAATGTTAAAATATAAGGGGTATTCTCGTCCATTAAAAAGTTAGATATATCACCTCATCACCGTAATGTTGGATCACCTAGGTTTTTTGGGGTGATCTGAAATATGAAATATCACCCCGTTTTCATCACCTAGGTGATCCATCATTCCGGTGATGACTCATCACCTAGACTAAACAAACACAGTGATAAGTGGTAAACGATTGGATTACGGTGATGTTTTGGAATATCACTCCAAAACAAACACCCCCTTCATATTTTTAAAGCAGGCGATCAGTGAAAGAAAGGGTGTATTCAAGTCAATAACGTATCTCACTCATCTTAATTTAAAGTCTTATCCACCAAACAATCCAATGACTAACGCGTCTAAACAAACTGAATTATTTTATTTTAGGAAGAATTATTTTCATATAGAACGGACAAACCGCTCATCTACATTATTTGGGATGATTAGTGCTGTATTTAATTTGGATCGCCATTGACCGCAATCCCTTCGTTAATGATGTTTTGGTTGGGAAAATCAATTTATTTATTTTAATCGAATATATAAATATTTATGAGGTAATAACAAGAAGATTCGTTACCAAATAGGGGTCAACGCTTCTGGCCGAAATCCGATCACACAGCCTGTACAAGCGATTTTAAATAAATAACCTTTCAAAGCATTAACTATATATAATGAGTTAAATAAACTTCATTTATTACTAATTAATTATTTTCAGCTAAGATCAATCGACGTGGAAGCTGCCATGGAGCATCGCAATAGTCTACGGCAAATTACATATTTACGTGTCAAACAACAATAGCCGGAGATTGTTGACTTATAGTACATCAGGCTATTACATCAAAGGTTCTCCATATGGTTCAAACAAAGGTGGTCCTAAATATCTTTACCCCTCTTCAAGAAAACCAAAGAAACAAGCATAACAAGTAATCAATGAACTTTTGTCTTTTTCGCTTTGGGATACATTATCGTCCAACAGTAACAGCTGATTTCAATAATAACAAAAAACAATAGAACAATTTAGAAATAATATCAAGAAATCTATGGAAGAAAGGAGAAAAAACTAGAAAAAAAAAAAATCACAAACTTCCCTATACAACGACAATCACTAATTAACACCCATTAAAACCACCGCCATTCTTGTTGCTAGTATTTACGCCGGCATTATTATTAGCATCGCCGGCTTTGTTGTTCGAACCAGCGATGATCGAAGAAATGGCCTGAGCTAAAGCAGCCGAGAAATGTGGGTCGGCCGTGATCGCACTTATCGCATCGGCAGAAATGGCTGGGTTTTGTTGCGCCGCCCCAGCAGAAGATTCTCCGACAAGATGACCGCCGCCGCCGCCGGCTTCTTTACCAGACATCTGCAGACCAGAAAACCTCGACTGATTATAAAGGGCTTGTCCGAAAACCTGAGGTGGAGGGGGAGGAATTTGAGGCGAGTTTTGGTGTTGAAAGGGAAATTGAAAGTGTGGTGCTGATGGGCTTAATGTTGTTAATTGCTGCGAATTAGGGTTTGTAATGCTGTTGTTCGGTGTTTGTGTGAGGTCTAATGTGACCGTTGGAAATGGGGCAGAAGCTGAGATTGTGGCCATGTTCGAGGAGGACGATGAATTATTATAGGGAAGGATGGTTCTTGCGAGGAAATTAGGGTTTATCATGTTGTCTAAGCTTGACATGGAGCCAGACAAGAGCATGTTAGCTGCGGCCGAGGTTGTGTTTGCCATGGCTATGGCGGTGGGCGGCAGCATATGGTTGTGATTTCCTTCGTATGTAGTGATCAAGATTGTGTTGTCCTCCGCGCATCTTTGAACCTAATATATATACGCAGACATACGACGAAGTTGTTATTGCATGAGAATAGGAACGAAATCCATTTATAAGATTAAGTTTTTTAATTATTACCTGTTTTCGAACGGGACAACCAACAGTCATGGTGCAGCGGTAATAAGCCCGAGGAAAGGGATTGCCTTTCGCCATCTTTTGACCGTATTTCCTCCATTGACACCCATCGGAAATCTGTACGAAAGAGAACATTTATATTTAGACACAGAAAGGAACATTTAAAAAGTTTTTCTTGATTGATTTGTGAAAATTGATTTATTACCATGGGAGCTTCTGATCTGGCCCGTACGGAGACACGGGCTTTACGCATGGTGGCTTCATTTGATTGATCGACGCTCTTCGGAGGATTAATATCATTATCGCCGTTGAGTTTAGGAGCTTTGTTATTGACGTCAATATTATTACACAGTCGTCGTTCTTGAGAACCAGCGGCGGCAGGGCTTTCCTCTCTATCAATCGCCGTCCGCTTATTATTTCTTGACGACGGCGACCCAGAAATAGTTCTTTCGTCCGATGAAGAATGAGATATTTCTCGGCCGTCGGCGTTCGAAGGAGGAACTTGCAAGAACTGCCTCGGAACTATTTCTTCTACTCTTACGACGGCGTCTGCAGGTTTATGCTTCGTCGTCGTCAGATTCATTAGATGCATCTTAAGTGCTGTGTAGTTGTTGCTGACGTGGCTTAGCATTCCTTTTAACCTTTGGTTCTCAGCGTTCATTCTTTCTAGTTCTACTCGGAGATGAGCCATCTAATCAACAAAATCATCATCTTATTCATATATTTTTATTACACAACTCAGAGAGATATGCAAACAGTAGTAGGGATAAGATAGTAATCAATACCTCAACAAGCTTTGCTCTTGTCTTATCTTCACCATCCGGCGACACGTCATCATCCACCGTCGATTGATCGCTTCGAGTATTCGTAGTCATCACAAGCTGCAAACCAGTCTATACATACAGAAAAAGAGAACGAAACTTAACACCATCTCCTTCCTATATATCTATATATAAACCTACATATACACATGACGCAACACACACATGTTTATATCATTCACGTACGTTAACGTCGTCGTCGTGGTCGACTGTTCTGAGCTTATCTTCTTCAGGAAATAACGGATTCTCCTTCTTGACTGCTATAACAGCGTTGTTATTAGATTCATTCTTGGACTCTTTCCTATCATCAGCGAAGAAATCAACTTCATTAAGAGACGACGATTGCTCCTTTTCTCTAACAGGGCTTGAATCTTGAGGAGACAACATCGCACGAGCCTTGCTCGCGTGATTACTATCGATCAACCTCGGACTCAGATTGAATCCAAACACGGTCTTGTTTTTCAAAAACCCAGTTTGATGAAGATGATGATGGCTATTATCAGAAGTTTCAAGGGTGAGCCCCCATCCTTTGTCCATATATTATATAAAACAAAAACTCAAAGATATATGTGTTGAATTAAAAAGCAATGTGTTGCGAATAAAATATGCTTGGAAAAGGAAAAAAGGAGGAGAAAGGTATGAAAATGTCAAGAATCTGAGAAGTCTGTAACAAGTGCAATAAGTCTGTAACAAGTGCAATGGACGTGGGTATATATAAGGGTTTTCCCGAACCAAACTTTTTCTTTTTTCTTTTATCTTTTCTGGTCTAAATGAAGACCAGAAATTTCAAAAAGAAGGTACTGTCATCTGTGTGTGTGCTGCGTGTGAAAATTTAAATGAAATTACGACATTTTATTCATTACTGACGTAAGGCGGTGCGTCAGGGATGGGCCCCACAATCGTAGACTTTGAGAAATGAGAGAGCCTTCCGATGAGTTTCTTTACTCAAGACTTTACTTTGACTCGTACTTGGAAAGAAACAAATATATCAATTTTCGAATTTATTTTCAAGTTTCAATCGTCATTAATCTCATAATATATTGAGTTTTAAGTTTTAACCCTTTTTTTCTTCAAATTTTATAATATTTAAAGCTATTCAATATTTTTCACTTGCAAAAGATTTTTATGAGGTCCCTCAAAATTGAGCATATTAATATAAAAAACTCGTTTTAGCCCATATGACAAGATCCATAAGTGAACATCATAAATATGTATATCATTCATATAATTTTATTTTATTAAATAAAGAGCAGATATAGAATTCAAATTTCGTAAATGTAAAAATATCCAGCGGCCCAAACTCAGCGGCGCGTTTCACGTGATCAATATGAGAAGGTAAAGTCAACCAATTCAACGGACAAGATCTTAGCCTTCGTATGATTGTGTCTTTGACGACTGGATTATTGTTACCTTAACATTACTTTATATATGTGATGGAAATCAATCTATTTTTTTTACTTGTCGGTAAAAAAAAAAGAAAAAAAAATAACGTGATCCAGTATGATGCTGAAGAATTTGATGGGTCCTCAAAATTAATGAATATCTTTAATTTGGTCCAATCTATTTGAATTTTAGGGTGGAAAGATGAGGGCGTGCGGGTGTGTGTGTGTGTATGGACAAAAGCGTTGACTGTTGACTGCTTCATAATCTGATTTAATTAACTCAATATGTTTCCAAGATATAATATAGCACATTTGAATGAAATTATATCTTTGGTTGATAATTAAACAGCTCAACTTGATTTTGAAAGCGGGTTAGTCTGATTTAAACTAGTCATGCAATAGTATTTATGGCTTGGACTTTCGATGGCATTTAACGTGACGATATTAAATTTTTCTTTTTTGTTGAAACTTTCGTGGGAGTTGTAACATGCTTATCTAATTAATGCAATGAATATAAAATGACATATAGAAATTAGATTACGGATCCCGTAAATGATTTTGGTCAATAAATTGGGCAGTTGATTCATTAAAATAATGAATGAAAAAATTATCAAAATATAAATATATAAAAACCACTTGCCCTTCACTAACTTGTATTTTATGTAACCATCGGCATCACGCATTCATAATAACTCGTATCGTTATCACCACTGCTAGTGACACATAGTGAGGTGAGGGGTTCACTTTATTTAATTATCTATATTTTTCCAACTTCTAACTAAAACAAAGGTAGGTTAACATAAATGCTTTTAATTTCCCATGTTATTTTATAAGAATAGACACGAAATATATCAATGGTTTTGGAATTTCTACTGCGTAATGAATTTTAATTTTAATTTGAAAATTTTTCAATTGAAGTGACCAATTTATAATTTGTTTGTCACTAGTTATTACAAAATTCAAGGAACAAGAAGAGAACGTCGACTAAGAGAGGCCCTCAATGTCGCAGACAATTAACAAAATCGCGTTGAAGACAAAATGAAAAGTTGACTCAAATACACATTATTATTTACCGCAAATACAGACATATATATAATATTGTAATAGGCAATCTGATTTTCTTCCCATGACGTAGAAAAATAGGTCTTATTGGAGTAGGTGTGATTGGACCATTTATTAATGTTATTTCGGTAACTCGAGAAAATGGTTAGCATGATGCTATTGACATTAAATTGTTCACTTTAATGCAGGGTAGCGTAGACTGCGGAGTTTTAAATTATCTACTTATATGTCTATTTTACAATATATATTTTATGCGTTCTTGAATTTCTTATGGATGACGAAAATACTATTTTTTTCAATTTTATTTGCAAATTTTGATAGATTCGTTAAGTCATATTGCTTCGCACATTTCTTCAAGATGAAATAATGAATGTAGAAGAAACAAAACGTGATGCATCAATCGTTTTATGTCATTTAGCAAATTTTTCCATGACTCCAAATCGAATATTACTAAGTTGGATTGGGTCCACACTAATTGGACAACGAACAAGCTTGATAATATCCCAAGTTAAACTTAAAAAGATAAATTCCCTCCGTCCCACTATCTTTTGAACATTTTAATAAATCGGACGTCCCACATCTTTTTTACATTTCCTTATTTAGTAAAAAACCATCACAAACAATCAATATAATAATATTAAATATTCTTAAAAGACGTGTCAAAATATACACTTTATTACCTTTTAATTGTACTATATATTAAAATATTCAGTTTCTTAAAAACAGCGCCACACCCCAAATGTCCATAAATTACTGGGACAGATGGAGTAACAAATTAGGAAAAGGAGTCATTAACTTTCTCATTTAACTGGGCTTGGGCCTTTTCCTTGGTTTTTATCCCACACCGATAGGAAAAGAAGCCACGTCTGCTTCTTTTTTATATAAAGAAGGTCATTTGTATAGTCAAGGCTAATTGATAAATAAAACAATAAAAACTTGACAGAGAACGATATCAATATTGTGTGATTGTAATATATTGATATGATGTGGTCATGACAAGAAATTATATGCTCAGAGTCAATAGGATTGGTTGGGCCAACTTTGGTCCTAATAAATCAATAATGGGCTAAGGTTCATCATTTTACTTCATATAGTTTCGAGCACGACACTACCATTTCTTTATTTAATTTTTCTCCAAATTGAAATTTCGAACTGCTTATATTGGAACAAGAAGGTTTAGTCCAATTAGATATTTTGAATTTTACGATAATACAACCTTCCAAAACATCGAATTACACCGTGTGTATACCGTGTGTATTATTATCCAAGGGAAATATGACAACCATAATGCCGGCACCTATTCAAATACGATAAATGACATAAAGAGGAATCATGCTTTTGTCATAAACAACCAAAGAAAAGAGGTAAGACTGCAAAAATGTTTTCTCATCTTATGTCTTCACGACCTTGTTAGTATTATATATCTCTCTTTTCCCCAAATATTATTTTATTCTTCTAAAGGAGAGCGTTCACACATGATGATGATTATTACAACAAGTCAACAAGACATCTTCGAAACGCTGTAGTATTTATTACAATATGAGCGATGTGCCATTTGTTAAAAGTTTCTGATGGGTGCCCTTTTTTCGAATCGTTCAAATACTTTTACATATGTTATACACGTATTAGGGTTTGTTTTTAGATTATTTAAATAATACAGTTACTTGGGTCATCGTACACCTATGGGACTTTTTTTCTAGTAACTTAGTCTAAGCCACATAAAGCCAGTGCGTCGTGTATATAAGTAAACCTAGAGAAACCTCTCATTCTCCATCAGTCTTATTATTATACATTTCTGCAACCTTAAAAAAAAAAAGAATCAAGTATGATTTTCCCGCACGCAAAATCGAAACTTTTCATGTGCACCATTGTTTTATACTCATGTGTTTTGATCCCAGTTGAGGAAACGATCAAAGCATTCCAAAGTATTTTAAGCTTCTTCGGTTTCAACCCTAACCAGTATCAACATGAGTTATTACAAGAGATTGCTCCTTCGTATGACGATGTTGATATCGAAGTCTCGACGTTTCAAGAATTGGGATTTTCGAGCTATAATATGATCGACGATGGAGAAGGAGAACAAGGTTGCTCGATTTGCTTGATGGAGTATGAGAAGGAAGACTTAGTACATATGCTTCGAAGGTGTAAGCACATTTTTCATGCCGAGTGTTTTAGCAAATGGCTTCGTAGATGCCAATATACTTGTCCTTTGTGTAGGTCGTCAGTGGTTTTAATTTCCTAAGTTATTTTCTTTCTTTCGTTTTCAATAAAACTGTAATGAATCGATCGATTCGATATAGTGTAGTTTGTGTTAGGACAGAAAAATGTTTATTTGATTGATGAAGCTCGAGTTTGGGTTCGTGTAGTCTAATTAAAAGGTCCAATTTCATCTTTGTCTTGGTCCAGTTTGGAGAAGTATATTCTTAATAATATAATGTAGTTCTTATCGGGCATAAATTTTACTTAATAAATTATATTTAATTTGGTCAGAGGAGGTTTTTACTAGAGAACACATAAGCATTTGGAATATTTAATCGACGTTGAACGGGGTACATGATTCTTTAAGCAAACGTAACAGAAAAAAAAAAAAAGACTTGGTACACATAATAAAACTATTAATGGTACATAATAAAACCATTAACTTATAGAAACAACAAATAACAAGAAATGTAAAGTCTTGCTGGCATCGACTCTTTAAAACAAGCCGCAACATCTCTGCACATTGTTAAAGAAGACACAATAATCAAATAGAAGGCCTTCTAAGAAAGATATGATTGCTATATATATATATATATATATATATATATACACACACACACACACACACACACACAAACCTTTGGTTTTCTCTCCTTCTTTGGACTCTTCATATAGTGATTTGTATTCTGATCGTTGTGAAATATGGGCATGGGAGGGATTTTATTAGCTGCTATTTGCTTCTCCTCCTTCACTCTATTGAATATTACTGTAAACCCTTCGCTCGATTTCGGATTATTCTCGTCCCACTCCCCGAATTTCGGCACCGAAACTGACCTACACGACTGCGAAAATAAATAAAAAAAACTATGAAATTTAGTGAGTTTAATATGATCTCACATTGAAAAAAAGTCATAGACACTTACGAAATCTTCACTTGTAAATCTGCTTCGATCAGATTTATCACGTCGGTGTTTAAACTTGAATATCGAAGTCGATGAATTTCCACTTAGGCTCGATTCTGAAGAAATTTTTCTTCGCTTTGGAGTGTTATTATTCTTTTGCGTATAATTCGAAGTATTAGAATACTTGAAGGCCTCGGGATTCTGCTCGGGGTCGTTAGGGTTTATCCTAACAACCGAACCAATTGATTTTTCTCGACGAGCGTTTTCGAAGAAGGCTGTGTATGGTATGTTATCACTATCCCAGTCTCCGAATTTTGGAACTTGAGGTGTTTGTTGATTCTGTTATGAAGTAGCAAAAATATAATAAAAATTATATTATGACATGAGAACTAGTTTTGGTAATGAATAAACACAATGAATGAAAACTTACTGCCATGAAAGAGCTATGAAGGTGAGAACGAGGTGTTGGTAATTCCTTTTGTTGTTGTTCGATTTTGAGACAGAACGACCTTATTATAGTGCCTTAATAGTCGAGTTATGAATTAAAATATTTTGAGATGTGATGATTAAAATTTATCGATATTAAGAAAACTACCCAATGTTTGCGTGTGGACCCCATAATAGGTTCGGAAATTCCAATGAAATCGGCTTCCACATATTGGTCCGTTACATTTTGGCTGATGCAATAATAATATATTAACAATATTATCAATGTTCATTTCCCTTCACAATCGACGTCCTTCGTCTCATCTTTTATTGGCTCTAAGGAAGTTATAAACAATAATCCAGTTAGTTACAGTGCATTGCTTAATTAGACTTGGCAATGTACATATCTTCTCACAAAAATCCTATTAATTATAAATTCTTTTTTGCTTTTTTTTATTATTTTCGTTGTAAGCTATTCCCACGTATGCCATGTCTTGCTTTTTACTCCCAAAGAATGTCTTGGATGATCTTCAGAAGCTCTTTGCACGTTTTTGGTGGGGATCATCGGCCCAAGCGGGGATTCATTGGTTGAAATGGAAAAGCATTTGTTGGCCGAAAGCGCATGGTGGTATCGGTTTTCGAGAACTGCGCCAATTCAACCTTGCCCTTTTGGCTAAGCAAGCCTGGCGTATCCTCACTAAACCGGAAAGTCTTCTGGCTAAGATTCTTAAAGCGAAATACTTCCCCGATTGTGATTTCCTTAAGGCTTCGGTTGGAGCAAGCCCATCGTTAACCTGGCGCGCAATCGTCGAGGCAAAAAACATTCTCAAACTCGGTGTTAGGTGGCAGGTTGGCTCTGGATCTCAGGTCCGGGTTTGGTCAGACCCATGGCTTCCCCGACCTCGCACTTTTAAGCCTATTACACCGTCCTCGCCGGCGATTGTTGATTTGAAAGTTTGTGATCTCCGTCATCCGTTCTTTCTAGCATGGAACGAGACACTTGTCCGGTCTTTGTTTTTTCCAGTTGATGCCGAATGCATTCTTGGCCAGCCACTTAGTATCGAGTCATCCCCTGACAAGATTATTTGGCATTATTCAAAAAATGGCCAATTTACGGTTAAATCGGCTTATTGGGTTGCTATGTCAGAGGATAATATTTCCGACGCGGAACCAAGCTCGGGGAAGTCATTGTGGTCATTCTTATGGAAGTCGCACGTTCCCCCTCGTGTCAAAGTGTTTGCATGGCGGCTTTCACGCAACCTCCTTGCCTCGGCTGTGAATTTGGTTCGGCGGAAATGTTTATCATCTGAAAGTTGCAGCCGATGTGGTTTCAGCGTGGAAGACGCTCGTCATATCTTCACAATTTGTCCGTCGTCGAAGCCCTTATGGATTATGGCTGGTTTCCCAATGCACCTTGTTCGTTCTTGGACAGGCTCGGCCGAGGAATGGCTTCGAAATTTGTCGGATTCTCTTGTGGCAGCTGATTTCGACCGTCTCCTTCTTGTGTGTTGGGAAATTTGGCGATCCCGTAATAAGTGGCTTTTCGAGGGGATACATGTGGATACAGCTACTGCGATTAACCATTGGCCGGAGCTTGAACACGGAAAAGAGGCAGCTACGAACATCAACCGATTGGCACAATGCGCGCCGACGAAATGGTGTTCCCCGGAGAACGGAGTGATTAAATTGAACTTCGATGGCGCTATCCACAAAGATAAGCCCGGGGCGTCTTTCGGCATTGTTGCGCGGGATGAGCATGGTGTTTGCTTGCGATGGTGGACCCGTTTTATTCGAGGAGTACAAGACCCAGAAGTGATCGAAGCTACAGCAGCACGGGAGGCACTTCGGTTTGCGCTGGCTGAAGGATGGAGGCACATTATTGTGGAAGGGGATTGCCAAGGTGTCATAAATGCTTTATGCAGGCAATGTGTTGAGTCCTCTACGATTGGAAGTATTTTACAAGACTGTGCGTCCTTGAGGGTTTCTTTCGAATACGTTTCTTTCTCATTTGTTAAAAGGGAGGGTAATGTCGTTGCTCATACTTTTGCCAAATTCCTGAGGGGGAATGCGACTGGTTGTACACCTCCGTCCCAATATTTGGCGACATTATTGTATGCGGATCTCTGCTCAGTTTGAATGAATATCCATTATCTCAAAAAAAAAAAAAATTTACCAACTTTAATGTCCTTTTAAACAATTTTATATGATTATACATCAAATATTATTATTATTTATTTTCCTTCAGCTGAAGATGGTGTAGTTCCAAACCGACAAAGGCGAAAAAAAGGGTTCCTGATATCTAGGGATTGGAAATCTTTAGAGGTGGATTGGCTATTCAGCCAAGAAACCCCTGTTTCGTAACTGGCATAGGCGTTCGTCGAAAACATGAATTGGTACACATTTTTTTTGTAATATCTTTAGTAGCCCTTGTTACGTGGAATTATAATTTCTTGTTCCCATCGTTTCTACCACAGTACATCCCAATGAATATCGTGAAATATGTTCATGTTGACATATGCCCGATACAATACGGGCTGTCGACCCGATGGGCAGAAAGTTTCAGTTGAAGCGCTCGGTATGGAAGAGCGACAGGTTAATTACATTGACGGTTGGAAGAAGTTATGCAACACAAATAATGTAGACGGAAAAGATCGTTGCGTAGTCGAGTTTGTTAAGACGGGGAATAAACGAGACTGAACTTCACTTGAAGATCATCCGCGCCAGTGAGCTCGAGCATTTGAACCATTAAATATCGTGTTGGATCATAGTTTGTTGCAACTTTTTTCTAAAATTTGTGAGACTAATGTTTTTAATATTATGTGGTGTTGGAGATGCTTGTTTTGTTTTGTTTTGGTACAATCTCATTTTGAGTTTGTTTTGGTTATATTTGTTGTGTTTTATTGTTTTTATAATTATTCTATGCTGTTGAAGGTATGGGCAACAACATGCAAGATACATGCTTATAGATAAATGGCAAACTATATGTATGTAACAGATTTAGTAATTTTTACTAAATCTCAACAAAGAATAACCAAAATGGCAATTATATTAAATTATTATGCCATAAAAAATTTAATAATACAGCTCATTTCTTGCTGTTCATTAACAGTCTCTCAAGCTATGAAAATAAGGCCCATATTTTAGTTGGGCCAAATTAAACCAACAAGACAAATCAGCCTTCTGGCCGGGTAAGAAGAATATACTCCGTCATATCAGCTGCTAAAAATCTTGCAATAAACGACAAAATAAAAAGATATTTCTACATTGACCCCAACCGTCAAACCTTTTTTATGCGATCAAAATCCCCTTCAACGATGGCTGTTTTGTTTCCATTCCATCCAAGTAAAGAAGTAGCCCACCGAAATTTAGTTTGTGTCAATTTAAAAGTCGATATCTTTCCTTTGAATGAGCTAAAGTTAGGCCGTGGCATCTCATAACCAGCAAAAAAAAAATGCCGACTTTAATTTCTTGTCCCGTGGTTTCTGGGATTTCACCTTCAGCTAAGGACTTAAGATTTTCATCATCTTTATGCAATTCTAAGAAACGGATAGCTTTGAGTTTTTGTGGGTCAGTTGATAGCCGCCTTCTCGCTTCACGATTTTACGTCTCCTGGTATGTTGGTGATTCTCTCTTTCTGGGTTTGTGTTTATGTGATGGGAATATGTATCCAATTGATTATTGAATGATAAAAGGTGCTCATGATTAAGCAGCGTAGTTTGTCTATGATTTTATCCTCCGCTTTTGAATGGCTGGTTCATGTTTGATACCTGGTAAAGTTGTATATCATCAGGAAGTTATCATTACATATATATGGCTCTAATTCGTTCCTTACATGGTGTTCCTCTTTCTAATTTGCTTTGTGATTGTGGGGGGAAAATAGTAAAAGATCACTTCAAGTTCGAGCTACAACGTTGCAAGAGGATGAAGAGAAAGTGATGGTGGAGAAGTCGTTTGATCCACGAAGCTTTCCGGGGAAAGAAGAGACAGCTGCATCAATTGAGGGTTCAGCCACGAGTGATTCAGCTAACTGGATTATAAAAATCGAGCAATCGATAAATATTTTTCTTACTGTAAGTTTTAACTTCCCTATCATCACGAAGCTTGGTTTGATTTGTGACCCATAATTGGATGATGAGTTGTTCATGTAAGTTGTGGTGTTTCTTGATTTATATCTAACGGAGTCTATCTACAATTTCAGGACTCAGTGATAAAGATTCTTGACACGTTGTATCGTGATCGCCATTATGCAAGATTTTTCGTTCTAGAAACTATCGCAAGAGTCCCATATTTTGGTATATTTCATGGATATTTTGATGTTCAGTGGAATATCAGAAAACTTTCTTACCTTATTATTTTACTCGGCCTTTATTTTTATTTCTTTGGCAGCTTTCATGTCCATTCTTCACATGTACGAGAGCTTTGGATGGTGGAGAAGAGCCGATTATCTGAAAGTTCATTTTGCCGAGAGTTGGAATGAGATGCATCACTTGCTCATCATGGAAGTAATATTCTGATCATTTCGAATTTAGGTTTTATTTGATTTTTCCATAGAAATAGTTCACAACTTTTCCGACATAATCCCGTGATTAAATTTGAGAGCCAAGTCGATTCACTCAACAAATGCAGGAATTAGGGGGCAACTCATGGTGGGTCGATCGTTTTCTTGCCCAACATATTGCAGTTTTTTACTACATAATGACCGTATTTATGTATGCTTTGAGCCCAAGAATGGCATGTAAGTATTCACTTTCAGTGATTTGCATCCTCAATTAAGCTGCTACACCATCATCTTGAATGATAATCAGTAATAACTCACCCTATATTTTCTTGATCGCAGACCATTTCTCTGAATGCGTGGAGAATCACGCGTTCGAAACTTACGACAAGTTCATCAAGGCTCGAAAAGGTACTTCGAAGATGTTCTTCATCAGCTTCGTCGTAGCAAATACGCGTTTCTAACACAATTATACTTTCGCTTGTAATAATATCAAAGAGGAGCTGCAGTTACTGCCTCCCCCTGCAGTTGCAGTGAGATATTACACTGAAGGCGACTTATACTTATTCGGTGAGTTTAAGAAAACCATTGTAAACCACTTGTTTCATTACAAGGGATTGTCGTTTCTGAACTTAAAAGTTATTCACAGATGAATTCCAAACATCTAGGCCTCCAAATACCCGACGTCCCAAGATAGGTGAGAGCATTCGTATGATTTTCTTACTATCGATACACAGTGTAGTAATGTGTTTGATCGTCGAGGTAATGTTTCAGAGAACTTGTACGATGTGTTCTTAAACATAAGAGACGACGAAGCAGAGCATTGCAAGACGATGAAGGCTTGTCAGAGCCATGGAACCCTAAGATCGCCACACTCATATGCTGAAGAAGAGCAGGGAGAGTACTGTGTTGGTAATAATAAGAACGATAGTAGACAAGATTATTCGTCCGAGTGCGGCGTTTTGTCCAAGGCTGACTGCGAAGGCATTGTTGATTGTTTAAAGAAATCTATGAGTGATCGTTGATTTATGCAAGAAACACTGTAATAGAATGTTGTAAATGACCAAAAATTGTTTATTTTGGCAATACGAGGAAATTTGTAAGAATGTTGATTTGCTTTTTTCGTGCTGCTCTAAGTTCTAACGCTAGGCTCCCTTGGTAATAATATCCCTTCTAATTATCTGTATCTAGAAACATGTACGATCCATCGACACATAATAGTGCAACGACTCTTATTTAAATAACTATATTTGAAATAATATAACAAAGGCCCTTATTAGATATTGCATGAGGGATCCTACTCTATTGGCAATGGCATGTGAGCCATGACATTCCCGAGACTAGTGGGAGTCTAGTGGGAAGATGAATTTATGAGGAGCAATTAATTGTAAAATATAACAATAATAATAATAATAATAAATAAATATAATAATAATAATTATTCAGTAGGTATGCATCACATCGTCGTAACAGAACAGAAGGAGAGCTTCGGAGATAACAATGGTTTTAAAGACAAACGTTGCAAATTCTGCAATAGAAAATGATACTTCAACCAATATACTGTCAATACCTCTCTTCTTTATGAGCTTTGAATACTTTCTGACTTGTAAATAAAAATGACTCCACAATAATAGTGATATGGAGCTATCCCAATCAACAAGATTTTTATGTGGGTTTTAAGAAATTTTAATAACGGTAGATCGAATCTTGTGAAGTGTTTAAGGGCGTAAGGTGCTGTCTTTACGATGGGGACCTGTTGGGGGCGTATTTGGGACATGTTTGGACGCGGGGACCTGCTTGGAACGTATTTGGACGTGTTTGGGACGCGGGGGACCTGCTTGGGATGTATAGGGGACATGTTTGGGCGCAGGGACCTGCTTGGAACGTATTTGGACGTGTTTGGGATGCGGGGGACCTGCTTGGGACGTATAGGGGACGTAAATGAAACGACACATGATGTACGTGGTTCGAACCCTTTCAGGTTCTACGTCCACGGGGCGCTGCGGAACTTCCTTTCACTATATCTTCATGGATTACACGCTCGATCAATCCTCACTTTTCGCTCATAAATGCTGAAGAATATGAAAGAAACTACTTAACACACTAAAAGGAGAGAAAAGTGACGAGTGACTTTGTGTTCTGATGAATGTGTTGAAAATGGCCAAGTTCTCCCCTTTTATAGAAGATCCTCACAGCCTCCTCCATGTTACATCCCAGGATTTCGGGGGACGTGACGGCTGTAGTACAATGAACAGTGACAACTGTTGATGGAATGACAGCCTGAAGACAGCTACAACTTTTCCACAGTGATGCTGCCCCATCCGCAGCCGACACGTGCCCTAGAGCTCTACTTTCCTATCTTTCAAGGGTCTTTTCAGTGGAATCGTATTGGAGAAGCTTCCCTTTGCCTGGGAGTTCCCCCTGGGGAGCCCTGCAGATCCTTCCTCTGAGTATTTCATATTTCTTTGGTGGGCCTGTTGGGCCTTTTCTTATTTCCTTTTTGGCCCATCTATTTTCGGTCCGCATCAACCACTCCCCTACTCAAATTTATTTTTTGGGACAAAAAGTAAATTAGAGTAAAATAGAAAGATGGGCCTTACCTCCCTACTGTAATTATTTCTTGAAGGGGCACGCCTTTGTGAGTTATTAAAGGTTCGATCAATGTCTTGGGTTTCTGGCGTAGGTAACGTCCTCATGATATGTCTGTTGACCAATGTGGAGAAGGGAATCAGTTCCCAAGTTCCTCCGACTCCCCAAGCCAGCACACCCTATGCAGCTCCCTTGCTCCCTCGGGTCTTGGCGGCAAGGGATGTTTGCAAGGAGTTTCTTCCTTCGACGGACGTTCCTGCGGTTCCTTCTTCTATTAGGGGAGCTCAAGAAGTTTCCATCGTCACAACCCCTGTTTTTGGTGTTAACAGGAAAACAATTTCATCAAAGGGTCAGAAAGAAAAACAAAAAGGAAGTTACGTCCTTCTTCCCCTTGGGGTGAATATGCCGAGCCTCTTATGGGACCTATGGGGACCTCAGTGGCTGAGCTCCCTACTTCTGTCTTTCCTTTTTTTAGGCATCATGGGACCTGTAATATTTTAGGAAAGGCTTAACTCCCCTATATTTACGTGTCTCTGTCGGGGGCTTTTTTCCTGCGTAATGTATGATTCGTATGTTGTATCCGCCGTCTTTGGGATCTGGAAGGGACCTGGTAGGGACCTGATGGGCGAGCTTCTTCTTTGAGCCTCGTACTTTGAAGGAGATCCCAGGTCCTGCCGCACGTTGCTTCTAGCTCCCTGGGACATCCTATTTATATAGACCTCTCCTCTTTTTCATCATGGTGATAGCCTGTAAAAAATATTATGTCATTTTTTTCCTTTCGAGATACGATGGTAAGGACTTGGGGAGCTTAACTCCCCATGTTCGTAAGTTTCATCGGAGTTCCCTTCCTCCTCGTATTATATTTTCTTTTGCGTGACCTTATGGATGTTTCTAGGAACATCATTATCGTGGCTTGGTTATAGCGCCAGCTCGCTTATTCAATTCGTAAGCCAACTACGAATTCACGCCCTTGGTTGCAATGACCGTCGTCATTGTCCTCGGGTGTCGCTTTGCGCTAGGCTCTCTTTGTCCTTAGCGAGTTCAGTAATGTAGGCTCGAAGGTCCTAGATATAAAGTGGGGCTTTCTCCCACTGTTTTACCCTGGTTATAGCGCCAGCTACGCTGAGGTACCGATTCACGTCGCAGGCCTTACTGAGGACCTTTGATGTCTTGTACACCACAGCCCGACAAGGCGGTATTTGCTTAGGGACATCATTAGTTTACCCTGGTTATAGCGCCTGCTTTGCCTAAATGCGTGGTTATAGCGCCCGCTCGCTTCGATGCGTGGTTATAGCGTCCGCTCGCTTAGTATCAGGGCTCCTTGTTGGAGGCCTTGTGATTTGAAAGTGATGGCGAAATGGAGCGCCTTCTCTTCTCGGTTAATAACGAGGTCCCTGGCCCCAGGTCTCCGGAGGCTTGGAAGTTAGCATGGAGCTATCTTCTAGGTCCCATGGACCTTCGCGTATCAGCGCAGATCTTGACTTCTTTGCCTTCCTCCAGCACGGAGCTGCGCTTCAGCTGGTTTTGGAGATCCCTTATAACGAACTTCGTATCATGGAGATCTCGAACACACGGATAATGTCCTCGTTTTTATCAAGGAGCTTGTCTTTAGGTCCCCTGGAGTTAGGGCCTTCACGTCAGCGCGGAATTGGACTATAGGTCCTCGTGCCAGCGGGGAGCTGGGCTTTTAAATCCCCGTGGTTTTTTCATATGCCAGTGCAGAGGAGAACTTCGACCTCCTGGGGATCTCCGGATGCCAGCCCGAAACTGGGATTTGAGGTCCTGCGGACCTTTGCCAGCGCGGAGCTCGGCTTGAGGCTGAGCCTTAAATGGAGCTGGTCCTTCAGAGGAGGCGGGGGTTGTCTGCCTTTAATCGGCACAGATCCCCATGGCTCCTTCTTGGCAACTTCCCGACCTTGGTCGAGGCTACGGTCAGAGAACTTCCTCAGATGTCCTGCTAGGATAGGCCCCTCGATTTCATCTTCGAAGGTTTCAGTCCTTCAAATGATAGTAATCGTTAGTAGGATGCATGTATTTAACATGGTATTAATTTAAATGAAAATGAGGTCTAGAGGTCTCGGAGTTTCGGCTAAGAGCCTTCTCATCAGGGGATGTCTCCTAGCTTGGTCAGGATCTCCTCCATGACGGTATGAGGTTTCGCAGGACCCTAAGGAGAGATCCCAACAGCTCCCTATCTCGAGATTGAGGTTGTTTTCCGTGGGCACGTCTCTAGGCTGTTTCTTCCTGGCATAACAGCTTTAGGAAAGTCTGAGGGAGCTCTTGGAACAGCGTGGTTGGTGCACTCATTTTTACGGAAAAAATGGTGGTGGGTGCCCCCAGGGCTACAATGTTGGACCAGCGTGGAGCTCATATAATAGATCTGTAGGGCCTCCTTGTGCTCGGGCGGAGCTGGTTTGGAGGTCCCCAAAAGCGAACCTTCGCATCGACCGAGGCACGAACCTTTGCTACTGCAGCTAGCACCTTTTTCAGGTGTTCCGTCAGGATAAGCCTCTCGAACACATCCTTCAAACAATAACAATTGTTAAGGGGTGCACATGTTTACTATGATAACAATAACATATAATAGAGAATGAGATTTTAGAGGGTCCTGAGGTCCCCGCTAAGAGCCTTATCAACGTGGGATGTCTTCCGTGGATCTTCATGTGCCCGCATGGAACTGGGCTTTTATCTCCCACTGATCTTCAAGTGTCAGTGCGGAGCTGGGAGGTCCCGAATGGGGAGCTCCGGGTCTTCTTGCCAGCGCGGAGCTGGGAGGTCCCGAATGCAGAGCTTCGGATCTTCTGGCCAGCGCGGAGCTGGGAGGTTCCGAATGCGGAGCTGTGGGTCTTTGTGCCAGCGCGGAGCTGGGGAGATCCCTAATGTGTAGCTTCAGGTATTCCTGACCAGCAAGGAGCTGAGAGGTCCCAAATGCGGGGCTTCGGGTCTTCTTTCCAGCGTGGAGCTGGGCTCTCACTTTGATCGCTCTAACACGTGTCTTCCTAGCTCGCTTGGGGTTTTTTCCACTAGGGCCTCCCACTGTAAGCCTGAGGGCCCTAAGTGGTGGTGGAGATCTTCCCTTACTTCGGGGAAGCTAGGGATTTTGCTCTGGGATCTAGAATAGGATCTTGGACAAACTCCTTTAAGGCAAGTGCCTGGATGAGCCTCTCTATTTCGCCTTTCAAACGATAGAAATTGTTAGCATGTGCACATATTCATTATGACAACAATAATATGTAATAGAGAATGGGATTTAGAGGGCCCTGAGGTCCTGGCTGAGAGCCCTCTCATCGAGGGACGTCTTTCGTGGATCCCCATGTGCCGGCGTGGAGCTGGCTCTTGGGTCTCAAGGATCTTCATATGCCAGCACGGAACAGGGATTTTAGGTCCTCGAAGGCAGAGGTCCGAGTCTTCTTGCCAGCGCGGAGCTGGGCTCTTAGATCCCGAGGAAATCGGGTCTTCATGCCAGTGCGGAGCTGGGCTTAAGGTTCTGCGGACCTTCGCGAGCCGGCGCGGGGCTGGGCTTTGAGGTCCCCCTAACCTTTGTACACCATTGCGGAGCTAGGCCATTAAGTCCTTCAAATGTTCATGCGCATGATTCGGGCTCTGTTGGACATCAGAGTCCCTAGCGCCTCGCTCTCCTACTCTGGAAAGGACATGAGTCCTAAGTGGAAGTGGCCCCTTTCCAGCTACCTTCGGACCTTGTTCTAGACCATGATTAATGAACTCCCTTAGATTCGCCACTAGGATGAGTCCTTCGATTTTATCCTTCAAATGAAACCAGTTATTAGTATTATGGTCATATTATCACGGTATTGATAATATAAATGTGAATGAAAGTTAGAGGGTGCTGGAATTTCGGCTAAGGCCTCCTCATCACGGGAGGTCCCCCTGCTGATGTTAGGATCTCTTCTGAATTTGCATAGTTGTGTGAATCTCCGTGGGGTTCTTGGCGGAGATTCCAGGGTTCCCTGTGGTGGGGCCGTGGCATTGGCTTCCCTTTTTTCCTGAGCGTGGCTCACTAGCGGGACTCGTGGAGGTCCGCCTGGATGTTCTGAGATCCCTTTAAGATTCAACTGTACTCTCTTGCTCATCTTTATCATCGTGGACCTGTGTTTCAGGTCCTGGCCGTTCCTCACTACGTTGGGCAGTTTCTGGAGGTCCTCCTTCGCAAATTGTGGCTCTAGGTTCTTCTATATGGACAAATCTTCCTCCATCGACGTCTCGCGCATTTCGTTTTGTCCCAACAGAACAGAAAAAGGCGAAAAACAATAAATTCTCAGCACAAATTCGCACAGTAGCAGTAAAAATTACTCACGCCTTCAGCTCGGATTTCCCACAGACGGCGCCATTTGATATGGAGCTATCCCAATCAACAAGATTTTTATGTGGGTTTTAAGAAATTTTAATAACGGTAGATCGAATCTTGTGAAGTGTTTAAGGGCGTAAGGTGCTGTCTTTACGATGGGGACCTGTTGGGGGCGTATTTGGGACATGTTTGGACGCGGGGACCTGCTTGGAACGTATTTGGACGTGTTTGGGACGCGGGGGACCTGCTTGGGATGTATAGGGGACATGTTTGGGCGCAGGGACCTGCTTGGAACGTATTTGGACGTGTTTGGGATGCGGGGGACCTGCTTGGGACGTATAGGGGACGTAAATGAAACGACACATGATGTACGTGGTTCGAACCCTTTCAGGTTCTACGTCCACGGGGCGCTGCGGAACTTCCTTTCACTATATCTTCATGGATTACACGCTCGATCAATCCTCACTTTTCGCTCATAAATGCTGAAGAATATGAAAGAAACTACTTAACACACTAAAAGGAGAGAAAAGTGACGAGTGACTTTGTGTTCTGATGAATGTGTTGAAAATGGCCAAGTTCTCCCCTTTTATAGAAGATCCTCACAGCCTCCTCCATGTTACATCCCAGGATTTCGGGGGACGTGACGGCTGTAGTACAGTGAACAGTGACAACTGTTGATGGAATGACAGCCTGAAGACAGCTACAACTTTTCCACAGTGATGCTGCCCCATCCGCAGCCGACACGTGCCCTAGAGCTCTACTTTCCTATCTTTCAAGGGTCTTTTCAGTGGAATCGTATTGGAGAAGCTTCCCTTTGCCTGGGAGTTCCCCCTGGGGAGCCCTGCAGATCCTTCCTCTGAGTATTTAATATTTCTTTGGTGGGCCTGTTGGGCCTTTTCTTATTTCCTTTTTGGCCCATCTATTTTCGGTCCGCATCAAATAGTATGCTTATTTTGTTCGTGTATATATATATATTTGAAGGACAGCGGTAAAATATCATCCTATTAAAGTCGAAATATTATGCGTACGTTAAATAGAACAGCTTCAAGAAAAGATCTTGAATACTAAGTCCTTTGGGGTGTGCACGTATCAGTTGCTTTCAGTAAATATATATATAGAGTTCTCAATTATAGGGGGGGCAACTATTAAATATTTAATTTTTAGCATATTTTAGAGGTTTGTTTTCAACTTGGGAAGAAACGAAACAATTAACTAAAAAACTAAAAAAGAATTCCTATCAATTGTCAAACTCGTCTGTCTCCTCATCAATGCTTATCTTATAAACTGGGACCTTACAAAGCTGTCATCTCTTGGACATTCTTATTTATTCTCCTATCTGGCTATTACCTTGTTGCATTGCATTATTTGGACTTCATATTCATATATACATATATCTTAACTTAATATTGTTCATAAATTTAATACTGCTCTTTCAACTATTAGGTCGATGGTCGATCATCGTGGAGACAAAACGAGATCCTCACGATGTAGTAATAACGCGAGCTATAGCTTTTAAAATATAAGGGGTCATGCATTAATATTAATCAAGTTCTCAATGGTGATCGACATTGGCCTCATTATTAATAATACGACCAAACCCATGTGATTTGACATCACTAGCTTTCTCAATTTATGCAATTATGAAATTATTATTTTCTTTACAATTAGTAAATAGTCCTCCAATGTTTTCCATTCTGTTAGTCTGGTTCACATTCTTATCTACTCAATCAAATCACGTCAGACGTTTTCTAGCAATCTGTGATTATCATTGCATATTATTGTACTTCGTGACTCCAACAATATTTCCATTATTATTTCGAAAAAAAATGAATATTTTGATTCAAAAAATACTTTATAAGTTTCATTGGGATATTTACAGATTTTTATTTTATTCATAATACATCATGTTTCATAGGAGTTGGAAGAAATAGTAGTACATGGTTGAATCTGCCTAATATTCTCGTCAAGTTAATAATATACATGCATTTGTATATATCCAATTCCCTTAAGTTTGACTTCTAAAATAAATAGGTGATGTACGTTCCGCAAGGAGTTTTGCTGTTCATGATGTAAGAGATAAAGTTAATTTTTATATATTATTTATTTCAGTTACTCTGAAAAAGCTTTCTACAATGAAAGATAGCGTATCTGTGTTTAGATATTCTCTAACGTGTTGGCCTTTTCATCGCATGTGTCCCGTTTCTATCTGCCTATGCTTGCTCGTACAAATAATTGTTCGTATTTGCTAAAAATAAAATAATACAGTAATACTTATCATGCAAAAAATAACTCACCACACACATCTTTTCACTGTAATATGATGACGGTATTACAATCACATCTCCCATCCCATTACATATTTGGCTAAAATGCATAATACCCACTATGCTTAAGCAAAAATGCACCAAAACCCCTTATGCTTTTTCTATTGCGTGTAACTCCCTTGTACTTGTACTGCGACAAATTTAGCACAGTCCATATGTTTTCTAAAACCTAGTATTAGACCCCCAAATTAGGGGGTAAAAATAACAAGGAGCGCAAGATTTACTTAACCACGAGGGATTTCTTTGCAATAAAAAAACCATAGGAGGTTTAATGCATTATAGATTTAACAGGGAGGGGTTTTATGCATTTTATCCTACATAATTATTTTGTGGGATTTTTACATAAAAATACCCATTAGTATAAAAAATTAGCAAATCAATACCCTGTCAGTTATTTTTTATATGTAGGTACCTGTTAGAATAAATTTTTTTGCACATTGGTACCTGCCCGCCGCAAGGTACATCATATCACACATTTAGGTAACATATAGAAACGTATTGTGGTACGTAATACAACTAGAAAATGGTACCACCATATAGCTTGCCGCAAGGTACCATATTGAACCTATATAGGTACCATATATGGGTACCATATAGATGCGCAACGTGGTACGCAATACACATATAAAAAGGTACGTGAAGACCGGGAAAATGGTACGCACAGTCAAACGGGTACTTATCTAAAATATTTTCTGACATGGATACTTCCTTGCAAATTTTTTATACCGTTGGGTATTTTTCTATAGATTCACCTTATTTTTGTTGATCAAAATATATAGAAATCCAACACCACATGGCGAACCCAAAGAATTGTGGTGTCACACTCTTCAACATCCATCCCCATACCCTTCAATCAATGTTCCACATAAAATGTTGACGCTATTATTCCCCTTTACTATTTATCATTTACCAACATTATTTATTCGCATTAATTAAAATAAAATCTGGACGAAAGAAAGTTGTTTATTACGGTGATATTCGTAGTATTGGGATAAAAAGTTATTTCGGTGATATTCATTTCATATATTGCCATCCTCACTCAGTCTCAACCAACATATCTTTATTAGTGATTACTCTCTCTCTCTCTCTCTCTCTCCTCTTTTCTTTTCTTTATTACCTGCAAAGTCTCTTCTTTTAACACAACCCCTTCTCTACTACCAAGAAACCGCTGCTAAAGAAGTACACAGAAGCTGATACAAGCGAAATAAGAAATATTTCATGGAAGTATTAGACGAAGAACAACAAGGGTTACAGGCGATTCTGAGCCCAAGTAGTAGTGGAAGAAGAAGGCGAAGCAGTGCTTCGAATTCGCCGGAGTTTGAGTTTTGGAATTTGATGAGAAATCCAAATTCTTTTACCGAATCAAATCTCCTCTCTGCTGATGAGCTGTTCTCTGATGGTGTAATGTTACCGCTCGATCAATTACACATCTCATCCTCCGACGCGGAGCCTCACGGGCCGGGCCCCGAGCCCGAAATCGAGGCTAACGGCGGCGACGCAGCCGTGAAAGCTGCTGACGACGTCCCGGCGTTGACTTCGTCCAAGAGATGGAGAGATATCATTGTTAGGAATATTTTATTGTGTTCAATTAAATCAGGTTGTCTTAATCTTGTAGTTTTATTCTGCCCTAGGACTTAATTGTAAATATACCTAACTTGTGGGTATATTAGTTAACTTGGGCCCAATAGCCCATTAGGGCTTATGTATAAATACCCTAAACGATACATCGTTTAGGGTTGCTGATTCATTAATAGAGTTGACGACTTTTCTGAAGAACACGTGCGCTCTCGTTCCAACTCTGCAATTCGTCTATCGGTATTACTTCGTTATTGCTTCCGTAATTCATAGTTACAGGTAATACTAATCCTTTGAATCAGTACAAGGTTGGATCAAATCGGCCTAACAAGTGGTATCAGAGCCAAACGCGCTCAGATTTAAAAAAAAAAACAAAAATTTTGAAATTATAATTTTTGGTGTTCTTCTTGTTCTTCATAATTTTTTGAAAAATCTTGAGATATTTTGGTGTTTTTGATAATGCGTGAGTGTTTAGGATTGAAGATATAAGTGGAATAACGCTCATTAAATATCTTTTTCTCACAATCCTTGATCAAAATTATCAGTTTGCAGTGAATTCAGTCGTAGATCCGAATTTGACGACGAACAGGAATATTTTCGAAGAGGAGAACTTCTCGAGTTCTGGCGATTCCAATTGCTCGATATCTGCTCGACATTTTATTCGACATATTCTTCGAAATCTCGATATTTTATTCGACATATTCTTCGAAATCTCGATATCTGCTCGACATTTTATTCGACATATTCTTCGATATCTGCTCGACATTTCTCGACATTTCATTCGACATATTCTTCGAAATCTGCTCGACATTTTATTCGACATATTCCTCAAAATCTATCCCTAAATACAATTTCGAGGTTCTCGATATATTTCACGAAATCCGTATTTGGATCTCGAAATCCTCATTTCCCTCGAGATCTCGAAATCCAAGTTCTCGAAATCTAAAATCTACCCTTCTCGACATTACTTTCGAAAAACCTATCTGATCTCGAACCTCTCTAATTAATCACAACTCTCATCAAATTCCTCGAGATCCTTCGAAGACATTCAAAAACAAAACGCCAATCACCATACTCCACTCATCATCATTATATACATATACTCATCCTTTCTCATCATCCACGTGCCATCACCAATTTTGTTTTTCATTACCCCTTATCATTACACGTATATATATACACATCATTCGAAACACATACAAACATTACATTTACATCGTTTGCCCCATCATCATTTAATCATCATCACTAGTAATCATTACATATATATATTTATATAAAGGAAAATTTGCATTACGAACGACATTTTCCCATAGCATTTCGCAATACATTTTTCGTAGAGTATTCCTGCATCCACATATTTTCGAACCCATTTTCGCACAAGAGATATTCTCGCAAACCATTGAACCTAGATAATTTTTTTCTTTCCAACACATCTTCGAAGACACCTTCGAAAATTATTTTGGCACATTATAGAAAAGTTTTAGTATCTTTTTTTGAAGTTTTCGACTTTATTTCAAACTTTTCGGTGTACACCAAAAAGTTTTCAACGCTTAAAATCTTCAAAACTTCACCGTAGTTTACGAAATACTAAAGCCTTTCGGTACAGATTTTTCAAAAGTCAAAAAAAAATAAAAAAATAAAAAAATAAAAATAAAATAATAATAATAATAATAATAATAAATCTCAAATCTACAAAGCGCGTCAACGATCATATATCCAACCAAAATAATTCTAGAACTGAACTTTCAATATCCAATTTCAATATGTCATATATGTCGTATCATTGGGAACAGAAAGCGAATGAACAAGCTAAAGAAATTAAGGAATTAAAGCGTGAATTACTTGAGCTAAATCATCTAGAACTCATAGCAACTGAGTGGAATGTTGCCGCTCAACAATATGAGATTATTTTTAAATACCTCAATAAATGGTATACTAGATCTATCCCTTTAGAGACAATTATTGCGAAGCTAGTCGACCAAAATTCTTTTTCGGCGCTTGACGAGCAAAACGATTTACACTGTAATAGACCTATCTCGTGGTTGGAAATTCCGGAGGTTGCCAGTAAAATTTCCAAATTAAACGCAACCTTGGAATCGGAAAGAGTAGGCTTTCGAGCGGAGAAGGAAAAACTTTTAGAGGAGATATCAAATCTCAGAAATTCCCCGCACAGAGACCCTTGCTCCGCGTGTGTTGGCCTGCGCCCCATGGCAAATGTCGAAGCTGACTCTGAAGATGAAGCACATACCACTGCAGCTACTCTCCCAACTGACTCATCTTCAGAAACTGAGGTACACGATTCTTACTCTGATCTACATTTAGAGATTTCAATTCTTCAAGATAGACTAACATCTATGTCTAGTGAAAACCAATCATTAAGAAAATTAGAAACTAGGTTAGCGAACAATGAAAAGGTCTTGCGAGCCGAACTAGTAGAAAAGGCTAAGTTAAACTCGTTTCTAGAACAAGCTCAGGATACATCCCTCAGACATGAGACTAGGATAAGATATCTAGAAGAAAAACTTTCCGAGAAGGAAAATGATTTCAAGAAGAGTGAGGAAGAGCGTTATTCCATATCCCAAAAATATGAATTCTTATCCAAGGAACGAAATCGTCTATATTCCAAAATAAAGAAACTTGATGATCTCCTAACAAAAAGAGGACAAACAGATAGAACGATTTTTCTAAACAAGCCTAGAGACATAGAATTTTATGATCCCCGTGAAGGATTAGGCTTTGTTCCAGGTTCCGTACAAACAGTCAAGAAACCCCTCCCTCTTTATGATATTAGCTTCCTAGGCTTAAATATACCTAGTCTACTCCCTTTCACTAGTTCATCTACAATTGACATCCTAGAAAAGAAAAAGAGAAATAGAGAGGACAGGGTAGAAATCCCATTTGACTACGAAGAACTGAATAAACGTGACAGAACCACGGACACATCCTTGTCTGAAGACGACTACTTACCCCTATATCCACCCTCCTCAGAAGAAGTGGACGTCCAGAGACCGTGTACATCTCGTCCATATATTCCTCCATTTATCAAAGAAATGAAAGAAATTAGTATCTGTCACTCGACTTTTGAACAAGAAAAGATTGCCTCTCAAGTGGAAAAAGACGTACTCCTGACAATCATCTCTTCACTCGAGAAGCAAATCAACAACCCCATAGGTCTCTTCACACAATGTCACGTAGCTACGCCTAAGGTGGATGCATCATCTCACAAGGAGATTAAAGGGAAAGAAAAAGTCAAAAGACATGAGCTGCTATTTGAAAACTTCGCATCCCCTTCAAATCATTACTATTACTACGATGATGCACTTGCCTTAAATTCCCGTTTTCGTTTAGCAACCGCAACCTCAAACAAGGACGACTCACGCTTCTTTACCAAGTCAAGCTCGCAAACCCAAATGGAGAGGAAACAAACCAAAGACAAGACAGACTTCCTGACTGAACTATCACACCTGCAAGCCATCAACACGTCACAAGCCAAGGAACATCAAAATCAAATTGAAATCTTCAAGTTCGAAAAAGAGAAACTACTAAATGAAATTTTCCTCCTAAGAAATCTCAACGATCATTCATCTGAAGTTGGTTCCTCTTCGACTTATGATTTAACTCCTAATAATGTGTCAAATTTAGCTACAGGCAAGAAACTAACCAAGAAGACGAAGACGATGGACTGGGTCAGGAAATCAAAATCTAAACCCTCTCCTACCAAGGCTTTCTACTCTACAAACTATGCTTCTGATGAACATAACTTCATTTCATCGAAGACTATTAAGCATTGTGATGTTTCCCGTTTTAATAAATCTAATATTTATAAGATGCATCATTCTTCTACTCGACAGCCATCATCTCATGCAAGCCACGTCTCGAACACTCCCGTATTCAATCGATCGATGCATAAGAACTCAACAGGGTATAGTCCTAATGTTAAACAAATTTGGGTGCCCAAGCAAAAACATCACTCCACATTCCCTCAACACCCAAAACAAGGATTGAAGCTATGGATTCCTAAATCACAAATCAAATTGAATAGGACTTCAAATGATGACTTAGGATCAATATCTGAACCTTATGTGCTTAACCCGTTTTCCGCTAATAAGGGAGGACCCATCCAAAAATGGGTACCAAAGTCCCGATAATGTTTTGCAGATATCCCAGCATGAGTAGGTACTAAGAGAGCTGCTCCACACTCATGACTGGTATGCGACGAGGGCAGCCAAACATCCCAGCGCGTATGGCATCTCGGGTTGCTCCACAGACGCGACTGGTTAGCGATGCGAGCAACCAAACGTAGGTAAACTCTATATATGCATTCCATAGTTAAACTTTTGGCATGCATATCGAAATGAAAAGATTATACACCTACTTTGAAACTAAAGGGTACATTAGAAACATGCGTGATTCAAAAGAATTTTAAACTTTTAATTTTAGCATGCATATGAGCTGAAATGACTAAATACCCTCCTATAGATACATTTTCATTATGCATGCATCTTAAAGAATTTTCGAGCTTAAATTTTTCTGTATGCATATGACCTGAAGCACAAAATACCTATTTCAGCTTAGAGCGATAAAAACGTACATTCTAATGCATTTTTAAAGAACAATAACTCTTTAGTTTGCATCTGCTCTGAAAATAAATTAATACGTTCACGCCTATTTAATTGGGAGACAATTTACATGTTTAAACGTGCATGCATTGAGGGGGAGTATCACTCTATATTTACGAGGCGAGAGTACATTTTTAGGGGGAGTACGTCTTAGGTGCACGATTTGAGGGGGAGAAACTTACTTTAACCCATATATGTATATGTATATATACATTTATCTATATCTATATATATATCTATATATATTACTATTACGATAATATATACTTATATATAAAAAAAAAATTCGCAAAAAAAAAAAAAAAAGGAAAAAGAAAGAAAAACCCTCTCAGGCGCTTCCACATCCCAAGATGGACTTCACCTGAAAACTCAACCCTCGAGAGTTCAAGAATTCCAAAAGGCGTGACAACCGTACACTATCACGAAGATGATCTCAACCGACCTGCTCCAACTCGCTGATCAAGCAGCACTCACCAAATTGACGGATGCATGGATTCTAAGTTCCCACGGTTCAGTCAGACCAAACTGAACCTAACCCCGGAACGTAGCCGAGTGTTAGTGACGATTCAAGTTCATAAAAGCCATATTGGATATTCTTGACAAGACCGAAGAACGGAAGATACACAAATCCCTTACCTCACACAATATTCGGACCATCTCACATAGGTGCAGGAGCTGATTTCTATCAGCTCCCGGGTAGAAGTCGCCTCATCTGGTCCAAAAGCGCATGCACAACCGAGCCTTACCCACTCATCGATCTCCCAACAGACCGATGTTTCACTAAATCACGGGGAGCCGCGTAATCTATCACTGCTTCACTTGGAAGCAGGAGATATTGAATTAAGTGGTAGTCAGCCCCACACCACTGAATTTTATTGAACACATCGAGTCTAGTGTGTCCTCACCATCCAAATATTTTTATATCTTTTTAGGACACATACATTTTTTTCTTATCTGGACTTTGTGACCAGATCAGAACTTTCGTAGACATGTCCTACTGCGACATGCTTCGATGATCGGAAGGAAGTCCTGCCGTTGCAACATCAAAACAACAACGGTTTCAGGCCGTCACCTATGAGCTATGCTCCTAGACTGATGCTAACGGAACGCCTATGTGGCCCCGGTTTATAAAGCCCTGTTCTCACAGGCCACGTCTCAGAGATTATCTCTGAAGTCGTGTCGACGGATTACCTTTGTGGCTCCGTCAGGTTATTACCCAACCTGAGCACCCACCATTTTCGCCGCACGTACCACTCTGAAGACGGGCTCTCATGCAATTGATGGAAAAATCTGAAGGAGCCCAAGCATTTTTTTGGAAAACGCAACTCCATCATCTTGTCCCGACGATGCGATCTTCTTGCCAAAGACGACGCCCCATTTTGACCTATCGCATGACGATCTCCCTAGCTCGATCTTCATGAGGGGGAGGAGAACTAGAGCAAAATGGGAGCAGCACCACGACGAAAGTGCAATATAGATCAGAAAATGCCAATCTCAAGCGTCGTCAAGAATCAAACGAAGACCACAGAGTCCAACGATTGAAGTTGTCGCCTCATGTACGACTCTCTGATTTTAAAGAAACACCCCAATCACAACGTAAGGTTGACCAAACGTAGGGGGAGTTGAGCTACAATCGAACGGAGAGATCGGACTCAAATGACAAGATACGGCAAACAACTTCAGTATGGACTTCAAGATCAAAGCTGCCGACTCGTGTACAGCTTTTCGAGTTTAAAGAAAACTCTCTTCCCAACACAAGGTCGAACAAATGTAGGGGGAGTCGCGACTATCGAAAGGAGAGCTGGAACACAAGAAGAGAAGATCAGAACACGGTGAGCTTGGAACTCCTAAAGAAGAGGTCACAAGACAAGATACAGGAGGAGGTGAACGAAGAAGGACATGCATGCAAATGCTTTCGCGTACACAACTCCGATACGTGTCCTTTGAGGACTCCGTACGATCACAAGACGAAGATAACCAGCGCTAAATTGCAAATTGAACACAAAGGGGGAGATTGTTAGGAATATTTTATTGTGTTCAATTAAATCAGGTTGTCTTAATCTTGTAGTTTTATTCTGCCCTAGGACTTAATTGTAAATATACCTAACTTGTGGGTATATTAGTTAACTTGGGCCCAATAGCCCATTAGGGCTTATGTATAAATACCCTAAACGATACATCGTTTAGGGTTGCTGATTCATTAATAGAGTTGACGACTTTTCTGAAGAACACGTGCGCTCTCGTTCCAACTCTGCAATTCGTCTATCGGTATTACTTCGTTATTGCTTCCGTAATTCATAGTTACAGGTAATACTAATCCTTTGAATCAGTACAAGGTTGGATCAAATCGGCCTAACAATCATAATATTCAGGAAGCATGGCGACGCTAAACAGACTACGACGACGGCGAAGAAGAAGAATGGTTTGGGTAGTAGCGTGAAAGAGGGTAAGGAAAGGGAGTCGAAGAAGGGTAGTACCAAAGGTGGAGGCGGCGGCGCGGCGGAGCTGAACATTAACATCTGGCCGTTTTCAAGGAGCAGGTCCGCCGGCAACGGCGGAGCCCGACCGCGAGCTTCCGCAGCCGGAGGTGGTCGGAAGGTGAGCAGCGCGCCGTGTTCGAGGAGCAACTCCGGCGGGGAGTCGAAGACTCGCAAGTGGCCGAGCAGTCCGGGGAGAATGAACGGCGGCGGCGTTCACCTGGGGAGGACCAGCCCGGTGTGGCAGATCCGGCGAGGCGGAGGATCCTCCGGCGGCGCCGCTTCTGTTCAGAACGGAGGCGATAAGGGTCTTACGAAGAAAGATGGAGGCTTGGAGGCTCGCCGAAAAGCTGCTTCAGCCGCCGGAGCTTCTGGGAAGAGAGTACTGAGCTTAAATGTGCCGATGTGTATGGGATATAGTAGGACTCACTTGAGTTGTAGGAGCAATGAGGGTAGTTCGGTGAGCGTGGCTGTCTCCTCCGCCGTGGGTGGCGGCGGAGGTGGCGGCGGCGTCGCCGGTGAAGGTGTACGTGGGAGTAATATGTTCGGCATTAAGGGCCTTTTCACCAAGAAAGTGTATTAGTTAATTAATCAATTGTGACAAATATTGTTATATAATAGTTGAAATTTAATAGTTTGAGCTATGTTTTGCTGTTCTATTTTGTCATCTATTACTAAAGTGACTTAGAAACGATCAGTTTGGATTAATAATTAGATAATTTGCTGTAATGATACAAGTTATTGGTGTGTGTTTTCCATTCCGTAGATAAAATTGTTGATGTGAAGTTTACTACTAAAAATTAAATAAATAAAAATATTCTTAATCTAAAATGTGGCGACGAATATATAAAGCGTTAGTATTCATTCAGCAAGCCCAACTACTTCGGCCTCTTAGAAGACTTGTCTTTCTATTCAATCTATTAAGCCCTCAAAATCTTACGCAACAAGAAAAAAAGAAAAGGATATGGCTTCTCGCGACAAGAAACCCTCTAGCAGCCGAGGGATCAGAACCCTGTCGGACCTTAACCGGCCGTCCGGTCATGAATCAGATAGTGATTCCGATGGCCCGCAAGAGTATTATACCGGCGGCGAAAAGAGGTAGCTTTTGATTGTAATCTTAAATTGACGACGTCTCCTCTCTTGATTTGATGTGTAATTAGTTTCTACGACTACGAGGTATCGTCTGATAGTAGTCCCAGTTTCGTACTGGTCGAATTTCTGTCTCGACAATCTCAATTTCTAATTAGGTTTCGTCCCACTAATTTATTAATTGGTCGGTGTGGAAAATACATGTTGCCGTGGCTTTAAGTTGATGTTCTGAGGTCAAATTAAGTCGAGCTCGATGGTCCTTCATTTCTCTATTATAGATAAATGTGATACCTACCAAATCGATAGCTTATAGTCAAAAGGATGAGCTTCTTATTCTCTTGATTCTTAGAAAAAGGCGTAGACAAGTCTCTAGGGAACCACCTTGATTTAGTTTTCAAGAAACTTGATCGATCTTCTACTCTATGTGTATGTTTAGGGCCATTTGTATTGTGTCTCTTTACTAGAGGTTCCCACTGTTAGTTTAGGTGTATTGCCATTTTCTTTGAGCATAGAAGAATACACAACTGTGCATTTCATATATTCTCCTAACTCTTTGTAACTATTGTAAACGTCAGTGGCATGGTTGTGCAAGACCCATCCAATAACAACGACGTCGACGCAATCTTCGATCAAGCCCGGCAACTAGGTGCTGTGCAAGGGCCTTTGGAGAGTCTCCAACCACCTTCAAGCTCTAGAAGCTTCTCTGGGACTGGCAGGTTGCTTTCAGGCGATACTGTTCAGCCCGAACCACAGCAGCCTGAAATCGTCCACAACATTGTCTTCTGGAGAAATGGCTTCACAGTTAACGATGGTCCTTTGAGGAGATTGAATGACCCTGAAAATGCTCCTTTCCTCGAGGTATTAGACTCTAAATGAAAATAAATTGGGTAGAAAGATTGAATCGGTCGTATTATATCAAATTGGATTTAATTATATCTTTGCAGAGCATTAGAAAATCTGAGTGCCCGAGAGAGCTGGCGCCCGAGGACAGGCGATCCTTTGTTCATGTTAATCTCATTAGGAGGGATGAAAACTGTCCTGTGAGTGCTCACTAAACTCTTGTGTGGGTGTTTCGTCATGTTTTAAATGAAAACTCACCTCAAGTTTAACAGTAGGTAAAACACTCCATGCAAAACATAACTGCAATCTCCTTTTGTCGTGGCCTGTTTTTCAGGAACCAGTGGTCCGTAATGTTCCATTTCAAGGTCAGGGCCGAACCCTTGGGAGCGGCTCAACAGCCACCGAACCACCGGCCTCTCAGGCCACCACCATCGTCGAACCCCTCCTCAGCCCACCTAGCCAGGGCTTGGTGGTCGACGGCTCAGTGCCCACAACTTCGATTCAGCTTAGGCTCGCTGATGGCACACGAATGGTGGCTCAGTTCAATCACCACCACACCATAGCAGACATTCGTGGATTCATCGATGCTTCTAGGCCTGGAGGTTTGAGGACATATCAGTTACAAGCCGTTGGATTTCCTCCTAAGCCACTCAATGATCTGAGTCAGACGGTGGAACAAGCTGGATTATTGAACTCTGTGGTGCTTCAGAAACTTTAAGAAGGTTAATAATATGGTATATAAGCGTGGCCTGTGCTAAGGGGACTTTTGATTCTTTCCTTATGTCGTGTTTTCGGTTGGATCTTTGTGATGCTAAGACATTGTTGTTACTGCAAAAATGAATGGTGTTCTATGGATACTTTGATCGAGTTCTCAAGAGAAACAGTTGTCGTATGCATGACATTCTTTGCAAGTTAATTTGTCTCAGGGCGTGATTTGCAAATCTATAATATTTATATATGTAGCCGTTGCCTTCACTTGGGCCCACACGTGTCCTAATAACCTCGTATAATCCACCGTTAATTACAAAATAGTTAAAATTTCAGTTACTATTTAATGTTTCTCTCTTGAAGAGTATTATTATTTCGGGTATCTATACTTAAATACCTAATAGAAAACTAAAAAGACACATCAGTCCCTTGTCAGAGATCTTTTTAAGCTAGGTACTCATTTGAATAAAAATTTTACAGATAGGTACCTAATCACCTAAGATTACCAATTTACCCTTTGATTTTACAATTCCATTTCACAATTTTCTCTGCAATTTCGAGCTCCATCACGCCTAACAAAATTCCAGCTCCATCTCTGCAATTGACGATCACCTTCCGCTCGTGGTGGCACCGGACGACGAGCGACGAGCCTATTCCACATTGGGTTCTCGATTTAGGGTCTCGATTTTGTCATGTAAGCTTTTATTTTGCTTTGAGTGTGGTTAATCGATTGCACTCGTGAGATCAAATTTAACCCAGATCTGAGAGCTTAATGCAATCTAAGAGCTCGATGTAAGGTGGATGTCGATTCTTGACAGTTATTGAGGCTAATCCATCGGGATTTCAGGTTTCTTTATATATCTGTTATTACGTACCATTTGTTATGTCTATTACGTACCATTTTATGTGTCTATACGGTACCAAGATGTCCGCGTACGCTGTACCATTGTGAACTATACAGGCGTACCATTTATACAAGTTGTCATATTATCTGAAAATATGCCGTCTACAAGTTCGGTTAGTGGCGGGACGTTATTTGCATTGTGTGAGTATAAAAGGGAGTCATTCTTAGTATCGATCATGAAGCGACGACGCACGAGATGAATGCTCAAACCGATGACGGGAATTTTATTCATGACCCGGGCATTTGTGTTCTTCTTGGTGCCGAAAGATGCGGAGGATTCCTTCTCAGGTAGATAAAAGATCCAACAAGTGCAAAAGATGTGAAAAATACGGGAATAATCGTCGTACTTGTAGAGAGGCCGTATCGACGTAGGGTCTGTATTTGACATGTATTTCGTTACTGCTTTTGTTCCAAAACCTTTTTTTGTTGCACTTTTGTATGGTAATGGCACATTCTTTATCCAAATGATGCCAACAATGTACTATAATATATGACAATAATGTACTGTAATATATGCCAATAAGGTACTGTAATATATGCTAATTTGGTACTGTAATATATGACAACAAGGTACTGTAATAAATGCCAATAAGGTACCGTAATATATACCAACAAGGTACTGCAACGTATGACAATAAGGTACTGTAATAAAAGCCAATAAGGTACCGTAATATAGGCCAACAAGGTACTGTAATATATGACAACAAGGTACTGTAATATATGCCAATAAGGTACTGTAATATATGTCAAATGTGTCAATAGGACATGGCTCATTCTTTTTGTCTAAATGATGCCAACAGATCATTCTTTTGTCCAAATGTATCAATTGGTAATGACTCATTCTTTTTGTCTAAATGATGTGAACAACGTACTGTAATATATGCAAATTTGGTACTGTAATATAAGCCAGTTTGATACCGTAATATATGCAAATTTGGTACTGTAATATACGCCAGTTTGATACCGTAATATATGCCAGTTTGGTACTGTAATAATATGCCAGTTTGATATCGTAATATATGCAAATTTGATACCGTATTATATGCTGGTTTGGTACTGTAATATATGCCAGTTTGGTACTGTAATATACCAGTGATACCGTAAGATATGCCAACATAGTCTTTAAGTGAACTTGGTACTGTAATATATGCCGATTTGGTACGTTAATATACGCAACTATGGTACTGTAATATATGCCACGTTGGTACCCTAAGATATGTAACTTTGGTACTGTAATATTTGCCGATTTGGTACGTTAATATACGCAACTATGGTACTGTAATATATGCCACGTTGGTACTGTAATATGCATATTCGGTACTGTAATATACCATTGATACCGTAAGATATGCCAACATAGTAGTAATATAAGCGAACTTGGTACTGTAACATATGCCAATTTGGTACGTTTATATATGCAAGTTTGGTACTGTAATTTAGGTCATTTAGGTACCCTAAGTGTACAACATAGGGTACTGTATCGTTTCAGAAGTAGGTACCGTATAAATTAAAGTAGGACTTCGAATTTAAGACTTGGCTATTTTCGTCACAAACGAAGCATTTCAGCAGATGTTGATGTGGAGGAAGGAAGAGACAATTTCTGACATTTTCTGTAATGATTGAACACTTTTATGACGTTTTTCTGTCAGGATTGGACATATTTCTGAATTTTTCTCTGTCATGACTAGACAGATTCTGACATAATCATAAAAGACAGCATTATCTGACATGTCGGTGCTTTCATAAGATGTTTCATGTCATATGTAATTTATAGTACTGCAACCGTGTCTAAATTGGTACGCTTCAAACAAAACGATAGGTACCCCTACAAAGCTATTTTTGGTACGGCGTCCCTTTAATATATGATACGTCATACTAGGGTTAGTATTTTTCGAGGTCGTACGAATTACTTTTTCATCTCGAACCACCGTAGAACAGTAAAATATAGTATTAAATACGTTTCAGATCAAATTCGGTGCATTAGGCCCCGCACGCATGAATTAAATCTTAGAATACCAAGATTCATTATAGTATAAGGATAGAAGCAAGAACATCTACAGCATAATTTGAATAATTTGGTGAGTGTTACATCTGCGAATTCGGTGCATTAGGCTTTCATGTTTTTTTTTCTCATTTCGTTATTGTTAGGTATTGTCAAAATCACGCAGGACAACGCGATTCGATTAGGAATGTATTTATTTTTCGATCGTATAACAAATGGTACGTTATACTTTTATATCTGGGTACTGTATATGTATAATTCTGGATACGGTAAACCTGCAGGTTATGGTACTATATATGTAAATGATAAGGTACCTTCTGTAAAACACAAGGTACATTAGTGTACAACAGATAAGGTACTTCATGTGCGATATATAAGGTACGGTATATATTTACGTAATGGTACGGTTAACCTGCATTTATGGTACGCTATATGTAAGCGATGTGGTACGGTAATATGAAAGACAAGGTACTTTTTATCTTCTGTTTATGGTACGCCATATATTTATATAATGGTACGGTCTAACCTGCATATTCTGGTACTTTGTACGTAAAGGATAAGATACGGTCCTACAATAACATATGGTACTGCATAAATTACGGACAGTCATAGAACAACACAACATAGCACACACTTGGCAATAACCGTCCATGCACAAAAGAAAAACCAACATATCATCGGCCTTATCATCACCCTCATCCTCGCACACATCCCTATCCTTAGCCTCAGCCTCTTTATCATCCACTCGTTCAGTATCCTCAGCCTCTACCTCCTCCCTCGCATCCTCGTTGGACATATCAACCTTCGACGTCCGAACATTTGACCTTAGATCTCTTATAACCTCGTCCTTCAATCTCAACTCGGCTTCCAACCTCTCCACACGAGCACTCCACTCTCCAAATGAGATCCGCCAACTCCTCCATCAACCTTAACAACACATAATTCATTCAACAGTTAGAAACAAAGCAAATAATACATAAAAAGTTGGGAATTTTATACCTCCGGCAGCAAATTTATCGGATGCACGAACTTCACTTCCTTCTTTGTTGGGTATATTGGGACGATAGCGGTAATTGCAGCCAATTCAGCCTCCGCAGCGATTACGTCATTGGGAAACCTACTTTTTTCCCAATTGAACATTCGGGGAAACATATACATCTGTCGCTTATGCCCCAACGAGGGCACATGCTCATACACCCATCTGAAAGTTCCCAAAGCATTGAATACATCAATAAACACATTAGCAAAAAAGGTAAACTCATAACGTAACGGTGAGTATTACCATTAGCCCAATAGTGCACCCGTTCATCATCAGGCCGGATGATTCGAGCAAGCGAATGGCTCATCTTAAGCATATCTAAAAAAATGAAACGAGGACCTTCTTAGAGCTTCTTTTGATCTGGGGTCATGCTACCCTTGAATTTGTTTATGGTAGATCGAAACAGCGCAGGATGGCATCGGGAAGCCAGCTCAAATCTGTTCCGTGGAGGCATTTCTGCAAAAAAAAAACACTGTCAGCAAGCAGTACCATTTTATTCACACAAGGGGTACCAATTTGACCAAACAGAGGGTACCAAATGCAGTGATAATGTAGTACCAAAACAAATTGACCTCAGTCGATAAAACCAATGTTAACAAGCAGTACCATTTTACTCACATAAGGGGTACCAATTTGCCTAAACAGAGAGTACCTAATGCAGTGATAATGTAGTACCAAAAAAAATGACCCCGTTCGACCACTTTTGGCAAGCAGTACCATTTTATTCACACAAGGGGTACCAATATGCCAAAACAGAGGGTACCAAATGCAGTTACAATGTAGTACCACAACAAATTGATCCCATTCAAAACAACCAAAATCGACCCATTCCAAAAAAAACCTCAAATCAAGCAGCCACGACGAAATACACGCACAGAAAAACCCTAATCGACCAAAATATCAATGTCATTCCAAAAACACGCACAAAAAAACCATAATCGTGACGAAATGCGACCACTTACGGTAATACTGTGAATGACTTACCAATCGATTTCAGAAGGGAATACAACGACGAACGAGTGGCCAGACGACGTAGAATCTGAAGCCAAAAAAACCCGGGTCGATTTCTGGCAAGCAATCGCGCGATTTGGTTTGGGGCTGTGCGATTTTTTTTTATGAGCGATCGAACGTGAAATAAGAAACAAGGTAAGAGATGTAAAAAACCAGTTCTAGTAGGGGTAAATCCGTCAGTTAGGTACCTATCAGTAAAATAAAATTCAACTAGGTACCTAGGTTAAAAATTACACTGATAGGGGACTGAACTGTTTTATTTTTAGTGATATAGGTATTTAAGTGTTGAATCCCCTTATTATTTCTATGCCTACCAAATTATTTTCCGAAGGAAAACTAAAAAATAGGAAATGCCCGGCAGAATCACCCGCTGTTCTGATGATTGAACTTTTTTTTTTTGTTTTCTCCTAAGGAAGCGCAAGCCTTTTCGCATTCTCAACGCACCGTAGATTTATCTTTCTCATGCTTATGGTGGTTTATTCTTCGTTTTGGTTTTCTTGAAGGTAATCCATATTAATCTCAGGTTTGGCATCATAATTATTTCAAACTGTGAGCACTTTCTTTTTGTGATTATAATAACACTTTTCATATACTTGGATATGTTTTGATTTTGCGTTTTGGCCTGGATATGATAAATTTTTTTCTTTGGTGCTCCTCATTCTTGTCTCTTTTGCTAATCTTTTCATCAGGGACACTCCTTTGTCTGTCTTGGAAAACATTCCCATCATTGTCTCCGTTTTCCTTTTAGTTGATTATTAGTTTGTTCTAGTCGATTACATCCATGTCGAGATAATAGGATTCCAATTAAAATAGAGTTCAAATTCAATGGTGCTCTGCTTTCATATGCTCTGTGTATGGTCAAACATGATCTGCTATTTAATATCACTTGTTTTCTTGTAGGATCAGTAGTTGGATATCCTTCCCTTCCCAGATCCTCTAATTGGCGATGATCTCCTTAAAAAAATAAATCCCAAAAATTAGTTGCAGACAAGCTCAAGTGTAAAAAGTGGAGGCATAAAAGATGGCTACTTTTGGGGACATAATGGTCTCGGCTGGCGTAAATATCCTCACTGCCATCATTTTCCTCGTCGCATTTGCCGTCCTTAGGCTACAGCCGATCAACGACAGAGTTTATTTTCCAAAATGGTATCTCAAAGGGCTGAGAAGCAGTCCCTTAAACTCGGGAGCACTGAGCAAGTTCATAAACTTAGACTGGCGATCATATATCAAGTTTCTAAATTGGGTGCCTCATGCGTTGAGAATGCCCGAGCCCGAGCTCATAGATCATGCAGGCCTCGATTCAGCTGTGTACCTTCGAATCTACTTACTTGGGTTAGTTAAGACATTCTTCGATTCTTAAAATTGATTGCAGGTTCCTCTGTTTTATTGGGGTTGCCTATGATATGAAGGTTGAAGATCTTTGTTCCAATGACATTGCTTGCATGGGCTGTACTTGTGCCTGTCAACTATACGAACGATGCCTTAGTTGTATCGGGCGCAGTCGATAATCTGCAGTATAGTGAGATCGATAAGCTTTCAATTTCGAATATTCCCCATGGATCAAACAGGTTTGGTGCGTTTACGATATGTTTTTGTTTTTTCTTTCTCAAGTTCGAATCGATCATTTGCAGTGTAGTTCTCTTACTGCTATTATCCTATCGATAGGATATGGGCTCACATAATAATGGCCTATGCGTTTACCATTTGGACTTGCTATACCCTTCGAAAAGAATACAAAACGGTCGCTGAAATGCGCTTCCACTTCATCGCTTCAGACAGGCGTCGAGTGGATCAGTTTACAGTGAGAAAACATCAATCTTTTCGATATTTCGCCTGAAATGTAATGGAGGAAATGCATGTCGATCGAAAGCTTTAAAGATTGGTTTTTTCTTTCTTGCAGGTTTTAGTTAGGAATGTTCCGCCCGACCCAGATGAATCAGTCGCTGAATCGGTCGAGCATTTTTTCTTGGTCAACCAACCCGATCAGTATCTGACTCATCAGGTCCTTCTTGTTTTTCCCTAAATATTTTGGAATATTTTTCTCTGAATTTTGGGTTGTTTTGGTGTAAGAATGTCGGCCTTGAAAAATGCAGGTTGTGTACAATGCCAATAAGCTTGCTAAGCTTGTCGAGGATAAGAAAACAAAGGAAAACTGGCTCGATTATTACCACCTGAAATACCAGAGAAATCCATCGCAGCGCCCCACGACTAAGGTAATAATAAGTTAAGCACCAATTCACAGGTTTCTGTTGAGAGTGAAATTTCACAAAATTTTCAATTTCAGACAGGTTTTCACGGCCTCTGTGGTAAGAAAGTGGACGCAATCTATCATCAGACAGCTGAAATCGAGAAGTTGTCGAACGAAGTAAGCGTTAAGCTTTAACACTTTCAGCAACTGCTCTCCGTAAACGATTAGGACAATTTCAATTTCAATTGCAGATAGAAAGAGAGCGTGAGAGGGTTAGGACAGACCCCACTTGTGTAATGGAAGCTGCTTTCGTATCGTTCAAAACTCGATGGGGAACAGCTGTGTGTGCGCAGACTCAGCAGTCGAGAAATCCTACCCTATGGCTAACAGAATGGGCGCCCGAGCCTCGAGACATTTACTGGAGAAACTTAGCCATCCCTTACGTTTCGCTGACCATTAGGAGGCTCGTGGTCTCCGTGGCCTTCTTCTTCCTTACCTTCTTCTTCATGATTCCCATCACTATCGTCCAGTCGTTCGCAAACATCGAAGGGATCGAAAAGATTGCGCCTTTTCTCAAGCCACTAATCGAAGTGTGAGTGAAGCAGTTCATATGACGACTTTGAAGAGATTATTTGTTGACTGGCTAATTTTATGCAGAAACTTCATCAAATCACTCATTCAAGGCGTGTTGCCTGGAATCGCCCTGAAGATCTTTCTCATAGTCCTGCCCTCGATTCTGATGCTCATGTCGAAATTTGAAGGATTCATTTCGATATCTTCGCTTGAGAGGAGATCTGCCTTGAGATATTACTCGTTCAACTTCATAAACGTCTTCCTCGTGAGCGTAATAGCGGGCTCTGCGCTTCAACAGCTCGACACTTTCCTCAATCAGTCTCCAAACGAGTACGCCCCCTCAAAACACGCTTCTCTTACCGCTGCAAAAAATGAAAAAAAAAGGGTAACCTTATGTCGTCTTGTTTCTTTTAACGCAGAATACCAAAGACCATTGGCTCTGTGATTCCCATGAAAGCTACGTTCTTTATAACGTACGTAATGGTCGATGGATGGGCTGGCGTTGCTGGGGAGATCCTAAGAGTGAAGCCGCTGGTAATATATCACCTTAAGAACTTCTTTTTGGTGAAAACTGAGAGCGATAGAGACGCCGCAATGGACCCTGGGAGCATAGGCTTCGACACGGGCGAACCTCAGATTCAGCTCTATTTTCTCCTCGGGCTCGTCTACGCTGTGGTCACGCCTGCATTTCTTCCCTTCATATTGGTCTTCTTTGGCCTTGCGTTCTTGGTATATCGTCATCAGGTAGTAAGCGCCAAATCTCTCTCTATCCCCCTCTCTCTCTCTGTGTAAGACATTGCAAAATTTGAAGAGTATAATTGCACATTGACTTGTTAATTCCTTTTGTTCTAATGGGCAGATTATTAATGTGTATAATCAAGAATACGAAAGCTCGGCAGCGTTTTGGCCAGACGTTCATGGGCGCATAGTCTTTGCTTTGATACTCTCTCAGATAGTTCTGATCGGTCTAATGAGTACGAAAGGCGCAGCTAAATCAGCGCCGTTCCTTATCGCACTTCCCATTCTTACAATCTTCTTCAACAGATTCTGTAAAGGGCGATATGAACCTGCCTTTATCAGATATCCTCTCCAGGTTCTTAAATTATTCCAATCATCTTTCTTTTTCATTTTTCGGTATGTAACGCTTTCATATGCGTGTTTTTTATTTTTGAAAAAATAGGAAGCGATGATGAAGGATACTTTGGAACGAGCAAGAGAACCACACCTAAGATTGAAGTCCTGTCTCCAAAGAGCTTATGTCCACCCGGTTTTCAAGGATGAAGAAGATGACGAAGATTATTTTGATGGAAAATTACTGTACGGCGATGGCATGAAAGTACCCACAAGGAGACAATCTCTAAAAAGTACGCCTGGTTCTAGCAAAATTAGTGGTTCGTCGTCTCCCTCGCCGATTACTGATGATGTTGTTGGTGCTGCTGTCCGAGAAAGCACTGATCCTTGAGGGAAAAAAATTGTACTTTTATTTGTATTTTTTTTTTTACGTTCATGTTTTGCACGAGATGGGCTGTCCCGAAGATAGGGAGTCGTTTAATCCAATGTTGTAAAACTCGCTAGGCGCTAGTCGGGCGCTCGGGGGGTCTAGCGCCTACGCGGTTTCTAGGCGGAAATTAGTCGGTACCGATTTTTTTATTTTATTTATATGCTAATATACTAAACTAAAGCTATATCAAATTTATCTACTTAAATAAATAATGTCAATCCTAATAATGTTTTTTTGTATTTATAAAAAATTTCGCAAAAAGAAAAATTGTTTGTTTTTTTTTTTTGCAAAAAAATATACAAAAAAAATTGTGGCCGCCTAATCGGCCGCCTAGCCGAAAAGCGCCTCGGACGGGGCCGCCTAGCCCGAGTTTTGCAACAGAGGTTTAATCACTTGAGAAGTGATTGTAACTAAGTGTTTAGTAGATAGGGTTAGTCTTTTTGTCTTGATGATTCAGTGTCATTACATCAGATTAACATCCATGACATATTACAGCATTATTCCAAATTTTAACACAGAGCCGTTTTTTCTGCAGCTTAGAGAACAAACATTTACGTATATATTAATAATTATTATTTTAAGAACTGATTTTTTTATAATAATAATGATAAGATTAATAGAATCCTAATCATATTGTTGCTTTCGAACGCGTTTCCCCAACATCGAACCTCAAGATTTCTCATGTGAAAATCTAGTCCAACTTGAAGTGCTCATCAGACCTAACCGCAAGGAGGTCGTCGTGCCCTTGGAGACAAGATTATACTTGTACTTTCGAACGCTCATCATTTGTATTCATCGTGGGAACCACTATTACAATACATGTCTTCTCCTTGGGAAAAATGATGCCAAGGTATGCGTTTAGTTATCAACGAGAGGTAGACATAATCAATGCAGCAAATTCATCTTTTTATCTTTTTACTTTTGTTTATATCTCAATATAGGACGACTACGTACGGCCAACATAACTCGTCCGTTATTTGACATATAAAGGCAGCAGGCTTGAGTTCACACACACGCACAAACAGTTGATCCCAAGCCAATTAAACCTCTGAATTGGTAATAGTAATTAATCAGAACAAATTAATCTAGAAAGTATATAAACAAGATGGCAACTTTGGGAGATATAATGGTGGCAGCTGCTGTAACTATTCTCACGGCCATGTTCTTCCTGGCATGCTTTGCAGTTCTCAGGCTTCAACCCTTGAACGATAGGGTTTATTACCCAAAATGGTACCTCAAAGGGCTTCGATGTAGTCCCATGAACTCGGGCGCTTTGGCAAAGTATGTTAACTTAGATTGGAGGGCTTAAGTAAGATCTTTAAGTTGGTTGTCCGAAGCTTTACACATGCCCGAGAGAGAGCTCATCGATCACTCTGGCCTAGATTCTGCTGTTTACCTGCGGATTTACTTGTTAGGGTAAATACTACGGTTTTTTTTATTGAATCATCTACCCCATATATCTTGGTATTTGATTTTTTTTTTTATTTGTTGTGTTATCGTCGTAATTAATTTTATTAATGTAGGTTAAAGATCTTTGTTCCGATGACGTTGCTTGCATGTGCTATCCTCGTGCCGATCAACTTTACTGATGACGGCTTAGCTATATTGCACCAAGACGACGGTATTCTGTACAGTCACATTGATAAGCTTTCCATTTCGAATATCTCAAAAGGATCGCTGAGGTTAGCAACAAGTGATAATTCTAATTAGCTAATTATTTTGTCGTACGCATGCATATAAAAAAATAAACAATTGAATTCATGCGATAGAGAACTAATTCTTGAAATAAAATATATGCCGAGTACCCGAATATATTTTGAATCTCTTACTTATACTAGAGAATTTATAGGATTTGGGTTCATGTAATAATGGCCTATGCCTTCACCATTTGGACGTGCTATGCTCTCAACAAAGAGTACGAAAAAGTTGCCGAAATGCGCCTGCAGTTCATCGCTTCAGACAAGCGTCGGCCCGATCAATTCACGGTCTGATCTACTAGCAGAAATAATTAAGCATCATATATATTACTTACATTTCATTCCTTCTTAGCAATAGTTTCTGATTAAGAGTAGTAGTAATAATTTTTTTAGGTTCTTGTTAGAAATGTTCCGCCCGACCCAGACGAATCAGTCAGCGAAACAGTAGAACATTTCTTCTTGGTCACCCAGCCTGACCAATACCTCTGTCATCAGGTCTTTAATTCTTTTAGTTCGAAAATTAATTTTTTTTTTTTTATTGAATTATGGGGTTTTTCTTGGTGTAAGAATGGGATATGTCTCCAATGATCATATATATAACAACCTTCATATGTGAACGCTTATATATCATTCAGGTTGTATACAATGCCAATAGGCTCGCTAAGCTTGTCGAGCTTCGGAGAATTAAGGAAAACTGGCTCGACTATTACCAGCTAAAGCATGCAAGACATCCAACGACACGACCCATGACTAAGGTTAATTATGCCCCTAAATTGTAAGTTTCATCTTATTCTTTGACAACTGAGGAACTGCAAAAAAATCTTCAGACTGGTTTTCTCGGCCTTTCCGGCGAGAAAGTGGACGCCATATATTACAAGACAGCAGAAATCGAGCTACTATCGAGAGAAGTAAATAATAAATTAAGTCGACGATTCGTTTTAATTCCAAATTTTCTCCATCTATTGAAGTTAGAAAAAAAAATGGCGCCTTTTATTTCGTCATAACGCACGCAGATCGAAGAAGAGCGCGAAATGGTTAGGACGGACCCCAAATGCGTTATGCCGGCCGCTTTCGTGTCCTTCAGGACTCGTTTCGGCGCCGCCGTCTGCGCTCAGACTCAGCAGTCCCGAAACCCTACGCTGTGGCTGACCCAATGGGCTCCCGAGCCTAGCGACGTCTATTGGCCCAACCTTTCGATTCCTTACGTTTCGCTGACTATTAGGAGGCTCATAGCCTTCGTCGCTTTCTTCTTCCTCACATTCTTCTTCATGATCCCTATCACGCTAGTGCAGTCGCTGGCCGACTTAGACAGCATCGAGGCCGTCGTGCCTTTCCTCAAGCCGTTGATCGAAATGTTAGTATAATACGTACGAGTTTCGCATCCTTTTTTTTCTTGTCCTTGAGAATATAGAGCGAGTGTTGTCTCATTGGAAAGTTAAGTTGTTGGCCTCAGTTAAAATATAATATCATATAGCCAATTGATTTTAGGATGGAGCCTTCAATTTCTAATATCTCAAGACGCTATTCTGCTGCATTGCAGGAGGCTCGTCAAGTCTCTTATTGAAGGGTTTCTACCGGGGATAGTCCTCAAGATCTTTCTCCTGGCGCTTCCTAAGATATTGATGCTCATGTCGAAATTCGAGGGTTACATTTCGATATCGTCCATGGAGAGGAGGTCCGCCCTGAGGTCCTACATGTTCAACTTCATAAACACCTTCCTCGTGAGCGTAATCGCGGGGTCCGCCCTCGAGGAGCTCAAGACCGTCCTCCACCAATCCCCCAGTCAGTACGTCCCCCCCAACATATGCTCTTTCTTTAGGGTCAGGGTTTAGGGTTTTTATGAATGTTTTCGTCCTTGCAGGATCGCGAAGATCATCGGGTCGGCGATCTCAATGAAGGCGACTTTCTTCATCACGTACGTAATGGTCGACGGATGGACCATGAGCGCCGCGGAGATCTTAAGGTTCAAGCCGATGATAAGGTACCACCTCACCAACTTCTTTTTGGTGAAAACCGAGAACGACAGGGAGGAAGCCATGGACCCCGGGAGCATATGCTTCGACGAGGGCGAGCCTCAGATACAGCTATACTTCCTACTCGGCCTCGTCTATACCGTCGTCACGCCGATCTTTCTTCCCTTCGTATTGGTCTTCTTCGCCCTCGCATTCGTGATATACCGCCATCAGATTATAAACGTTTACAACCAAGAATACGAAAGCTCGGCCGCCTTTTGGCCCGATGTTCACGGGCGCATTGTGTACGCTCTGATGTTCTCCCACGTTGTTCTCGTAGGGTTGATAGGGACGATAGGCGACGATAAAACGGCGCTTTTACTTGTCCCTCTCCCGGTCCTAACGCTGTTCTTCCATATTTTCTGCAAAGGCAGATATGAACCTGCTTTTATCAGATATCCTCTTCAGGTAAAACTAAGATCGACTTAATTATGCTTCGAACTTATTAGAAACTCTGTTTGTTTATTACAATATGGTGAACTAATTCGTAGGAAGCGATGGTGAAAGATACGTTGGAACGGACTAGAGAACCGAAGCTAAACTTGAAGGGATATCTCAAGGATGCTTATGTTCACCCCGATTTCAAAGACGACGACGATGATTCATCGCTTGACGGGGACGATGGTGTAGTAGTGCCCACCAAAAGACAACCTCGGACGTGAATATTATGGTTCTTTGTAGTAAAGACAGGGCTGTGAGCTTGGTTTCATTTTCTGAAGCTCGAAATCTGAAAATAATGAGATCGAGCTTTGATTAGTAGTCAAGCCCGCCCCATCCAAAGCTCAAATTGTTATGGAATGGTTTGTATAGTTGGTACATTTGAACTACAATATTTTTTAGACTTTTAATGTCACATTTTCACTAATTTACGCAGTATACCTAATTTTAGTACAGGCCAAATTAATATTTTAGGTCAGTAAGTATAAATATTTTCGCTTTTGGATCACTATGTTTGATAATGACAAAAGTAGTACACTAACTATATATGTCAAAACAAATCGGTCATCCTCTCGTTTTTTGGTCACTATCTTTGATAATTGCAAAATAGGTCACTACTTATATATCAATTTACCTATTCATCGACTCGTCGTGCCATTTTCAGAGAAAACAGTAGGAAAGAAGAAACAACTTCTTTAGAATTTAGAAAAAAAAAAAGAAGAAAGATAATGAATAGGTAAATTGATGCAAAACTTCGTCGCCCATTGTTTACTGAGCATCACGCGAAATTCATTTTTCACGTACTACATGTAAATATTCGCATATGCGTGTTTGTGTGCGACTTTGAGGTTGAGTGAATATAAAATACAAAGCTTTTTTGCCAGATGAAATTCTTTCAGCTAACGTTGTAATTGTTTTAGCTCTAACCAGCTGGATACGTATTTCCTCCGATCGATCTGGTGAGAGTTTCTCTTGTCCAATTATGTTTCAGAGTTGCGTTTTATTAGTGAATTGCTTCGCAATTGGAAATTTTTTCTCCGTTGATTCACGAATTATCGGAGTGTTTGACTTGATCGGATGTTTTCGAAATCCGTTGTGTATTCGTTGTGTATTTGACTCTCCCCTGTCTAGTCTGCGTGTATTCATCTTTGGATTATATATGAATTGGACGAAGAATCCAAGAAAGAAACAAGCGTCGTAGTTAAATCAGTTGCTACTGTAGAACGTTCTTAATTGTCTAAGGTAGTTCCTCGTGAAAATTTGTTAATTTCCGTCCTGAAGCAATTTGTTAAAGCAATTTTTCTCTTATAGGTTTGGAATTTGATTACAAGGTAACGCGTATAGGCAATGGAAGTGGTTAGTGCAAAGCAAGAGGGTCATACACCTCCCCCAACAGATGATACTCCAGTAACACCGAGGGGCCTAAGAAGGCCGGTAAGAATGAGAAAGCTTATCTTGGATTCTGATGATGAAGAGGAAGAAGATGAAGGGAAAACATTAGCAGAACTTTTCAGGGTTGTTTCTGATACAAAGACAATTGGGATTTCTGATGTTTCTGATGATGTAACATCACCAACTAAATATAGACAAGTTTCGACCATAAAAGAATCATCAACGGTGAAGACAAAAAGTTGTGTGAGGAGAACAGTTACACCTCAGAGTGCGAAATATATATATAAAAATTCTGCTCAAGTAAGGGAGTGTGATCAATTATCCTCAGAGGAAGGGGATTCTGATAGTTCTGATGAGGAAGATATAGATGATAGATCTGTAGGATGTTTTTCAGGATGTTTGACAAAGCTACCGGGGAAACCAGGGAAAGATTGCAAAAGGTTCGATATGTCGGTGACACGAATTAGAAAAAGCAATACTAAAAGGAAATATGAGGGAAGGGAAAGTGGGAAAGTGTGTAGCAAGGAAAATCGATTCCCAAACCTGGAAAACTTGAGAAGCAGAACTGAAGAATGTGAAAGAAACCGAGAGTTGAACGAGCTTAGGCCTTCTTCCAGAACATCCACCCAGAGAAAACAAATTGTGGATAAGGTAAATCAAATGCAGACAAGCGAAAAAAGGTGGCAATGGGGTAGGGAGAAAACTAACTTGTATTCTAGAACATGCATCCAGCAAAGCCTGATGCAGAAGAGGAATAACCCGAAAAGGACAAACGGCGAACGTGATAGTGATGATGATTGGAAGGACAGTAAGGTGAATATTAGGAATTTTAGTGAAACTTTCATCGACGGAAGAACTATTAAAAGACGCCGTGTTGCGTCAAACAAGTTCTCGGGAAACAACTTCCTTTCATTTGATGGGATAGGTGATGAAGATATGGCTGCAATTCTTGATGCAATGGGAGAAACTGAAACAGCCAATTTACCAACTAATCTAAGTATCAGTCCTGATCTTGTGAAATCAAGAATTCCGAATTGCACTCGAAAGAAATCTAATGTTTCTGTGCATTTTGAGTTATCGAATATGTCCCCAACTTCTTCGCCGGGTTCCTCTTCGTGTAATTCATTTGTTCAAAGTATTGAGCGGAGATCTACTCTGATATCACCAGATAAAGGTTTGAAGGTATGGATTCGTAATATAATGTTCCTCCAGTTAAGCTTCTTACTTTGGCCATGTTTTATCTTGAGTGGTAGTTTGAGATTCTTTTTTACTTTGTGGCGATTTGCAGATAGCTCAGCAGGAGTTAAGACAGTGTCATCAATGCCGAAGTGTGGATAGAAGAATTGTTGTTCCGTGTACAAATTGTGATGATAAGCTGTACTGCATCCAATGCATTAAACAATGGTACATGCCTGAAAGTACTTAGGACAGAGTGGATTTTGGTAGAAGAAACTAATACTTCTTTTACGTGCCTTTAGGTATCCTACGTTGTCTGAAAAGGAAATCTCTGGGCTTTGCCCGTTCTGTCGAGGCAATTGCAACTGCAATCGTTGCTTGCTTTCACCTTCCATATTAAAGGTTTGCCTGTTGAAATAATTCACTTTGTTTGTCAACTATTGTGTATGCTAAAACTGACTCTTTTGTTTTCCTTAATCTTTTTCTTTTTAAATTTTTGACGTAGACATCGAAGAGAGACCTCAGCAATGATGAAAAGCTGAGACATTTGCGTTATTTCACTTGCAATCTTTATCCACACCTGAAACATATTCTCCAAGAACAAGTTAGAGAGATAGAGATGGAGGCTAAAATTCAAGGTCGGTTTATATTATGTCAAGATATTTTTCTCTCTTTTTAGTGATCAATCGGCTACTGATTGACAGTTCATATGCAGGTGTTTCTCCGTCGTCAGTGGAAGTTAAACGTGCTGTGTGCTACAATGAAGAGCGTGTATACTGGTAAGCACTTAATTACACCTCAAATAGTTGTATTTATTTGTTTTCCTGATTTTTCTCAATTGCTTTCCTCCATTGTAACAGCAACCACTGCTCAACATCAATTGTCGATCTTCATCGTAGTTGCCCAAATTGCTCGTATGAATTATGTCTTAATTGTGTCGGAGAGATTCTCAAAGGTCAAGTTCCAGGATGTTCCAGCAAAGAGGTGCCTGCATACATGGATAGGGGAGCTGATTACATGCATGGTGGAGATCCACATACTGAATCAGATACTTCTGAAGTGTTGAATAAGGATTGCGAGATGTCATTTGAGTGGAAAGTTTCTGAAATTGGCAAAATAAGTTGTCCTCCCAAAGAAATTGGTGGATGTGGCAGCTCTAAACTAGAGCTCAAACGTCTCCTCCCAGAAAATTGGATCTCAAGCTTGGCAAAGCGTGCCGAACAAGTCGTGAGAGGACATAACAATTTTGCGGCAGCTTCTCATAAAACACACTGTGGTTGTGATCCTGAAAATTCGTGTAAAGCAGCTTCTAGAGAAGGCTCTATAAATAACTATCTGTATAACCCTGATTCAAACGATATACTGAGCGAAGAAGGGACTCTACATTTTCGGAGCCACTGGTCTAAAGGGGAACCCGTGATTGTTAGAAACGTTCTCTCACAGACGAGCGGCCTTAGTTGGGAGCCGATGGTCATGTGGCGGGCACTGTGCGAACACACAGATGCGCGTATTAGTTCGAGGATGTCTGATGTCAAGGCTATTGATTGTCTGGCTGGTTGTGAGGTTACACCTATTGCATTTTGCTTAGTGAATGTTCTGAAATTTTGGAATTTAGTTACAGAATGAGCAAAAGAATGTTGTTTAATTTTATTTTTTCCTTGACGTTTCAGGTGGAGATTAATATGCGCAAATTCTTCAAAGGATATGCGGAAGGGAGACAATACGAGAACTTGTGGCCCGAGATGCTTAAACTCAAGGACTGGCCACCTTCTGACAAATTCGAAGATCTCTTACCGCGCCACTGCGATGAGTTCATATCTGCTTTGCCTTTTCAGGAATACACAGATCCGAGGGCTGGTTTCCTAAACCTTGCCACGAAATTGCCAGAAAGTGTCATAAAGCCTGATTTGGGGCCAAAGACGTACATTGCCTACGGCTGCAGAGAGGAACTTGGCCGAGGGGATTCGGTGACAAAGCTTCATGTTGACATGTCCGATGCGGTATGTAAACATGTTACGTTACAGTCTGCACCTTGTGGAGCACAAAATCAACCTACTAAGCTTTTTAAAATGGGATGGCAGTTGGGGCATATCTGAGATTGGTTTGACTTTGGCCAAACCGAACGTATGCTCCATGCCTTAGCCAAATCCACCCTAACACTCTTGGCTCCACCTTGGGCGGGGTAAATTTACCCCTTCGCCAACGCCCTTCGTATAAATGGGTAAATATAAATACCCGAGTGAAGTAAGTCAAGATAGCAAAAACGAGCCTGTAGTTTCGTTTTTCTTCTCGGCCCATGTAGAATTCAAACTCAACCAGCTATGAGCTTGCGCCACAGGCTCTAGGGATGTGACAATTTTCAGGAGGTAAGTCAATGTGTCCCAAATTAAAGTAACACGATAGTCAAAGTCTCTAGTGGGAATTGAACTCAAGACCTAACGTTGGATAGCCACAAGCCCAACTATTAGGTAACTCTTTGGGGAGTTTCTGAATAGCGACACCCTCATATTTTCGGTGACAGAACGACATACACTAAATGCCTTTTTTACCCCTGCATTACACTCTAAAGCTATTTTAAACTTTCAATCGACGAGGAAATCATCAATATTCTGTTGTTTTGAATCTCATATCGAAAAACCATTTGATTCTTTACAGTTTATTGTAAATTGCTAGCAATTTTGAAGCTTTTCTTTTTCTTCATTTTATATTAATTTAATTCTGGAAAAAGCCAGTAGTTTTTTGTAATTAAAATGAGTCTTACTCCCTCCGTCCCGTTATCTTTATCACATATATTGGTGGGTACGGATATTAAGGTGGCATTATTATAATAATATAGTACAATGAAAAGGTAAAAAAGTATATATTTTGACACGTCTTTTAAGAATATTTAATATTATTATATTGATTGTTTGTGATAGTTTTTTTGCTAAATAAGGAAAGGTGATAAAATTAGTGGGACGCCCGAAATGGAAAAATGTGATAAAATTAGCGGGACGGAGGGAGTACTACAATATCAGAACAAAGTTGATGTGTAGTAATTAAAATGTAAGTAGTAATCTGATATCTGATTAGGAATAAAAATGAACTTAGATTTTAATTTGTAAAAAATTATACATACCAGTATTTTATAATATTATTTTATATTTAAGAATATTATTAATTGAAAAAATGTAATAATGAGATTTTAATTTAGTGGCAAAATAATAATAACCAAATATTGAAGGGTAAAATTGAAATTAAATAACACACCAAATTGATGCACCAATTTGACAGTTTTAAAAGATCAAGATCCTTTAACATATAACTAGTATTTGAGCAACACTATGTATGTGCAAATATATCAAAATATTTTATATCTTAAATATTTTATATGTTAAGTTATTTAAAAATCAAAACTTTAATTCAAGGATAAAATTTGAATAAACTAAAATATAAAGGATAAAATCGTAATTAACCCTATTAAAATGCAGACCAACTGACAGTTTTTATCCGTGCTAAGACCATCTCCAACGGTCAACCCCAAACACAAACGCATTTTGTAGTAACAATCATAGTTTGCAGTAATTGTTCTCCAACAGTCAACTGCAAACACAAACGCAAAAGGATATTCGTGTAATATTCTCTTTCATACCAACCTTTATAACTTTCAGTATCACCCCTATATTTAATTACTCTACAAATTAATCGCAAATCATTATTGGGCAAAACAATATTTAAGTATATACTTGTGGTCAAAACAATATATAATTATATTAAATATAGAAAATATAAAAAATAAATAATAAGATATTAGAAAAATTATTACTACAATAAGTGTGAAGGTTAAAATAATTATTTATTAGACAATTATAATCATAATGATTAGTATACAATTTTCAAATTCTTTAATATTTTTTTTATTTTATATTTTTTTGCGTTTGTGTTCACGTGTAAAAATTCAAATTTGCGTTCAAAACAGGAGAGAGAAAGCAAAAAATGTATTTTGCGTTTGAAGTACTGTTGGAGCAGTTTTACTGCATCTGCGTTTTGCAGTGTTGATCTAAGCTCTTTATAAAAGAGTATAGATATAGATAAAAGTACACGATGGTTTGGTTCCTTGCGGTTTGTATAAAAAATCGCACCTTGTATGGGGGGTTGTTGAAGATCCTTTAGTTTGTAGTTGTCATTCATGCACATATCTGCAACATGTTAGCTCTCCAAATTTCACTTTCAGGTGAACATTTTGACTCACACCGCCGAAGTAAATTTAAGCAAAGAGCAGCAGCATGCGATTACATCGTTGAAAAAAAAGCATAGAGCCCAGGACAAACGAGAAAAGGAAGCTCGCGAAACTAATGAAAATCATTGCGAAAACAGCGAGGAAAACTCTGATGATACCTCAATCAAGTGTTCGGAGGACAAGAAAAGAGATGGAAGAAATGTTTTTGTACTGCGGAAAACCAGAGACGTACGATCCACAGGCCTGAGAGAGACGTTGATTTCAGAACAGGAGCATAGGGAAACAGAAGAGAATCATAAAGGAGAAGAAGAAAGTTTGAAGACGGAAGGAGGCGGTGCTTTGTGGGACATTTTTAGGAGGGAAGACGTGCCAAAGCTGAAAGATTATCTTTTCAAGCACTCAAATGAATTCAGACACACTTTCTGCTGTCCTGTTGATGAGGTTAGTGCGCGATGATGGATTGAATCGACCGCTGTCTATGTCATGTTTTCATGGCGCGCTCGCCTAACATTCTCATTGATGTAGGTTCTAGATCCAATCCATGATCAAACCTTCTACTTGACTTTAGAACACAAACAGAAGCTGAAAGAAGAATATGGTGAGGAACATCATCTGCTATGATGCATTTCATCATCGATAATTGACTTATTCCTTTCTGAAAAGTAACCATTGCAATCCATTGTCTCAGGTGTAGAACCTTGGACCTTTGAGCAAAAGCTCGGAGAGGCGGTTTTCATACCTGCTGGGTGCCCTCATCAAGTTCGGAATCTCAAGGTACAGAAAAACATTGTCAATATCCTAATCTGTATCTATGGTTATGTTGTTTACACTTACAGAACTTACTGTAATAACATGTGCAGTCTTGTTCTAAAATCGCTGTTGACTTTGTTTCGCCTGAAAACTTGCTGGAGTGCTTTAAACTAGCCGGTGAATACAGAAAGCTGCCAAAGAACCACAGAGCCAAGGAAGACAAGTTAGAGGTAGCATTTTTCTTCTATGTTATTTGCAGATTTTATATTGTAATGCCATCGATTTACCAATTTGTACAGGTGAAGAAAATGATACTCCATGCTGCTAACCAAGCTATTGATGATATTGAAAAACTAACGGCTCTAGGGAAGGTAGAAGATTAGTGACAGATACTGTGCTAACTATTAGCAGCAGCAGCAGGCAAACAGAATAAGCTGCTAAGGGGCTTGCTTATATTGAAATAAAGTGCTTTTTTTCTTTTCAGATTTTCTTTTTATATTTTCCTTTGCCAGTTGTTTTTGGCTTCCATTCTTTTGTGTGGTGCCTTGCTTCATGCTGTATTTTAGTTTAGATGAAAGAGTTGAACTTTGGGTATAGGAACTGAGAAAGAATTTTCTGCGACATTGGTTATAGAAAGAAAAGTTAATATGACACATCATAGAAGAGAAAAAAGAGAGATAACTGTTTACCTCCCCTTGTATAGCCGATATTATGTAGCGGTAGATGACGAGACAAAATTGCCTCGCAGAAGCTTGTAACGAAAAATGACAAGCAAGACAAGTATACAAAGATTCAACTTCAACATGATTTCTTGATATATTCATATTATTCCAAATCTTTCTTTTCCAATTTAATCAAGGCTTTCTGTCATAATATCATTCATGATTTAGTTATACCTCTTGTTTGGTTGAGGGGTTTAGTAATTTTGTACTTGGATTTACAGCAATGTTTGGTTCGTTAGTTTATCTGAACTATTGGTTTATATAAAACCATTCTAAATCCATGTAGACGGGTTTAAATAAACACACCTCCTCACATGTGTTTATTTAAACCACTAACCAAACACGCATTTTATTTATACCCATTAATTTGTTTATATAAACCCTTACTTAAATAAACCATCTTAAATATAAACTTATCAACCAAACGAGCACTGGGTATTTATTAACCGTAAAAGTTTTCAGAAGTCGCGCGCACGAACGTGCTCGGGAGAATGTGGTGGCATAGATTAGGTAAGAAGCATAAAATGACTACTTGACATCTGATAAACTAATGCTACCTACATTTGAAAATTAATAAATAACTAATTAAATTGTTTTTTCCCTAATAAAGACAGGACTTGGATTTAATGCCACCATCAAAGATGAAGGCAAGCAAAGGAGACCACCGCGTAAAAGTTAAAAGCTTGCGTTTCAAAACAGATCACCACCATTTTGCGATGTACGCGTACTCAGCTCACCTTCCTCCTCATTGATTTCAGCACCCACTATCTCTCTTTCCGTCAATATTCTTATCGATTTGCAATCGCAGGAAGGGGAAGAAGAGAAGCGCGTCATCGAGTTATTAACCAGCTGATGACGAAGAAGGCACACGCGCCCCAGAAATCGGGGATTTCGACGCGCAACGTTCTGTGCGTCGGTTGGAAGGTAGTGATTTTGGCGTGTGTGTTCACGTGTATTTGGGCGTTTCTCACAATCCAGCAGTATTCTCAACCTACGGTGGCTGTAACCCACACCGATCGTGTTCTGCCGAGGAAGGCTCGTGTTTCGGGGGATTCGTCCGTGGGCAATCCGAAAGTTGCATTTTTGTTTTTAGTTAGGAGGAATTTGCCTCTTGATTTCTTATGGGAAAGTTTCTTTGAGGTTAGCTTGATTTTGAAGGGAAGTTAATGCCCCTTCCACTGCATGATGAGGTTTTACGAAGGCTGGGGTATGCTGAAGTTCCGTTTCTTGTGAACTTTGCAGAATGTTGACAGGGCAAACTTTTCGATATATGTACATAGTGAGCCCGGTTTTGTGTTCGATGAGTCTACTACGAGATCTGCTCTGTTTTATGGTCGGCAGTTAAATAACAGCATCAAGGTGAAATAGTTTATTTATTTTTCTAATTGCTTGATTTAGTTATACTTACCGTCCAAATCTGTGTTACGTCCTCAGCTGAATGAACCTTGCCTTGTTTGTCTATGTTAGTTGTAATCATCTTGGTTTTAGCGATGCCTACAATTATGAGATTTTTCGCTGTGATTTTATTGGATTGATGTTTCCTTAACGATGTAGGTAGAATGGGGACTAGCAAGCATGATTGAAGGAGAGAGGTTGCTATTCGAAGAAGCTCTGAAGGATCCATCTAATCAGAGATTTGTTCTGTTATCAGACAGGTTATTTCTACTGCCAAGTACTGTGTTTTGAAGTGAATTATAAGTGCTGCTTCGACATGTTGAAAGTGATTTATTTGAGGTAGATCTACTGATTTATCAATAGCCTTCATGTTTTTGAGAAATTCTTTTCTGAACTAAGGTGTTTCAACTCAACAGCTGTACCCCATTGTACAACTTCAGCTATATTTACAGCTATCTGATGGATTCCCAAAGGAGTTTTGTGGACAGGTAGGTGTTTGAAATTTCTACGGCTTTAGGAAACGTCCGAACAAGACAGTTTTTTTAATAACTTGTAGGAATTTTTATGTATTGTTATGTCCAGCTTTTACGATAAAAAGGATGAGCGCTATAACCAAAAAATGGCACCAGTTATACCCAAGAAGAAGTGGCGGAAAGGATCACAGGTGTGTTTATTGTCAAAGAAGATCCTATTATATAACCATGTTATTGCCATTGGTAGTAATTGACAATATTTATCTCTTTTCGCAATATTTCCTTGGTAAAATTCAATGCCACAGTGGGTTGCCTTGAGACGGGAGCACGCAGAAATAATCGTTGATGATAAACTGATCTTCCCAGTCTTCAAGAAGTTCTGCAAGGTAAACACATCACTTGTATATTTATGATTAATATCTGCTAATATTTTTATATTTTGTCATCTTTCATTATCAAAACGGAACTTAACCAAGTTGCATTTGCAGAGACGCCCGCCAGTTGATGAGAAATTGGGCAAGAAGAATCTCGTAAGTTCACCTTGTTCCATAATACAAACTTTTTTTCAATTACTACCTCAAAGATCGTAATCACTTTCGCTGTTGGGGATTATATGTTGCAAATTTAACATTGTCATAACAACATTGTTGGCTGGATAGTGATATATGAATAATGACATTAATGCAGAAACTTCAGAAACAACATAACTGCATACCTGATGAACACTATGTCCAGACTCTTCTTGCAGTAAGCAAATATCATCTACTACACAAACTTAATAAGATTATGCTTTAGTTAGCTCTCCTAATCGGACTATTATATATATATTTTCATCTTATGCAGATGAAAGATCGGGAAACTGAGGTCGAACGAAGAACTTTGACCTACACCTTATGGAACCATTCTGCAGCAAACACCGAACGCCAAGCCTGGCATCCTTTCACATTCAAATACACGGATGCTGGGCCTCAGCAAATAAAAAGAATAAAGGCACGTAATCATGTAACTTGTTTCACGAAAACCATCTTATTTTAATCTCATAATCCATTCATCAAAATTAACGTACATTGCAGGACATCAACCACGTGTACTACGAGACAGAGTTCAGAACCGAGTGGTGCAGCAATCATAATACGTCTGCGCCGTGTTTTTTGTTCGCCAGGAAATTTTCGCCGGGAGCTGCGATGCACCTTTTGAGTCAGGGAGTTTTCGGTAAATTCGACGCCTCTGCCTTGATGGAGCCACAGCCCTAGTAGAGTTCCATGAGTGAGGTAATCTCTTTGCTTTAGCTTCTTGGACGTTTCTTCAATAGGCTTATAGATGATTTTTTAGGTTTAGTCTTCCCAAATATATTATGTAATAAAGACTTGCTTGAGGTATTATTTCATTCAACATACTTTATAGATAAATACAAATAAAATGCACACGGTAAGAACAAAGCAACTTAACAGCGACGGCAACAGCATATGCTAGTTTGGGCCAACGAAATATGGCCCAATGGGCCAACCTAATATGACCCAGTGGGCCAACCTAATATGATTCAATATCTCATAGGGCCCACTACTATTGGGCTCAATTTCAAAATTATTACTATAAAATAGGTTAAAAATTTAGGTCATTTTAAAGTTTTAAAATAGGTTTTATACGCAGTAAGAAAAAATTATTATTTAAAGGATCTCAATTTCCTAAAAATTTAGAGATAAAGACCTAAACTTAAAGAAGTGTTATAAAATGTATATGAACCGGTACCGGATGTACTGCAGAACAATGAAGTGGTACTGCAGAAATTGGGTCCTTAAAATTAAATTTTTTCCTGACATGGCCTGAATTTTAAGTGAAAATTTTGACAGGACCTGAAATGAAAATTTCCCATAAAATATTTGTCGGTTGCTATCAATGAGCAAGGACAAAGCACCACTGCACCGGTCGTTATCTGCTGAGATACGAAATACCATTTCGGAAATTAATTGATTAATTCTATTTGAAAAACCAAATACCATTCGATAGCTCACTTATTTCCACCCTCACTCACCAACGTCAAAATTCAAACTTTAGTCGACCTAATGCATGGAAAATTTTACCACGGATGACCTCGATCGATTCTCGGATAATAATATTCAAAGGAAGGTTTTTAACATTTATTATGCCAAAAAATAATAGTTGCAATGTAAAATAAATGATGTGCCAATGTAATGTAAATTTCAGTGGCAATTCCAACATAATTTCAAATGGGGTCCAATCCAAAGTAAAGTTGTATTCTTTTTGTACACCAACATTGACTGAACTGTATGTATCCTCTCTCTCACTCGTCTGCTTACCACCCTTAATCTATATCCTCATGAGACCTATTCAAATAAAAACCATGGAATACAAAAACGTACTCATCATCGATATCTAGACAAGGATTCATAGAGGTAAATGTTCGAACGAGTACAAAAACCACACGTAGGAGTATACGATGAGTACAAAACTGATGGCTTTTGTTCTCACATTGCAGAAAGCAAAGAAATAAAGAAATAAAAGCAGAGCCACTTGATGATGAGAATAATATATTTCTTCTCTTTTCTTAAAAAGATCCAATGAGTGAAATTCAACTCAACTCAACCAATCTGGTCCAACAGTTTCAAGAGAGACAACCAATTAAGCGCAGTTAGATAAATCTTGATAAAGAAAAACTAATTAACTACCATAATCTGAAGGTAACAATGAATTATGAGATCAAGAACATCACTTGAAGCTGCAGAAATAGGAAGAAATCCGACTGAACTAACAACACTAAATTTACAACAATGAAGGGACCGTTCTCTTACAATCCCATAAAATCCCAGAAAGATCACAGACGCAACTCTTGACTTGCATAGAACAGAGATACGCAGAAGAAAAACAGTAACAAAAAGAAAAATCAATTTTACCTTTCGAATATCTAGAAAAAGATATCTTTAGCCCCAAACACCACCACCCCATAAGCTCTGCCCTAGAAAGCTAACAAATCTCCCCAACGAACCACCCTTCTCCTCAGCCACCGCCGCCTCCTCCGACGCTCCACCACACGCACTCCCATCAGTCACGTCGCACAAAACCGCCGCAGATTCACCAGACAAGTCTTTATTCCGTTCATGGCCGCCGCCGCACCCATTAGCCTTCACCTTTTTGCCCTTACGCCTATCCCTCTTACCAACACTGCTGCTGCTACTACTGCTATGACAAGTAAGGGAGTCTTGTTTCTTCCCTTTCTTCAAGAGAGTATCCTCGTAGGCGTCGATAATCTCGTGTATGAGCTGTCGATTGGGCGACGTGTCCCACCTCACCCAATAGCTTGTGTAGCAGCCGAAGCAGTTGCAGCCGAAGCTCGGCTGGTGGCCGTCGCTGCTCTTCCGGCGCGTGGAAGACGAGCACGAGACTAGATAAGCAAGGACTTCCTTGTCCGCCGGCGAGAGGGCGACGGTCAGCGCGAGTATGGCCGCCGGCAGGAAAGAGAGTAGGTGGTCTGAGACGACTGACGGCGTTGGGTGGATTGTACCTTTTCGATAAAGCTTCTTCATTCTTTTGCGTTTTGTGTGTTTGAGAAAGAGAGAGATGGGCTGCAAATTTATACTAAGGGTGTCGAATTTGGCGACAGTTTGGACTCAGAGAAGAGACTTATTCCGATTAGTATTAGTGTTTAGTAATAACTAAATAATCGAAAATCATAATAATGATAATGATATAGGTTTTGTAGTATTCATGTCTTGTACTATTAAAGGGTAGACATTGGCGCACTGATTGGTTTGTATGTGGGGTCCATCCCCAGAGAATCTCCATTTCCTTGGCCATATCTTCCTCTTTTTCAGAAGTTATCATTAATAAAAGGTGCGTAACAAAGCGGGCAAATTATGCAGAGGAATACATGTTTTTGTCAGTGTAAGAATCCACAACTTTTTTCACGAGAGATGAAAATAATTTGCTGGATAAGACTTAAGAGGGTGTTTATATGTAATGTTAGTTTCATGTGGTCACAACACTCATGAGTTATATGATTGATCATGACTTTTACGACGTTGTAGTAACTTTAATGGGAAGTGGGGAACATGTCAAGTCTAAGACAGACACCATACAGTAAGATTTCTTTCTTTATAAAGATATCATCCATCGACTTCCACAAGATTCAGTAAATATTGAGACAATTGAAGTAATGTCGAGGCAAAGAGATGGTATGTGGGTGACGAACTTTACCAATTTTTTCATGTTAGGACGAACTTTGAAGCCGAGATCTGATCCATGATTCCAAGCCACGAAGCTCTTCATTACTGATCGAGTGCCCAAGACCAGGATAAGCCTGATGATGAACACACCAACAAGTAATCTTTCAGCCATGCCTTAATATCTATGATTTCATGCAATAACAATCGATAATAAGATGAGTAGCTCAGTTAACACTAGATTTGATGCTTTAAAATGGAAACTTTGTGAAAAAGTAGAAATGAAAATGCAAGTAAAGGAGTATTCGACAGAAGCTAACCGAGAGAAGATTTTAGACTAACTAATCTCCCTCAAGTCTAATATTTTTACCCGAGAGACATGCGTATGTTGGAGAATAACGAATGCATGTAAGAGCATTTCTTTTGCAAATCAAAGGTACGACAAAATAAATTATGTACCTTGAATTCACAGCTCATGCCAGCTTTTTCAAGAAATGGTGGACCGGCTTGCCCAGCTTCGAACAAGACAGTTCTATCAGCCATTCCATGCGCCCAAAGGATTGGTGTCTTCAAGTAAACGTTAGATAGAATATCATATACTTGTGTGACAATTGTCCCTGAAAGCTCAACTGTTACATACAACTGAAATGAACATCATGTGATAAGAAGTTTCAGAGAGATTTTCGATGAGTTTTCAGCAATTTAGAAAGGAACGGAATTTTTTACCATTTTAGCATTGGGGGTAACACGTTCTAGGATGGAGGAATTAAATGGAACCCATCCACTAAACACAGCACCTCCACCAAGAGTTTTCGGGTATAACAAAACGCTAGCCAATGTCAAGGCACCTGCACAATCAATTATCAGTAAGAATTAGCAGCTTTTTTCAATTCGATACACAAGAAAATGGCTATGGGAATAAGAGGAAGACAAACCTCCTTGACTAAATCCACATATGAACACATTCTTAGGATCAATGCCAGAAGCGATCTCCTTGTCAATCATTGCATGAACATTTTGAACTGCTTTGGCCACGCCGCTTTCATCCTTTGGCGAATCCTGAGGTTTACATGATTCCATATCAATTCGCATGCATGCATATGCTTTTACACAGCACACAAAGTGGAAGGTTAGGGAATGCATTTGACTCCTCAAGTGAAAATAACTTAAGAACCGAGTTATGTTCATCGTACATTACAAAGAAAGGGAATGTAAGATCAAGTAATAAACAAACATAAGGAAAGAAAACAACTGGCTCACAGCTGTCACTGGTATCTCATGAATGTCGAACCAAGAAGGCATCACAGCACCATCTGCACAAAATTCAGAAATACACCATAATTTTAAGGACGAAATGTCCAACTCTCAAGGTGGATCAGAAAGCAGTCTGCACAACATTGGGATAAGAAGACTTTAAACCCATTTACGGTGAATCAGATCTAATTAGAAACCGTATCATAAATCCACCAATCACCCAATCCCAATCACATAATTAATCAAGCAGAATCACGCAAATCAATCAGCTTCGATACTAAGTGCATACATGAACTTACAATTGCAAGTAACAGGATTGTTAGGTGCTGAAGGGAAGGACCACTTGGCATGTTTGAACTCAGCCGAGGAGAATAGAGTCCTGATCGGCTCATTCGCGGGTCCCGAATCTCCAAGCCCATGAAGCCACAAAATGAAGCTCCGAGCTGCCATCGATTTAGGGTTTCCGCGATTGAACAGCACGAACGAAGTGGTGATGCAAAACGTCACCGTGGCAAGTACTGTTGGCTTCAGTAACGACGAGCTCCTCATCCGTTTAGGCGACCGCGATTTCAATTGGCTATATTAAGTTTCGTGATCCAAGAATATTTTAAAATAGGACTAAGATCCTTTTCGAAAAAATATTAGTTCAAAGGACCCAAAATTTAGAGATAAGGACCTAAAATATGAACTGTTATCGGATTATCATTTTGTGTTATTCAGAACAATGAAGTGTTATTTCAGAACAAAGAAGTGTTACTGCAGAACAATGAAGTGTTACTGCAGAACAGTAAAGTGTTACTGAACAAATCAGGTCCTTAAAACTAATTTTTTCCTGACAAGTCCTGAATTCTAAATTCAGGCCCTGACAGGAGCCTGACGAAAATAGCCCCGATTTCAATTTACTAATGCCAAAAACGCTACCAGTGCTATTACATGATTAAATATTTTATAACTTATTATTACTCTCTCTGTCCCAAATGTTTATGGACATGTGAAAGTTGGCACGGGAATTAAGAAACTGAATATTTTAATAATATAGTACAATTAAAAGGTAAAAAAGTGCATATTTTGACACGTCTTTTAAGAATATTTAATATTATTATATTGATTGGTTGTGATAGTTTTTTTGCTAAATAAGGAAATGTACAAAAGATGTGGGACGCCCGATTTAGTAAAATGTATAAAATGGTTTGGGATGGAGTTAGTATTATTTTATATTTTGGGGAAAAAAAAAAGAAACCAAAGCTTAGATAGTTTTAGTTTTAACAGCGTTCTTCTTCGGCATTCGCCTTTGTTTCTACCACAGAATAGATAGATGTATGTAAGATGATTGGTATGTATACATCAATAAAATCCATTCGTAAGCTAAAAAAGTATTGAAAAAAAGCTCGTGACATTTCGATAGAGTAGAGAACAAAGTAGCAAAACTCAGGCGAAGGAAGACAACACATTCATGGTAGAGTTAAGAAAGAAAACATATCCTGTAGAAGAAACACATTTAGGAATGAGAAATTAATATTATTTCCAGGAATTTTCAAATTCACTTCAAAATCTTACGGCGTATGAACGTTACGCCACGTGTCTCAGATATCGACGCATGCACACTTCTACCAACAACTAACAGCCACCAGCAAGCTGTCGAAGTTAAAGATTTCGTTTTTTTCTCATTAAATACGTACCTCACAAGTCCCACGAAAGCATCTTCATGTACGCGGAACAGAACCTTCCATTGTCACTCAGAGAAAAAAGAAAGCTCAGGGCTCACACAGCAAGTCTCTAATGGCAGTGGTAAGAGTTGCAAGCTTTGCCTTTGGAATCATGCTGATGTGGGCGTGTTTCAATGTAGCAGAAGGGGTGCAAATTATTACCTACGGTGCTTTACACAGAGGAGACTCAATGGATCCATCGCTAAGCGTCAAAGCTTCATCGTCCTCAGAGACGGGACGCCAGGAGGCGCACACTGCTGCTGCTATGGCACTCGATAATGCGTTAGTAGGTAATGAGATAAGAGAAAGAGGTTAAGTTAGTCGTGACCTATTAGTATCATCATGTACTGCATTCTGAGAGACATTCAACTGGTAATAAATTGATTTGATTTCAGATACGAATGTCAGTCGTATTCTCCCCAGTTCTTTTCTTCCATGGCTTAACACAAGAACCCTCAACAGTGAGGTAAGACATAAAGCAAGAATGTAAAAGACAACATGAAACTCAAATTCCATGTGTTCTACTTGAACCAATTCTGATTGAAACTCAGCTGCATCAATGCATCTATGTCCTAAACAAGCATCTTCACAACAATGAGAAGACAAAAGGGTAGGATACTACTGTTCAAATACAATTTCCAGCCCACAGAGCATATGCTTCATGGTTCATACATATCATCAGTGCCGCCTAAACCATAGCCCTCAATAGTCTGCTTCATATGGTCTAACTTTGAAAGAATATACTCTATTTTCTTGCAACAGATCTCATTCGATATCCTCGAAACATAATCACATTTCTCGAACGGGCGGTACTCGCACGCGCTTTTGATTTCCTCACGGAGCGTCATCTGAATTTCCTATTCAAACAAATCAACAAATCAAACTCCCCCCAGCTGAAAGAACGTCAGCCTTTCGAGGTAGCAACACAACACAAGGAGCCAAACCTTGACCAATTGCATGAATTCGGTGCAGTGGCTATTGATCAGATCCTTCCTCGCACCAGTAGGGCTAGCTAATTCGTCCATCACTCCACCAGCTAGCTCCAAAACCCTCACTATCCTCTGCGAACACAAATGTAAAAGCACTAACATTAGCTAAAATTTTCGGAACAACAAATGATTGATTACTCGAGAATCAATGGTCGATTCACCTTTTCGACTTTCTGTAGACGTTCCAATGAGGTTGTCTGGTTCTGCGGATCCATGGCAGCAGCAGCTTGGCGTTGCTTTGCTCGTGTGTACACTATGAACTCAGAAAAAGAGAAGAGTTTGGGTATTTTTTTGGCGTAAAGTTATCTCTCGTGTCCTCAAGTTTATCATATTTATAAAATGATCCTCATGTCTTGTGAAGACATTTTTTCGTAATTTTACCCCGTTGATTTTCTTAAATTAAAATTTCATCCATTTTTAATTTCGAACAAAAAATTCATACATTTAAATCAGGGAATTTCGTCTTTGATAAGGAAATTGTATCAATTTCAATACAGTGTATCATAGGGACGATCGAAAGGTGAAAAATGTAAAAAAATTTATTGACTTAGGAGGCATGCTGCTGATCATTTAGCATTGCCTACTTGAACTTGAGATTCATCTTCTCTGTCATCAGATTTCAATCCCAAACTCAAATCTAATGATGAAGAGCTCTCTTGGCGTTGAGGTGGTTCATCTTCAGTCGCCTGAGTGAAAACCCGAGGGAAAAAAAATATAGAAATGCCAACAAAGCAGTTAAAGATTTCTATATACACCTTCTTAAGCATTCAAGATTCAGACCTGGATTTGATTCATGGGTACATCGTTAATGTTGGGTTTTTCATCAATCTTGGAATCTATCTCTGCAGTGGCATCAACATCAATCTCGATAGGTTTGGACTCGTCTTCGTTCTCGTTATTCTCTGCTTCGAGCACAGCAACCTGACGAATCATTTTCGAAAACAGAGTATAACAATGATGTTACAAATTATCACAGGAAATATCTCAAAGAAAGACATCATCTATCAAATTGAAATGAACCAACCAGACATGAACCAACTAGTAGATGGGCACTTCTCAATCTAAGAACGAATGCTTACACGCATAAAAAGATAGTCAAGTATAACAAAAGGTTCTATTCTCATACCAAACCCATAACCATCTAGTTTTCTGTTATTTCTCCAAACATCAAAGTCATTTTCCCTTCAAAGTTTCTGTGGGAATAGTTGAGCTTATGTTGCCCTCTTTCACGTCATGGATCAGTTTCAAACTCATCCAATCAGATCAGAAGAAAAAAAGCAAAGGTGCTTTATTCCACCAACCAAGAATCAGTGTACAGACCAAGAAAAAGCATATTTTGGTCATATCTATCCTGCTAAAGCATCGTCAACTAATTTGGACCAGTTAAGAAAAAATCCATCTTTAAAAGCACAATTCAGACCCAACCGTGCAAAAGCCCTAGGATTACCATCAGCCCATCGCCAGAAAATTCTATTCCCACTAAAATTCAAACTCGTGAGAACAAAACGACATTATTCTGGCGCTTCACTTTCGCAGTGACACACAAATTATTACCGGGATAAATTTGAATTTCCTCCTGGGACGCTCGTCCCCTGAGACGGCATCGTCTTTATCCGAGAACTCCGATTGGGAATTTTCGCCGTTCAAATTGACGTCCTTGTTTCCCGATGGAGCGACGGGCGTCCACTTGTACATCAAAAGGTGCGACGATCCGTTACCTCCGTCAACGGCACCGTTACTGGATGAATGATGGTGGTGGGCGGAAGCTGACGGCGTCAGCTGAACCCACTTCTTCTTCCACCTTCGGACCGGACCCGTGAACACCGTCGTCGTCGTGTAGCGGTTCGACGACCGGCCGAATCTGGCCCCAACTCCCTCCATTAAATTCTAAATTATCAATTCTCTTCAGTCAAAAATTACAAAAAAAAAAAAGATTGACCGACGCGAATCCCGCGTAATGCTGTGATTGGATCTTGTGAAACAAAAACAGGTAAACGTAAGTTAATTGGCGATTGATCGTTTTACAGCAGATCGATTTTCTTCTTGTAATGAGAGTTGAATTACATCACGGGTCTTCGGTGATCGCTTTTTCGCTATATTCCCCTTTTTTAATAGCAACAACAACAACGAAAAATTAAACATTGGATTAAGTAATGGATTACAAAACTATTGGGCCTATAAGTTGGGCCTTTTTTGATGAACTCGTACGAACCTTAGCTATAGGCTCAATAGATTTTGCAACCCAGTTTCGCTGACCTTTCTATATAAATACCTTTCCGTAATTTGACTTTCAATGTCTCTCTTCACGAATGGATAAATAAGACTAGTTTACTTTTAAGACTAAAAATCTTTACAATAATGCACAAAAAATTATTACCAACTCCACGTTTCATCACATACATATTATATTGTACAGCTACAGACAATCTCCATCTTCAACCTCGAAGCTCCAAAGCCAAGTTTCCAACTCTACCCCTACCTTTCAAGGGGCCCACACCACCGCCATTTCTGCAACCAACCAACCTCGAAGAAAAACCCATGTCCATCTCCTCAAACCTCACCGGCCGCCGACCAAAGCTCGCCGTTGCCTCCGTCGAATGATCTCTGCTCGAAACCTCGTTAACGGTTCTCTTGTAAGCTCCGAACCACTTGTTATGCATGTAAGAAAGACGGCGCCAAGGTGGCATGCTCAGTTCCCCACTCGTCATCGACTTTCTTATGGCGTTGGTCATCAGCCTCGTCAGCTTCTTTAGCTCGTTCGGTTTGCCAATGTATATCTTGGGGAACATATCGAGCATAGAAGAGTATTGAGTCGTCGGCCGTGCGATTGTGAACTCTCCGGCGAGTGAGACTTCGACGATGTATCTTTCGCCGTTGTTTCTTGATAATGTTGTTATTACATCGATGTACTCGTAGTTTCCTGCCGGGGTGTTTCCAGATTTTGCCCATTTCGATTTGCAAAGGCCTGCAATAATTGATATGTCATTATTATCAGTCATGTTTTGCTTGTAATGAGGAGAAAATTAGTGTAAAGAAAGGGGTTTTAATGTTCTAACCTGCGTCGATGCCTCGAGCTCTCAGGCGAGCCATTAAAGATCGCTTAAACTCCATAGACGAATCGATCTTGACCTCAAGCAAAGCCTCTTCAACCTCTTCGTGAAGAAACCTTCTAACATCGTCGTCGTCTTCGTCGCGATTATTATTTAACAATCTATTAAGAGAATCGTGCAAATCAAAATAGTCATCATCTCTTTCATCAATCTCATGATGATCATCTCCTTCACCAATGTCTATTTTTCCATGGTGGTCGTCGTCGTCTCTTTGTTCTCTGATTTCTTGCTCGAGGAAAGAGTTGACGAGGTCGGACAAATCTGCAGAATGGTCACTACCACTGCTCTCATCGCAGGGCTTGTTGTGAATGTGATTGATGTCGAAAACCGCCGCGACCCTTTTGAATCTCACCATTATTTCTTTCTTTCTTTCGTTATTGGAAGAAGAAGATCGAAGAAAATAGGGTTGATTGGGGGCTTTTTTAGAGCTGGCCGGCCGGTGGATAAATAATGTTCTTTCTTTCTATGTCGTTTACTGAGGAGTCTTATGATGTAAGGACGAAGGCGTTCTCTTGCAAGAACCGAACGTTGACGAAGATGGGGGCTGAGAAAGAAGTTGTGTGTGCCTTTTATCGAACGCCATCGGCCATTTTAATGGAGGCGTTTTTGTCCTTATCTTATTAGTTTGTTTAAAAGAGTCTGCTATAACGAACCTAATGTTGAAAGAACGTCCAGGTTCAATTTGTTTACATGTTAGATTCATTCATTTTCCTTCATTCAAGATTTGCAGTACTTATTATGGATAGGCTTTCGTTTTTTAATTTTTTTTTTTTATAGTTTTTTCCTATTTTGAGTTGGCTATGTGGCGACTCGATTTTTCACCAACGGTGCTCGATGGGCTCGATTCACGTCCAAGTACACTGAGTTTTGAAGGTTCTGAACGTTATTACTTGGATGGATATCTAAAAGAAGCTGAAATATTTACAATGATCGTACTTTACATGTGTATATTAATAATAATAAACTTCATGAACGACTTATTTGTACGTTCCCTATAATTCTAAATATAATAATGGTGCCTCTCGACATTTCTCATCATGCATTTCTCCAAAACATCGTCCGCGTACACTAACCATATGTAACGATAGATATATAGATCATTTATATCTTGATTATAAATAGATTTGTGTGCTGTATATCTATATTCTGTGGGGATAAAGAGAGATGAATTGAATAGATAAAAGTAAAATAAAAACAATGAGATCCCCACATATGGTCTTTCACCATGTTCAAGGACATTTAATTATAAGGTTGAAAATCGGTTTTATTACATTATGTTATGTGTATTTATCAATTCATAAAAATATGTCACCCTGCCCATGCTTTCAATCGGTAGGCACTGAAAGCCCAAATAACTATACTATTTGGGCCAGTATTAGCCCAAATATTAGGCCCACATTGAGATTTAGTTCTTACTTATAATCATGTCACCGAGATTTATTAATACATAAGTGGACCACGTGATGCTCGTGAGTCGTTAAATGTCAATGTCATCTTAATATATAAATTTTTATGCAAAACCTAATGGAGATTAGACAAGTCATGATTATGAAAATATTTTATGATTATGAAAATATTTGAATGTCGACACCTTTGATTTCTTGCACGAAAAATGAAACAATGAAATTAAACATTATGTATTCATTCAATATGAATTTATTTCTTCATGGGCTTATTTACAAGTCTTTGGAGCCTAACTTATCAGTTACCTTTTCTACCTCTAAGCGGTAACTAGCACACCATTATACGTGTCAGTAAAGCATAACAATCAGCAACGAAGGACAAACCTCTAGCATCGAAGCATCACAATCTCAGTTAGTCAAACCATTGATAAGGTGGCACACTCGAAGAAAGTAAGCAAAATAATAAACGAATAGTTTTTCTTGGCAAGCAAATAGATGAAATAAAAAAAAAGAGAGAGAGAGAAGAAAAAAAACTGTAAGAAAAAAAAAAAGAGTGAGTAGTGGTAGGTGAAAATTGTGTAAAACACGAGGGCATGCACGTGGTCAATTTTCAACCCCAGTAGTTAACTAATGAGAACTCAACACACACGTACCGAAACCTAACCACGTGTACCTCAATCCAAGCACTTCAGTGTTTTCATTACATTCAAGGCTTCATTATTTAAAGCACTGCACACTCTATGCAGCTCCCTATGCATTGAACGCTTTGCTGAAAGTAATCGTCGTTACAAGAGTAGGTACGGCAAAACCCTTCATTTACTATAGTCACGTCAAGGGACAACTTTGCTTGCTATATTTTCTTCGGCGTGTTGATTATTGCTTTTGCATTCTTGAACAGGGAGATGATGGTTAAGGTTTTGGTCTCTGTTTTCGTGCTGCTGGCTTTGGCTTTTCATGGGACTAATGTCTCGGCGGAGACCCACCATGTCGTAGGAGGAGGAGAGAAGGACTTGGACGTCGGTTCTTGGTTGTCGGGTCGGGTTTTCAGAGTCGGGGACAAGATTCGTAAGTAGTTATCCTTTTCTTGCTGTTTTTACTTCATTCGATAGATTGTGTCAGACTCTTGTGTTTGTGAAGCTCATCATCTCTCTGTGATGTTGCAAGTTTTCAACTTTGGGGACGAGGAGAAGATCGTCGAATTGGGGCCAGAAGAGTTCAAGACATGCGACGTTTCGAACCCCATCAGAATGTACACCGACGACCACGTCGTACTCGACAAGGAAGGGACGAGGTACTTCGTCAGCGCCAACCTCGAAAACTGCAAGAAAGGGCTGAGAATCCCCGTCTCCGTCGAGGGAAGCGACGAGCAGCCAGCGGGGTTCGACCCACCGTTCACGCCGCAGCCCTTTGAGCCACCGCCCTTTGAGCCACCGCCCCATCCTTTGCCGGTCTACCCGCCGCCGCCGCCGCCTCCAAGCGAGCCGTCGCCTGCTGTCAATTTGAAGGCCATTTCTTCGGCGCTCTTCGTTGGACTGGCGCTGTTGTTCTGCGTCGTCTTTGGGGTCTAAATCTTGGTTTGCATTGCAGTTTTCTTGTTGCTTTTCCTATCAGCTCATTATCTGTTCAATAACGTCGCGCCGTGACAAACTGCGTTTTTTATTATTGTTGGATGAATCTTTTGTTATGAATGTAAACTCGTGCGTGCGGATTAGTGTTTTAATACGTTTGGCCCTTGTTATTAGCGGGGTTCGTCAACTGTTTTATGTAGTATTCACGTAAATGTTCGATTGGAGAAGTTTTTTTACTTGTAAGAGAATGCACAATCCAAGTTACAACTCACAAATAATGATCTCTCTTTAACTGAGTGAGCGAGGTCATAATGAACGAAGAGGGTATACCATTAATAAAATTATTACTTGTCCCTGAGAACAACATAGTTGGCCCCGTTGGTCTTAAGTATCTTAGATATCCTCCGCAGTATTCCTGCAAATGCATCTTTGTCCTGCATTTCAAACGATAAAGAAGAAAGAATCCGATCAATTGATGCCGAGGAATGCCATAACATGATACTACAATTAAGCTATGTCGTCAAGGAAAGGGAAAAAGAAACACGTGAAGAGAAATTCATAAATTGTAGTTGAGTTGATCTGATCTGTTACCTCCTTAGACTTCAACCTAGATTTGAACTTGGCTACAAGATCTTGGGTAGTGACTTGCGTCTTCTGTAGAAGCACAGCTCTGATTTCAGCTTCAGTAACTGGTCCAGTGGGTGGTGGTTGTGGTTTGGTCACCGATTTTGAAGCTTGTGGAGGCGATGGGCCTTTGGGAGGTGCGACGCTCTTGGTTGGAGTTTCTTCCTTCAGCGGTTTTGATTCCTGAGACGAAGACATAATTCATATTACTTCGATGGATGTTCTAAAACTGAGAGAACTAAGCACAGTAAGGGAGCAAATGAGGGAACTAAAAACTTACAGTTTCTGTTTTAACTTTTTTCGTAGGGACGTTAGTTGTCTTTGAGTCATCGCCGTTGTTTTTCCTTTTTGCCTTGGAAGAAGAAGACTTTGAGGTCGATGGTGTCGAATGGTTAGTGCCAGAAGCAGTTGACTTTGCGGCGCTGATTCCCTCAACGGGCTCAGCCTTGGGGTTAACCTTCTTTGGGGCAAACACTGGGGATATATCATCTTCCTCCATCTGAAAAAAAAATATATATATATACCAGAAATTTTAAGGTCAATTCTCAGAGGGAAAATTTGGTTAGGTAACGTCGATAAGAAACATACGTCATCCTCATCATCATCGTCGTCATCGTCCTCCGCATCTGATTCATTCAGCCCATTAGCTCGGCCAAGGAGTTTCTTCAACTCTTTACCCGATTTGCTCAGCCCACCACCCTCTTCTTCATTGCCTTCATCCTCATCCTCTTCGTCCTAAAGTATACAAAGAATAAATAAGGCATCTTATGTTAAGTCATGATGTATCTTCAAGATTGCACGATAGTCAAGAGACTGAGAATTTCCTTAGAGAATCATCTACCAAAGGTGATATTCAGTTCAAAAGGACAAGTCTGGTAAAATTAGGAGACGGAATTTGATACGTAGTATGAGATGCACCCAGATAAAGTTATCAACTATTGGACCTGTTTGATTTCAGGAGGAGCAGGAATTTCGGGAGCCAAATCTTCTCGTTCCTCAGGATCATTCCCAACTGCTTCATCATCATCTGTAAATATTTCTTCATGCTCCCAGTCATCACCTAAGAGAATAACATCACATTAATGATTAAATAAGGGAAAATGGAAAAAAAAATTCATCCCTCTCAATGGTGGGAATCCATTTTGCATAGTACAGATTAAGGTAAGCAGAAAGTTTCTCACCCTTCTCAATATCGTCGTCATCAAAGTCCAAGTCCCCACCTCTTGGACCTTCTTCATCGTCATCCCCATTTTTCCTATTGAGGCCCAACCTATTCTTTCTTTCTGACTCGTCGTCTTCGTTTTCTTCACCTCTATCGGAAGAATTAGCTTCACCATCATCATCCCCAGTGGGCTTTTTACGCCCTCTTGCACCACCATTGCCGCCACCACTTTCGCGATCATCAAGCTTACCAACCTCACCAAAGGCAGCAGGGCCATTGTTAGCTGCTTTCATCATCCATCTCTCGTAACCGTCAGCCGTTTTCCTCCTGTTTTTCATTTTTTCTTCTGCTTCTTCCAAAGTAAGTTGTTTGTACTGAGCCACTTTGTTGAAATTGTACCTAAGATTCGCATGAAATGGCACACCAAATTACGACCGCTATGTGACATCATAGAAAATAATAGCCAGTGATAATTACCAGGAACCTGCAGGAATAGCAACAAATTCCCTCCCCTGAAGCATCAAAAGATAATAAGTAGCTGACTGTGAACCCTCAAGTTGACCTTGGTATTGATACTGGCCGGTTTCATCTTCCAGAAGCCATGGTTTATTCTTGAATTTCTCCTACAAAATGAAATTATGAAATTATATATAGCATTGAAATAGCCGTTTATTCTTGACTTCCCCTTTGGGTTTGCTTGAACCCATAGGATGAATGACACGTGTTGTATATCTAGAGGGTGTAGGTACAACCTGAGGAGGAAGGCGAGACAAAACCGAAATATGGATAGCAATGTACAAGCCAATTAAAGGAAAATCAGATAAAGTAATCCATTGAAACTTCATGGTATTCTAATTAATCGAAATCAGCTTTGACTTATGATTGATAGCGAAAATGCGAGAATCACGAGTAAAAGCGACTAATAGAGACACTCCACATGTAATATATAAGAGAATATATTTGTGCATAGAAGATACATTTCTTCCCTTTATGACATACAAGTAACAGGAAAAGATTAGGAAGAACGAATTTCCATAGCCCGTTAGAAGATTACCCGAAGCGTGTCGGTAACTTGGCGCCCCTGCAAACCTTCTTTTTGCAACGACCATCTATTTTCATTCCTTTTCTTGAAATTAGGCAATCCCGTAGCAAATCTTCCAATAAAGTAATTTTTATCACTGCTGGAACTTGCCCGAACATTATACTCCTGCATATAACGACTAACAATCACTTCCAAACACAAAAGAAACCTCTTTTTTTTACAATAGAAAACTTCTTTTATACGGTTAACAACTTTTTATGGAGCAGTCATACTAATATATAGCAGACAGATGACACGTTATTGACTAATTTCAATCAGTAAACTCACAATTCTATACATTCCCAACCTAGGTCAGCCATTAACCTAGGATAGAATCCAATGCAAAAATTTTATTTTCCCCATCGATTTCACGTGAACCAAAAGCCATCAATATAATCGCAAGATATCACTACAAGTCACATAAAAATTCATGTTTTCCCAACATCAAGGAATTCAAAAGAAACACTGTCTGTAACCATAGCCGGTTGTTCAAATACGAAGAAAAATGAATCGCAACCCTAATCAAGCGAGTAATTGGAGCGCCGCAATCGTAGCACTTGGTGCGACTCTCAGCCATAGCTTTTCCACAGGTCACGCAAAGCGTCAAATGCTTGCACGAGCTACCGTACAACTCCACCTGCGATCCACAGCGGCCACACGCCGGTCTTAATACCAAATCTGTCGACATTTTTATTCCTAGGGCTCGTTTGATATTGTGTTTAGGGATTACATGGGTATAAGTTATTTGTGTATAGCTATACAAGGATTTTGTTGATGTTATATTTTAATATGTTTGATATGTGTGTATTAATTATTTGTGTAATGATATAAATTGTGTTTGATAGATGTGTTTGAGATGTGTATAGGTGTGTATGGATTAGTGATACACACCCCATAACCACCTTAGAGGTGGGTATGAATATACAAGGCCTATAACCAAAATCCTTGTAATAGACGTGTATAGCCATACAAGGCATGTATGTCTATACACAGATATCAAACACAAGCCAACTTATTCATACACACCCCATACACACCAATACACACTCATACCCACATATCAAACGAGCCCCTAATTACGCTTCGAATGACCTGCATCAACAATACCAGCAGTAAATAGAAAGCTCCCTGCAGAAGGAACATAGAAATTTCACGATTCAGGTAAAGAGTTTCCACTAGCGATCGACCTTAGATCGATCGACGAGCATAACAGTACGTTCAATTTCTTCGTTCCTTCCAATTTCTGATTAGCCTTTTGGCACTTTGGGGTATGTATTATTTATAATGCGCTCAAATAAAACAGCGGGTCACTTTACTCGGCCGCACTGGGCCGGGCCAAAAATAAAAGCTGGGTCAAATTATTATTATTAACATTACAATAAAACTTATTGATGGATCTTCCATCCATAGCATAGCAGTACATAGTAATTACTAAAATTAATTTATAATCCGTCGCTAAGAAGAAGAAAAAGGAAAAAGAAGAAAACGAAAGCACGTATGGGGAGGAATTCACTTGTTCAAACGCCTCCTTCCGTTAACCAACGACCCAGCAACGTCCCTCACAAACGCGCCGACGGCCGCGAGTTCATCCAACGCTCGCCGGTCTGCCTCGCACTTCAGCAGCTGCGGGAAAAACAGCCAGTACCCAGTCGCCACGACGAACCCCACAGTCAGCACCCTCCCAACCACCGTCGGCAGCCGCCACGTGTCCTTCAACAGCTTCTTGACGGCGACCTCGACTGTCAAACACGCGCCGTGCAGCAGAAAGAAATACGCCACCTCCCAGCTCGGCCTAGCGCGGCACAAGTAGTAGAATATCAGTTCGTGGGCCAGCGCCGATACTACGAAAGTGGACACGATCGCCGGCAGTGGGGCCCATTCTCGGCCTATCAGCCCGGCGCACCACCCCATCACCGGCATGTACACGGTCGGTCGGAGCGTTCGGGTCACGGCCAGGTTCCACCGGCGACCCCAAAAGTCCTGTTAGAATCACATGGCGGTAAGAGTTCAAACGAGTTATAAATCGACACAGTAATAATAACTCAGTCGTCGCCTGAGAGACCTGCAACGAACTCGAGAGATAGGGCTCGTTGAACTGCGGCTCGAGCTCGGCGCCGAGCCACCCACGAGCCACCGAGGCGGCGGTGAGCAGCATGAACTCCAAGGTCAAGTACACGTGGACGCAGTACACAGCATAGATGACCGACCTAGGATAGAGAAACTCCTCGTAGTCGTAAACCTTGATTACCATGGCGAACAAAACCCCCTTAGCCGCGAAAGTCAGCAAGGACTGACGACGGTGGCCGTCCCTGTCAGCATTCCGGCGACGTTCTTTAGATATGGGCTTGATGGGCAAGCAAGCTAAGGATACGAAACGTTTCAGGCTCGGAGAGATCGATAGAGGTCCCTTGTTGAAAGCTAGCAAGAGGAGCTTGAAGGAACACAGCCATGTAAGGAAGAAAGAGACTGTCCCAATGAAGTGCAGTGAACGAAGCTGTAATGGCAGGTAGAGAAGGAGAGATATAACGGGGGAAAACGCGGCGAGACGTACGAGTTTGCTTCGATGATTTAGTACTTTGCTGGCTAAGTAACAGTAGCACAGTGATGCGTAGGCGAGTAGCCATACCTTGGCGAAGGTTTTGACTTCTCCAGAAATGTAACGTGCTATTACAGTCTTGAGATCTTCTTCCATTGATGAATCTTATTACAGCAGCAGGTTATTACAGTTGTTGCAGCAAGGGAAAAGAAGATTCCATGTGTGGCTGTTCGTTGAAGAGTTTGTCGTGATGACAAAAGAAGACGAGGGAGCACGCATATAGTCAGATAACGTGATAACCGAACAAAAGGCGGGGCACGTAAAGCTTGTTATAAAGATGGTACGTACTTGTGTTTGCCCACAAGTTTGAACGTTCTTAGTTAGTTAATATGCATTTTTCTAACTACTAATATGCATGTAATAAATGTTGTTATTTATCTAAATGCGAAGCAAAGAGACGTCTATACATACGAAAAAAAGACTTGCTTGTGTTATAATATGATATCAGTCACCATAAAGCACAACTTGACAAAGACGTTCTCTTTCATTTTCTTGGATCTATATATATAACCTCACCATTCATCATAACATGGACATAAGAAATCAAACAGACAGACACCTGAGAAATAAAAATGAACTCAAGAACTGAATCTAACAGTTAACACTGGTTTTGGAGCAAAAAGTAAAACGTTAAAAAACGCTTCTTTGATCATCACTATTGAGAGAGACTCAAGAGCTTGACCTCCGTTCAAGTCGATTGCCACTCTTTCTTGATATCGAACGTGTAGTTCAGCTCTAAGTAGCATTTCTTATCGTCATCTATAAACTGCATAAACATAAGCAGATAAAGTTCAAATTTTAACTTAAGATTGATGATGTAAGAGAAATCAAGGTGTTGCAATTTTTACCTCTGTCTTAGCTGAATACGATCCTCTAGCAAATATCCCAGATGGGGTCGTATCTTCGGGCATCTCGTGGGTATAAGTCTCCGCCTGAGGACTAAAAGTCCCAATCATCTGCTTGCTTCCCATCACTGTGCATAACAGAAACAAGTTTTCGAAATCATTGTAGTTATCCCATAATGTAATATCGATACGAACGATCAAAGGGTTTTAGGTTGTCGTAAAACCTTTAATCCCTGTCTTCCACACGGTGTTCTTGTACTTGAGCCCAGACACTATGTTGTTGCTGACCTGGAACGTGAACACAAGCTTGTAATGGCTTCCTTCTTTGAGAGTAAACCACGGCCCTTTAGGGCTTGGATTTCCATTTTCTGGGATTGGAAGGACAATGTCTTCCCTGCTCGGCGACTTTATCGCCAGGCTCAAGATCTTCACGGAAGGGTCGAGAGATTCTACGACACGTTGAAAAAAAAAATTGAGTCTTTTATCATTTTATCTGTTCACAGATCTGACATTTTGTTCTCAATCAACAAAGGACAATACCAAAATTCACAGCAGAAATCATGAATTTATAACATTAACATAGTGAGATGTCGTAATTTATTGCACAATTTGTTCGAATCAGCATAGAATGAGAATCCACAGAGAAATGGAATTGATTTTCACCTCCAACAGCATTGACATCCACACTCCCAAGAAGCTGCTCTTTCCACCTCCTCAAACTCTCATCATCCTATGACAATAAAAAAGGTAGCTTTTTTTTCTTATTTTGTTTAACTACAAACACGAAAAAAAAAAAAAACAAGAAAATAGAAGCCATCATAAGAAACGAAAAAAGACAGAACCTTGTCTTTCTCGGACAGCTCCTTGAGAGTGAATTGAGGTCCCAGCTGAATCTTGGACTCAGTGTCCTCATCCTCTTCATCCTCAGTGGCGTACAATGATCCATCACTCATCTGCCTGCTGACCCGCCCGCCAGTGCCGGGTTCGATATCCGGGTCTTTGTTCGACCCTGATCCGTCTATCGGGCTCTTGCTGTTGCTTCCCTCTTTGTCGTCGTCAAATCCCATGCTTTTGGAACCCGAAACGACTCCAACATCCAAAGACATCAACAACAGAAGAAAATTACTCTTTATTTTTCTTTATTTTTTTTCTTCGGTAAGAGAACGAATCTCTCGATTGGATATGAATAAGCAATTAACTACACTAAAACACCCTGTGAAAAAAAAAACTACACTAAAACACCCCACATAAAAAAAAAAAAAGGATTAGGGTTGGGACATCAAGGAGCTTAATGGGATAGCGACGCCAGAAAAAGGAAACAAATGATTATAAAAGGAAGAGAAAAAGAAAAGAGTGGAAGACCAAGTTTTTATTTTAAAGAAATGGTCTTGTGGTGGTGAGATCCGTAAATCTGATACGAAACTAAACAGACGATTCAAAGGTTTAAAACGGAAGGCACAGACAAATTTGTTAGCTTATTAATTCAATAAAAATGTTGAATCTTTGAAGAGGTGGAGAGATCGTGAAGGTCACTCAAGTGCACAACTCTCAAGAAGACTTTCGAAAATTGAACGTGTGTGTTTGTGTCTTATGATATTGAGTGTATAAGACAGCCTAGGATTTCTTGGGTCGACATTTTCCTTTGTTGGTTTACACTTTATAATTGGATAGATTATGGAATATAATGCAACTTGCAATGCATTAAAGACGCACCATACTTTCCCACTATTTGTGTGTCCCTCGAACTTTAAACGCTCGCATGGGCAACATCAACACATTGAAGTGACTACTACTACTACAACTACATGGCAATTTTATATTATTAATTAATTAATAAGAGAAAAGAAAAGTACAGAATTAAAAAAGAAATTATAAGTAAACCACATTACCGTTTCTCAGACATACCGTTTGAAAGAATGTATTGTAATCAAATCACTGTCATTGCGTGCTATGCAGTGCTATGCCGTGTTGCTAACATTAAAATAGTATTGCAATATCTTCTATTATTTAATTAGGCGAAATTGATCAATAATGGGCTTTGGATAAGTGAATGGGCCCAAAATCGATTTGTTTTAGCGTTACGTTGGGCCTACAAGCCCAACTTCGAACAAAATACAGTAGAGAGAGAGAGAGAGAGAGAGAGAGAGAGAGAGAGAGAGAGAGAGAGAGACGTTTGACTGCTCCGTTGAAAGGGGAAAGCGACAAGCCAAGGGACGGGAAGGAGGAACTGAGGAAGCTTCCATGAAAGCATAGCCATGGTTACGGACCAAGAGATAGCTGAAGGCGTAGAGACAATTCTTCGTCAATCTGACCCTAACGCAGTTACCTCTCTCAGCAGCGTCGTTCACCACCTCGAAGCTAAGCTAGGGTTAGACCTTTCGCACAAAGCGGATTTCATCAGGGATCAAATTACGTACCTCCTACGCTCCCACCCCGTGTCTAAAGACCAATTAGCCCCACACACGCAGCTGCAGTTTGCAGCTCAGCCGCCGCTGCAGTATTTTCAGCCCCATTTTGCCCAATATCAGCAGAGTAATGCCGCGCCGATGCCGCCGCAGCAGAATGTACTGGTCGGCGGTGCTTCTGGGACTTCGAAAGGAAGGTATAGTCTTGTGTTTTTTCTTCTTCTTCTTCTTAATTTCGTTGATTTCTTCTGACGTTAAAATCGCCGCCGACCATATTTTTATGACAGAGCTCCGACTGGGACAAAGAGAAGAGGCGGCTCGGGCGGTCTGAACAAAGTGTGCGGTGTTTCGCCTAAGCTGCAAGCTATTGTTGGTGAGCCATCATTACCAAGAACAGAGGTAACATAACTATGATATGATACACTATCTTGGCCTGTACCTTCATGCCTTAGTTATTTGCTACATCATGGTTTATCTTTCTGCAATAGATTGTGAGGCAGCTTTGGGCATATATAAGAAAGCACAACCTTCAGGATCCTGGTAATAAAAGAAAGATAATATGTGATGACGCTCTGCGATCGCTCTTCGAAACAGACAGCACCGACATGTTCAAGATGAACAAGTTGCTAGCCAAGCATATTCTGCCTTTGGATCCATCGAGTATGAAGCAGCTTAATTGGGCTGGCCCCAAGTCTAACTTCTTCCTAGTTTTTTTCTGTATTCATTTATTTTTGATCTTCTATGGTTGTGCTCCACATTTTTGCAGAACAAGCCGTGGACCCTAAGAAACCAAAGGCTGAGGATGAGTCTGTAATGAATAGTCCCGGCACGGGTAACCAATCAGAGACTATATCTGATGCACTGGCGAATTTTCTCGGTTCTGAAAACAAGGAGATGCCTCACTCCGAGGCTATGCAACGCCTCTGGGACTACATCAAAGCTAAAAGCCTGGAGGTTAAGTACTGTTTATCCAAAGCCATATTACATAAACACGTTGCTTGCGATAGCTGGGGGGGCTCATCATATTATGCTATGCTAGTGAGTAATTCATCTCTTTTGAACCTCTTTCGTTGGTTTATTGCAGGATCCAATGAACTCTATGGTTATTAATTGCGATGAAAAGCTCCGAGAGCTTCTAGGATGCGACAGCATATCTGCATTGGGAATTCAGGAGATAATCATGCGCCACCATTTGATTAAGGGCTCGAATGGTAACTTCAAACATTCCCATTTCTGTTTCCAATTATCGCTATACTTGCACTTCAGATTCTTGAAATCTCCTCCATATTTTTTTTTTGCAGGGTAAATTGACACCCTTCTTGTTTAGGCGTGTTGTTTCTTTGTTCAGTGTTTGGGAATTGTAGGCGTTGCGTTCATCTCACATCACAGTGGTTTAGGACTTTGTAGTTTGATATCTGTGGGCTCGGAAGGAAACAAAAAAAACATTTATGTAATTACGAATTTCCCTTGTAATGGATCCAACTAACTCAGTCGACTCTTTCTTGTCAAGGGTTTGTTTCTTCTTCAGACATCAATCCACTATAAAACCACGGCATAAAGAGATATTGCAAGCACGTCAACGCTGATTAAATCGTAAAGACAGTATTAGATCGTCAATGGAAATCACGTCGAAAGGACGAAACTGAAAGCATCAGATAAAAGATTTGCGACGTGAAAACCAAACGCAAAGAGACACAGTCTTCCATTCTTCTCCATAATGAAAAGTAGACAGTGGTGACTCACGTCCACGTGGCACAGTCCGACAGCATCTAATGTGGGACCCGATTTGCCCATATCAAGACAACTCGGTCACTCGGTTTCTATTACGAAAGATAGAAGGCTCAAATGGCCTCCAATTTTCAGAAAGTCGTTTTATTACCAATATATTATATATATAGAATATAGATACATAGATGATGAGAAAGATCACCACCTTACGATATTTTTACTTTTTTTTTTCTCGTTAAGTAAGAACCATTTTACAACTGGATTTGCCTAATGCGTTATCTGTGTGCCCATCTGCATCGCCATCATCTGACCCGACACATCAAATGTCCAAAGATTCTTTTTTTTTTAATCCTTAATTCATTTCTTTTACCACTTCAATTTCTTGAAATTGCAAGTTTTTCTCCTCTATATAATACCCCTCTTTCGCGTCTGATCACTTCCATCCATCACTCACACAACATCCACCAAACATTTTCGCACACTCAGTTCTCCTTTCATCTCTTTCATAATCACAATGGCCACCGATGAGGTACGTGCACAGTAGTAAATTGAGCTGCTTTGAATTAGTAAAAAGGACACAGCTTTGATCGATCAAAGAATGATTGTTTAGTCAACATATAATGTTAAAAGTAGCTAAAACGATCTTGGATTTGACATGAAACATATATCATTCTATGTATCGCATAGCAGGTTCAATCAGTTCCTTTGCAAACCGAAGAAGAAGTGGTCGATGCCAATCAAGAGGAGAAAGCTGCCATTGTCGAGCCTCCAAGGCATGTAACCACCGAAGTATCAAAACCAACTGAGGCCTTCTTCGAAGAGCACAAAGCTGAAGCCGAGCCTGAGTCAGAAGTAAAACCAGCTCAAGAAGAAGAAGAAGAAGAAGAAGTTGAACCAACCATTGTTGTCGAGCCAACCGAAGAAACAAAACCTACAGAAACCTCCAACGAGTCCGAAGCTGAACCCGAGCCTGAGACAGAAGCAAAACCTGCTCAGAACGAAGGAGAAGAGGCTGTGCATGAAGAGCCCAAACCTGACTCCGAGCCTAACGAAGAAGCTGTGCCTGAGAAAGTTGATCAAACCGAGGAATCACAACCAACCATTGTTGAGGTGACCGAAGCCAAAACCGATGAGTCGCCAGAGGAGGCTAAATCCGAAGAAAAAACTGACGACTGAAATTGAATAAATGGACATGTGATATGTGTCTTTTGTTGAATACTATATATGATGTTTTCAAACCTCTGTTCGCTTGAGTGTCTTCTTGCCCATCTTTCTTTTTCTTCGTTGTTGGGTTGGGTGTTTGTTTGTAATGTCTTTCTTATTTCGTGGACTCTCCATTAATCGCTCTATTTTTTTTCCAAGTGCACGTTCAAATTCTTTTTTAATATACTATGGTTCGACTGTATATGTCTTTTCTTTTCTTTTAATGCGCAATAAACTATATGGCAATTAAAATCTAATTATTACTTGGGCGTGACGAAGCATTGAATCTACCAATGTCTAAAATGAGGAAAATGATGGTGGCGCTATATCTTCTCTGATAGGCTACCGAGCTTGGGCATTTTGATTTGGGCCTATTAAAATATAATGGGCCTTGAAAGCACAAACTATTCTTACATTAAATTTGGATTCATGATTAATTAAGTAAAAAACTGAAATTAAATAATAAAAATGTTAGTGATTCAATTTCATGAACAAGTATGTCTAGGTCAACCACTTCAACATTCTTGTGGAAAGCTACCTCCAACTCGACGTATTCGTTGAAATTAATCAGCCACTTTGGAGGATCAAACTCAATTTTGACTTTTGAACTTCAAATATGTAGTTGAACTTCAAATGTACAAACTAATATCTCTTTGTTAAAATAACTATTTAACAAATGATGTCATGATGTAATGCGATTGCCAACCGTGTGAACTGTGAAGTTAAAATAAGATGGCAAATATTTGGAAAGTACAAAGAAATATATTTAATTTAATAAACACTTCAAACTAGTTTCCTTTTACCATACGTCAAGAGCTCGTCGTAGTTGAAAAGATGATTCATATATTATTTAATTACTTTTAATGATTATGTGCATTTGTGGACAATGATGGTTACGTGCTCTACTTTTATATCGAATAAAGCATACAACATCTTCACCATATATAATTATTAAGGAGCTTTAATTTTCCTCATTTCACTTTCGTTTCCAAACGCTGTCGTTTCGGTCCATCCCACTGCCCACTAACTGGCACTAGGATTACGCGAACTCGTTGACTATGAGCCATGAAAGACTTCACATTATTAGACACACATTTCACACGCAATTATATATTTTTCTTGGCTTATATATTAGTACCAAAGCGTCGCCTCCACCATTAAATAGTGATAGTCCCAATGCAAAATAAAAATATAAGAACGACACTAACATTCACATATTTATTCCACGGGCACGTTACAATCTAAAATTAGAACGTGTTTGCAAATTCTTACTAGTGAAACGGTGTGTTTGCAATTACTCCTAAATAAAGTGGACAGAGTGCAATTATCTTTTACTTACACGACCATATCTTCAGGCTGTGGCCCCAACACCTAGAGAAACAGCTGTGTTAGCCCAATCTAGAGAAATAAAATCATAACTAAATACGGCCCCCAAACGATTTTGGACATTTGTGGATTTACACGAATTTTAAGAAATTAAATATTTTAATTATATCGTACGATCAAAAGGTAAAAAAGTGTATGTTTTAATACGTTTTTTGAGAATACTTAATATTATTATATTGATTGTTTGTGATAGTTTTTTACTAAATAAGGAAATGTCCAAAAGAAGTGGGACGCCTGATATAGTAAAATGTATGTGATTTGGAACGAAAGAGGAGTAAATAACAAAAATAATTTTGGTCTATATATTTGCATTTATCATCAAGCTTAAGCCAAAACTCACCACTTTCACGGCTTCACCTCTCCTCTATCATCGCCATGGTATCCATAGAAGATTCTCTCTCACACAGTCGCACGCACTCTCTCTCACATTCGAAGATAAACCGTACCGTAGGCCGGTCGATGCGAACCGTACGGTCCACAGTCTTCGCCGCCGGTTCGAACGCTTCGAATTACTCATCGCCTAACGTCTCTCAAAATCTGTCGGAATCGGTCATCGACTTCAAGCTCAATCAGCTCTCCACCGCCGACGCTAGCAACAGAAGCCCGTCGATGGGCATCTTTTCTTCGCCTGAAATCGACGAGTTTCTAGAAGGTTCTAGAACTTTCACCGACTTCTCTTCGTGCTCCAGCGACATCTCAGGCGAACTCCAACTCCTCGCATCCCTACCTGACCCGAATATCAGATCGGATGACGGGTCGATTCCCGGTCCAAGCTCCGAGACCGAACCGTGTTCTGGGTTTTTGGAGAGGGAGAGCTTTCCGACGGAGATAATCGAGAGCATTTCGCCTGAAGATCTTCAACCGACGGTCAAGCTCTGCGTTGACTATTTGCAGTCTCCATCTCTGCCCACGAAGAGATCTGCGGCGGCTAAGCTACGTCTGCTGGCCAAGAACCGCGCGGACAACCGAGTTTTGATCTGTGATTCCGGCGCCGTACCGGCGTTAATTCCTCTCCTGCGCTGCCCCGACCCGTTAACCCAAGAACACGCCGTGACGGCCCTCCTAAACCTCTCGCTCCACGATCAAACGCGGCGGGTGGTCGCCGGCGCCGTCGATTCCGTCAAAGCCCTAATCTACGTCCTCAAGACCGGCACCGAAACCTCAAAACAGAACGCAGCCTGCGCTTTGCTGAGCCTTTCTCTTCTAGAAGACTACAAGCTCTCCATCGGAGCGTCGGGCGCAATCCCGCCGCTCGTGCAGCTGTTGATGAACGGCACAAACCGCGGTAAGAAAGACGCTCTGACGACCCTCTACAAGCTCTGTAGTGCGAAGCTGAACAAAGAAAGAGCAGTTAACGCCGGCGTAGTCAAGGCTCTTGTGGGCCTTGTCCTATCTGGCGAAGTAGGTTTGGCGGAGAAAGCCATGGTGGTGATGAGTAGTTTGGCTGCGGTCGATATCGGGAGAGAGGCAATCGTGGAGGAAGGCGGCGTGGCCGCCTTGGTTGAGGTGGTGGAAGATGGTCGGAGCGAAAAGGGAAAGGAGTTTGCCGTCGTGACTTTGTTGGAGATGTGCAGAGAGAGTATTGGTTGCAGAGGGGTTCTTGTTAGAGAAGGTGGAATCCCACCATTGGTGGCCTTGTCACAGAATGGAACGCCGAAAGCGAAGCATAAGGTACGTATTGGATTTGATTCAAAAGAGGCGAGATTTGTGGTTTTCTGTGATTGTTTCTTGTCTAATTTCTGCATAGTTTGCCTCATTTTTTAGCCAAAACTAAAGCTTTTTATGCTAAATCATGTCATATTTCGATTTTAATTCGATTCCCATTAGTCTGTGGTTGCAAAGCTTTGTTACTCTCATGCCTTCTTGTGCTGAAACCTCACTAAGTATTTGCTTTCTCCGCCCTCAAAAGACCTATTGTTCTTTTTGCTCATCAATTCACATTGCTAACTGGTTTAGAAGTTGAGAATTGCTGGTGATAGTGTTAAAAATGGGACTCAAGAAAAGCATGTTGGCCATTTTTAGACTGAGTATCAAAATAGTTGAGCACATGGTCCTGCCATTGCAAGCTGGGATGGTCTCCAAGGGAAAGTAGTAAATAACTAACACTGTCATGATTTTTCCAAGATAGTGAAAGTTTGTACCACCACCACTAATTCCTGTTTCTGCTCATATGATCCTTTTTGTGAACATGTCCGAATTCCACCTTATTCACATAAAGCTCTCGCTTTTAATGAATTCTTTTGTTGTAAGGAATTTCCATTTTGTCTTTTTCTTTCAGGCTGAAACACTTCTTGCTTACTTGAGAGAATCAAGGCAGGAAGCTTCGTCTTCAAGTCCTTAAAAAGGGAAGATACATAATATGTGGTTCTTATTATTTGCATAAAAAATGCTTTTGGATTGATCCGATGTCTGCTGTGTATGTATATAGGTTACAGACAACAAGCTTGGTTGGTACTGGTTTGAGTTTTTCATTCACTGTATAGAGTGGTTGAGGAATTTGAACAGTTTTGTGATTAAAATAAGCACTAATTAGGGAGTTGCTAGCTAGAAGATGAGCTGACCTTCTTTGTCTGATATTGCTTAGGTCTTTGGTTTGGATTGTAGTTAGTACTAAGTAATCCCTTGTTTTGTTTGGGGATATATCCAAATGGTTTGGATTGGAAGGGTTTGGCTGATATTATTATTATGTAATGAAAGGCTTGACCTTTGGTTTGTAATATTAGTTATCGTCATCATTAATAGTATCAATTAAATATAATTGACTTCTGTCTATGTTATCACAGTGACTAGAGTAGAAAGAAAAGTGCAATTTTACTTCAATATAATTATGCATGTTCTTTTGTCTTGTATTTAATGATATAAAGTACAGACTATTGATAGCTGGCCAACCTTTTTTTCTTTTCTTTTCCAATATTTCTGTTTTAATTGTTAATTGACTTTTAGTACATATGTATATATTATTATTAAATATAATATCTTCAAACAGAGGTAAGGTATACAGTTGTGGGGACCTTGGAACCACTTGGGGGCTTTGTTGTAACTTGTAAAGCGAATTTAACACTCCTCACCTGCATTGTGATGGTGTCCACCATGCAAATATAAACAATTATTTGTTCGTTAATTTATATGATACGAATAAGGGTAACCACAATGGTGGTTTATATGTGTGTCATATGTGCTTATTTGACACTTTATATGACACACCACCATTGTGGATGTGTCATGAGCATGCCATTGTGTCATATTTATGACATTGTGTTATAAGAATATTAAATTATTATGGAGGAGAGAGAATGAGGGAGAAAAAAGAAACTATTTATTTATAGTTGTGTGTCCGTGTTCTAGTAGTGTTATTATTGTGGGAAAAGTATAATAAAAGTGTTATAGCATAAAATATAAGAAAATATCGTGAAAATCTAATATTACCGGTGTCTTATTGTGGACACCCTAAGAAATAAAAATAAAAAGTAAACAGTTAGCATGATTAAACGACCTGTCAGTAGTCGGAGTAGACATCTACCAACTAAAAGACATGCAACGGCAGATTATTGCATTGTTAAGTAAAGATGAATCTTTTCTTATTTTCCTTTCTTTTCCATCCCTGCCTTGCATGCATATAATGGTATTATTCTATATGGAAAAACACAATATATTTATTTATATCATTGCAATTAGCTGGCACGGCTAGTATTTATGTGTTTGTTTTTTTCTTGCTGTTCAGACAAAGTTTTTTATTATGTATATATATATATATATATATTCTTTTTTTGGTAATGAAGGAAAGTGTCGGTGTACGTCCATATAGTTTTCGAACGCTGCATGTGCATTGATGCCTGTATTTATATTACATTTTTATCAACATAAGAGCAATATATGTATAATTTATTGTCACCTGAGAATTAAATAGAAATCACGTAACGACAACGGCAGTACTACTGTCCCCTCCATTCATCTAACCTAATTGAGAGAGAGAGAGAGAGAGAGAGGGAGAGGGAGAGGGAGAGAGAGAGAGAGAGAGAGAGAGAGAGAGAGAGAGTTATTACACCCAAATATTTGCCTGAGGCCTCATAATAAATGATATAATTTTAGTGTTAATTATGATTCAGACCTCCATTTAAGTTTTAAAATTAGATTCAAGCTCCTGTCAGAAAATTTTTAGTCTTAAGGACTCGATTTTTGCAGTACCACTTTGTTGTTCTTAGTACCACTTCATTGTTCCTGCTGTACCACTTCATTGTTTCTGCAGATAAAATGAAGTGGTACTGCAGAACAAATAAAGTGGTACTGCAGATTAATTAAGTGGTAATGAAGAACAACGAAGTAATACTGCAGAACAACGAAGTGGTACAAAATCGGGCCTTAAAGCTAAAATTTTCTGACGGGGCCTGAAACCTAAATGAAACTTATGATGGGACATGAATTGTAAAACCCCATAATTTTACACCTGCTATGAGTCTGCAGCCCATTCAAAGCAATCGTTTTTTTTAACATGACAGACAAAACATATAAGAAAAAGAATTTAATATATTTAAAAGCGTATGAATGAAACTAATGGTCTTCTTCATGATAGCAATGGATTTATCGAATGCGAAAGCAAGTGCACATGTTTGTGTTACCACACATGCAAAAAGAAAAAAAAAAGAAATAAGGGAAAGCTTCTTCTTCCCCATTGATGCCAACATCATTGCTTTGCTATTAACAAGTTCTAAGATGATGTGGAGCAAGCAACTAACTAAATCCCTTCTTCTCTTTCCTTTCATGTAAAGAAAGATCTATCTATCTATCTTATAACTGTCTCGTCGCTTATTGAAGGGACACCTCAATACAAGTTTAGTTAGACCTAACCTAACAATTAATGTATATTTAACACGGTAAAATGTTATTTCTAACATCTAAAATTCTAATGAGATTGTATTGGGGCTTCTTTCGATCAAAGTTGGCCAATATTGGCTTCTTCTGGCCCATATCTCTTATTTGCTGCTAGCCTACTAAAGTAAAGATGACAATAGAAGAAAGAAATTACGAAAAATAAATAATTGTACCTTTGCTTATCACGGTGGTACCTTTATCTTCTTCTAGTTGTACTTTTCCCTCCAAGGCAAAACCCTAAAGCAAAAGCATCCATTTTGCAGAAACCCTTTTTCTTTACCTTCATTTATGACTCAATCCTTTTTTCATGTTCAATATCATCACGTGGTAGATTTCTTTGCTGTTCTACAAACACTTTGAGCTACCTGCTAGCCCATAATTTATCGTAGATGTTGAAGATATCAAGAATTATGTCACTCCTCACAAGCAGCTCATCTTTACCAAGCTCCACTGCTAAACCTATTGGACTTCATTTTCAGTCAGTGCCTTCCTATGTTGTCCCCATATCCACGATTAAGCGCCGCAAAAACACCTATTTTGGGCAGCAGCCACTTTCCGTGATCAATTCCCTCGCGAATTGCTCGAAACCCGCTCCAAATTCTAGTCAAAATCGAATCTTTTGCACGGATGGCACTGTATCGGGTGAGATTCACGTGATTGTGGGACCGATGTTTGCCGGGAAAACCACTACCCTTCTTAAGAGAATGAAGTATGAGAGCAGCAATGGAAGGTCAGCAGATATTATTGTTTTTTCTATGACGTTTTCATTCCCTGATTTCCTATAAGCTGCGTTCTTGGCTCAGTCCATGTACATACGTTGTTGATTGCTCTGATTCTTTGGTACCTTTATGAGAATGTGTTATTATGCTTGTGGATGGCTATTATCACGGAGGAGAATGTGATGGCTTCTCTGTTTGACTTATGGGTTCGTTTCTAAGCTTGATTTTGATCGGTTTAAAAGTAGCTTTAAAGATTGGAAGCTATATCGACTTTCGTGGATGGGTTAATATGTCACAGATTTCAGGGCATCACTGCAAAGGGTTCTTCTCACTATTTGGACAAAACATTGAGAGATCTCTGTTTCACGGGGAGAGTTAAAGAAGCAGTTGGAGTACTGTGCAGCACGGGAAAGAAAGTACATTCCGACACTTATTGTCTGATACTTCAAGAATGCATCGTTAGAAAGGAATATATAAGGGGCAAAAGAGTTCACTGGCAAATGGTTGTTTTCGGGTTTCACCCCGATGAATATTTGAAGATCAAGCTTTTGATTCTGTACGCTAAATCCGGCGATCTAAATACCACCCAAATTCTTTTCGACATGTTGATGGATAGAAATTTAATATCATGGAATGCGTTAATCGCAGGATATGTACAAAAGGCCATGGAAGAGATGGGATTGTGTCTATTCCATCAGATGAGAAAATTCGATTTAATGCCTGATCAATACACCTTTGCATCTGTCTTTAGGGCTTGTTCATCCCTAGCCCTATTGGAAAAGGGAAAACAAGCACATGCAATATTCATTAAGAGCCAAATTAGGGAGAACGTAGTTGTGAACAGTGCCCTTATGGATATGTACTTTAAATGCAGCTGTCTTAACGATGGCTTTCGAGTATTCGACGAGTCTTCTGTTAGAAACGTCATAACCTGGACATCATTGATTTCTGGGTATGGCCTGAATGGGCGGGTTTTTGAGGTCTTAGCCTTTTTCCATCAGATGATAGACGAAGGCTTCGTGCCAAACCAAATAACGTTCCTCGCTGTACTCTGCGCTTGTAGCCATGGAGGTTTAATAGATAAAGGGTGGAAATATTTCCTATCGATGGCAAGAGATTACAAAGTTCAGCCTAGAGGCAAACACCACGCAGCTATGGTCGATCTTTTAGGGCGGGCTGGTAGGTTGGAAGAAGCTTACGAATTTGTCCAAACGTCGCCTTACAAAGATCACCCAGCCGTGTGGGGCGCTCTGTTAGGAGCTTGTAAGCTCCACGGTGATGTGGACATGGTGAAGCTTGCTGCTAAGAACTTCTTCGAGCTTGAACCAGGAAATGCTGGGAAGTATGTAGTCTTGGCTAATGCTTATGCAGCTTTTGGTCTATGGAAAAACGTAGCCGAAGTTAGGAGTGTGATGAAGGGATGTGGAGTGAAGAAGGAGCCTGGTTATAGCATGATAGAGCTGAACATGGTGGCTCATTTCTTCTTCATGGGACACAATACCCATGAGGAAACGCTGCAGTTGCATGAGTTGATTAGGAAGTTGAGCCGTAAAATGGGAGAACCTGACGATGACCTCGATTTAAGCTTTGAATGTTGACTTGGTTTTCATAGGTCAGATTGGTTTGAAAAAGTCGAGCTAATTCGTTCTTTATTTCTTTGGAGAAGCGTCGTAGTTATGAGTTTCTTATCTAAATTGTGTGGTCTAACTAGGCTGTTAGCTGCTGGCATTCAACTTAAGAGAATAAAAAAAATACTCATTGGTTATTTATGTTTGACGCAGAAGTGTTGCAATTATAAAATCGAGCAAAGATACGCGCTATGCAGTGGATTCAGTCGTTACGCATGATGGGGAAAAATTGCCATGCGTGCCTCTGTCGAATCTTTCTTCTTTCTGGGAAATAATCGGATCTGAAGCATATAATAAGGTACTGACTGCTCTCCCTTTTACAGATCAATTATTCTTGGCAAGTCTTTAAAAACCTCAACTTCAAAAGATACACGCTGACATCTTGCATTTCCCTTTTGCCGTAAATAACATACAGTTGGAAGTGATTGGCATTGACGAAGCTCAATTTTTCGAAGACCTATACAACTTCTGCTACAGAGCTGCTGAGCTTGACGGAAAAACAGTTATAGTAGCTGGCCTTGATGGCGACTACTTGAGGTGCATTTGACTAAGAAGTCATCAATAAATCAATCTACATCTGATTATTTGAATTCGGACATGATGTGGTTTCATATTTGGGCAGAAAGAGCTTCGGTTCGGTGCTCGACATAATACCAATAGCCGACTCAGTGACCAAGTTACACGCTTGGTGTGAAGTATGTGGCAAACACGCCTACTTTACTTTGAGAAAGACCGAAGACACTAAAACAGAATTGATTGCTGGGGCTGAAGTGTATATGCCCGTGTGTCGCAAGCACTATGCGAGCGGACAAGTGGTTAAAGAGGCTGCAAAGGCTGTCCTGGAATCTCAGAACGCAAAGCTTAGCACCGTTCTATAAGTCTCTTACTGTATCTTAGAATCTGGGATTTGGCTCTGTAGAAGGAGATTTTTGTGTTCTGATTGTACTTGTAGTTGAGAGCTGAGCTATTTTTCTGTCCTATTTTTATTGTTGATGATGTTGTAAGGTTTATTCTCTGCCCACTTTTAAGCAGATAACTCACACAATACAACACGACCAAACGAGCAAAGGCACAAATAAACCATTCAATTATCGTGCCTGCAAAACATGTCAACAGTTAATGTTCAACAACTACCTCCAAGCAGAACATGTCGCCAATGCTCTGTTCTTCCACCCGAGATACAGAGCACCATTTCCCTCGGCTATTCGATAGTTTGCGCTGTACTCTCTCAACATTTCCGTAACAGCGTAGTTCACAGATCGACTCAGCTGCACCTGAGAATAACCAGCATTCGTAAGCCTACCCCTCCATTTCCAATAAAGCTCGTGCCTTTCCAGCCTATCGACCCCTTCGCACGCTAGTATGTTCACCACGTCTCTCGCCATGCAATGCTCCTCCGCACTACTCCTCTGTTCATCATCCCTTTCTCTCGCATCATCGATCGACTCGAACAACGCCGAGTAATAATCCAAGGTTTCGCAGAACCTCTGAAAGAAAGTGCCCGTGTTCGTGTTGCATTCCTGCTCTAAAAGGGTCACGATCTTGGGAGATAGGCTCTTGATCAGCCTCAACAGACGGTCCCTGTGGTTCGTCGTGGGCCCCACGCTCTCGTCGGGCATGTGGTGCAGAACGTAAGGAAAGTTCACAGCCAAGGCTTCTCCTCGACGTACCTCAAGGTTCTCTAGACGTACTTGGGTGCCCGTTGCAGCTGCGTTGAACTCGAACGGCACCCCATATGACTCTGCTACTCGGGCCAGCCTCTGGCCCACCAATTGCAGCCCGCCACCTCGTGCGAGGGCTGATTCTGAGTCGTCGACTCCCGTGATTCGAACATGCGGGGGCCCGCCGGGCCTTTGTGAGATAGCTTGTATGTAGGCTGCCCACTGACTGCCCTGAGCTATCTGGAAATCTACGATGTGTATCCTGCCTTCGTTCTCCATGGCTTCGGAGATTATTACGTTGGACGATGTGTAGGCGAACTTGTAATGTGGAGACATTTGATAGAGCACCTGCATGTAAGACATTAGCTCGGAGCTTGTTGGCTCGTTGCACTTTAGCTTTTTGTAGATTACGCTACCCGAGGATAACAGCCTAGCCCTGAGCCCTTCTAGCACGTAGGCTCCTAGCCTCTGCATAGGTTCGCCAAAGACAGAAACTTTCCTCTCTAATACGTCCATTAGTGCCTCTGCGGCTGATATGGCGACTTGTCTGTCCGATGGGGAGAGCGTGTCCGATTCTGACATGACTTCGGCGCATGCGATGAGCAGCTGAGTGAGGTCCATGCGTGGAGCCATTTCGAGGATTCTGTCGTACTTTGTGAAGTAAGAAGGCTCGACGGCAATGCCATTGAAGAAGTCGCTGTCTTCGGTTTCAGACTCTGGCCCGAGCAGTTCGTTTCTTAGCAGCGAAAGGGCGTTCATCAACTTGTTATCATCATCGACGCCAGATAATCCACTCAAGGGAGAGCCATAGGTGGTGTCGGAAGGGACATGAGGTTCGGATATAAACGACTGAGATAACAGTGGAGAAGGCGAATTATATGGAGAGGAATCTACTGCTGGTGTTGATTCCAAGGTGAAGAATTGATTGGTGGAGGGGCGGTTTGGTCGATACTGCTGCATAGATGGAGGATAAAGACTATGATAACTAGCAGATGACTGTGATTCGTGGGGTGTGTGCATTTTCTATGGAGCAATTCGGGGATTTCGAAGAGTGCCCGTGCCGTATCCGCTGCTTCTCAGTATGACGATGATTTAATCAGCACAACAAAGACGGCGAGTGTATGGGATAGAAGAAATGTGATGGCGTTGAAATCACATGCTTCCGAGCCAATTTCAAGGATTTGCAGCAACTATGGAGGCGATGAACGACAAAATCTGCAAATAACGGGAGCACAGCCTATCATCAAGATATTAATAAGTTAACACATTCATCCAGTAAACTGCATATGGTTCTTTGACGCATATTCAAAAGCACATAATGTTCAAAGATCTAGTCCCGTTCACACTCCACAAACTATATTCGCACTCTAGTGCTACATACATCCTAACGCCATTTACTTCACTGAAAGAGTAGTTAATATGGATCGCCAAACCGCATCGAAAGCTATTTGACAGGTTAGGCAATCGATCTCAGAAAAGTCAAATTTATTTTTCGTTTATTTCCTCAGCTCGTAATCAAACAACCAAAAATGAAGCAGGTATTATTCACGCGAACGTTCGTAAGAATGCAAAAACATTTCACGCAATACTTGGATTTGACCAGACTTCTATATCTGCTCTTAATGCCATTAAAAGTACTCTACAACTGAAACCCCAACGGAAAAGAACGAAACTAAAACACGTAATAGGACAAACGAACGTGCGTACGTACCTACGGCGAAAATCAGCTGAAACAGCTCAGATCGCACGAATGTTGATCACCAGCGATTGAAATGATAGATTGTAGTAGCTGATTGTTGAATTGAATGAGCTTCGCCTCGGTTTATACGTCTTCTTTTGTTCTATTCGTTAGCATTCCGTAAATGCCCCTCACGAGCGCGTCGACCTTTGACCATAGAATACCCATTGGCTTATATAAATTAAGGATAAAACGAAGGCTATATTCGTAATTGTTGACCGCTCGTTGTTTGGGTTGACGTGTTTCCGGTCCTTGTTCAATCCCATTTCCCAGAACCAACATTAATTTCCCCGCATGATTATTGCAATTTGATAATACTATATTAATAGAAAATCATGATAACTTGAATGCTACAGTTGCAATTATAAATAAAATAAATTTCAGTTTTGTTACTTACATATTACACGTCAAGTTCCAACTTAACTCAAAGAAATATAGTTTACAAGTCCATTGGTCAGAGATTAGTTAGTTAGACATTCAAACTGCAATTTTTGAATGGACTAATCAACATGCATGAGCGAGGAGACTATGACTTCCAACGGCGTAACTAAATATATAATTTTGGATCTCATTCATGTAAGGTAACGTAATGTATTGAAGTGATGCCACTAGTAATTTATAACCAATACAAAAACTAAAAAACTTCTAACAGCATTGAACTATATAGGTACGCGTTGGTTGAATCTATCTTATCCATCAATATAAACTGCATTGAGCACAAATCAAAAGTTTTTTTTTTTTTTAATCCAATACATGCACACAATCTCACTTTAACATGAAGAACAAGCATTTTTTTCCAAGTATCAAATAGAATCATCGGACTCGTCATAATCACTCCCATCAGCTTCTTCCCCGATTACTGTCTCAGGGATATCAACGTCGCCCTTCGACGTGTTCTTAGGCACATTTACAACTGCTTTCTTACCAGAAGCAACATTACGTGCACCTCCGCTGCCATCTTCATCTGCTTCGGTCATTTCAATGCGTGCAAAAAAAAAAATCGACTAGTTAAGGAGAGGCAGTTCGAAAATAAATCAAAATACAATGCATTTAATAATACATGCACAACAAAACCATATTATCAACTACCCAAAAGGATATCAACATGCTCAGCTGTTCCACCAGCCATTATGTTCTGCAAATCCTTCTCCACGTGACGCACAACTTCGGGCTGTAATGAAACAATAAAAACATAGTATGTGCGGTATGTCAGTTGCAACCTTTGATCGATCGAAGTATGAATATATCAGATATTAGAGGAGGTTGTGCATCTTAGGACCAAAAAAAAAATTCAGCTTGAATTAGCAGGAAGATATTTTAAAGGTAAATATTTGGTCAGTTACATTTAAATCGGGCTCTCGGCGAAACCTTCGCCTTCGAGCATCTCTCATGGGAGGTGTTAGGCCATGACGATACTCTATTGTTTCGGGTGCACTCTCTCCCTCCTCTCTAACCTTTATCATCTGCAAAAGAGTTGTAAGTAAGATATCTAAGTCCGTTCACAAATATGGGTATAAGCTTACTTGGCCAATGTCAGCAGTTTTAATGAGCACGTTGTCATCGTAAGTCTTGTATGATTCGACAACAGTGGGAAGATCCAATAGAGAAGCAGAAAATCTGTCATTTCCAATAGTAAATGTCCCTGTTCTTCCATCCTCTGGAAAGCAGTGAACCAATATAAGAGTGGAAAATCAAGGAATAGATTGATTAGAGGAGAGTTCTTTCTATTACCAGAGAAGGACAAATCTAATGAATTGTCTTCGGAAGATGAGGTAGGATCATTTAACAGCCGCTCTATTCTTTCGGCCACGGATGGAGGGACTCTTAATATAAACTGCTCCTCCATATTCTTACCCTTTGGTTATCGCCAGAGAAAATCTTGGTTTTCAGCTTCTCTCCACGTCTACGCCCGAAAGTGGGAAGAACTCACTGATCAGGTTAATTGGGGAAGATAAACAAATTCATAACTTTACTCAGAAACATTTCGAGAAAACTAATTTACGAAAATAAAGGAAACAAGAAAGACGCTGCGTCGTGAAATTAATCACAAGCTATAAGTCATAAGCAACGTCGTTCCCACTTTCAGTAACCATGAAACAAACCCTTAACACGGATCATACCCAAACCCCTCTTTACAACCTAAAACATTGAATTAGGGCTACTGATCAGAGACGAAAGGCTCCTCCTCCTCTTCCAAAACGAAAAGGCGACGGCCCATAAAGCGAACAAGGAGTGAAGATTCCGAGAACATCCATAACGAAACCTAATCGGATCATAATGCTGGCTGATGGGCACGCAAATTGGTTCCTGTAATCCATCATAAACGAAAAACCATCTTAAGTAATCATATTCAGCATTCACCTCAAATGAGGATACTCTTCAAATTTCCAAATTGGCGAGGGAGAATGGAGCAGAAAAGTGTAGATACTCCACAGATCGCTGATGGAACTCGATTCGCATTAATCCAATTCGATGTGAATATATAGATGGATATGTTATATAATATATTTGGTGGGCCTAATGTTGAATGTGGGCTTTATTTTCTGAAATGGGCCTATCGTGTATATTTACACACGCCGAAAGCCTTTATTGAAACAGAGATGCACCATTATACTATCAATTAGGGGTGGTAAACAGGTCGGGTTGGGTTACCTTCGGGTTCAACCCGTTTAATAAACGGGTTGAAAACTTCAACCCTGACCTGAAAACAGGTTGAAAAAACAAACCCAAACCCAACCTGCTTTAACTCTAACCCAACCCTCCAACCCGCCAACCCTTTTAAAATTAAAAAAGAAAAAAGAAAAAAAAACAAAAAATTGACAGAATTATAAATCCAAATTAAACAAAAAAAATGAGAACTAATGCAGTTTTTTTTATAAAAACATCATGTGTGAGCGTGAGAGTGGATAGAGAATTAGGGTTAATCCTTTTATTTTATTTATATTAATAATATCTTAATAATATATATTATTCGGGTTAAATGGGTTGATTTTGGGTTGATTCCGGGTTGATTTCGGGTTGAAAATCCGAACCCTAACCTAACCCACTTAATAATTGGGTTGGGTTCGGGTTTACCCATTTACGTAAACAGGTCAAAAATGCTAACCCGAACTTTTTTCGGGTGCGGTTCGTGTGGGGTTGGCGGGTTGTGTCGATTTTTAACAGCCCTACTATCAATGAAAATTGCAAGGCAGGCCAAAAAAAAAAACCCTTGCAAAACATGTATATACTTCCAAGCAAAGATCATCCATCTGACTTGATCCTCAAATAAACTTATTCTGTTTATTCTTTAATCTTAGTTTAATGTTGATAACTAAGAAAATAAGCGAGGTATTAGGAGTGTTTAACGCTTAAGCAATTAATCATTTAGTCACATAGCCTAGATATAAGAATTGACTTTAGTTTTTTCTTTTCTCCAAAATAGCAATCTCATTCTTGTTATCTTCGGACAAACCATCATACTTACGGAGAAACATTAAGGTTTATGGTAGTAGTAAGTGACAAGTCTCATAATATAACAACCAAAATTACCAACCATCATCACCTGCAGCTTATAACAACTTAAACCAATCCTATTAACAACTAATCCCGCATTACCAACACCTTCAATTGCTTAAATTTGATTGAAAATGCGACTTTTAAAAAAAAAAAGTTAACGTATATAATATAATATATAAAGCATATTCATGGGGTTGAGATCCTCTATTCCACTTTTTGTATTCCACTCCGTATTCCAACGAACGAAAATCGTTACACCTCCCTCCGACAAGTGTTAAAACACACGTAAACATCATTACACCTATGAATTTCATTACAACAAGTGTTTAAACAAAAAAAACCTCATTATTACGTATTTTTCTATTTCAATATATAATATTGATTTTTTCTACTCCATATTAGAAAAATACGTAATAATGGGGTTTTTTTTTGTTTAAACACTTGTTGTAATGAAATTCATAGGTGTAATGATGTTTACGTGTGTTTTAACACTTGTCGGGGGAGGTGTAACGATTTTCGTTCGTTGAAATACGAAGTGGAATACAAATAGTGGAATAGAGAATCTCAACCGATATTCATGGCCCTGTTTTGTTCATTCTTTGTTGGTCGTTTCAACCTTCAAGTGTTTGCTTACGAAAATGGAAAACCAAAACCTACCTCAATCTCTATCCCACGCTTTGCGGTTAATTCCTTACAAGTTTGGGCTCAAGCTCAAATGTAGATGTTGTCTTCCCTCAGACATCATATATAAACTCTCTCCCTCCCTCTCTCTGCTATAAACACTTTCAGCTTCATTTATTTGTTTAAATATAAATAAATATAGTTGTGATCATCAGACTTAACAAACATGACGGGCGTCGAGGAAATGGTCTTCGAAGATGATTCGATTATTTCTCAGTCGGACACTTCAGTGTTAGAGCTCGACAAGTTGCAGAACCAACTCAAAGGTGACATTTTTTTTCACGTCGAATGTAATGAATGGCTAATGCTTCCGTTAATTTCCAAAGTATGTTAACTGTTTCTTTCAGATAAGGAAAGGGAACTGGGAAAGGCTCTAACTGAGATCCGTGCGCTTCGAGCGAGTGAAGTCCTAAAAGAAAAAGCAGTCGAAGAGGTAATTAAATATCAATCCTCAGATGAAACAAAATCATTACAAGTAAACAGTACGTGCAATAAAATAGGTGTATATTTTTCCTTGCTGTTTTCACGTGTTTATATCATAGCTGGGAAGTGAGGTTAAAAGTTTGCAAGAGAAGCTACTATTGAACGAAAACCTCGTCGAACAGAAGGTGCGCCGTTGAGACGATTTTCCCCATGTACTCGAAAATTTCGATATAAATACGAATGCAAAATTGCAGAATCTCGACATTAAAAGGCTGAAAAGCGAGAAAAAGGACGCATTGGCAGCGCAGTACGCAGCCGAGACAACTCTCAGAAGAGTCTACGCCGACCAAAAGGACGAAGATTCATTCCCTATAGATTCGATCATCGCTCCTTTAGAGGCAGAACTCAAAATCTGTAAGAACGAGGTAAATCAAGTCACTTTTCGAGCGACTCCCCTAAATGTATTATTTTAGATAACTATTATTATTAGATATGTTTGAATAAGTCTATTTTGAATAAGTCTCTTTAGAGTCCGTAAGTCAGTTACTAGATATTAGCTTAGTGGAGTCCGTATTCTTAGTTTTTCTTGTTTCTGAACTGCTATATATGTATCTCATATAGCACATGGAATAATGACGTTGGTTTTCATTCATAAAGACTTTGAACAACTATTTTCTGTATAACATTCTGGTATCAGAGCCATCAAAGGCCTGATAAAGCTTAGCTGCAGCTAGCTAGAAAAGATAGAGAGTGATGGCAACAGAAAATACTTTTGTGCAACCTTCAATTCCTAAGTTCGATGGTCACTATGATCATTGGGCAATGTTGATGGAGAATTTTTTGCGCTCAAAGAATATTGGAGTTTAGTGGAAACTGGAATCCCAGTTACACCTGTTGGAACGACACCGACTGAGGCGCAGAAACGTGTACTTGAAGAACAGAAGCTCAAGGACTTGAAAGCAAAGAACTATCTTTTTCAAGCCCTGGACCGTTCCCTTCTTGAGACGATTCTCAATAAGGATACTGCTAAAGATATATGGGACTCTGTGAAGAAGAAGTACCAAGGTTCGACACGGGTTAAGCGGGCTCAGTTACAGGCATTGAGGAAGGATTTGAGACTCTTCACATGAAGGTCGGAGAGACTGTGAATGACTATTTCGCACGCACCCTTACAATTGCGAACAAGATAAAGGCTAATGGTGAAATCAAGAGTGATACAGAAGTGGTGGAAAAGATACTACGATCAATGACTTCGAAATTCAACTACGTGGTTTGTGCGATTGAAGAGGCTCAGGATACAACCAAACTATCTATAGATGAATTACAAAGTAGTTTGCTAGTGCATGAGCAGAAGATGACTAGCCCTGAAGAGGAACAAGCTTTGAAGGTAAGTTACGGGAATTCTTCTAATCGAGGAAGAGGTCGTGGCAGCTATCGAGGACGAGGTCGAGGACGAGGAAGGGCAAATTTTGACAAATCCACTATTGAGTGCTTCAATTGTCATAAATTAGGGCACTTCCAGTGGGAATGTCAAAGCAAAGAAACCAATTATACGGATTTTTCTGAAGAAATGTTGCTAATGGCTCAAGTGGGAGAGGAACAACTACAGACTAATGATTGGTTTTTGGACTCTGGTTGCAGCAACCATATGTGCAATAGGAGAGAATATTTTGCAGACCTCAATGAGCAGTTTGTTAATAAGGTGACGTTAGGCAATAACGCAACTTTAATCGTGAGAGGAAAAGGAAATGTGCGGCTGCAAATTAACAATCAAATACAGGTAATTACTGAAGTTTTCTTTGTGCCTGATTTGAAAAATAATTTGCTGAGTATTGGGCAACTTCAAGAGAAAGGTTTGGCCGTGCTTATTCAACACAACAGTTGCAAGGTTTATCATCCTGAAAGGGGTGTTATCATGAAATCTGCGATGTCCTCCAATCGCATGTTTAAAATTACAGCAACGTCTCTATCATCTGGTACAACTTGCTTCAATACGATAACCGAAGATGCTGGTCAATTATGGCACTGTCGTTATGGTCATTTGAGTTTTAACGGACTCAACACCTTACAACAAAAGGAAATGGTAGTGGGCCTGCCGCAGTTGATGAAACCATCACGAGTATGCAAGGAATGTCTGTATGGGAAGCAACAACGAGATCCATTTCCTAAGAAGAGCGCTTGGAGAGCTGAGTTGCCGTTGCAATTAATTCACTCTGATTTATGTGGTCCAATTCAGCCAATTTCCAACAGCAGTAAGAGGTACTTCGTTTCTTTTATTGATGATTGTACTCGGAAGACGTGGATCTATTTTCTACATGAAAAATCAGAAGCATTCAAGTACTTCAAGGTGTTTAAAGCCAAGGTTGAAAGTGAGGCAAATCTGAAAATCAAGGGCCTTCGAACAGATCGCGGAGGCGAATTTACTTCATTAGAATTTTCAAAGTTTTGTGCTGAAAATGGGATAAAAAGGCAACTGACTGCTCCGTACTCGCCTCAGCAAAATGGTGTAGCTGAGCGAAAGAATCGTACCATTATGAATATGGTTCGAAGTATGATGATCGCTAAAAGTATTCCGAAGAATTTTTGGCCCGAGGCAGTGAACTGGGCTGTTCATATCCTCAACAGAAGTCCGACAGTCGCAGTGCAAAACAAGACGCCAGAGGAAGCTTGGAGCGGGAAAAAACCTTCTGTTGGGTATTTTAAAGTCTTCGGTTGTTTGGCGCATGTGCATGTGGGTCATGAATCTCGAACTAAATTGGATAAGCGTAGTGTAACTTGCGTTCTACTGGGAGTTAGTGAAGAATCAAAGGCGTATAGACTCTATAATCCCACTGATAAGAAGATCATTATTAGCCGAGATGTTGTCTTTGAGGAGGATGAATGCTGGAAATGGGGAGACGAATTCAGAAGCTCAATTATATCTGAATTAGACTGGAATGAAAATGAAAGAGATGCTGAAGTAGATAATGATCCGTTAGAAGCAGTAGAGGAAGAACAAGCTGAAGCAGCAGCTGAAGAAGAAGACGTTTACCATGAAGAAGGATCTATCCAAGAAAGAGCAGCCCCTGAACATCAATTTCCACGACGACAGCACACTCGACCTTCTTGGATGCAAGATTACGTGACAGGTGAAGAGATGTCGTTTGATGACTTCGAGTCAAATCTTACAATTGGCAGCGATAACGATCCCATCCAATATGAAGAAGCAGAAAAGAATCCGATTTGGAGAAAAGCCATGAAGGAAGAAATTGAAGCGATTGAAAGAAATGGAACGTGGTATTTGACTGAGCTTCCTGAAGGTGCTAAGAAGATAGGTGTTAAGTGGATCTTCAAAACAAAGCGAGATGAGAAAGGTGATGTTAGTAAGCATAAAGCACGATTAGTGGTTCGAGGATACACTCAAGAATACGGAGTAGATTATAAGGAAGTGTTCGCCCCTGTCGCTCGTATGGAGACGATCCGATTGGTTATCGCTGTAGCAGCTTATCATGGATGGCCTATCTACCAATTGGATGTTAAATCTGCCTTCTTGCATGGGGAATTAACCGAAGATGTTTTTGTTGAACAACCACTAGGATTTGAGAAAGCTGGGGAGGAAAGAAAAGTTTATAAGCTGAAGCGTGCTTTATACGGCCTAAAACAGGCACCTCGAGCCTGGTACAGTCGTGTTGAAGGCTATTTTCTGAGCCATGGATTCGCAAAATGTGAGTATGAACCTACACTGTTTACTAAGATGAAGGAGAACAGAATTATGGTGGTGAGTGTTTACGTGGATGACCTAATTTATGCAGGGAATGATGATGAGCTAATGATTGAGTTTAAGAAATCAATGCAGTTGGAATTTGCTATGAGTGACATGGGGAAAATGAAATTCTTTCTTGGTCTAGAAGCAACTCAGAAAGATGATGGTATTTTTGTTTGTCAGAAGAAGTATGTGGCAGATCTTTTACAGAGGTTTGGGATGAGCAATTCAAATTCTGCTCAAAATCCAATGGTTCCGGGAAGTAAATTAGGCAAAGACGAGGAAGGAAAACAAGTTGATAAAACACTCTACAAGCAGATGATCGGCAGTTTAATGTATGCGACAGCCACGCGGCCAGATATAATGTACAGTGTGAGTCGAGTTAGTCGGTTTATGGAAAATCCTAAGGAACTTCATCTACAAGCAGTGAAGCGGATCATTCGCTATCTCAAAGGGACTTGCGAGTTCGGACTGTTCTATGAAAGAAATGGAGGAAAAGACCTTATCGGTTATTCAGATAGCGACTACGCAAATGAAGTTGAAGACCGGAAAAGTACGTCTGGGTATGTTTTCATGCTAAGTGAAGCTGCTATCTCGTGGAGTTCGAAGAAGCAACCGGTGGTTAGTTTATCAACAACTGAAGCCGAATTTATTGCAGCGGCTGCAAGTTCATGTCAGGCTGTGTGGCTTAGGAGAATACTTGAGGCAGTGGGAAGACATCAAACAAGGCCAACAGTTATTTACTGCGACAATAGTTCGACCATAAAGTTGTCAAAGAATCCAGTTATGCATGGTATCAGAGCTTAGGGATCCGCAGGTCCTGGGTACGAATCCTCACGACCACCCATTTATGAGAGTTGCACGTCTAAGGCTAGATAATAGAGAAATCAGCCTAGACGTGAGGGGGCGTGTTGGAAATAAATTATATAAAATTAAAAAGTGATGCACTCCCTTCAGGGTTAACCTTTTAGGAAAAGTGGTCACTTAACAATTATTACAGGCGTCAAAACGAACATTATTGCAGCTCGCATCAGCGCAAGAAGACAAAAGGGCTTTACAGCGTCTCACCAAGTCGAAAGAATCGGCTTTGGTCGAAGCTGAAAGAATACTGAGAAGCGCCCTCGAAAGAGCTCTCATCGTAGAAGAGGTTCAGAACCAAAACTTCGAGCTCCGTAGGCAAATCGAGATATCCCACGTACGATACAAACTGCCGAAATATAATCCTCTTCTTTTTTTTTTTCATCAAGACTGTGATTTAGCTCATTCTTATCTTAGGAGGAGAACAAAATATTGGAGAAGACGAATAGGCAGAAGGTTTTAGAGGTCGAAAAGCTTAGCCAGACGATAAACGAGCTCGAGGAAGCCATACTTTCCGGCGGAAAATCAGCCAATGCCATTCGCGAATACAAACAGAAGATATCAGAATTGAACGTAAAGAAAACTTCTTCTTCGCTTTGCTTTGCACATGGGCGTTAAATCGTCTGTCGTAATGTTAGTTCGTGTTTCTTTCTTTTTTTTCTTTTTTTATTACAGGAGGAGAAGAGGACGCTCGAGAGGGAACTAGCGAGAATGAAGGTCTACGCTGGACGAGCGGCGAGCGCTATGGCTAACGAGTGGAAGGACGATAACGACAAGGTGATGCCCGTCAAGCAATGGCTCGAAGAGAGGAGAATATTGCAGGTACATCACACATATGTTGCTCGAAAATGATATGCAGTAATATCGTTAATTGCGATTATATATGGGTCTTCATCGAAGGCGTAATGGTGCAGGCCGATATGCAGAAGTTAAAGGAGAAATTAGCAGCCTCAGAGAGAACAGCCAAGGCCGAAGCGCAAGTCAAGGTTTGCAATTTTTCGATTTTTCCTATGTCTGGTCTTTTTTCTGGGATATTTTTTTCATACAATTCTATTTATTGCAGGAAAAGTTGAAGCTGAGGCTGAAGACCCTCGAAGAAGGCCTTAGTAGGAGCCATACGCCGTCGCCTAAAAACGAGAAATCACTCAAATTCTTTGGGATTCTATCGAGCAGTAATTCGAAGAGTACAAAGAGGGCCTCCTCTCAGCCTCGAGGATCCACCATTGCAAGGAGCTCGTCGATGGTAGCAGACGGCAATAAAGAAGATGGGAAGAAAATAGACGAAGGTACGACGAAGAAGAGTTTGTGGGCTTCGAGGAATAAGAAAGCTGATGAGGAAGAAAATGGTGAAGCGAACGAAAAGAGTTGTTGTAAGAAAGACGACGACAGAGACGATCCATGCGAAGAAGATAAGGTGTCTGGTTTTTTGTACGATAGGCTTCAGAAAGAAGTTCGAAGCCTGAGAAAGTCTTGTGATCAGAAAGACGGCAATTTGAAGTCCAAAGATGAAGAAATTAAGGTAAATCCTCCTTTTCGCGATACACATGTTCGTATTCATGAATGCGTTCAATTTCCTCAGGGCCTCATGAAGAAAGTCGAAACGCTTAGAAAGGCCATGGAAGTCGAATCGAAGAAGAAGATGAAGAGAGAAGCTGCGATAAGAGAGCGAAGCTCATCGACTTCGATCAAGAACACAAGCACAACAGACGCTTAAGTACCCGAAAAAAAAGACTACACGTAGCATTTATGGCACATATAATTCAATGCTTCGAAATCAAATTATACGCACTTGTGAATAAATGGCTGGCCTTTACGCCTTTTGTTCATTGATTTTTACGAATTTCTCGAATCGCTGGAATCTGTAACGGATTGAAGAAGTACCATGTTGGTTAAATTTTACAATCTAAAACGTTGCATTAGTAGCTACATAACACACAGCACCTCACAAATCTACGCCTTATATGGAGATTTGGGGTAGCGAATTGTAATTTATATCAAGAAATTCGCATCGTTTCTTCGACGAAAGGTACGCATCTTAAAGTTCAGGAATCGTATCCAAACAGGGCCTCCATTCCTCAGACTTCTTCTTCCTCTTATTGCAAAGGTCTGATGTTGTTGACTCTGAACCAAAACATGTCTTAATCTTAGATTGTTATCACCATTATCGTCATTCTTCAAAAGCATCTGCAACTGCTTCTTCGTCACCACTAGCTTTATTCTTTCCCTACTACTGGGCTCATGATCAATATGCCCCTGCTGATAACCATTATTGTTGCCGCTGCTGATAACCTTTTCTTCGACGAATTTCGAACTCTTTTCATCTTCTTCTTCCTCCTCGATAAATGACACGTGGAACCTTAAAAATTGAGGCGGCATCTCTGTAGTTTAAAGTTTATTGACTTGGTTAAAACGTAAATCTTGTAATGTTGCGTGGAGCATAACCGGTTCGGGCCGTGGGTCGGGTTTTGAAATATACATGGGCTTTTTTCTGGTTATTTGGGCTCATCGGGTGTTGGGATTTGAATCGACTGACTCGATTCAACCGATTGAATATTTTCGACCCACAATTGAAAACGTATAGACGAATCGAAAAGACAAGAAATTTAACGTGGTTCGTCTCGAATTCCTCAAACGATTCTAGACTACATCCACGGAGAACAACAAATCTCTCATTGATCATTTCGAGTGTTTACAAATCACACGATCCTAATCTTTCTCTTCTGATTACAAGATTAAGAACCCATTTTCACACTCGTCGACACAAACGATCAATCTGAATTTTCTCTTTTGTTCTTCCGTCAGATGATGATCTTCAGTTGCCCTTTTATAGAATGAGTGGGAAGTTTTTCCTTTTGTAACTGCTCTAACTCACGTTGCTATTAACATCTTTATTCAAAGAATGTAGCTTTGACTTCACAATTCTCCACCTCAAAGCTAAATTCTTTTCAACGTTCTCGACGAGCGTTTTCAGTAGCGACCTCTTCCATCCACACCTCTATGTCGATCACCTCTTTCTATGATCTTATTGATCATATTCGTCGTTCTATCTACATCCTTCAACTTTGCAGCGTTGATCCAAATCGCAGGCTCTTTCAATAACTTCTTTTGCTCTATTGAACACCTATGTCTGCAGCCTCAACCTTCTTAGAGACTCCACCACTGCCGTCCATAACCTCATTGAGTTATGATCGTGGTCTTTCAACAGAACTAGCCTCTTAGTTGAATTGTTCAACTCAAGCCTTAAGCCTGCACAACTTCACCGAGTTAGGATCGCTTGACGCCTCCACGGCCTTTGCCTGGCTGTGCTCTGCCAGCCTGAAGATTAAATCTTCATTCCATATTCGTTAGCAATTCCAGCCCGGGTCAATATTCCGCTGCTTTCAGTTTCAGCCGCACAAACTCATCGACGTTTCTTATTCGTCAGCTCTGCCCTTTCGGCCATCGTTGACCGTCAACGGTCTACAGCTGTCAACCTTGTGGCAACTCTCTCCACCTAATCGTCGCCGTCTTCGCCGATGCACCAGGGGCTTGATGCTTACGGCATTTTCTCGCCTTGCATCATGACTGCCCTTGCGCGTCTCTAGCAGTTCTTTTAGTTCTTTGGATAGTCACGACCATCGATGGACAGCACGACGATCCACGTTTTGATACTTCCGTGGGTAACACAATCCCGTCCTCGGTTGAATCGAACACGAGCATGACGTTCCACGCTCACCGCACCACTTGTTGGGATTTGAATCGACTGACTCGATTCAACCGATTGAATATTTTCGACCCACAATTGAAAACGTATAGACGAATCGAAAAGACAAGAAATTTAACGTGGTTCGTCTCGAATTCCTCAAACGATTCTAGACTACATCCACGGAGAACAACAAATCTCTCATTGATCATTTCGAGTGTTTACAAATCACACGATCCTAATCTTTCTCTTCTGATTACAAGATTAAGAACCCATTTTCACACTCGTCGACACAAACGATCAATCTGAATTTTCTCTTTTGTTCTTCTGTCAGATGATGATCTTCAGTTGCCCTTTTATAGAATGAGTGGGAAGTTTTTCCTTTTGTAACTGCTCTAACTCACGTTGCTATTAACATCTTTATTCAAAAGAACAAAAGATGTAGGGATTTTTCAGGCCCAATTCCAGCCCAAACCCAGGTTCGTATAAGCTTGTGTGGTTCCTCTCTAAAACCAATTGGCAATAGAGGGAGTGAATCCACAAGCTTATAAACCCTCAATTTTTCCTTTTAAATTTCGGTGTGGGACTTTTTAGTTTGCATACCCAACAAACCTCCCCTCAAACTCAAGACCACACAACGGGCCTCCCCTTCGACGATTATCTGCAACAAGCGCTTCCCCGCAATCACTGCACCAGCGCTTTCTTTCACCGCAGATTCACCAATCGTCTTACACAGGGCCGGGGACACACCACCCACACCGTATCCGGGCTAGAATTTTTCTCATCTGAAGGCACCCCCACGCCTTCGTCCACGCTCACCGCACCATGTAGGGATTTTTCAGGCCCAATTCCAGCCCAAATCCAGGTTCGTATAAGCTTGTGTGGTTCCTCTCTAAAACCAATTGGCAATAGAGGGAGTGAATCCACAAGCTTATAAACCCTCAATTTTTCCTTTTAAATTTCGGTGTGGGACTTTTTAGTTTGCATACCCAACATCGGGGTTTATGGGGGGCTTCCGAGATTAAATATAGAAACGACGTGTATGAGGGTTTTCCATGAACATTTTGACGTAGATGAGATATCCATCAGAAATTACTCAATTTGTAAATAAAATAGATAATATTTTTATGTAATCTATGTAGATTGAAATGGTGGTGTTGGATATTTCATGCGTGATAGACCCTCTGGTCGCGTCGTAAACGGCCAAAAAATAAAATTTATAACCTTACTAATGAGTATAGCGAAAGTAAGGATCGTCTCCACAGGGAAGATGGTTGATTTACTTCTATATCAAAATTCGATCGATAATAATAATAATAATAATAATAATAATAATAATAATAATAAAGGGGTTTTTAGTTTTTCAAACCGAAATCAAAACTAAAGCAATTATAAACGAAATATATTTTTTTGAAAATAGACTGATATAGAAACGAAATTAAACTAAGAATAGACGAAGGAAAATATAGAAACTAACGACTATAAAATAATACTTGAAGTAATCGTTCTCCACCTTGATTTATATAATCGATCATAGATTCCTAATAACGTGTACACATAAGCATAATCGGTTATAGTTGTCGACGAACGCCTAACAACCAATCTCTTCTTAATTTCTCGATAATTAAGAGACGCTCTATAATTACTTCCCTAATCGAAAAATAACCTCCGGGACGCCCTGCAAGGTTTAAGATTCCGAAAGCATTAAAAATGAAAGAGACCCGATTATTGACTAACTCGCTCGGACGACGCTCTCGCAAGAAACGACGCTGGTCCGTTAAAATCAAATCGCATAAACTACAATATAACTTACACTTACCTAGGGTAGAGAAGTTGAATATTGTTCGCCACTTATTAAAACGAACAAACAATTACGGATTTGTCGTTTTAATTAGCCATGGACTCACCTAGATTAATTAAACATTTGCAACTATTTAATCAAACTAAGTTCATCAACTAAAATAAATTCAAGCTTAAACGAATACTCACGTGGTCACGAATAAATGCGCAATAATCTCACAATAATATAAACCAAGGTTTTGATAATACTTCAACTATAATACGTTTAGCTACGAAACATAATATTCGAAAACCTAGAAAGATAGGTAAAAGAAAGCAATCGCTTACAACCGTTCGAACGCTACCGAACTGCAGCCCCGATCTCGCAGCTCTACACCAAGCAATTTAAGCCCAAACCGTCCAAAGAAAATCAGCCCAAGCCCAACAAGGAAATCCGTAATTAAGCCTCTTTACCATCGTTATTACAGCAGCTCCCAACTACTGCTTCTTTCCTCAAGTGTCCAGCGACTCATCAAAAACAGCTCGAAACTATCCAACGTCGCTGCCCCGTGTCGCCTCGTCTCCCCGTGCCGTGCTGCCTCAATCTAGATCTATGGTTGTGCCTTCGGTTGCTGTCGTTCGTTGCTCAGATCTGCCGCGCGTTGTTAGTGTTGCAGCCCGTCCTCAAGAGTGGCTCATGTCCACGTCAAGAGTCGAAGTCAGCCCCAAAAACAGCCCCTGTCTTGTTAGGTCTTTAGCCTCGCAGAGCAGCTTTATTCTTGAGCAAGTTGTTGAGCTTTTGGTTGGCTTTCGCCTCTTTCGTGAGCTACGTTGCTTGGTGAGTGTTTGGGGTGAGTTAAAGGAAAGCTGCCTGCTTAAGATTAGTGTGGCCTTAGCTCCCCAAAACTGCCCCAATTTCTGATTTTCGTAAGCTCCTTCGTCCTTTGGATATTTTGGGAGATAGCTCAAATGGAGCAGCTATGTCTCCTTTTAATAGACGTAGAAATCTCTTCCCGACTTCATCGCGCGTGTGTAATAAAGGTATACAAGATCCTTTTTTTTTTCTTCAATGGTGCAATCTGAAACACGGAGCCGTAAAATAGATCCGAGCTATCTCTTTAGTTTGGTCTGTCCCCATCCTCTTCTTTCAACGACAAGCTCAAAAGCGCATCCAATTGATAAATCGCACAGCTGTAATGAGATCTCTTTATTTTCTTTCGGCGTGTGTGTCTCTCGTTTGTCTTTCTTTTGCCTCCCAAATGATAATGATGCCAAGAACGTAGCTTATCCCTTGAATTTCTTTGTCCCTTGAAGGTCCCGCAATTGTCTTAATAATTGCATTTGATAATGGTTAATATGTATCTCCTTGGTTCCTGCACGTAGTGTATTGTCAGCCACCAATCAAAAAGCACAAAGTCATCCTCGGTGTAATTCGTTTGGCTTGCACATCATTTAATTTGTTTTGATTTTGGTCCATTTCGCTCCGAATCTACAAGATATAGTAAGCATAGCATATTCGAAGTAATTTCGATAAATAACAAACGAAAGCACACTTTTACGGGATATAAAGTATACGTAAAATTAATATAAACGTAATAAAATACGTCTTATCAAATTCCCCCACACTAATCTTTGCTTGTCCTCAAGCAAAATATATTAAAAGCAAATAAGTATAAATCATGTAACTTATCACTTTTAGAATGAAAATATGCATAGATATCATGTAGGCAACGTCGGAAAACACATACGAGATCAACGATTTTCTACACAACTACCTTAGTAATACCAATAAATATTCGCACCTCACAGGAATTCACTCAGATCACTCGGTGTATAGGTAAAATGTCGGTGAATTCTCTCAACTGATGCATTAATCTAATCTCTACCATAAGCTTGCAAACGATTCGTAAATCTATTACTCTAGGTGATAAAACGGAAATTAGAAGGTTTTTTTTCTGGGTATAAAAGGGCTAAAGTATGTGAGGTAGGCAAATAATAAGTAGCAAAAAGAATATGAGCAATAATCGTGTTGGTATCACGCCATCGTCTCGAACGCACCGAAAGTTCTGCTTTTTTTTTTTGAGTTCTTCTTTTGACTTCGTCGTTATTTCACCAAGCCCTTCTTCTTTCATTCCTAGGATCACATATACTTTTGTTTTTTAGAAATTGAAAGATTATCGAAGGAAGGGTTCTTAAAGTTTTTTCGACGGTGCTAAGCTCCTCTTCTCTCGGCCTCTTTGCGAGTGAGAGATTATCAATGGAGAAGTTCTTAACTTCTTTTCACGCTCAACTTTGGTACAGATCCGGCTGCGCTTTTCAACTCCAGCATTCAACCTCCACTTCTACTATTGCTCCGGTTGGATTTATTTCTGAAGGCTTATTTGAGTGGAACATTTTTTTTTTGGGTTGTCAGAAAGAAAAGGTTCAGGCTCAAAGTGGCTAACTACGGTGATCAGTCGTGGTCGGGAACTTTGGCTATGGACTTAATTCCTAATACCTTCCATATTTCACGCTACTCACTTTAAGCAATTTCAAAACGTAATACGCAGGCAAGTTCTAGAGAGAAATAAATTAAGCATTATTCACACAACCAAAGAAATGAGCAAAAAGCTCGTAGGCTCAAAAATCTCACAAAAATTGGGTTATGCGTACGAATCCTTCGGGTATCGCCAAGTTCATCATGCAAGAAAAACATCGACTACGCATGTGTATCCTAATTACCACATTAATCTAACATGAAATCAATCTTTCAATGATAAGAAACATAATTTTGAAAAATTTTACCCTTTTTTTCATGTAATTGAACAAATCATGCACATATATAATAACGTTCGCATCAGTTTCGCATAACTCCTCCCCCCACACTTAAATTTTACGTTGTCCTAAACGTAATAATCATTGTAACTCATGGAAGAAGAAAATAATAATAGTTTAGCGAACTTCCCTGAATTGACCGATGTGCAAGCTTTGTAAAAGCCTTTTCCCCACACTTAGAATTTGATTCCCGCTAACAGCTACCTTGCCCAAACCAGCTTAGAACCTGTTGAAAATCATAGCTAAACGACACGTCATAGCGAATTTACGATAACGAAATACAAGAAACAAAAACTTATTTTTTTTTATTTTATTTTTTTATAATAGATATGCATCAATAATAATTGGGTTGCCTCCCAAGAAGCGCTTTTCTTTAACATCTTTTAGCTAGACATAGCCCGGAAAAATTTTCAAGGCGGTTGAAAATCATAGTGCGCCCTCAACGTAACATGGAATGGTAGTTGTTGTTCGTTTTTCTCCATGTCTCTTAATGAAAGTAATGTTTCGCCTTTCAATTTTCCGCTTTCGTCTTCTCTTCTTCTAGATCAAACATAGCATACCTATCGAGAAGATCGATACTAGACAAAGAAATCGAATTAGAAGTAAAAGCAAATCAATTTACACCACCTTCCCCGGCAACGGCGCCAAAATTTGGTCGCGTCGTAAACGGCCAAAAATAAAATTTATAACCTTACTAATGAGTATAGCGAAAGTAAGGATCGTCTCCACATGGAAGATGGTTGATTTACTTCTATATCAAAATTCGATCGATAATAATAATAATAATAATAATAATAATAATAATAAAGGGGGTTTTTAGTTTTTCAAACCGAAATCAAAACTAAAGCAATTATAAACGAAATATATTTTTTTGAAAATAGACTGATATAGAAACGAAATTAAACTAAGAATAGACGAAGGAAAATATAGAAACTAACGACTATAAAATAATACTTGAAGTAATCGTTCTCCACCTTGATTTATATAATCGATCATAGATTCCTAATAACGTGTACACATAAGCATAATCGGTTATAGTTGTCGACGAACGCCTAACAACCAATCTCTTCTTAATTTCTCGATAATTAAGAGACGCTCTATAATTACTTCCCTAATCGAAAAATAACCTCCGGGACGCCCTGCAAGGTTTAAGATTCCGAAAGCATTAAAAATGAAAGAGACCCGATTATTGACTAACTCGCTCGGACGACGCTCTCGCAAGAAACGACGCTGGTCCGTTAAAATCAAATCGCATAAACTACAATATAACTTACACTTACCTAGGGTAGAGAAGTTGAATATTGTTCGCCACTTATTAAAACGAACAAACAATTACGGATTTGTCGTTTTAATTAGCCATGGACTCACCTAGATTAATTAAACATTTGCAACTATTTAATCAAACTAAGTTCATCAACTAAAATAAATTCAAGCTTAAACGAATACTCACGCGGTCACGAATAAATGCGCAATAATCTCACAATAATATAAACCAAGGTTTTGATAATACTTCAACTATAATACGTTTAGCTACGAAACATAATATTCGAAAACCTAGAAAGATAGGTAAAAGAAAGCAATCGCTTACAACCGTTCGAACGCTACCGAACTGCAGCCCCGATCTCGCAGCTCTACACCAAGCAATTTAAGCCCAAACCGTCCAAAGAAAATCAGCCCAAGCCCAACAAGGAAATCCGTAATTAAGCCTCTTTACCATCGTTATTACAGCAGCTCCCAACTACTGCTTCTTTCCTCAAGTGTCCAGCGACTCATCAAAAACAGCTCGAAACTATCCAACGTCGCTGCCCCGTGTCGCCTCGTCTCCCGTGCCGTGCTGCCTCAATCTAGATCTGTGGTTGTGCCTTCGGTTGCTGTCGTTCGTTGCTCAGATCTGCCGCGCGTTGTTAGTGTTGCAGCCCGTCCTCAAGAGTGGCTCATGTCCACGTCAAGAGTCGAAGTCAGCCCCAAAACAGCCCCTGTCTTGTTAGGTCTTTAGCCTCGCAGAGCAGCTTTATTCTTGAGCAAGTTGTTGAGCTTTTGGTTGGCTTTCGCCTCTTTCGTGAGCTACGTTGCTTGGTGAGTGTTTGGGGTGAGTTAAAGGAAAGCTGCCTGCTTAAGATTAGTGTGGCCTTAGCTCCCCAAAACTGCCCCAATTTCTGATTTTCGTAAGCTCCTTCGTCCTTTGGATATTTTGGGAGATAGCTCAAATGGAGCAGCTATGTCTCCTTTTAATAGACGTAGAAATCTCTTCCCGACTTCATCGCGCGTGTGTAATAAAGGTATACAAGATCCTTTTTTTTTTTCTTCAATGGTGCAATCTGAAAACACGGAGCCGTAAAATAGATCCGAGCTATCTCTTTAGTTTGGTCTGTCCCCATCCTCTTCTTTCAACGACAAGCTCAAAAGCGCATCCAATTGATAAATCGCACAGCTGTAATGAGATCTCTTTATTTTCTTTCGGCATGTGTGTCTCTCGTTTGTCTTTCTTTTGCCTCCCAAATGATAATGATGCCAAGAACGTAGCTTATCCCTTGAATTTCTTTGTCCCTTAAAGGTCCCGCAATTGTCTTAATAATTGCATTTGATAATGGTTAATATGTATCTCCTTGGTTCCTGCAGGTAGTGTATTGTCAGCCACCAATCAAAAAGCACAAAGTCATCCTCGGTGTAATTCGTTTGGCTTGCACATCATTTAATTTGTTTTGATTTTGGTCCATTTCGCTCCGAATCTACAAGATATAGTAAGCATAGCATATTCGAAGTAATTTCGATAAATAACAAACGAAAGCACACTTTTACGGGATATAAAGTATACGTAAAATTAATATAAACGTAATAAAATACGTCTTATCACCCTCCTTGTGTAAGAGAATTGGAGATTCCTTTGGCTCAGAGTAAGTTGGGCAACTTCGCGACACGAAACAAAAACATCAATCACAGTCACTTTTCTACATTTCATTTCATAGCCCCATTTATCTATAAGACGTTTAATATTCTAAAACTTTATGATCACAATTCACAAATCACATGTCGTTGCGTACGGCCTTAACTTCAAATAAATTTCTAGATTTCCTGCCCAAAAAAATCGACCATTAGTCAATGACATTTATTTGCTTCATTTACTCGGGCAGGCCCTGAGAAATATAGAACTTTGATAAGATATTACAAGCATTTAATTATAAATTTACCGATGTGAATAGTCAAGATATAGTCGTCCTATGACTATTAATTAGTAAGTTTTTTTTTACAGTAGTTGTCCAAAAAACTTCTTGTGGGGACACACAGCGAGGCTATGACTCATCAGACCAGAGGAAAAATTTTCTTACCTCAAATTAAAATATTCGACACGTCAGATCTCTGTTGTATTGTAACCTTCTATATAACTTATTGCTAGACTCATTCATATATCACCTTATTACATGTTTCTACACTCAATCGTACTTGAGCACTAAACCCAAATAGGCGACGACTGAGATGGGCGAGGTATGTTTATCTCCAATCTATTGTGATTAGTTATTGCTTCTTTCTATTTTCTAACTATGAAATAAAAAATAAAAATAGGAAAAGAAAGAAAAAGAGACAAGCAAGGAGGAGAGCAATGAGAAGAAAGAAGATAGCAAAAAAGAAGAAGAAGAAGAAGAAGTTCCTCAAGAAGTTGTGCTCAAAGTAGACATGCATTGCGAGGCTTGTGCAAGAAAAGTGAAAAGAGCTCTCAAAGGACTTGAAGGTTCATTAGTTTCTACCTTCTGTACAAAAAAAGTTATTTTACGGGTTTTTATAATTCACGGGTCTTGGAACTTTAATTAGGTGATTAGGGACTATAGGGTTTGTTATGTATAAATATTTAGTGCTTGTTTTAATTTAATACTATTAAAATAGGGGTTGAAGAAATAATGGCTGATTACAAGGCTAGCAAAGTGGTGGTGAAGGGAAAACAAGTTGCGGCAGATCCTTTAAAGGTGTGCCAAAGAATTCAAAAGAAGTGTGGCCGAAAAGTTGAACTGATTTCTCCAATACCAAAGCCACTATTAGGAGATGAGGACAATCAAGAAAACAAGCAACAAGAGCCACCTAGAGAAGAAATTAAAAAAGAGGTAACTGATTTTATTTTTATTTCTTTGTCGATTTACATGTGCTCGGGGGGCATTTAATTAAAACAATTGAATTAGTAATTAAATTTTTATCATATTCTTTGAGGCTTTTCTAGAAGGGATGAGTTTGTTTGTGTGTGTGCATTGAGAGCCGTGCGACATTTTTGGACGATCTAACGGATAACGATGTGTCTAATTCACACCATAATTTTAATAAGCTTTTGGAGTCTATAAGGCGAATATGAAAAATATAAAATGTATAGGTCATTTAAATTTGGTTATGCAATTTCATCTCCCTACTACATTAATATGAGCGACGGATTGGGATTTGCATGGAAATATTGTTTTCGAATAAATTTGTTTGTTAATTATTTTCGTTGAAGATAAGCAATAGTTGGCTTCGGTGCAATAATGAATGGAAAAGAAAAAGTCTTGCAACAGTTCTCTTGTTTTTTATTTTAGTTTTTCTGACATATGAAAACCACATAACGAGAGATACATTAGCAATGGAGAGAGATGGAGACTGGCACGTTGAACGATGCCATGGTATATCGAAATTTAATATTGATATCTGCACTGCAATATGGCCAAATGGCCTCTGAAGAAATAATACCCCTCTTATTTGACCCCACTTGCCACTTCTATTTTAGTTACTATTTCATTTCTTGCATGGATTAGTTTTTTTTTTCTTTCAAATGTAATAACATGATATGGATTCAAACAAAATATCGATGTTATTATGTCTTTAGCCTCCGCCGATCGTAACTATCGTGTTGAAAGTTCGAATGCATTGCGACGCTTGTGCTCAGGCTTTGCAGAAGAGAATCAGCAAAATTCAAGGTATATAATAATTAGATGTATATGTGTGTAGTGTATAACAGTGATTATCTTTTTTATATGTGTTATGAATACGATATACGTTCATTGCAAGCATATTGCAGGTGTAGAATCGGTGAGTACGGACATTGCAAGTGATAGTGTAATAGTCAAAGGCATCCTTGACCCCGAAAAACTCGTCAGCGACGTGTACAAGAAAACTGGGAAGAAAGCATCGATCGTAGCGAACGAAGAAGGCAAGAAAGAAGAAGAGAAGAAGAAGAAAAACGAAGAGAAGGCCAAAGAAGAAGAAGAAGAGAAGAAAGAATCAGGCGAAGACAAGTCATCGACGAAAGAAGGCGGCGAAGATGGTAATAATAATAAGAAAAGCGAAATGATCAGAAGAAGCGAATATTGGCCGCCTTCCAATAAGTACTACATGGAATACTACCACGCGCCTCAGCTTTTCAGCGACGAGAATCCAAACGCATGCAGCGTTATGTAGAAGCGAAACGACCACTCTGTTTTTCTTTTTGTGGCTTAAATTCCATTACAATTGTGTCTGTCCAAATAAAGGGTTTCAATAGCACTTCGTACTTCATTATTTTCATGTCTTTAAAGTTGGCCATTGATAGTGTTGGGTACAATCTCAAGACTCCCACACCGATTAGATCAAAAGAAATTGATGGGTGTTAGGTGAGCTTGTCTTTGACCTTACATGTCGACAAAGAGACAAAGAGCACATGTATGTTGCGTTGAATATGGAAAAGGAAGGAGACGTGGCCAATAATTATTCAAGAAGTGGGAAAAGAGAAAAGCAAATGAAGAAATTCATTTGTCAGGCGCCTAACTCGTTGGTCAAAGACATAGCTATTTTATGTCTTTATGTTCTACCGTTCACATGACAGATTGAGGATGTTCTTTACCTATAAATAGGCTTCGTGCGACAGATAAGAAAATTGCCTCAGGCCACAGAAAAACACCACAACATCGTCAGCGAGGGTTTATTCCTCGGTCACCTCTTCTCCGATATTTCTTTGTAGCTTTGATTCTCAGTAGTTGTTCTACTGCTTTTGTATCACGTCAGAGTACGTGTCTGTAATCACTCCACATAATAAAGAAGTTCTACCCTCCCGCCAGTGGACGTAGGTCATTCTGACCGAACCACGTAAATCTCGTGTCACTGTCCAAATTTATTTTTCGTCTATTCTATTTATTATCGTCATTTTTCGGGCAAAATAATTATCGGGGATTTCCGCATATCCTAACAAATTGGTATTCAGAGCCAACCCGGTATATTTGTTTTTAGCCACCATGACGATAACAAAAATGTCAATTGAAAAGTTCGACAGAAATGTCAACTTTGCAATGTGGAGTCTCAAGATGGAGGCCATACTCATTCAAGACGGTTGTGAGGTGGCGCTTGAAGGCGTAAAGAAGAAACCAACCGAAATGAAGGACGATCAATTTAATGAATTGGACAAGAAAGCCAGATCGGCAATTATATTAAATCTCTCTTACGAGGTTTTACAAGAAGTTGCCACGGAGACGACGGCCATGGGTATGTGGGATGCATTAAAAGCTATCTACATGAAAAAGACAAAGGAGAATCGGCTTTATTTAAAGCAGAAGCTATACAGTATGAAAATGACGGAAGGTACTTCTATTCTCTCGCATCTCGATAAATTCGATTCTATTATTATTGATTTGGCGAACGTAGAAGTCAAAGTGACAGACGAAGATCAGGCCATAATATTGTTGTGTTCCCTTCCCTCGTCTTTAAAGCATTTTCGTGACACCATAATCTATGGGAAAGATACGATATCGTATGCTAGTGTCAAATCTGCTTTACAATCGAAAGAACAGATAGACAAGGATATTACGGGAGAAACAAGTGGTAGCCAGGCAGAAGGCCTGTTTTCACGGGGAAGACCAGAACGTAGAGACGCTGAAAGTAGCAGATCTAAAGAAAGGTCGAAATCCAGGTACATAAATAAAGTCTGTAATTTTTGCAAGAAAAAGGGGCATATTAAAGCTGATTGTTTTAAATTAAAAAATAAGGAGAAAAATAATCAGGAATTTAATAAACCCGCCGAAGCTAGTTTAGCTGCTGATGAGAGCGATGGAACTATTTTTGTAGCAACTGCAAATATTGTTAGGTCTGATAATGAGTGGATCTTAGATTCGGGTTGTTCTTACCACATAAGTCGGAGTCAAGATTGTTTTTTCACATATAAAAAATTCGATGGTGGATACGTCTTAATGGGAAATGATGCTTCGTGTAAAGTTGTTGGTAAAGGCACAGTTAGGATCAAGATGTTCGACGGAATCATCCGAACGCTCACAGAAGTCAGACATGTTCCAGATATGAAGAGAAATCTTGTCTCTTTAGGCACACTTGAATCTCAAGGGTGCAGGTTCTCAGGTGAAGGTGGAGTTTTAAAGATTGCCAGAGGTGCCTTTGTCGTGATGAAAGCTTGCAGGTCTGGAAATTTATATGTTTTGCAGGGAACTACTGTTACAGGTTCCGCTGCAGTTTCGACATCCCCGGAGGTTGATACCACGAAATTATGGCATATGCGACTTGGACACATGGGAGAAAAAGGCTTGACGATTTTAAGCAAGCGGGGCCTACTTTGCGGTCAAAGTACTGGTAAGATGGACTTTTGCGAACACTGTATTTTTGGGAAGCAGAAACGAGTCAGCTTCAATTCGCCAGCAGTCCACAGGACGAAAGGTACTTTGGACTATATTCATTCTGATGTATGGGGTCCTTCTCGTGTTCCGTCCAAAGGTGGTGCAAGATATATGTTGACTTTCATCGATGATTTTTCGAGGAAAGTGTGGGTCTATTTTCTTAAACAGAAGAGTGATGTTTTCCTAACATTTAAACAATGGAAAGCTTTGATTGAAAAGCAGACAGGAAAACAGATCAAGCGGTTGCGGACAGATAATGGCTTAGAATTTTGTGGAAACGAGTTCAACGAATTCTGCAAGAATGAAGGAATTGCTCGACATCACACAGTTCGAATGACGCCTCAACAAAATGGTGTTGCCGAGCGAATGAATCGGACGCTTTTAGATAGAGCTCGATGTATGATCTCCAACGCTGGGTTGACAAATGATTTTTGGGCTGAAGCTATCGCTGCAGCATGTTATATTGTCAACCGCTCACTGTGTTCACCGATCAATTTCAAGACTCCTGAGGAAGTTTGGTCAGGTACTCCTGCTGATTACTCAAACTTAAGAATATTTGGGTGCCCAGCTTATATGCACGTAAACGAGGGAAAGTTAGAGCCTAGAGCTAAAAAGTGTATTTTCCTCGGTTACGCTTCAGGGGTGAAAGGATATAGACCATATAATCCTGATCCCAATTCACCCAAATTTATAATTAGCAGAGATGTTACTTTTGACGAGTCTTCTATGTTACATCCTTCAAATGAGTCTACTAATCCCTCTAATCAAGAAAAGAAGGATAGTGTACACAGCGAGGTGGAGCTCGAGATCAGCAAAGGTTTTTCAGATGATCCTGCTACGAGTTCAACAGATCAAGAGGATGAGCCAGAACCTGATTCAGATCCTGTTGAAGATGAAAGTATCGAGCAGGAATATTCTATAGCCAGAGATAGGGAGAGACGGGAGATTCGACTACCACAGCGGTACGTAAATTTAGTTTCGTATGCTTTATCAGTGGCGCAAGAAACAGGTGGAGGCGGCGAACCTTCTACCTATTCGGAAGCAATTAACGATGTTAATTCTGATAAGTGGCTGGTAGCGATGAATGAAGAAACGGAGTCTCTGCACAAGAATGGTACTTGGATTCTTGTGCCGCCGCCGAAGAAAAAGAAACTAGTCGGATGTAGGTGGGTCTTCAAGAAAAAAGAAGGTTTATCTGGTTCTGACGATGCAAGGTATAAGGCACGATTAGTCGCGAAAGGCTATAGTCAGGTACAAGGTGTTGATTTTAATGATGTGTTCTCACCTGTCGTTAGACATAGCTCTATTCGTGTATTACTTGCATTCGTTGCCATGTATGATTTGGAGTTAGAACAGCTTGACGTCAAGACAGCGTTCTTACATGGCGATTTAGATGAACAGATTTATATGAAGCAACCTGAAGGCTTCATAGTTGAAGGAAAGGAAGACCAAGTTTGTTTGTTGAAGAAATCCTTATACGGATTAAAGCAGTCTCCAAGACAGTGGTATAAACGGTTTGATTCTTTCATGTTGGGTCATGGTTTCTCCAGGAGCAAAAATTCACCAGTTGAAGGCCTTATTGAATGGTGAATTTGAAATGAAGGATTTAGGAGCAGCTAAGAAGATTCTTGGTATGGAGATTAGACGTGATAGAGGAGCTGGTAAGTTACACCTGACCCAGGAAAGTTACCTCAGAAAGGTTTTGGAGAGATTTGGCATGAGCGATGCCAAACCAGTCAGCACTCCTCTTGCTAGCCATTTTAGGCTAAGCGCTGCTCAGTCACCATCATCAGATGAAGAAGAAGCGTACATGGCACGAGTTCCTTACTCAAGTGCAGTCGGCAGTATTATGTATGCAATGGTATGTACACGTCCTGATATTTTACAGGCTGTTAGTGTTGTTAGCAGGTATATGGCTAATCCAGGGAAAGAACACTTGCAAGCAGTGAAGTGGATTGCTCTTCCAGTTTCCAAATTCAAGCATTGCTTGGATTTGATTGGTGTTTTAAAATGGTGAACTAGCCTGTTGGGGCTATGGACGAAGGGAGATGAAAATAAAAGTATTTCTACATTAAGGTGGAGTGATTTTTGGAATCAAGCTCAAGGTGGAGATTTGTTAGGTGAGCTTGTCTTTGACCTTACATGTCGACAAAGAGACAAAGAGCACATGTATGTTGCGTTGAATATGGAAAAGGAAGGAGACGTGGCCAATAATTATTCAAGAAGTGGGAAAAGAGAAAAGCAAATGAAGAAATTCATTTGTCAGGCGCCTAACTCGTTGGTCAAAAGACATAGCTATTTTATGTCTTTATGTTCTACCGTTCACATGACAGATTGAGGATGTTCTTTACCTATAAATAGGCTTCGTGCGACAGATAAGAAAATTGCCTCAGGCCACAGAAAAACACTACAACATCGTCAGCGAGGGTTTATTCCTCGGTCACCTCTTCTCCGATATTTCTTTGTAGCTTTGATTCTCAGTAGTTGTTCTACTGCTTTTGTATCACGTCAGAGTACGTGTCTGTAATCACTCCATATAATAAAGAAGTTCTACCCTCCGGCCCGTGGACGTAGGTCATTCTGACCGAACCACGTAAATCTCGTGTCACTGTCCAAATTTATTTTTCGTCTATTCTATTTATTATCGTCATTTTTCGGGCAAAATAATTATCGGGGATTTCCGCATATCCTAACAATGGGTTTATAAGCTTGTGGGTTCACTCCTTCTATTGCCAATTGGGTTTGGTCAGGTACTCCTGCTGATTACTCAAACTTAAGAATATTTGGGTGCCCAGCTTATATGCACGTAAACGAGGGAAAGTTAGAGCCTAGAGCTAAAAAGTGTATTTTCCTCGGTTACGCTTCAGGGGTGAAAGGATATAGACCATATAATCCTGATCCCAATTCACCCAAATTTATAATTAGCAGAGATGTTACTTTTGACGAGTCTTCTATGTTACATCCTTCAAATGAGTCTACTAATCCCTCTAATCAAGAAAAGAAGGATAGTGTACACAGCGAGGTGGAGCTCGAGATCAGCAAAGGTTTTTCAGATGATCCTGCTACGAGTTCAACAGATCAAGAGGATGAGCCAGAACCTGATTCAGATCCTGTTGAAGATGAAAGTATCGAGCAGGAATATTCTATAGCCAGAGATAGGGAGAGACGGGAGATTCGACTACCACAGCGGTACGTAAATTTAGTTTCGTATGCTTTATCAGTGGCGCAAGAAACAGGTGGAGGCGGCGAACCTTCTACCTATTCGGAAGCAATTAACGATGTTAATTCTGATAAGTGGCTGGTAGCGATGAATGAAGAAACGGAGTCTCTGCACAAGAATGGTACTTGGATTCTTGTGCCGCCGCCGAAGAAAAAGAAACTAGTCGGATGTAGGTGGGTCTTCAAGAAAAAAGAAGGTTTATCTGGTTCTGACGATGCAAGGTATAAGGCACGACTAGTTGCGAAAGGCTATAGTCAGGTACAAGGTGTTGATTTTAATGATGTGTTCTCACCTGTCGTTAGACATAGCTCTATTCGTGTATTACTTGCATTCGTTGCCATGTATGATTTGGAGTTAGAACAGCTTGACGTCAAGACGGCGTTCTTACATGGCGATTTAGATGAACAGATTTATATGAAGCAACCTGAAGGCTTCATAGTTGAAGGAAAGGAAGACCAAGTTTGTTTGTTGAAGAAATCCTTATACGGATTAAAGCAGTCTCCAAGACAGTGGTACAAACGATTTGATTCTTTCATGTTGGGTCATGGTTTCTCCAGGAGCAAAAATTCACCAGTTGAAGGCCTTATTAAATGGTGAATTTGAAATGAAGGATTTGGGAGCAGCTAAGAAGATTCTTGGTATGGAGATTAGACGTGATAGAGGAGCTAGTAAGTTGCACCTGACCCAGGAAAGTTACCTCAAGAAGGTTTTGGAGAGATTTGGCATGAGCGATGCCAAACCAGTCAGCACTCCTCTTGCTAGCCATTTTAGGCTATGCGCTGCTCAGTCACCATCATCAGATGAAGAAGAAGCGTACATGGCACGAGTTCCTTACTCAAGTGCAGTCGGCAGTATTATGTATGCAATGGTATGTACACGTCCTGATATTTTACAGGCTGTTAGTGTTGTTAGCAGGTATATGGCTAATCCAGGGAAAGAACACTTGCAAGCAGTGAAGTGGATTGCTCTTCCAGTTTCCAAATTCAAGCATTGCTTGGATTTGATTGGTGTTTTAAAATGGTGAACTAGCCTGTTGGGGCTATGGACGAAGGGAGATGAAAATAAAAGTATTTCTACATTAAGGTGGAGTGATTTTTGGAATCAAGCTCAAGGTGGAGATTTGTTAGGTGAGCTTGTCTTTGACCTTACATGTCGACAAAGAGACAAAGAGCACATGTATGTTGCGTTGAATATGGAAAAGGAAGGAGACGTGGCCAATAATTATTCAAGAAGTGGGAAAAGAGAAAAGCAAATGAAGAAATTCATTTGTCAGGCGCCTAACTCGTTGGTCAAAAGACATAGCTATTTTATGTCTTTATGTTCTACCGTTCACATGACAGATTGAGGATGTTCTTTACCTATAAATAGGCTTCGTGCGACAGATAAGAAAATTGCCTCAGGCCACAGAAAAACACCACAACATCGTCAGCGAGGGTTTATTCCTCGGTCACCTCTTCTCCGATATTTCTTTGTAGCTTTGATTCTCAGTAGTTGTTCTACTGCTTTTGTATCACGTCAGAGTACGTGTCTGTAATCACTCCATATAATAAAGAAGTTCTACCCTCCGGCCCGTGGACGTAGGTCATTCTGACCGAACCACGTAAATCTCGTGTCACTGTCCAAATTTATTTTTCGTCTATTCTATTTATTATCGTCATTTTTCGGGCAAAATAATTATCGGGGATTTCCGCATATCCTAACAATGGGTTTATAAGCTTGTGGGTTCACTCCTTCTATTGCCAATTGGGTTTTAGAGAGGAACCCCACAAGCTTATACGGACCTGAGTTTGGGCTGGAATTGGGTCTGAAAAAATCCCTACATGGTGCGGTGAGCGTGGACGAAGGCGTGAGGGTGCCTGCAGACGAAAAAAAAAAATTCTAGCCCGGGTACGGTGTGGGTAGTGTGTCCCCGGCCCCTTGTGAGGACGATTGGTGAATCTGCGGGGAGAAGCGCTTGGGTGCAGTGATTGCGGAGAAGCGCTTGGGGCAGATAATCGTCGAAGGGGAGGCCCGGCGTGTGGTCTAGTGTTTGATTGTTGGGTACAATCTCAAGACTCCCACACCGATTAGATCAAAAGAAATTGATGGGTTTATAAGCTTGTGGGTTCACTCCCTCTATTGCCAATTGGGTTTTAGAGAGGAACCCCACAAGCTTATACGGACCTGAGTTTGGGCTGGAATTGGGTCTGAAAAAATCCCTACAGATAGTGCTGTTTTCATTGATCCATTTCTTTCTCAAATCTCATAATAATGATAAGCATCTTATCTACCATTGGAAAAGAATGGCTACTAGTTTGTCTGACTATTGATAGGGACAATTAGCCCAAGCCCAATAAGTGGGCCCAATAAATAGCGAGTGTTCGGTTCTATGTGGGGCCCAAGGGATCAGATTAAGACAGGTCACCTTAAAAAAGCTAACATCAATCAAATAACAAATGGGATCCGTTCTTTTTGATTGTGATCCGTAAGAAAGTCTGGTTTGATGGCCGTAACTAAAAGTCGGCACTTTCTACAAAAGGATATATGAGCACGACTTTGGCTCATGATATATCTATATATATATATATATATATTTGACGATAATCATAATAAATACATTAATTACGTGAGCATAATGAATTACGTGGCATATCACGGGCAGTGAGGATTTAGCCTCCCTAGGCACCGATAGAGAAAGAGCAGACAACTGCCACGTGTGCATCGCACGGGCGCGTGGTTCGTGCCACTAAACATACTAACTTCTCCGTTAGATGCAGCCCTTCGAAAAACCGTTGACGGCGTTAGAGATCTTGTGACGTGGCTCGGGAAGTGGGACCCGTTAGTCCTACGAAGACATGGGTCCCATGCTAAATCCACGTGGTGGTGCTCTGAGTTCTTCTGTCGACCACGGACAACACACGAAACTCACGCTCTTGTCAAAAGCGAGGCAGAAAGTAAATGTTACGAACTAATTGCTCAATTAATTAGTTAATGATCACCATTACGTGATCTTTTGCATAATGATCATCTTAGCCTTAATGGCTTTGAGGCAATAATATCTAGGGAATGAAAGTTTAGGTAAAGCAAGTTCGTCAAATGAATCTTTCGAATGTTTTATCGTATTACAGAAATATAAGTTCCACTTTGGATCCATGGGTCGACGAAATCTGAAAAGTATTATCTTAAATTTACGTTAATTATTTTTTTCTTTAGCTAATTGACCGTCGTACGAATAAGATTAAGAGAGGATCACATTATCTCCGAAGAATAAAGGAAATAAATACCGAACCGAAATAAAAGGAAAAAATTTAGAAAAGATCCAAGATTACATTAAGATTGCTCTTAAAAACAATACGAAAGCGAATGAGACAGAGATTAATCGCCTGGCGCACGTAGAGTTAGTACTTAATCATTCCCTAATTAAACTCTGATTATAGAAAACATAATCTCTTCATCATAGCCCATAAACCAGAATTTACAGAAATGCCCTTCCTCGTACATTCTCCACTCCACTACGTGCAATATATAAATATAACCCACTCCAAGACACACTTCAGCTCAGCACCACCTTCGTATTTCAGACAGCTTGGCTATTCCCTGACCATTTTTCTCTTCTGTCTTTAGAAAGCAAAAATGGTCTCAAAACCTCAGAAGGAAAAAGACTCGGACTTCGAGCGGTGCCCCATCGAGGAAGTAAACCTCGTAGTACCCGAAACGGACGACCCGACCCTACCCGTAATGACATTCCGGGCATTGGTCTTGGGCTTAGCCTCATGCACTCTGCTCATCTTCCTCAACACTTTCTTCATCTACAGAACGCAGCCGCTGTCCATATCTGCCATCCTCATGCAGATCGCCGTGCTCCCACTTGGCAAGATCATGGCCGCTGCTCTGCCGAACAGGGTTTTCAAGATCGGACGGTGGGGATTCAATTTAAATCCAGGCCCGTTTAACGTCAAGGAGCACGTTATCATCACGGTGATGGCCAACTGCGGCGTGTCCGTCGGCGGCGGAGATGCGTACTCGATTGGGGCTATAACGGTCATGAAGGCTTATTACAAGCAGAGTCTGAATTTCTTGTGCGCTCTTTTGATTGTCTTGACCACTCAGGTACTTTTCTTGGCTGTAAAAAAAAAGGAGAGATCTTTTTCGTCTTTTAAGTTGCTGATATATGGTTGCAGATAGTTGGATATGGATGGGCTGGGATGTTGAGAAAGTACTTGGTTGACCCAGCCGAGATGTGGTGGCCTTCTAATCTTGCTCAAGTGTCTTTATTCAGGTAAAAAGTATAGTTTCATCGCCGAACCTATCAATGCATACAATCGTCGGAGACTTTGTCTGATTTTTTCAGACATAGAACCGCGGGCCTTTTTCTTTTTTAAAGATTATCGTTTTCCTGTCAAAGAGATAAAAAGGGTTAGCAGATGACAGTGAGACAAGCTTTGTTTGTTCTTTAGCAAAGCAAATAAGTAATGACTGTAACGACAAATTATTGAAAACCTTTGACTAGGTTGGATTCTCTCATGCAACTCTGCTCTGTTTTCTCTTTCTCTTTTAATTTAATTGCAGGGCACTTCACGAGAGAGAAGCAAAGAACCAAGGCATGCCAAGGATGAAATTCTTCCTGATATTCATGACGGCAAGCTTCGTCTACTACCTATTCCCAGGTTACCTTTTCCAAATCCTTACATTCTTCTCCTGGGTATGTTGGGTCTGGCCCCACAGCATCACCGCCCAGCAAATCGGGTCGGGTTACCATGGGCTGGGCGTCGGAGCCTTCACCCTGGACTGGGCCGGAATCTCAGCCTACCACGGCAGCCCTTTGGTCACGCCATTCTATTCCATCCTAAACGTGATGATAGGCTTCATCATGTTCATCTACATCATCGTCCCACTTTGCTACTGGAAATTCGACACCTTCGATGCAAGAAAATTTCCAATTTTCTCTAACCAGCTCTTCACCACCACCGGCCATAAGTACGATACTAGCAAGATTTTGACCCCACAATACGATCTCAACGTAGCTGCTTATGAGCAGTATGGTAAGCTCTACCTCAGCCCATTGTTCGCCCTCTCTATTGGCTCGGGTTTCGCCAGATTCACTGCTACGCTTACACACGTGGCCTTGTTCCATGGGAGGTAAGTAAAGTTCGAATCTTTTCTTTCCTTTAATCTTGTCGTTGAGAAAAAAGCTGATGTTTTTTCTTGGCCTCAGTGACATATGGAGGCAGAGTAGGTCGGCGGTGAAGAACGTGAAGCTAGACATACACTCGAAGCTGATGCAGAGCTACAAGCAGGTGCCTCAATGGTGGTACCTCGTACTGCTCTTTGGGAGCATCGCTCTTTCATTACTGATGTCGTTTGTGTGGAAGAAAGACGTTCAGCTTCCATGGTGGGGGATGATCTTTGCCTTCGGTTTGGCATGGATCGTCACGCTTCCTATAGGAGTCATTCAAGCCACGACCAATCAGGTTAAACTGACAAACACAAACGCAGTAATAATGGCGTCCGAGTTATTCATTCATTAAAGTAACCTTCGAATAATGCTTGCAGCAACCTGGATATGACATCATCGCACAGTTCATCATTGGCTACATATTACCAGGAAAACCCATAGCTAACCTTCTTTTCAAGATCTACGGACGAATCAGCACCATCCACGCTCTCTCCTTCCTCGCCGACCTCAAACTCGGCCACTACATGAAAATCCCACCTCGAGCCATGTTCCTAGCTCAGGTCTGTCTCTCCCTATCCATCTCTCTCTCTCTCCATATCTCTCTCCCTAACCTTCTGTTAATTCTTATAGCTCGTTGGGACACTGGTTTCTGGGGTGGTGAACCTAGCCGTGGCGTTGTGGATGTTAGGGAGCATAGACAACATATGCGACATAGAAGCCCTACACCCCGAAAGCCCATGGACGTGCCCTAAATTTCGGGTCACCTTCGACGCCTCTGTAATATGGGGTTTGATAGGGCCAAAGAGGCTTTTCGGGCACGGAGGAATGTACCACAACCTAGTATGGCTGTTCTTGGTCGGAGCCTTCTTGCCCGTCCCTGTCTGGGTACTGAGCAAGGTTTTCCCAGACAAGAAATGGATTCCACTGATCAACGTGCCCGTCATTTCTTATGGGTTCGCCGGCATGCCTCCGGCGACGCCGACCAACATCGCCAGCTGGATTATTACGGGCACGGTGTTTAATTACTTCGTCTTTAGGTATCGGAAGAGTTGGTGGCAGAGGTATAATTACGTCTTGTCGGCGGCTTTGGACGCTGGGACGGCGTTTATGGGGGTTCTGCTGTTCTTTGCACTGCAGAATGAGGGTAAAAATGTAAAGTGGTGGGGATCGACGCCGGACCACTGTCCGTTGGCGACTTGTCCGACGGCGCGTGGGATTAAGGTCGAAGGTTGTCCTGTTTTTGGGTGACAGAAATGGCGACAACCCCTTTAACAGTATAAGGGCGTTTTAGGACATATTTTGTAGTATTGTTGATTTGATTGCGGATTTTCGAGGAAAATGGAATAATTAGATAATAATCTCATAATAATGACAAAATCTGTAATGAGCTATAAATCCGCCTCACATAATAAATATTTGCTATTTAAGTCGCGTAAATTGCCACGTCTCGCTTGAAATTTGGTACATCTTACTTTAAATACTAAATAAAAAATAACTAAATACTTCAAAAAAAAGCATGATTTTCGCCAAAGGAAATAGAAGTGATCATAAACATACAATTTGTTGCAAATGAGTTAAAATTAGTAAAAGAAGGGTCTTTCTGTAGTAAGGTTCAATGACCATCCTTTTAGATGCACTGTCTTTTTAGTTTTTGATCATCATCTTCATCTGAAATAGCATTACCTTCTAACCTCGTCATTTTCTGATCATCTTCTTCTTCTTCTTCTTCTTCTTCTTCTTCTTCTTCTTCTTCTTCTTCTTCTTCTTCGATTGTGGGCAATTTCATATCTTCTTCTTTTTCTTCTTCGGGGAAAGCTTCGTTTTGTTCGTCATTTCCATTTGACTCATCTCCTGAGAATCTCTTCCTCAGAGGGATCACGTGAAAAAAAGAAACTTTCCAGTCCTTAGTTTCCATGAACTTTAGCAGTATCTCCACCACTTGATTCACAGTTAAGACCTGCTTAAATCAACAGCCCAATATTAAGGCAAATGAATATCATGAAGCGATTTTACGACCTTTCGAATTGGCTCTTCCACGTTGTAAGGAAATGAGGTTAATTTCACATATACGAACCTGGGAACTAGCCATCTTCATGTAAGCTCCAATAGGAAGTTTAGCGGTTTTTATCCCTTGTTCGTTTGCTTTGTTCATGGTGATTCCCTTCCATCGATTTCTATCCACGAGGCCGCCGATAATGTAGACTGCTTTTGGGTCGAGTTCTTCGAGGATGTTTTCAGAATCTGCTGTGAGATAAACCAAGTTTTCCTTTCGATCCTGAAAAGCTTGCAAGTAAGATCTCTCTTCTTTCTCGATGATCCATTTGTCATACCCTGAGATCTGTTGAAGCTGATCTTGCATTTTCCCTATGCAACCAGTGAGCCAAAGATGGGCTGGTAAAGCACATCTTCCATTTATCGCATAGCAATAGGTAATCTGTCGATCGAACGATCACATAATCAGGTCATGGCTGGGAGAAACAAAAAACACACATATATGCATTAAAAAAAAGCTAAAGGCGAAGATGCTAAAGTTGACATAATCAGCTGGCAAAATGAGAAACAGAGCAAACGAAGAAGCTCTAGTTCAACACCAAGAGTCATTATGAACGATAAAGCTGGCCAGAAAAAAGTCGATTAGAAAAGAAGCTAAATAGCACGAAAGCAATAACTTCACTGACACATAGTGTACAAGCAGCATTCACTGTGTACCCAATTCAATATCTAAAAAGCCACAGGGAAGTTTTAACAAGCAAGCATGCTAGAATCAAGTTGAAATCAGGGATTAACAAGTTAAAGAAGAACCCAAGAACACTGACCAAGATCAGAACAAGCGAATGGTATACCCAGACTCGAATTTGTTCGTTCAAGAGCTAATTGAGCTTATGTTTAGCCTTAAATGGGTCTTTATCAGCTAAAAAATCCAAAATTTTTTAAGTCCAACCTGCTTGACAAGGCTGCGAAGCTCATTCTCACTCATCAAATCTCCAAACTCGAGGTCCACCACAATATTCTGCCCGCCGACGCTCGCCTGTCTCAACCTCTCCATCTTCTCACGCTTCTCCTCGTCCCTTTCCTTCATACGCATCTGCCTCATCGCTTTACGATCCTCGATAAGCTTCTGCCTCTCCTCTTCGGACACGCCGGCGAGCTTCCTCTCCCAATCGCCGCGCTTGCGTTCGGCCTCTCGCCTTTTGTGCTCTTTGAGGAGCGCTTTCTTCTCCGCTTTCTTGGCCTCGTAGCGCTGCTGTTTCAGCAGGCGCTTCCGTGCGTTCTTGGATAAGGATGACGGTTGGGTTGCGCTGGGAAGGGCATTCTGGTCATTCCCATGTGCTGCTGCGGCGGCGGCGGCGGCTGGTTCCATTGTGAAGTGGGAATGGGATATCGTGAAACGCCGTCGTATCAGGGTTTTGGAGGTTAAGGAAAGGCCAAACGGTTTTAGCGAGCAAGGCGTAATCATGTATACGAGGCCGTTTAATATATTTGTGTGATTGTGTCCTGGAACCGCCCCAATAAAAATAGCATTTTTTTTTCATCTGATTGCTAAATTTCGTTGAGACTTTTTCTCTAAGACCATCTCCAACCGAAAAGCGCATTCTCAAACCAAACGCATTCTCAAACTCAAAATGCAGTAATTCTTCTCCAACCGATAAACCAATTCGCAAACTTAAAAGACTATTATTGTAATATTCTCTTCCAGTCGATTTTTTAATATTACCCATGAATTTACAACTTTACAAATCTGACCCATACTATTATTTTAAGTTCGATTGAAAAAAATAATTTCACAAAATTAATAAAAACTCAATATTTTTTCATATAAAAGACGTAGAAAAAATAATTATTAATAACGGAATCCTTTTATATATTTTTTATTTATTTTTTATTTTTATATGGGTACTTTAATAATTAAAATAATAAAAGGTATGTATTGTAATTTTTAAAACAACAAACGCATATTTTGGGATATCTCATTCCCAAAACGCATATATGCGTTTAAAATAGGAGAGAGAAAATAAAAACGCATTTTGAGTTTGCGTTTGGTGTACGGTTGGAGAACTTTTAGTATATATTTTGGGTCTTTGGGTATCTATTGGAGATGCTCTAAGACGTATCTACATAACGCGTCCCTATGCACTATTGAAACCTACAAATGACTCATCGTCTTTATCAGTTTTGAGCTAACATTAGACTTTGTCCGAGCCAGCTTGCTCATCGTGGTTTTACAGTTCAAAGCGAAAGGTTTAGACCCTCTTTCAGTTTTTTGAAGAATCTTCAGCTCGACGCTTTTTTTTATACTTCGTGATCCTTTCCGTTTGATGTAGTTTGTCGGGCTTATTGTATTCTTAGTTCCGGTCTGTTGTATTCTTGGCTGTCTTTGGTCTGTTCTATTAGCAGCAATGCTTTCTGTGTCTATCTTTCATCATACTGCTGATTTAATCTTTTGTCCTCCAATTTCTGGGTGATCGAAAATTCTTGCAGGTTCTAATGGCCTCATCAGCAAACGATTCCATTAAACCTCGAGGTGCTGTAACACACAAACACACGCATAATCTTTTGTTTATGCTTTGTGTTTTCGTATTAATAAAGATTATATTTTGCCCAGATGTTTGTATTATTGGAGTTGCAAGAACGCCAATGGGAGGCTTCCTTGGTTCGATCTCGTCTCTGTCTGCCACAAAACTTGGTTCTATAGCTATTAAAGGTAAGAGTAAGGCCCTTAAGAAAATATTGTTCTACTTATGTGAATGAAGATTGATATGCAATTGCAATTCCCTTTCCAATTTTTATTGTTACGTTGTACCGTAAAGCCGCACTAAAGAGGGCCGGTGTTGAACCATCTATGGTTCAAGAAGTCTTTTTCGGTAACGTTCTCAGTGCAAACTTAGGCCAAGCCCCGGCTCGTCAGGCCGCTCTTGGTGCGGGTATACCTAACTCGGTTGTCTGCACCACGATCAATAAAGTTTGTTCCTCGGGAATGAAAGGTTTTGTTGATTATCTTTTCTGTTTCTTTTTTAAGCTTATTTGTTTATTATTTTTCATTTTAAGTTTTCAATACTTGGTTTTGGGAAGCAGCTACTATGATCGCTGCACAGACGATAGCACTTGGTGTTAATGATGTAGTAGTTGCTGGTGGCATGGAGAGCATGTCCAATGCACCAAAGTATATTCCTACGGGGAGGTTAGTCTGAGGTTCATTAGCTCTTAACATGCAAAGATATGATTTACGATCTTGCCTGCACAATGGTTAAGTTCATTCTCAGTCACATTCAAGAAGACATTTGATACCTCATTTCAGCATTTTTTTTTTTTTTCATTTGCTCGAGTTTTTACAGGACGGGGTCGCGGTTTGGACATGATAATATAATAGATGGCATGCTCAAAGATGGCCTTTGGGACGTTTACAATGATTTTGGAATGGGTGTTTGTGCGGAGATGTGTGCCGATCAACATAAAATTACCAGAGAACATCAGGTAAGAAAGGTCGCACTACATCGCTGTTTCTGTTTTTTTTGTTTCTCATTTTTTATTTTCTTAAAAATAAATTATCTTCAACCGACATGGTTTCCTCATATTTAGGATGATTATGCCGTTCAAAGTTTCGAGCGAGGTATTGCTGCGGAAGCTCGTGGTGCCTTCAAGTGGGAGATAGTTCCAGTAAGAGTTTGAGCATTGTGCTTTTGCATTACAGCTTGTAATAATGCCTCTTCTTAGGTTCTTTTTATTGCATATTTTAGGTCGAAATTCCCAGTGGAAGGGGAAAGAATCCCATCATCGTCAACAAAGATGAAGGTCTAACAAAGGTACCGTCCCTATTTTTGACATACCTGTAAATCTCGTCTTATTTTCTTTGTTAGTTGTGTAGTAATTTTACAAGTGTTGTCATATTAATATCTATCTTTCCACAATATATGCTGGTAGTTTGATGCATCGAAGCTGAGAAAGCTTAGACCAAGTTTCAAGGAGAAAGGAGGCTCTGTTACAGCAGGGAACGCTTCTATCATAAGGTCGGTCTAATTACTCAATGCTTGCAACCCTCAATTTGAGGTTTTTCTCTTAAAACATTGCTTCACCTAATTGCGAAACAAAGACAATCTATTATAATACGATATTCATTACAGTGATGGAGCAGCTGCATTAGTCCTTGTCAGCGGAGCCATGGCAGCTAAACTTGGTCTCCACGTAATTGCGAAAATTCGAGGCTATGCAGATGCAGCGCAGGTCGTTTCATCTCTTTCTATTCCACCCTTGATATCTTTTCTTATTATTTTTCGATTGTCCCATTATTTTCTGAGTTCGATGAAGTCTACAGGCCCCCGAGTTGTTTACCACTGCTCCATCTATCGCCATACCGAAAGCTATCTCAAACTCTGGTTTGGAACCATCTAACATCGATTTCTACGAGATAAATGAAGCATTCTCTGTAAGGGAATTCACTCTAAAATCCAGCTCTTTCGCTAGTTAAAAAGCGCAACTCAAAGCATTGCTCTTACATATATTCTCAGGTCGTAGCTCTAGCCAATCAAAGGCTGCTCAAGATTGATCCCGTAAGTCTTGCGATATTATTGATGAAGAGAGACTATGTCTTATCTTTCTCCTTTTAACTGATTGTCATTCTCAGGAACGACTCAATGCTCATGGAGGCGCCGTTTCCTTGGGCCATCCATTGGGCTGTAGTGGAGCACGAATCTTGGTCACGCTCTTAGGAGTACGTATCACCTTATTTACCTTAAAAACTCATGTAATAAACTTCTATATAATTATCGAATAGATTTCAGTAATCTGCACCGATTTAGGTATTGAGGGAGAAAAACGGGAGATTTGGTGCAGCTGGGATCTGCAATGGTGGTGGAGGTGCTTCTGCTGTTGTTTTAGAGCTCATCAACAAGTAAGATAAAAAGCTGGTTTTATTTCAATAATTTTCACAAAAGGTCAATTTTAATTTTTCTATATATGCGTGTTGCAGGCCTGTGAAACCAGTGGCTCGTTCATCACTATGAGAGATTGTGATTCGGTTGAGCTTCCTGCAGTATATAGCCCTGTTAATTGCTCGATAATCTTTCGAAGTCCCATCTTGTAATAAACAATGTTGAACTGAATCATAAGACAATATTGCAAATATCAATGCGTCGTTCATCTGAACTTTGCCGATGATTCAGTACAATGCTAAACCACAGGCTAAACCAGACCAAAGAATCGACTGCTTCACAACTGAAAGGGGCATCGAACCCTTATCCTTTCGAAGAAACATGGCTTCGAACAAAGGGAGATTGATCGAAGAGATCGAACAGCTCAGAACGACCTGCAACAGATAAGTTTCCAGCCCTAATCTGAGCCCTACGAAGTTCTTAGCGGTCCATACGAAGAAGGCAAAGAGATTGAACAGAGCAAGGGCGGATAGCAGGACAAACATCGACGAAGAAGTCCCAAACTCCATGATCTCCTCCGTGAACCTTCTAGAAACATCTTCGTCGCTTGCCTTCGATGTAATCGCAAAGCTCAGTTTGGACAGTCCCAGGTACCTCTTGACCGTGCCATGGAGCCCATATAAGTACGAGGTTAGTCTCTTGTAAAGCCACATTCTCTCGTTGTTCCGCCACCCCTTTGTCTTGCCTCCCGACTGTATGAATTCGTATAAGCTATACGCATACCTCGTTGCTACTACGTATAGATATGGTAGGGCCCACTTGCTCGATAACTGTGGGTATAAGCTGATTTGCCTGATGAGACAGAAGCTAGGAACGACGACATAGTACAGTGTAGCCAAGCAGTTGGCGCCCCAAAGGTTGTAGCAGCTGTAAGACATTTGAAGCCTTAGAGGAATCTTGCCTCGACCGAACACAAAGGGGCAGTACTTTGATAAGAATATCTGAAGGTGACCTTCGGCCCATCTCGTGTGCTGAATCAATGAGCTCAAAAGCGTTTTTGGGGCGGACCCCACGAACCCGTGCCTCTCTGGCTCGAAGGAGATCGACCTCCATCCTCGACACTTTATCGATAGTCCCGTTATTACGTCCTCGACTGGGCATCCATACATAAGCCCCATCTGTCGAAAATTCAAGAATTATGATTGACTCCGAACTATCATGGGATTAGATTCAAGCAAGGATTTGTATGTATATCGTGCTTGCCTCTTTTCCCCAGGCTGAGTTTTCCTCGTAACTACAATCAGCAACGATTTTGCAAGCTTCGACGAGGTTGTCCTTCGCTTGTTTTCTGGTGGTGTTTCCTGAATCGATGTTAGATTTGCTATGATCGTATCTCTTTCCACAGAGAACGTCTCTTCGGTGAAAGCAGCCGCTCCCAATGTACAATGGCCCTCCATTTGCATCTACACCTGGAAACTCTATCTTCATTTATTACCAGGTAATCTTCGTGTTAGCGATCGATTTTTTTTTTTCTAGTATTAATTGCACGAAAGTTCAAACTATCTAACCTTGATGACTACTCTCAAATGGCTTGCGTAAATGTCGTTCTTTGTGATGTTACTAAACATCTGCGGATATTGGACATAGGCTACGTTTCGGCTCTGTTTTTCATCCATGAAAAAGCAGAGGGCGTCTCTAACGGACTGACAGTTGTTTGAGTACATGTCGCAGTCTATGTTGAGGATTATTGGGCTGTTGCTTATCTTCGACGAAACCCTTATCTGTTTCAGACAATACAAGTCGGGTAAGAAAAGTTCAAAAACGCTATATCTTCTCCAATCATGAGGCTTTACTTACCAAGGCATTCATGGCTCCAGCTTTGAAGTTGTGTGCATATCCAGGCCTTTTTTCCCGAGCCAAATACACGAGAGTAGGCAAAGTTTGCCCTTCGATGTCCAAGGCCTCGGCGTCTTTTCCGTCAATAAGCACCTGTCGAATTCACTATACTTAGTTCCAAGCATTTTTTTTTTCTGAAAGAAAGATAGATACAACTGCAAAATCTGTCGTACTTCAAGAATGGTCTGATGGTCGTTTCTGCGGACATTCAACTCCCACTCGGTAAATCCTTTGTGCAGTGTTCGAAGATCGTCAGGTACTCTTCGTAGCTTCACGACGTTTTCTATCCTTTCCTTCATTTCGTCGTATAACTTCTGCAAATTGGAAGATGATTCGATACTTCACTCACATGCATTAAAAAATAAGGTCTTTACATGTTAATTCCGATTACCTTAACATTCTGCCATTCTTGGACCATCCCAGAATCACCATTCTCGGGTAAATCAGCGCCCGAAGAAGAAGAAAAATATGCATTCGGCGCGCGGGGCTCTATGTTAAATCTACGGCAGAAGGGCAACCAATTCTTCGAAAAAGTCGAAGCTTCCCTCAAAGCATAGAACATCAGCTCTGAGCCTCCGTCGTCAGAAAGGTACACATTCAATTTCTCAGGCGGGTAATCATAAGCCATCACCGATAAAACGGTGTCTATTACCATTACTGGCGGCTCAAGTTCATCATCAGCAGTACACACAAAGATGTCCATGCCTGGTAAGACCTCTTCATATCTGCTTCCAAATTAAGACATCGTTAAACAACTAACTTATCGAAGGCGATTGTTATTACATTGGCGTTGAACTTAACTACCTCTGCGAAAGCCTTTCCTTGAAGGTGTATCGGCGAATTGGGTTGAGCCGAAGGGACTGAGTCATGAACCAATAGAAGGCATACCAAAGCTCGGACAAAAACAGACCAGCCCAAGCCCATCTCTTGAGCGCATTCTCTCGGGGAAAACATGCGATTCTGTGGATGAGAATGAATGATATGCCGATGAGCATGGAAACTGCGTATGAGTAGTAGAGGAAACGACCCTTCGAAGCCCTCGTTTCGAAGAGAGGGACGTAGTCAGCTTTCTTGGTAGTCATTACTGATGAAGCTCTCTCAATCTATGGTGGTAATGGTGGAGACTGATTACCCCAGCCAGTTTTTATTGCTTACTTGGTTAGGACATGGAAGTCGTTTTTCTTGACCAAGTACTTAGAAGAGGATAGAGCTGAGCTGAGCCATTTTAAATTCATAAAGGCGACGTTTTTCTTTGACATTATCGATTCAAGGTTGTTGGTTTTTTTTTTTCTTTTTTGCTGGGGACGGTTCATCTCTTATGTTTGTCTGCATGTGGACATGATTGTCAGGCCGATGTAATAGCCAATAGGTGGGTGGCGCTTATTCAAAGTCAAAGCAAAGGTTATCGTTTTCTTCTTACATTACCCATTGTTATTCATATCAATATAGTTTGTGGAAATTACACGCCAAACTGTTGAATACATTCTATATATTAATCTATATATCGGGGACAACATTGTTCATTACGTAAGAGACGACTGTTACTGCTATAAACCAGTCAAAAGTGGGACCCAGAATTATTCTTCAGTCGTCGCTGATCTTCAAGTCCTTCAGACCCTCGAATTTCTCGAACTGGGATTCTAAAATCTCGGCTATGTCTTCTTCGTTGGCATCTTCGGGCAATGAGACGTGAACCGATCCTTGTTTGTCGGGAACTCGGTGGGGCCCCCTTTGCTCCTTCATGTAATGATAGTGCTGATGGTGAAAAGGATGATCCAAGGAGAAGCAGTTCTCTTCGTTCGACGAAGATCTCTTACGACAGAAATGGGGGAGAGACGAATGATCCGTTATCTGCGTGCAACGAAAGCTCCGTTCTTGAAAAATCGTGTCGAATCTTGAAACTGTTTTTAAGGTTTCAAGGAAAAGATTGTACCTTCAAAAGCTCATCTTGTCCAAAACCAGACAATACGTGGATTTTCCTCCTTGTTCTCTCTTGTAGGAGAGGCTTTACAACCTGCAAACAGGGTTAACTAACTGGTAATAAAAATACTAATGCTCTCGAGAAATCAAACACATTGTACGTTAAACAAACCTTCCAACAAGCGGAGAAAACGTAGGGGGCGTTCACAATGTAATAGGTTTGCGTTTTCTCAGGATAGTTCAGATCGTCGATTGATGAAATCATAGTCATTAGCTGCACATTAGGTGGCGTAAAAATTAGAGCTTTATTAACATCTTTTCCATAGTAAAGAAGATGTTCTCTAATACATACCTTTATCTGGTTCAATGCTGAGAGTTTGAGTCCAGACATATCGAGAATTTTTACACACTTGCTGACGTGCCTACCGTACTTCTTCGTTGCGCCGGGCTGAGCACAAACAAGTCAATCGAACCTCCGCGATATAAGCAAAAATACATCACACGCAAAAAAAGGACAAAAAGAATTGAGCTTCTTGTCTTACAAGAATCACACGGTCACGGTATTCGTTCAGCTGAATATGGGATTGTATGTAGTAATGAACCTAAAAACCAAAGGTAATGAATAAAGTTCATACTAACAGCATTCATTGTGTTTTTCTACGAACAGTTTAAAGCCATCGTCGAAAGAAAACGACTCACAGATGCTTTGTCATATGTGCTTTGGCCTACTCCAATGGCGAAGATGGGGAGGCCCTGTTTTCCAATTTGAGCAGCATTCGTAAGTACGTACTAAAGGATCGAATTTCGAACACTTTTTTTTTTTAGAATAAGAAAATTCGCCTTTAAAGTCTCACCTCATTCGTGTAACCAGACAATCCTATGAGCTGGGAACTGCGTATCCCCCTGTAAAATTCTTCGGGAACAATTGGCTTCTGCAATGAAACGAAAAAGGTCGTAATAATATCGTTTTGGGCGTTATTAATCTTTGTGGTTATGGAAGTTAATCTTACAGATAGCATATCATCGATGTTGTTCTGTACTCTCCAGTTCAGACAATCCATCAACTGAAATGGAGCATCAAAAGTCAGTCAAAAAGGTCACAATTGGGAAAAGAAGAAACGAAAAAACTGCATTTTTCACACGATAGTGACCAACCATCTGATGAGCTTTCTCGACGTCTCCATCTCTCGCCTTTAGGAATCGTATGTAAGTCTCTTGAGGATAACCTTGGTGAACGTTCTGCGTATGTTTTTTTAAATGGATTAAGTAAAGCAAGCATCATATCAATGGATGTAACGAAATGTTAAGCAGTAGAACGATTCGGAAAGTGAAGTATGAACCTGGAATGTTCTTTCGAGAGGTTCATCAACTGCATCGAGATTTATTACAGGTTTAAATAAGGAAGAAACAGGGTACTGTAATAAGGCAATAGAAACAGATCTCAAATATGAACTGACCTTCCTTCATTAAATCTTCAAATTGTTTGATGGGTTCTTGTGAATAAACAGCCATTTTTCTTCCTCCTTCAAGGAACAAAACCTTAAGGTTTTCAGCGTCGAAAGAGAGATTACAGCATTAACGCAGACCAGACAGCATTTACTTGAATATTCTATAGGATAGAAACCTCTTCAACACAGTCAGCAAAAGGGGGAAGACAAATACACATGCACAAGCAAAGATTCCAACTTTTTTCATGAAGATGGAAGATAAGGACTAGATGGGGTCGCAATTCAAGAAAGGCAACCTAAATCTCGTCTTTAACCGAAGAAAGAAAAAAAGATAAAAGATAAAAGAGCAGGGAAAAAAAGGGTCCATTGTAATAAAAGCTTCTTATATTGCGAGTTAAATCAGCTGATTGAAGTCTTCTTCTTTAAAGGAAACAGCGCCAGCATTGAAACAGAAAGTGAGTTGAGAATTCTCTACCTTTGTTAGTTTAGTTGGGTGTGAAACTAAGAAAGTATGTGTTCTTGATTTTATGAGTTTATGACCGTTAATAAATGAAGATGCTGTGAGAAGAAGACACGAACTCCAACAGCTGACACCTGTCCTAATACTCCCACCTCTCAGAATTGACCAAAGAAAAAGGTCAATTATTTATGCTCTTAAATTTGGAAATAACTAAAGGATCCTTTCGAGATCAGTTGGGCTGTTTGTCATAACTTTCACAGACCAACTAACATGCCGGGAAATTATTGATTTCATGACCGTACAATCACTGGTAAGAAATTATAAACGGAACTGATAAACCCATTGGATGATAGCAGTCATCATCGTCTTCTCTAGCCTGCAACTATTCAAGAATGTACATGGATGATCGATTCCCATCCCAACAACTTAGACATAACAAAAAGAACCTCTTTGCTGGTGGATTATTTTTCTTTTTCTTTCAATTTTTAATTCTTTCAAATAGCTCGTCCTTGTAGTCATTACATAGTTTAAATAGCAGACACACAAATATGTACTGCTTTTGCTTTGTAATGAAAAGATAACTTCGCTTTACATATGCGATTGCATTCCAAGTTTCCAACAAAGAATATCGACATAAAAATAAATAAAGAATTGAGATGAGGTAATGTACTAATTTGAACATAAAAATTGGAGAACAGCTAAGGCGAATAAAGATGCAATCATATTAGACCATCCAAAAGATAGAGATGGGCCGCTTGCGTTTCTATGGCCGGAACTGCCTGTAGTACGAGGAACTGCGTAGACACCTCCGGCGCCGCCGCCTCGAGAGCGTCCTCCTCCTCCACCCCTTCCGCCGCCGCCACGAGCAGCTGCGGCGGTTAGGAGGACGGATATGACAATCGCGACCAAGATTGACGATTTGACGATGATGTGCTGTTGTCGCATGTTTGGTGATTTTCTTGGGGCTCGCTCGAACTGCTGTGCACGGAAAAAAGAGAGATTTTTGATGAGTATGTGAAGATATGTCAAGAGAATAGAGCTGCCGCGTATATATATATATATATATATATATGGTGTAGGTCTGTTTCGGCGCCGTGTTGTTGACCGCGTATTGTCACGCGCCGCTCTCTCTATGGTCCCAAGTCATTCAAAAGAATCCATATCGTAATTTTATTGTTTTCTTTAATCTAATAGTCAATATAAGTACGACACGTTTAATACGATAGGAGAAAGTTCCGTACCATATTGTCTTTAATTTCGTAGGAAATCGGATGGAAGTTTGTATGAGATAAGGAAATGAACGCGTTACTTATATTTAGAATGTTTATCGAAAGTATTAAATGAGATAATAGTATCGTGAGTAAATATAAATATCCCCTTTTTAGTTTTTAGTTTTTTTTCCAAAACGATCTATTAATGACAAAAGGAACTTACATGGCTAAATAGCCATGGCCATGGTATACGGATATCATAGATAGGCGCAACTCACAAATATTCCCTTTTTAGTTATGCTAAGTGTTTTTTACATTCAGTTAATAAAATGAATTTAATTATTTTTTGCCCCATGCTGTTACGAGCGCGAAGAATAATGTACTGAATATATGGACCTTGTTGACGTGGCACCAATTCGTATCATGTCAACACCCCACATCGACATCTGAGGTTATGTCGTCTTAATTAACACATTCTAGGTGTCATTAATCGACATTTCGGATGCTGATATGACATATTGATGCGATATATTCCATCGACACGTAACATGTGTTATGTAAGGCGTCAATATTCCACATCAACATCCGAAATGTCGATTAATGGCACCTAGAAGGTGACATTTAAGACTGCATAACCTCAGATGTCGATGTGGGTGTTGACATGACACGAATCGGTGCCATATCAACATGTGTCTTATGTGAGCACCATAAAAATTCCTCGAATATATAGACTCTTTTATTAAGGCACCCGTATTTTGGTATGTCATTAAATAACAGTCAATAAAAAAAATCATTCACTACATAATATTTTACATTTCCAATTGTATCCTTCTATTGTAGTAAATATATTCTTAATATTCATATTACCTACTGTGTGCGAAAGTACAAGTATTGATATATTAGACGAGACTACGCTCACAAAAAACCCATAAATTAGAAAACACAAGTTAAATAAAAAAATACGTTTGTGAACATAACTTCTATATACATAATGCACATACTAATTAAATTAAATCAAACAAGAAATAAAATATTCCTTACAACCAGTAACAAAACATTTCGTAATATGTTTTGGTAACAATGCATTAATTAATGACGTAACAGAAGAAAAGAACAGTAAGCCACGAAGCTCGACGCGGTCAAAGTACCAAACCACCCATGAGATGCAATAGACGAGCTGCTACTGAAAGGCCTTCCGTTATTATTAGGCAAAGGCCGCACAACGTTTGTCCCGCCGTCGCCGGCGCCGGCGGACCCTCCATCACCACCGCTGGGCGGGGTTCCACCACCGATCGTCTTTCCGGCGGGAGATCTAACGCCTGTGCCGCCGCCGACACCTTTATTACCACCTCCACTGCTGCCGCCTCCTTAGACCCACCACCTGTACTTCCGCCGCCTCTGCTTCCGCCGGCCCCGCCTCCTCCTCCTCCGCCGCCGCCGGAAGGTGCTGCAACGGCGGTGGCTATGAGGAGGCATATTACTACGGAAACGAACGCATACCTTACTGCGTGCTTCATGTTGTTTATTCTTGATGTGATAGATGTGTATGTTATTAGAATATGTATATCCTGGGATTTGATTTTGTAGTAGTATATCAAATCAAACACACACACACACATTTGTGGGAGAATGGTCTAAGAGATTGCGTATTATGACTTATCATCCGTCATGAAAATTGTAAGGACGCGGAGCATTAGTAGAATAGAAAATTGTGTTGTGATTAACTATAGCTTGCGTATCTGTATTTTGTATCTACAAGTCTATATTTGACCGTGCAATGGGAGCGTCTTTGACTCATTCAATTATTAACGTTCTTCGAGTCTTGTAATCTTGTTACTGAAAAATAATTAGTGTTGCTATCCTCTGTAGAATATTGACGTCTTATAATGACGCAATATCAACATTGCATAAATCATATAATTAAATACTCTATCAATATATGTATCGAAAAGTCAGAAGTCTCATGGTAAACTAGACCAGGCTACTTCTCACGTGACCTTTATTTATTTTATATTTGCATTGAGATTCACGTTGACATGGTCAATTTTAATTTTGCATATTTTAATATAAGGTTCATATATCATAATTAAGAGATGACTTATATGTTGTTTCGAACTACCCTATAAAAATAAATAATATGCTCACTTACAGATGAATTATATACAACTCATTATTTATTACTGAAACTAAACCAATAATACTACAATCTCAATTGCAGATGATAATATAAATTTAAAGTCAAATGCTACGACTTTACGAATCATTGTTGAATATTTTTTGGACGAAAAGAGAAAAAAAAATGAAAATCGAGGTTAAAAAACGAGGGGAATCCCTTTTACCTACCAACCATAACGCAGTTTCCCGTATATACCCTCACCAACCTTTTGTATAGTGGGTTTATTTACAAACCCAAAATGGTAAATTACGATAAAGGGTAGCGCTTTGCTGTAGCCCTCCAAAATATATATAAACAAAGTCCCACGCGAGACGCGAAAAGAAGAGTTTCTATTGACATACGAACAAATCTCCCGTTAAATACAAAGAGCGTCGACCACCACACACTCCGGCATCACAAAGTGTATTTCTCTCAATCTAAATCAATTTTATTTTCTGATTGTATTCTTGAATTTTGAATCTAAGAGATGGCGGATTTGAACGGGTCGACTTCGGATCTGAGAAAGGCTTTTCTCGGCGTGTATTCGGTGCTGAAATCCGAGCTGTTGAACGACCCTGCTTTTGAATGGACTGATAATTCACGCCAATGGGTTGAGAAGGTGGTTTTTTTTTTTACGTAATTGGATTCAATTTGACTTCCGTTTGTTTCCTCAGTTACGGGGTTTTTAATCGATCGTTTGTATGCATTTAAACCGAGATTGTTAGATGAATCATTCATGATGAAGAACAGTAGTGTTCGATAATTTTTAATTTTATTTGGTGGATGTCACGATCCCTCGTTTCCTTGAATGTGGGATGCAACTTTTTCTTTTTTTTTTTTTAGCTGTGAAGTGCTTTATATCTGTAAAGATGTCACAGCCAATAACTTGGAAGTGCTTTGGCAAGAAAAAAAGGGGTTAATTTCCTTTTGAAGATTGGAATCTTTTGATATTTCTAGTGGAGTGAAAGAGTACTTACTGCAGAAAAGTTCGTATACTCTATGCGAAGCATCTTCTCTGTTCATCACATTTTATTTGATTCCTTCGTATCTTTTGTCCATGACAGATGCTGGATTACAATGTTCCTGGAGGTAATATGTGAATCGTTTATTAAATCCTTGAAATTGGATCGTATTTCGTATGTACTTATTCTGGTATGTCTTCCAATGCAGGGAAGCTGAATCGAGGCCTCTCCGTCGTTGACAGCTATAAGTTACTGAAAGAAGGGAAGGAGCTGTCTGAAGAAGAACTGTTTCTTTCCAGTGCTCTGGGATGGTGTATTGAATGGGTAAGCCCAAAAACACCAATCAAATATATTGAAAATATCTTAGCTTCGGAGAATTCCACAATTCACATCGATTCCAAAATGCAGCTTCAGGCTTATTTCCTGGTGCTCGATGATATCATGGATGATTCCCATACCCGTCGTGGCCAGCCTTGCTGGTTCAGAGTCCCAAAGGTTTGTGCTAAATGTGTATTTTCTTGTTTGCATGGTTTGTCGTATTTTCGTGTCGTTTAAACGCTAAACTTGTAATGAGGTGAACGGTACTAGGTTGGCCTGATTGCTGCAAACGACGGGATAATACTACGAAACCATATCCCTCGAATTCTCAAGAAGCACTTTAGAACGAGGCCTTACTATGTGGATCTTCTAGATTTGTTCAATGAGGTAACGTGAGATTGTTGTTGAAAAGATACGTCACGACCCATTATTGGCTTTCTTTGGTAGAGCTGATTGAATAGTCCCTTGCGTTTCTATTAGGTGGAGTTTCAAACTGCTTCAGGGCAGATGATCGATTTAATCACCACGATTGAAGGAGAAAAAGATTTATCCAAGTACTCATTACCGCTGTACGTAGGGAAATTCTTACACCTCTTTCGCAAATACTCAGTTTTCATCTGGCTCTGGGATAACTAATCGATATGGAATTTCTACAGTCACCGTCGCATTGTTCAGTTCAAGACTGCTTACTACTCATTTTACCTTCCGGTGAGTGGGATTTTATTTGTCAGTCAGCAAAAAATAGTAAACAAAGACAAATTCACTTTGTAATTACACCACATCTGATAACCTTTTTACAGGTTGCATGTGCATTGCTCATGGCAGGAGAGAATCTAGACAACCATGTTCTTGTTAAGGATGTCCTTATTGATATGGGAATATACTTTCAAGTACAGGTGAATTTCTCAGTTCATTACTCTCTCTCTGTCTCTATGTATATATCATCTTATAATGAGTTCTCCTATAACATAATTGTTACCATTTAGGATGACTGTTTAGATTGCTTCGGGGAACCGGAGAAGATTGGCAAGGTAAGATTGTGCAGTGGACCCTTTATATATCCTGAAAATTCGTAATCGTATAACAAATGATTTTCATGCCATACGAACAGATTGGGACCGATATAGAAGATTTCAAATGTTCTTGGCTGGTGGTGAAAGCCTTGGAGCTTTGCGACAAAGAACAGAAGCAAATCCTCTTCGTAAGAAAATGGGGGAAATGAAACGAACAAACAAATATCATATGGCTCAGTTCTTATTGCATACGAAGTACTGACACTTGGCTTTTGCGTTATTACCAGGATCACTATGGGAAGAAAGATCCTTCGGATGTTGCAAAGATAAAGTCCCTCTACAACGACCTCAATCTCCAAGGCGAGTTTGCCGAATACGAAAAGCATAGCTACGAAAAGCTTACCAAATCCATCGAAGCTCATCCCAGCAAAGCTGTTCAAGAAGTGCTCAAGTCTTTCTTGGGAAAGATATACAAGAGGCAGAAATAAAATAATATTCACTTCCCAAGTGATTATAAACCTAACAAGGTTGAAGACTTATATGTAATGTGCCTTTCTTTGTAGTTTCAGTTCTGTCAATTATTGAGAACCATAAATTGGATATGGCGTCACCCCTTTGTTATTGATATGTGAGATTGTTATTTTCTGTACTCTACATTGGGACAGTAAATAAAACCAGACAGCATTGATAAATGTTAAACATCAGCAACCTTGCAGACAACGTATGAAAATCAAATCTTGTCTGATTTAAAGTCACTTTCTCAACGAAAATATTAAATAAATAGTAGTCAAAAGAGTTTATACATGATTTGGTCATCGAACCCGGCACTCGCCAGTGTATGATATATTAGTATAGTCTTGTTACGTTAAATAATTGTAAATCCTACATTTTTCTATGATGGTTTGATCGAGTTAAGCTTATCCAATATAGCATATATTAAATCTTGGAGAAACGAATAATTATTGGGGGCTTAGAAAGTCAACGAGTCCAAATCACGTACGCGCAATTGCAGTTGGAAAAAAGGCGTAAATGTGCATTGAAAAGTCTGCATGCTTTGTTATTTTTAATTTCTCCCTTCTCAGAATCCGCGGAATCCAAGCCTTCGTAGAAATCTTTTCTTTTGTTCCTCATCATGATTTGAAATAGATTTTGCACCTTTATGGGTTACGGGCCTCTTCAATTTCACGCCTTTGTGTTCTTGAATTTGATAGTTCGTTCTTAATTCTCTCCGAGGGATTTATGGTTTTCAAAGTTTTCTTCTTGTCAGGGTTCTTCGACACTCAAATTTGATGCCCTTTAATTTCTTCGTCAACGCTTCCCATTGTGTAAAACCTGCCATTTTCTCCTCGGAGTTTCAGTTCTATAATGGGCGGAAAATCTTGCTGATTATCGGTGCCCTACACGGGTATGAACTAACTTCTGTGCAATTAATTAGCATTTTTTCTTGATCAAGACGTTTGCCCACTAAATAGGCACTTTCCGGTGCAATCATTAGATTGATTCTTCGTCATTTTTTATTTCTTTCTCGAAATTGAAAGTGCCCCGCCTTTTCTTTTCCGTTTTCTTGCTGAAGATGAAACTCTTAGTTCGAGTTATCGAGGCAAGAAACATACCAGCCCTTGACCCGAATGGATTTAGCGATCCATATGTAAAGTTGCAGCTGGGAAAACAGAGATACAAAAGTAAAGTTGTGAAGAAGTGTTTGAACCCGTCGTGGTGTGAGGAGTTCACTTTCAAGGTTGATGATTTGAAAGACGAACTTGTCATTAGTGTTTTAGATGAAGACAAGTACTTCAATGATGATTTTGTTGGGCAGATTAAAGTTTCTGTGTCTCATGTTTTTGAAGCCAAAGACAATACACTTGGAACTGCTTGGTACCCATTGCAACCTAAGAGTAAAAAAGCCAAGAATAGAGAATGTGGTACAAACTCTGCTCTCTGATTATGTATTGGCTTTTCTTTTTAGAGATTAGTAGTCTGGATCACTTGATGCTGTTCGTCGTGGATCTGATGTTTTCTGGTACTATTAGATTGTTTCTGGATTAGTTAATGTAGTTGCTTTGTATGATTACCAATTATGCTGTTGATTTCCTTATTTTTTTTTCTTGTTTTTTTTTATTGCATTAGGTGAAATTCTTCTCACGATATGCTTCCTGCAAAATAACGTAATAAGTGATCTGCCAATGGTTGGTGATAGTGCAACATTATTGAAGAAGTATACCAATGGTCCTTCAGATTCACCTTTGAGATCATCCCCTGCCATGTCAGATGAAGTTATCCCCGAAAAACAGCAAGCGCCAACATTTGCAGATCGTATAGCACACATCTTTCAGAGAAACACGGAATCAGCTCGGAAGAGTGTTGATACATCATCTGTTACTTCGTTAGAAGATGAATCAGAAACGCTTGAAAGCGTTAATTCAGTTTTTTTAGAGCAGACATCTGAAGATAACTCCTTGTCGTTCGATTTCGACGAGTTGATGAAAAGTATGGAAATGCGAGACCAAGGAGGTGAAGTTCCATCTAGTTTGTCTGGAGGAGTAGTGTTAGATCAAATGTACGCTATGGCCCCTCGGGAGCTGAACTCAGTACTCTTTTCACCTGAGTCAACCTTTCTAAAATCCTCAGCTGAATCACAGGGCTCTACCGATTTGCTAGTAGGGCCTTGGAAGTTTGAAAATGGCGGCGAGATGCTACAAAGAGTGGTTAATTATACTAAGGCTGCGAGTAAATTGGTTAAGGCTTTGAAAACTTCTGAGGAACAAGCTTACGTAAAAGCTGATGGAAAGACATATGCTGTGTTAGCCATTGTGAGTACGCCAGATGCTCCTTATGGGAAAACGTTTAAGACTGAAGTGCTCTATAGGATAACTCCTGGCCCTGAACAGTCATCTGGGGAACCTTCTTCTCGGTTGGAAGTTTCTTGGAGAATAAACTTCTCACAGAGTACTATGATGAAAGGCATGATAGAAGGCGGAGCAAAACAAGGTATAAAGGAAAGTTTCGAGCAATATGAAAAGGTTCTGTCCCAGAATGTAAAGCCTCTTGATCTTAAAGATTTCGGTTCTGAGAAAGATCAGCTTTTGGCATCTCTTCAAGTGGAGAGGCAGTCGGATGGGAAATTAGCTGTTCAATATTTTGCAAATTTTACGGTGATATCTACCATTTTTATGGGATTATATGTGCTGATTCATATATGGCTGGCTACTCCTAGTTCGGTTCAGGGTCTTGAGTTTGTGGGTTTAGACTTGCCTGATTCTATCGGTGAAGTGATAGTGTGTGGAGTGTTGGTTCTACAGGGGAAACGAGTTCTTGAATTAGTGTCTCGATTTATGCAAGCAAGAGTACAAAAAGGTAATGTACATGCTTTTATTCTCTCAAAAGCTTTTAGTAAAAGCTTTTAGTAAAGGCTTATCATTATACAGGTAGTGATCATGGTATTAAAGCACAAGGAGACGGCTGGTTGCTAACAGTCGCGTTAATCGAAGGGAGCAATTTAGCAGCAGTAGACTCAAGCGGGTTCTCCGATCCTTATGTGGTGTTTACCTGCAATGGAAAATCAAGAACCAGCTCTATCAAGTTTCAGAAATCTGACACCCTTTGGAATGGTAGAATCTCCTAATTGTTCTCGTTGTCTTTGTCATTCTGTAGATAATGAATGCATTCGTTGGAAATTCTAATAAAAATTAGTTGGTTTTTTTCAGAAATATTTGAATTTGATGCGATGGACGAGCCACCATCTGTGCTCGATGTGGAAGTTTTCGATTTCGATGGTCCTTTTGACGAAGCCACATCTCTAGGGCGAGCAGAAATTAATTTCCTCAAATCCAACATTTCAGATTTATCTGATGTATGGATCCCTTTACAAGGAAAGTTGGCTCAGGCTTGCCAGTCGAAGCTGCATTTGAGGATCTTCCTGAATAATACCAAGGGCGGTAATGTTGCCAAAGATTACATAACGAAGATGGAGAAGGAGGTGGGCAAGAAGGTAATTTCTCGCCCAATCTCCATAAATTTCTTTTTCATGCGTTGCCTCTTCGACTCTGAAACGATGCTTAAACTCATTTTGCAGATAAGATTGCGTTCTCCACAGACAAACTCAGCATTTCAGAAGCTATTTGGACTGCCACCTGAGGAGTTCCTTATCAACGACTTTTCTTGTCACTTAAAGCGTAAAATGCCACTCCAGGTAAATAATCTATCTGCGTTTAATAATCTAGCTGCGTTTCTTTTCTCCTTCCAAAAGTGTAATCTTTTTTCGGTCACTGATTCGTTTATCCATTTTAATAAAGGGCCGGCTTTTCCTCTCGGCGAGAATAATAGGGTTTCATTCCGATCTATTCGGTCACAAGACGAAGTTTTTCTTTCTCTGGGAAGACATCGAAGACATACAAGTGATACCTCCGACCCTATCTTCAATGGGCAGCCCGATAATGATAATTACGCTGAGGCCGGGGAGAGGATTCGACGCACGACACGGAGCTAAGACGCAAGACTCTGAAGGGAGGCTGAGATATCACTTCCATTCTTTCGTCTCCTTCAATGTAGCACAAAGGTAAGTTGCTCCCAAAATATTTTAAATTTCATCGCATCAATGTACGAAATACCCATGTAAAAAGGCATTCTTGTGGATATGTTATGTCAGAACGATCATGGCTCTGTGGAAGGCACGAGCCTTGAGCCCCGAGCAAAAGGTACGGCTAGTCGAGGAAGCATCAGAAGCTAATGGTGTTCGATCTTCCATCGAAGAGGAAGTCGAATCCAAGTTGATAGCTGCAGACGAAGAATCTGACCCCAAGACAACCTTACAGACTGAGGAGAGCGGTTCTTTTCTTGGAGTCGAGGATGTTAGAATGTCTTTGGTCTACAATTCTGTCCTATCCATTCCCGTGAGTCATCATCACCTTCTTCCCCCTTCCCCCTCGTACAATACAATGTTATCTCTGAGCAGTAAAGCTGAGAACTTATTCTATCTTCGATCACAGACGAGTTTCTTCATGGAGCTGTTTAGAGGTAGCGAAATCGATCGAAGGGTCATGGAAAGGACGGGCTGCCTAAACTACTCTCACAGCCCTTGGGAATCGGAGAATCAAGACGTCCATCAGAGGCAGCTTTATTACAAGTTCGACAAGCGCATTTCTCGCTACAGAGGAGAAGTCACCAGCGCCCAGCAGAAATCCCGACTACCTCAGAAAAACGGTTGGCTCATCGAAGAAGTCATGACCCTTCATGGGGTCCCACTTGGAGACTTCTTCACGGTACAACTTACGTTTCATCATCATCATCACCACCATCGTTGTCCTCGTCTATAGGTTAATAAATTTGTTTTTTTTTCGTCTTCTGCTGTATTTTCAGCTTCATTTGAGATATCAAGTGGAGGATTTGCCGTCGAGATCTGTAGGGTGTAACGTTCAGGTTTATCTTGGGATTGCTTGGTTGAAGTATACGAGGCATCAGAAGAGGATATCGAAGAACATCATGTCCAATCTCCAGGAGAGGCTTAAGGTGATGTTCAGTGTTTTGGAGAAGGAATATGTTTCGGGGACGTGATGATTACTTGTGTGTAAGTATAGTACGGGGACTGAATTGATGCATTGCATTCTTTCTTGGGAGTGTTTGTGCAATTTTGGTACATAGCTCTTTTTTTTTTTTTTTTGGTTTTGAAATTCACCACCTCTCTCTTATGGCCCTGGGAATGGGAAGACCTAAATCCTAGATATCTTTCTTTCTAGTCTATTTAAATTGGTATTTTTGACCTAGTCAAAATATAAATGCTTTACTTTTTCTTTTTCAGTAAATAATTGTTTCTTTTTGTGAAAAGAATAAATCATACTCCCTGAATTCCAAATATTTTTGTACATTTGGAAGTTGGCACGGGAATTAGAAATTAAATATTTTAATAATATAGTACAATTAAAAAGTAAATAGTGTATATTTTGACACGTCTTTTAAGAATATTTAATATTAATATATTGATTGTTTGAGATGGTTTTTTGAGGAAATGTACAAAAGATGGGGACGCCTGACTTAGTAAAATGTATAAAATGGTTTGAGACGGAGGGAGTAATTCAATATAATTGGTATGGAATTAAACAGCTTTTGGCAAGAGCATTTGAATAAAATCTTAGTGCTCTAGTGCGAAACGTATTCTTTTTTTTTTTTTTCATTTTATTGTAAGAACACTACTGAACTAACAACGAATTAAATAATTATTATTCTTCATCTATGATCAAAGAAGGCCAAGAACTTGTGATTGATTTTGCTTTGTAGACATCATTAATCTCCATTTAATGCTGAAAAATATTTTCGATGGGTGGAAAGCAAAGCAAAGCACATATCCATATTTTCACGCTTTTGTGTTCATCAAGCCATTTAATTTTTGCTACTTTTAAGAAAGTTGCATATTGGCAGGGCATGACCCCAACAATCATTAAATGATATGTTTTTTACGCCAAAATCAAATTAAATCATTTGAAATTCAAATGTTACTTAATTAGGGATGGCAATGGGTCGGGTCTGAACCGGGTTTGGCAAGACCCGGGACCCGCCCCATTTAATTTTTACTGGACCCGTTACCCGGCCCGACCCGGCTCGTGGAAAACCCGCCCCGCCCCGCCCCGAGACCCGTAATAAACGGGTCAGACCCGTCAGACCCGCCAGACCCGCCTAAATATAATATTTTTGATTGAGACCAGTTCTTTAATTTTCAAACATCAAATTTTTTCCCAATTCAAATACATAATAAAAACCAAGTGATAGACAAAATTACTCATCAATTAAAATCAAAATTAGGGATTGCCCAAACGTCGAAGCTTCCATCAGGATGAAAAAAACAGAAATCGAAGAAGAGGATGAAAAAAAAGCACGATTCCAAAGATTATCTAAAAAAGCAGATTATGTCTAAAACGTGCTTAATTGTCCCAATTTGCTTACTTGAGTTGGTCCGATGATGTGATGTGGCTGGTGGTGTCGCCGGTGGTTGTGTCGCAGGTGAGTGTTGGGGCTGATGGTGTCGCAGATGTGGAAGATGGTTGGGGCTGATGGTGTCGCAGGTGAGTGTTGGTGGTGGCCGGCGGTGTCGCAGCTGACGTGGGGGGCGGCTGTGTCGCAGCTGACGTGGGGGCGCCAATAGTGTCGCAGCTGGTGGGGGGCGCCGATGTGTCGCTGCTGGTGGGCCGGCCGATGGTGACGCCGCTGATGATGGGTGGTGGTGTGGTGTGGCTGTTGAAGTGATGAAGAGATTAGAACGGCTGTTGAAGAAAGCCACAAAACCTAGTTTGTATTATTTTATACATAAAATATATAATATAAAAATTAAATTAATATTTTATGCGGGTCGGGTCCCGGGTCGGGTTTCGGGTCGGGGTGGACTAGACCCGCGACCCGCCCCAGACCCGGCCGGGTATAAGGATAAAAATCCATAACCCGCCCCATACCCGATTATTTTAAAAATACCCGACCCATTAGGGGCGGGTCCGAAGCGGGTCCGGGTCTGGACCCGGCCCATTGCCATCCCTATACTTAATGATGTACATCTACTTAACCTAATTCTCTCTACATTCTCTTTTGTCCTTTATTGTTATGCTTTTGTGAAAGCAAACTTGTACATCAATTTCGTAGAAGACGTACGTTTAACCTACATGGTGCAAGTAAATGATTTAAAACGAAAATCCATAGATATAACAAATGATAAAGAAAATAAAAAAGTAAAAAAATGGGGACTGAGGACCGCAGCAATAATGGGACCGTAGTCCATGTTTATACGCAATGCTAACCGTAGCATATCATCCCTCTCCACAAAAGTGAAGTGAATCAATCCTTAAAGGACAAATTGATGGTATAGTATGGTTGTAACTTGTAAGCATCTATCTATCTATCTATCTATCAATCTCACATATGAGAAATTCAGTGTAGTCACACACCCACAGTATTTGTGTAAGCTTTTCGGCGTCTCATCACTTGCCCAGGTGTGTGTTTATTCAGTGTAAAATATTGTTGGGTTCAGACAGATACACACATAGAGTGATATATATATATATATATATAGAGAGAGAGAGAGAGAGAGAGAGAGTAGTAACACGGTTTTGGGTTTTGCTCAAAGTGGTGTGGTGGTTAAGTTGGCTGAGATGGGCGGCGCGTTGGAAAAAGCGGCCAAGAAAGTAGTTTTCCGGACCTGCTGTGGATGTCTCTCCGACGTACATCAGCAACGTAACCAAACCCATGTTCTTGACGACACTGTAAGATCTCTCTCTCTCTCTCTCTCTCTCTCTCAAAACAATTATAGAAAGACACAGCTTGAAATGTAGTCCTCCTTGCTTGCGTTACGACTCAATCTTGTTGCTTTCAGTTTTTGGGTTTAGGGAATCATACAGCTCAGCTAGCACAGAGTAAATGTAGTAAGATTTTTCGTGAGATTATTTTTTCACAGTCTTGGAATCTCTCTTCTTGGTGACAGGCTTCGCCTGCTTCTTCTTCTCCACACGAATACCCAACGAAGAACAACACATCATCGTCGTCGTCATGTAAGAAGAAGATCTCATCAGAAACTGAATCTCCTCATCAACCAATTCAAGCGTCAGCCGATCTTCTTCTACTAACAAGGTCCGCTTTTTATCCTTACATTCCCCTGTTTTGCTTTCAATCCTCTGTTTTGCAAGAAGTAAGGAAAATAACAGTGACTTTTTGTCTTTCTTTCTTACACGTCAGAAGAACCTATGCACAATATGCCTCGATCCCTTAATCTACAGCCCCACCACAAGCCCCGGCCGAGCAATATTCACCGCCCAATGCTCCCACGCCTTTCACTTCGCCTGCATATCCTCCAACGTCCGCCATGGAAGCATAACTTGCCCCATCTGCCGAGCACCTTGGACACAACTCCCTCGCCGCCTTAAACCCCGCCAAAACAACAACCACTCCGACCCCATCCTCCAAATCCTCGACGACTCCATCGCCACCTCGCGCCTCCACCGCCGCTCATTCCTCCTCTCCGGCCGGTACGACGGCGACGACGACTCCGTGGACCCCCGCCCCTCAGCCCAGCCGCTGACGCGCCTCAGTTTCTCTCTCTGCAGCCGCCGCCACCTTGGCACCACATCCTTAAACGGCGGCGCCACCTCCTCAGCCGCTGCTTGCCTGAACGTGAAGCTCTCCCAGCAGCCTCCGATCGATTTGGTCCTGATTGCGAGCTATAACGGGCCCCACTTAAGGCTGATGAAGCAGATGATGGCCATGGTGGTGTTTTCGCTAAGGCCCGTCGATCGATTGGCCGTAGTGAACCACTCCTCCGCCGGCGAGAGGGTTTTACCTCTGAGACGCATGTCCTCTTACGGTAAGAGATCAGCCCTGAGGGTCGTCGATCGGCTGTTCTACTACTCTGGACAAACAGAGTCGTCCGCCGTGGAAGTGGTGAAGAAGGGAGCCAAGATCCTCGAAGACCGCGCCAACAAGAATCCTCAGTCGTGTCTCCTTCACCTGACGACGGACGACGACGACCCCTTACTGCGATCTGTTCGACGTCGGAGTGCCCTTTAAGATCCATCGGTTCGACGTGGGTTTTAGGTTGGCGGCGCAGGAGTTTGAGGATTTTCTTGCGGAGGCGTTGGGCGGAGGCGTGAGGGACGTGCGTCTGAGGATCGGCGATGGGTCGAGGTTTTTCGGGATCGAAGAGCTGAGGGGCGGCGAGGAGAGGAGTTTTCCGGTGGCGGTTTCCGGCCTCTACGGCGAGGCTGAGCTGCCGAGGTTGCGGGTGGAGTACAGTTACGTTGACAATGGGCTTGTGAGGAACGGCGAAGTTTTCGTGGGGTTTGAGGATAAGGGGGAGGATGGTGATGGCGTAATAAGAGGCGGCGAGCGTGTCGCCGCCGTCGACGGTGGTTTGAGGATGAGCAGCGGTGAGTGTACTAATTGGGACTATCATGATGCTTTAATGGCTAGGCGATGGGCTAAGCATTTACATGGAGGAGGTTATAGATAGACGATGATTAAGTAAGTAGCTTTGTGTTTTGACTTTTACAGTGTTATATTTTTTCTTGTTTTATCCGATGATTTGGAGCTTTTTAGATTTGCTTATGGGATTAATCTTTTCGTATTCACCTAGACATTTTTCCGACGAAAGGAAATTCGAGCAATCATTATCTTTCTTATTCCTTTTTTCTTTATTGTTCTAAATTCTTGAAATTATTGAAACTTGTCTCCACTCCTAGTAGTTCATCTCTATCTCAAGCTCAACATGTCGTTACTGTGTCGCCTTCTTATCTTCTGGTTGGCGCGTGTCGGCCACTCGACCCAATCTGAGAATTAACTCTGTGTCTCTAAATTAACCTTTTTTTTCGTCTTCGTTAAGTTGTAATAAAATATTTTCTACTGAGTCTTTAATCTGCGCTGAAGGTTCTTTCTTTTTACGGAGAAAATAGTAATAGCGATTGACGGTGGCTGATTACATCATGATTTTTTGTTTTCCAGTGCCTTTTTTTTTCTGATCTATAACAATTATTGAAAAAGGAAAACGAAAAAAGAAACTATCGGAAACGCGTTGTAATTCTTCCAACGTTGTAATTCTTCCAACGTGGTATAAGTTGCTTCTAGAATCGAGCTATATAGACAGATCTCCATTCGCTGAGTCAGGGAAGATCTCAACGCGAAATCGCTAAATCGACGGAGTCTGAAGCTCCGATCGGTGTTAATTAACGGTTCAGCGGATTCAGCGTCTTGCTGTAAATATACGTTTTTCCGAATAAAGGTAATTTATAAGGTAATCATGGGAGTAATTGAAGTTATTGTGCCTGAGTTTGCTCGTTGGTTTGGTAGTGCTTCGTGTGACGATGGTTTATGAATGGTAATAGTTTGGCTATCAAGGTAGAGGAGAGTATGTTTATCTTTCTTCGTTCGAGAAAATTCAATCAACTTTTTGGTTGACTAGGGTTTGTCTTTATTAAATTGAAATGTTGCGAGCTTTGCATTTTTGCACTTCGATGGATGTCCTTTGGGATTCAGTTATTACTTATTCTGAGTCGAGCATCATGGTTTTTGTGATTTTGTTTTGTTTCTCCTCTTTCAGTGGTATAGTTTTCGTCCTGCTATTTTGCATTGGTCATTATTTTTGCTTGAACTGTTTCATGCCTTTGGAGCAGCTTCCTTGCCGAAAGCTATTATTTATCCAGAAGAGCAAATGGAATATCCAGTTGCAGATTTTGATGAAGCAGACGACGATGTGATTTTTTATGGTGGAATAATGAGAGACTCCGACTCCGAGGACGAGGATGATGATGATGATGATGATGATGACGACCATTCGGTCAGTCCTTTATTCACTATGTGATCTAAATCCTCCCTGGGTATTGCTATTCCGATCTTTATTTGACATAATTGCGGTTGTAGGATAACAGGATTACAGACACGTCTGCTGCTGAGGCACGGAAAGGGAAAGATATCCAAGGAATCCCTTGGGATAGGCTTGACGGAACCCGAGAGAACTATAGGCTTACAAGACTAGAACAGTACGAAAACTATGAAAATATACCAGAATCAGGAGTGGGATCTGAAAAGGTATTGTAACATGTTAAAATGTTATTGAAGTATCGTCCATTTGAATGAGTACGTTGCTCTTAATCGGCATGCTATGTATCGTTATTTTCTGGATATGTTAGGAATGTAAAGTAACAAGAAAAGGTGGAGAGTATTACGAGTTCTGGCGGAACACAAGATCGGTCAAAGCAACCATCGTTCATTTTCAGGTATGAGAAAGAAATACACGATTTCAGCTATGTATAGAAGCCTTATGGCAGCTTATTGAGAAAGCAAATTATGATGATTCTGATATGCTGTGTATGGCAGTTGAGGAATTTGGTTTGGTCAACATCGAAGCATGATGTTTATTTGATGTCGCATTTTTCGATTAAACATTGGTCTTCATTAAGTTCAAAGAAGTCACGAGTTCTCAATGTCTCCGGTCACGTAGCCCCTTCTGAGGTTCATTTCTTCCTAAGATGACGTGCCAAGTCATTTAAGTTTTGTCTCTTAGCTTTTCTTTCTTTCTTTTTTTTTTTTTTTTCTAATATGCATGCGATGACTAAAACATTTCCCTTACAGAAACACCCAGGGAGTTTGCTCGACGGATTTGATCAGATACAACTAAGCACCCTTGCTGTCCGTGACAATTTGTTGATTGCTGGAGGATTTGAGGGGGAGCTTATTTGCAAGGTAAGCATCTCTCTTGTTTACAATTTGCATCCTTAACTTCTTGGTGTTATAAATGAAAGCATTTCATCGTATAAGAAAGCTATTTTCACTAGACCTTTACTTTGTGCAGTATGTAGATCGTCCTGGCGTCAGTTATTGCGCAAAGACGACGGACGACGAAAATGCTATCACTAATGCCATAGAGATTTACGATGCCCCAAGGTGAAGTTCCTTTCTCATGTTCCCTCCCACCTTCCCTTACCTGATCTCGCGTTTCGACAATTTCATGAGTTGCCTTAATGTCGTATAACTCAGACCATATTCTGGAACTAATCTGTTTTACAACCATTTTTCAGTGGCTCTGTTCATTTCACAGCTTCAAGTAATGATTGTGGAGTGCGGGACTTCGACATGGAAAGATATCAGCTAGTGAAGCATTTCTCCTTTCCATGGCCTGTCAATGTAAGTTTTCTTTTTTGGGCCGTTGATGACTGCTGTTATTAGTTAACATGGAATCCTTCGTTGAGTCTTTTTTACTGCGTTTTTGATAGCACACCTCTCTGAGCCCGAGTGGCAAACTTCTTGCTATCGTCGGGGACAATCCCAATGGTATGCTCGTGGATTCGCAAACTGGGAGGGTACGTCGAGTCTCTTCATCTTTAGAACTTATATTATTTGGCGACCTTATTTTATCGACTAACAATGTACAAATCGTTAGACCATTGGAACACTTTCGGGACATCGAGATTTCTCCTTTGCCTCCGCATGGCACCCAAACGGACTCATCTTCGCCACTGGCAACCAAGACAAGACTTGCAGGTTATGGGACGCCCGAAACTTATCAAAGTCCATCTCAGTGCTCAAAGGTAACATCGGCGCCATTCGATCCATACGCTTCACGTCGGACGGCCAGTTCATGGCCATGGCCGAGCCAGCAGACTTTGTCCACGTGTACGATGTAAGAAACGACTTCGACAAAGAGCAGGAGATCGACTTCTTCGGCGAAATCTCTGGCGTGTCTTTCAGCCCCGACGCTGATTCGCTCTTCATTGGCGTGTGGGACCGAACTTTCGGCAGCCTCCTCCAGTACCACCGATGCAGAAGCTATTCTTACTTGGACTCTTTCGTCTGAATCGAATCTTTTCGGGTTAGTTTTCGTTGTGCTGCTATCAAATAGCCGTGTCAAATAATGGGTTGTCTACTCTGATAAGTGGAATGGTTGTTGGAGTGTTAAATCTTGATTGCTGGCACCATTCGACATTGTCGGACCTGTCTGGCCCAACTTAATGTATTTTCTTGGCGAAACTTTACAATCTCAATAATAAATATGTTCTAGATTTACACACTTTTGCTTTATGAAAATACAAACACATGAAAGTGCCTGTCACATATTCAATCATATTACTTTACAGAGTGTTGAAATATCAATGCACGCCGTCCCTTGTGTATTTTCTTGCAATTATAATGCCTCACATATAACCTTTTTACCATTCCCCTTTAGCTGCATCCACCAGCTGCAAATCCAATCCTCGATCTCCCAACATCGTACACGACGTCGAAAGTCTGCTGCTGCTGGTTCCCAATAATGGCTATATCGCGAAGGTTCGAGTTGCCTGCAAAAGCCAAGCAAGTCGTCCCTTTCTCCACTTCGATCAGAACGTTATGCGACGCCAAATTCACCTCAGCCCCGCCCGAGAATATCAAGGCAACCGAAGGCACAGCGCTAGAAATCTCAGCTGAAGTTCCCGCGAAACAAGAATCGAGTATCGAAAACCCTCCGACCATTTTATACTTTGCGGATATAATCCTAACCATCCTATCTCTCAGAGCAGCATAGACCGGCGAAGGCAGCCTCGTTATGGTCGTGCCCGAGTCTATAATGGTGGGCACGTTGTAAGCCGAGGCAGACACAGGTAATGCCTTCCGAGCCACTGACACGCCCGACAGCTTCAAGAAGTACAGCGTTGGATCTCGGGAATCAGACAGCATGGGAGTGAACTTATACGCCGTGTTCGAAAAACCGCCGCTCCCAATGGACAAAGATCCACCGCTCCCAATCTTACCCAAGGGCGTGGCCGATGGCAAACAGTAAGAAAAAGACCTGCCATACTTAGCAGAAAGTTGATAGAACAGAGATAGCTCGTTCTTTGCCAAGCCCACGAGCCCAGCCGACCGCCCAAACAAGCCATTGTTGTCTTGCCCGCACCCAAAGACAAAGTTGGGCAGAGACTCAGCGTTGAAGCTCAGCGTGTCTCTGCTTAGATACCCCTCGGAGAAGGATAGGTCTCCGTAGGTCGCGGTGTACACGCACGAATTGGAAGGCGTGCACATTGGGCTGTTTAGGGTAGCCGATTTGAGAGACGAGCACTGGTTCGAGCCGCAGGTGAGCCTTTGGTAGGACCTCGACGAGCTGGGGTTGAACCGTGGGCCCACCTGCGGATGGCAGTAGACCAGGCACGGCTCGCACTGGACCCACGAGAAGGAGCTGCCCGTGTCAACCACGACGAGGTGGTAGGTGGTGGGCGTGCCGAGGCCTATCCTTGTGTAGTAGTTGGCGATCCCTATCGGCTCGCCGGGGTAGAGAGGGACGTTTGCGTCATTTTCGTCGATCGAACGGGGTGCCGCCTCCGACTTTGTGTGGTTGTTTTCTCCGTCGTTGAGCTTTGAGTCCATGAATTTCGCCCGATCTTCGTCTAGTTCGAGCTGTTTGGAGATGGGTGTGGGAGTTTCGGGTATTCGACGGTATAGGGGAAGGCGTAGTAGAGTTTGGCCTGAAGAACATATGAATAATGACTTGTGTGTAAGATCGATCATTTGCATATATGCTATAGAGTTGGCTGGGGAGGAGAAAACATGCAACGTATACTATACATACGTACGTACCTTTGTGTTGTCTGATGGAGGATGATCGTGTGAGGAAGAGAGCCAAGAGAAGTAGGCAAAGAAGCCTCATTTTTTCTTCTTCCAGGAAATTTCTGTGGGAATGATGATGCAATTAGGCTGCTTGGGTTGGAATTTAAGAAGATGAGGAAAAGAATATATGAACTGTTAACTAACTACAATTAATTGTGATGAGACAAGAGTACGGTGACCCGTGAGGTTGTCATTACACAGCATATAGAGTTAGGACAAAGAACCTTCTTGGTGTAATGCACCTGTTAAGCCTTAATATAGGGGTCCCAAATCTTTCTTTTTCCTCGACATAATTTGGACATGGAGAAGCCTTGTGGTGCTCTGCATATCTTATAAGTTTAATTTGTGTACGCAACGTTAATTAAATTATTAAATGATGTTATTCTGAGGTACAAAAACGAACGTTAAGCTGTCTCAATCTGTTGTTTTGTTTCTCGTGTGGTCACTGGTCAGTAGTTGGAATTTATTCATAAACTATCTATTTTCCTCGGTGGTAAAAAGCAGCGATTCTCATACCAGTCATCCTTGCTACTCTATTAGTCGAGGTTTCTCGTTAACCAACTGTAACAAATAAATCGCATAGTAGCAAAGCAAAGCTAAGCCTTTTTTATTATTTGGCCGTCATTCTTTACAAAACAAACATACAAACAAAGCTAAAGCTTATTAGCTGAATACGATAGCGGGCTAATTACATTATTATTATTATTATTATTATTATTATTATTATTATTATTATTATTATGTAATGACTTAGCAGGCGGCCTATGCAGTGCCAGTGACGCCGAGATCGTTCTTATCTTCGTCTTCGTCCCTACCTGGTCCGAACACAGGGCCGCCTTTGCCGGCGGCGTCTTCGACCTTGTCCTGAAGCTTATCGATCTGAACCCCACCTTCGTCCTCCCTTCCGTGAACATCCAGGCGGCTCTTGTTCTCGCCGCCCTTGGATTCCATCGATTCGTAGGTGGTCGCCGTGAAAGATCCCGGCGGTTGCGCTCCTTGTGCTCCAGACATTTTTATTCAATCTCTCTTTTCTACGACTTTTTCTGAGGATGATATAATACTATTTGCTATTACCCCCACTATGGATACGATCGATGGTTTAAGCTGATTGATCTTTCGAGTTTCCGTTATCTCTTTGCGCTGTGCTTAATAAAACAAAAGACGTCGCTAGAAGTTTGGGAATGCACGTGGCGGCTTTTGCTTTGATAGCGTCTCAGACTCGTCTATACGTGGCACTGGCATGCAGAAATTTAATTATTAAATATCATTTTTAAATTAGATTAATGAAGCTGGAATAGCTCAGTTGGTTAGAGCGTGTGGCTGTTAACCACAAGGTCGGAGGTTCAAGCCCTCCTTCTAGCGATTTCTTTTTTCTCCAGAATTTTTAATTATTTAATGGGGGTGGTTACGCTGTAGTCAATCATGCAAAAATAAATATGAAATTAATTCTTGGACTTTTTGTTTGATTTGATATACTGTAATTTATTCCTTATGAATTCTGAAAGACAGCTGTTGAGATTTCCCATGTGATTGTCTTTGACCCTTTTATTTTCCTCTCCTTTAGTTTTTTATTCATATTATCATTATCTGGACAAAAAGGAAATTATCAAGTCATCGACCGCTTTCGGTACGTGTGACTAGGGATGGTAAATATGTCGGATTGAGTCACGTTTGGGTTCAACTTGTTTATAGGTCGAATTGAGTCGCGTATGGGTTCAACTTGTTTAATAAACAAGTTGACACTTTAATCTTGATCTGATCTATTTACTTAAACGGGTTGAAATATCGAACATAACTCGACCTTCTTTAACTCAAATATAACTCATTAACCCGTCAACTCGTTTAATACTAAAAATAATAATTAAATAATTAGAATTATAAACCCATAAATAAAACAATAGAGAAACAAAGTAGTTATTTTTTCTAAAAATCAATAACAATTAAATTTCAATCATTACAAGTCATATAATTAAATAAAAGCAGTTTGTTTTATTTATGTTGATGATATTTTTAATAATTCATATTATTCGGGTTAAATGGGTTGATTTCGTGTTGAAAACTCGAACCCTAACCTGACCCACTTAATATTCGGGTTGGGTTCGGGTTTACCCATTTACTTAAACAGGTCGAAAATGCTAATTCAAGTTTGCTATTTTCGGGTGCGGTTTGTGTCGGGACAGGGTCGGGTTGTTTTTTAGCACCCCTATGTGACGAAGGATAGGATAATGCTAATTGATGACAGTAAATATTGTTATATTTGTTTATATATTTGATATTTTCAACTCGCCAGATGGCAACAAGGAATGCATTTAAGTCTCTTCAATCGGCGTAAAACATGTAATTCAACTAATCACTTTGACAATCTATAAAATTACATCAAATAAGGAAATAAAATGACACTGTAACTAATATCTTTTTAATATATTAATTAAATAATTTCGACTATGATCTCCTTCATTCACCTACGCGTTTTCAGTAGATTTCTTACAGAATATTAATCTTATTTTATATCGATTGAGGTTCTCTCCCATCTTTGCCAGCTCCTTCGTTTACTAATCCAAAACTACGTCGTGTTTGGCTATTGAATATTATTTTTACAGTTTACTTCGCTCACCTATATACCTTGAAGATCTTTATACGTTATATTTTAAATATATATAACATATATCTATTTTATTTCCATTGTAACACAGGAGCAAAGGATTTATTTTTCTTTTTCTTACGAACAAATACAAAACATGTACTAAGATTTACTGCCATAGGCTTATGTCCGAAAATCATGTGTGGAGAGAGTAGTGGAGTGGACGCAATAATGTGATAGATCATAGAAGAATGGGGAGAGAGAGAGAGAGAGAGAGAGAGAGAGAGAGAGAGAGAGAGAGAGAGAGAGGTAATAAGCAAAGACAAAAGACATGTACTGTGTGTCAGTGTAGTGAAATCAATTACTCATCTATATATACATTTATTAAATAATCGCATCATAACAAAAGTTATAAATACGCACGTAAACCAAAAACCATTAAAGTAATAATTTTTTTCACATATGTAACAAACATTGCGCATCATATTTGATTAATGAAGCACATTGTGCGATTTCAACATCTTTCATGAAACAAAATTGCACCGCTTTTCGGATTCATATCAAATCTAATAGATTTTGGGATTTTCACATAAATAATAATAAAAAAATATATCACAACCTACCTACTTTAGCTATAAATTAAATAATACATTTCAATTGCTGGATTGCTATTCACCGCCCCCTTTTCCTAGTCACCGCCCCCTAAAGGGTGTGGAAAAAGACGTTTTTGCCCTTATGATATTTAAATTAATTTAAAAGAAAAAACTAACTAAATATATAATTTCGGTACGAAATACAGAAAACTACATACACAAATAAATTCGAACGATCGATCGATACGAAAAAAAAAATTGTTTTAATATTTTAGGACCGATCGATCGATATTTTCGGACCGATCGATATTGTCGTAAAAATTATTCGTACGTAGATGAATTAGCGAACACGGATCGAAATAGTTTGAAAAAAGTCCCGACCGAACCAAATTTCGGCCGGCGCTTGGCACGGCCGAACAACAATTTCGGCCGCCACAAGGCACGGCTGAAACATCGGCCGACGCAGCACCGGCCGAACCAAAATTTCGGCCGGCGCTTGGCACGGCCGAACCATAATTTCGGCCGCTACATGTCACAGCCGAAATTGTGTTTCGGCCGTGCCTTGTGGCGGCCGAAATTGTTGTTCGGCCGTGCCAAGCACCGGCCGAAATTTTGGTTCGGTCAGGACTTTTTTCAAACTATTTCGATCCGTGTTCGCTAATTCATCTACGTACGAATGATTTTTACGACAATATCGATCGATCGGTCCTAAAATGTTAAATCAAAATTTTTTTTCGTATCGATCGATCGTTCGAATTTATTTGCGTATGTAGTTTTCAGTATTTCGTACCGAAATTATATATTTAGTTAGTTTTTTCTTTTTAAATTAATTTAAATATCATAAGGGTAAAAATGTCTTTTTATAGCCCTTTAGGGGGCGGTGACTAGGAAAAAGAGGACGGTGAATAGTAACTCCCAATTACAAACACGTCATATCATACAATGTGTGATATTTATTTATTTATATGCCAAGTCTAAAATAAGTTTTATCTTATTCCCAATCAAATCAATACAGATCACATTCTAGAGATTATATATCTGTCGTTTCCTTCGTAAACAAAACTCCTTTGAGAGCCCACAGACAATACATTTTCTGCTCTCTACCTCTCTCAACGTACGTAGCCGAAGTTCTTGCTTCTTCTACTCTTTTGCTTAAAGCACACATTTTTATTCTTTCTACATTCTGTTGCTTGCTTCAATTGTTATGCTTCCCAGATAAGATATCTCAGTAAGAAGAAGAAGAAGAAGAAGAAGAAGAAGAAACCGCCAGGCATTGTTATGAAAAATGGTAATAACTCCGAGGATTCAAAGAAATAATAACTCTCTGCTACTCATCATTTTCTTGCTCGCCTTCGCCGCCTCGTTCGAATCCTCGGCGAGCCATAGATACTCCGCCGACTCCACCGCGAAGCTTAAGCTCATCCACAGGCACCAGCTACCATCATCGACCCATCACGACGGCGCCGCCGCCGACCGCTTCGAGCGGCTCAGGGATTCACTACGCCGCGACGCAGCCCGGCACAAGCTAACCCTCTACGACGGCGAGGAATGCTCGAAAGCCCACAATGCGAGCGGCGAGCTGCCGCTGCACTCCGCCGCGGACTACGGCACAGGGCAGTACTTCGTTCACCTGAGGGTGGGCTCGCCGGCGCAGAAGGTCGTCCTCGTCGCAGACACTGGGAGCGATCTGACGTGGATGAAATGCGACTACAACTGCAGTATTAGCAGCAGCTGTGTGAGAAATCTGAGGAAAAAGCGTGTTTTCAAGGCTAGGCGCTCGCACAGTTTCAGGACAGTTGCGTGTTCTTCGAGCGCGTGTAAGGTTGATTTGGCGAACCTTTTCTCTCTCACGAGGTGCCCTTCTCCCATGGATCCCTGCGAATACGATTACAGGTAATATATGTTATCATCTTCTTTAGTCGAAATTAATAACACTCGAATTAAATTCCCATCAAGTTAGGTTTTCTGCTGCTCTTACTTGTTGACATTGTACTTATTACAAACTCGAAATGGGAGTCACGTGGTAATAAATGTTATGTTATGCAGCAGCTATATTATCCATTAGTCCCCAACCACAAAAATCTCTAAAAGCCCTCAAGTATTTGAAGCATTAGTTAGTTCATTACTCTCTATTTCTTTTTAAAATCACACCTCAACGAAGGAGACATTAGTAGTTAGCTAGCTGTAAGAAGAAGATCCAAGAGTAATATATATCAGCTGCTCTGCTTTTTATATCTTTTTTTTCTTGCATATATGTATAGTCGTCATTGCATCCTCTTCTCTCCCAACTACATCCCAAGGCAGAGCAGTTAATGTCTCTCGAGTTAGATGGGCTCACATGACCTATAACATCTCTCTCTCTCTCTCTCTCTCTCTTTCTTTTCACGTACAAATGTCTGTCTTATGTCTTGTTGGGATCAGTTATTACCTCCATTAATTAAATACGCACAAGGAAGGCACACACACAACACGCGCGCATTCATTTCCATCTTTGGACTAGCCAATCTAACATATCTATATATATATCCGCATGAATAAAGATCAAATCTTTCACAGAATTTGCGCCAAAAAAGACTTCCTTTTATTCACTACACCATCCCATTATGTGATGTAATTATAAACCATTGCGTGGTCCAAAAACCTAACCATGCATTCCCAGAAGCATTATTACAGTGTTACTATACTACACAGTTTGATTGCATATTTTTCTTTTATCAATTACAATCGTCGTCATTCAAATTATAGGTACTCGGACGGCTCGGAGGCCCTCGGGCTATTCGCGAACGAAACCGTAACCTTCTCCCTAACCAACGGTCGAAAAAAACGTCTCAAAAACGTGCTCGTGGGCTGCACCAAGACATCGACGGGCCAAAGCCTTGAAACCTCGGACGGCGTAATGGGCTTAGGATACAGCAACTACTCCTTCGCCCTGAGAGCTTCTCAGCCCTTCGGCGGGAAATTCTCCTACTGCCTCACGGACCACCTTAGCCACAAAAACCTAACCAGCTACCTAACCTTCGGCTCGAACCACAACGAGCCGACGATGAGGTACACGGCCTTAGCCTTGGGAGCCATCCCGCCTTTCTACGCCGTGAGCGTTCGAGGAATTTCCGTCGACGGGGTAATGCTCGAAATCCCGAGCCAGGCGTGGGACTACTCTAACGGGCTCGGCGGGGCCATCGTGGACTCGGGAACGAGCCTCACGGTGCTGACTCAGCCAGCCTACGAGCCGGTCATGGGTGCGCTGAGGAGGTCCCTGGCTGGGTTCGAGCGGCTGAACGTGGGCATTGGACCGTTGGAGTACTGCTTCAACTCGACGACGGGTTTCGACGGGTCGCGGGTCGGGAAGTGGGTCGTTCATTTTACGGACGGGGCGAGGTTCGAACCGCCCGTGAAGAGCTACGTGATCGACGCCGCCCCGGGCGTGAAGTGCTTGGGGTTTGCGAACGCGACTTTTCCCGGGGTTTCGGTGATTGGGAATATCATGCAGCAGAATTATTTGTGGGAGTTTGATCTTCTCAAGGGTAGGTTGGGCTTTACGCCGTCGTCTTGTACTACTGCTTGAGATAATTGAGGTTTGTTTGTGTCTCTGTCGTGCACTTGGAAAGCGTCGTTGCCGGCGACGATATGTGCGAGCGAGGGAGGCAATTAAGTGAATAATAAATTGACCGGTCACACACACGCACGATGGATCTTATGTAGTTTATGTTGTTTTGTTATTTAATGATTCATATACGATGAAAATAAAGAGAATTCGGCATTTATGCTTCGAAATTCATCGTTTGGCAATATTCAGAGTATATCTCCGTGTATTATTATTTATATCGTATGAGGAAATCCCACACAACAACTCTTGCTTTATTTCGGAATAACAATGTCAGTTGTTTGCAGTGCATTTTTGTAGCATTTATTATTAGATTTTCCCCGTATCTACTGATCTTGTTTGTTGTTGACCGTTTCCGACGCTCATTCGTTGAGTATTATTGAATTTTAATTGTATATAATTCACTCGGCGATATATTATGATGCTGTGACTATTTCCCACGTAAGGTTTGAAGACTGTTCATTCAGTTGTAATATAAAGTCCCCATCAATGATTTTTATTACATATACGTACTAGTTGAAGATTTTTTAATCACCATTCCCGCAAATATGGCCGCTGCTTCCGCGATCAACGGCCAACTTGTCTTGTTTTATAATTGCGTTGTTATTGACAGCTAATAATAAAAATAAAGTCATATATGTCATAAAATGACACGAGTGCGGTTAGTTTATGTATGATTTGATGTGATTCACGACGTCTATGCTTGCTATGATATAAATTAAATATATAAAAACAACAAGACGGGATTAAACCGGATATTAAAAATGAAAATCATAAATAATAATTATTCTTATTGTCGGCAGTTTCCTTTCTAATTGGGCATTCCCTTCTATTTAATCTCCTCTATTTAGGCCTTAGCCCATTTTTCTGTTTCTTATGATATCTTTGATCTGTTCCATACCATGATCTCGGGCTTCGATAGTAGCCCCAAAAACTTTTAATAGTAATCTAAATTAAAAGTAAATCTTGATTAAGTTGGTGATTGCAAATGATCTTAATCATCATTGTCCTATAATAGCTTCACTCAGCAGTCCTACCTAACTAACATAGTGTGAAACCAACCGAATTGTTTCTTTGAAACGCACTAATTTACTTTAAACCATTAGGAAAAGATTAGATGTAAGATTAGTACTTCGTCTTAGTAAACAGTGTTTATCGTCTTTTTATGAAGTAGGGTCCAAGCTTAGCAATAGAAAGAAAAAAAAGATTACGTTGCTGTCTTCAGTCACTGTTTCCGTAAATTAAACATATACGGACATGTTAGTTACAGTGGAGGATGATGTCATCGTCTTCATTAGTAGTTACTATGGCTGTGTTTTTCATTTTCGTTTATAAAATGTCAACGATGGTTATCCGATATTATTACCAACCTTAATCTGTCTAATGGCGACATAAAGTTCAAATTGTCATGAGACTTCATTTTAACGTCCTAATTCTTTTCCCTAAGTGTGTTTTGACGACGTTATGTGTAAACAGTTCATGTATAATATGGTCGGTAAGATATCAAATATATAAATATAAAAGAGGTCTTTCGGCAAAGGTTAAGATGCTATATCCATTAATGGTGTAAAAGAATTTCTTATATTATAATTTTGATAGCCCATCTTCTATTAAATAAAGGAAAGAAAGGACATAGAAGTATAACGGTTTGATTAGATCTACTAAGATAATATTATTTCAATTGTCTCGCTCTTAGAAACTAATTATCTTCAAAATCTATTTCCATGGTTTGTTGTATTCTTACAAGGGACATTTGGTCATACATTGCTACAACTACGGACAAGGCAGAAAAAGCGACCAGTCAAAGATAGGGTTTTTGTAATGATTACATCAGTTGTTAGTTTCTTTTGATCCTCGATGGGAAAAAAAATAATATTTTAAGAAAAGTTTCTAAAAGAAGTAAAAAAAACAGAAAAAGAAAAAGTAGAGATTAGGGCGGAGAGAGAGAGAGAGAGAGAGAGAGAGAGAGAGAGGCATAACTATGTAAGTTTGAACGAACTCTCTCTACATGTTCTGATTAACTGTTGAATGAGATCAAAGTACAATTTGATTCTTTGATATTAACGTCGACTTTATGATCTCTTGCTACTTCAAAGAATTACATGAGGGTCCTAATGTATGTGTTCTAGTCATCAAAAGCTGTTGGTGACTTGGAAACTGATGCAAGTAAAAACAATAAAATTGAATGTGATAATATAATAATTGCAGAACTGTAACGATATAAGTATACATATACATATATGTCCCGTAAATTAATTAGTAATCTAAATTAATTGGAGGATTGAAGCAAGTGGGCTCACATGATAGACAGTTAAAAGTTAAAGGAAAAAGCGTGCGAGTCTACACCTGATAAGCATAGTATCTATACCATGATCTACTACCATAATTACACATTACATATAAATATAAAAATACGTAACATTCCACTTTGTACGTCGGACAAAGTACTGTATATCATACGGTAACATAATGTATATGCATGTGATCTCATGATGGAGGAGAGCACAAAAGGGAATTAGGAGCTCTTTATTACCATCTTGGTCCTTAAAATTTATCATTTTCGTGAGTAGTCCATTGATGTTCCTAAACATTAAGGTCAATTGTCTCCTATTTATTAACATTTTTTTATCTAACATCATCGAATCTTCCTAAACATTAAGGTCAATGGAAGACAATTTTCTGAATGTTTTGTTGCAGAGGGTGTGAAAGTGTAATAATAGTGAAATTTCGGACCAAAGTAGAAAAGCCGTCCGTAGCGTTCACTTGTGATTAGAATAGATAGGGTCTTGCGTGTAGTATGCGGTGTGGGGAAGGGTCGGTGTTGTGGGCCCTCTGCTATCTTTTGTGGGTCCCATCGATTGTTTTTGTAAGTTTCTGAGCAGACAAAAGCTTTGAAGCTTCTTACAGTACTACACCATCATCTTTGTTTTCACACCCAATCATTGTGTGTAAAATTACTAATATACGTCGATCATGAAAGAAAGAAAAAGTTTGGAAGTCTATACATAGTTATATAACTGTCCGGTCACCTTGAAATGTGAACTTGTATTAAATCAAATAGAGAAAGGATAATAATAAATACCAAGTGTGAAAGACTTAAACAAAGAAACACAATCGAGATCATAAAAGAATAAATAAAAAAATAAAATAGATAAAGCATAAAAACATTGCCAATGCAAAAAAGACGTAGGATGATGAGGACCATGCACTTTAGTTGTCTTTTTGATCTACTATATACTAACAGTGTCCTATATATAAATAATCACAAGCTTTCAATGGTTTTGAGAGAATTCATTATTACTCTTTACGATTTTCACTTCTCGTCGATTTAGGGTTCTTTCCGCATTATTTACTACAAGCATTAAAAAGTGTTAATATAAATTAAATGGCACCAATGACACTTCCTCCTGGATTTAGGTTCCATCCAACGGACGAAGAACTCGTCGCTTACTATCTCGATCGAAAGATCAACGGTGGGATCATCGAGCTCGAAGTCATCCCCGAGGTTGATCTTTACAAATGCGAACCATGGGATTTGCCAGGTATATATAAAAAAACCATAATCTATAGTTTTTCTTTTCTTACATAAGTTGGATAACCTATACTGATGTATATATATATATATATATATATATATATGTATGTGTGCAGATAAGTCTTTACTGCCTAGCAAGGACATGGAATGGTACTTCTACAGCCCGAGAGATAGGAAGTACCCAAACGGGTCGAGGACGAACCGGGCGACCCGCTCCGGTTATTGGAAGGCAACGGGTAAGGACCGGGCTGTCCACTCACAGAAGAGACCCGTGGGCATGAAGAAGACGTTGGTTTATTACAGAGGAAGAGCCCCTCATGGAATTAGAACCGATTGGGTAATGCACGAGTATAGGCTCATCGAATCCTCTGAAACTGGGAACTTACCGGGATCATCATCATCATCATCTCTTAGGGTATGTAAGAATATATGCCCATATCAAAGATTCGATTTTTTTTATATATTGTTTCTAAAATATTTTCATGATGCATCACACACATTTTTAATTTCTATTACAGGAGTCTTACGCGCTTTGCAGAGTCTTCAAGAAAAACATAATCATAGCAAAAACGAATAAAGAGGATCAGTCAGGGCAGACCAGTTCGGCAGTTGATCAAGTTCTGTTTGATGAAAATTACGAAAAAGACCCCTCGCCAGAGACTTGTCTATACCAAAGGGACGATAATGCCCACGACGAAGAACTAAACAACAACGTAGTGAAAAACCCATCTGAGGCAGCTGCTTCTTCTTCTGACGTCACACAAGGGTCGTCCTTGCCAATCACCACCGTTGGAAATCCTTTTGATCGGACGGCTAGGATTGCTTTGGATGAAGTAGATAGTACTGCAGCCATGGATGATCAGTATAATAACTGCTGTTATGGCATGGACAACCTAGGAGCATTGTCGACGACGAACTTCATTCAGGTAATAGTAATAAAATGCCTTTTTTTTTTATTTCCTTTTTATATTTTTGATGGCTGAAAAATGGTCCCACGGAATGATCCCTTTGAAGTTTGTAATGTATCTTTAGATTTGAAAGAGTTATAAATAAAGTGAAGATCAACAAGCTCAACATCGCTCTTTATTTTTATCTTTCATTATTAAGTATATATATTCACCATTTCCCATAAATTCTTTTGACAGCCTAAAATGGCTTTCCCCGATATTTCAGCTAATCTTTCGCTTCTAACTTATTATTCTTTTATTATATTATTATTTATGCAGCAGGATTGCACAGGAATGCTTTACGAGTCTTCTTCATATATTCCACCGCTAGCTTTGGAAGACTTCCCTCAAATAGATTTATCATTCACCGAATTTTTAAATAGAGATGGGATTAGTGGGACATCAACAACAACGTTAGAAGACATATACAACCTTTGTTCTTCTCACCAGAACATGATGAACTATCAAACCTATGGCGGATCTTAAATGATGACGACACTGCCTTTTGAAATAGTTATATATAATACTTCTCTTAAATGGGCAGATGGGAAGGTTTTAACTCTATAACTATATATACATATATATTGAATTTCTGTTTCTTTCTTTTTTTTTTTTTCTCTTCTTTGGGGTTATATACTCTGTAGTTCAGTTCCATTGGAGTGGTTTGGTATACTTCTTCTTACAATTGTGACTTACGAGAGGGGTGTAATATTTATTTTTCCTGGTATGTGGTATTTTTGTAGGTCATGAATATTTTCATCATCAATGGCTTCTTTATCATTTGACATTGTAATCTTTATCATATATAGACGTGTTTGTTCTATATATTTCACCTTGATTATTCATTTGTTCGATCTATATGTTTAGGGATGAATAAAACCAATAGAGAAACCCCATGCGAACCTATTCGGCATTATTGAACGAAACTGATGCTAGCGGTTTCTTTTTTGAGAAATTGACCCTTTTCATGGGTTTCAAACCAGAAAAATAAAATGAAAATAGGCCAAGCTGCTTTATTATTTTTGGGCATGAACAGTATTTTCTATGAAACCCATATATCATTATATAGTTTATTCAACGTGGATACATCCATCATGGCAGTCATTAAATCGAACTATCCGATATGTGATAGTTAGAATCTTGAAGATTTTTATTTTCCCATCCATTCATAAACAAAAGAGGATTCAGTTGCTGCTATGTAGGGAAGATGGGCGTAGAGTAAAAGGATTGTATTCTTGTTCAAAATGAGCTGAAAAGGGATCCAATGCATAAATGGAGGAAAATTGTAAGCTATATATAGAGCTTTCTTGGGAGTGCGTACCACATTTGAAGACGTCATCGTCATAGTCGGCATCAAAACTCCAACGTCGATGATTTTCTGTTCATTTTCTGTTCTATTTGAGTCATTTTATTCTCTGCCATTAATTTATAATTTCTCTTTTGATCGTGAGAAGGAGATATAATATTACTATATAGTTTTTTAGGCATATATACAAGCTTGTCGAACTTCTTTATGTTAGAACTCTTTCTCCAAATTTAAAAGCACATCAGAAATATGAGATGGGGGCAACCTAATTAATTAAGCTCCATTATGTTGGACTGTGTTATTCTTGCAATCTATTTTCTATATGATATACTGCATACACATTTTTTTTACGACTGTAAGTGTGCCGAATACACCATATATATTCTTCTCCAAAGGGAACAAACCCTTCCTTCGTTATGTATTAAAGTACAGATTCTCCCCACTGAAAGGTTTCAAAAATAATATAAAATTGATAAAAACTGTAAGGTAAGACATAAATTGATCATACTCTTAACAAATCTAACACTTTGTTGAAGTCATTAACGACTCTCAACAAGTCAACATTGACTCCATGTTATTACATTGATTCGCAACTTTGATTTCTTTCAAATAACATACCATAATAAGCTCCCGCGTTGATATGTATTTTATATATCTTCAATAAATATTTGAAATGATTGTTCCTTGCTATTTATTTATTGAACGAAGAAAGATTCAAAAACGTGTCGGGAGCAAAACAAATACGACCAGTTTTTTGGACTTTCCATATTTGCCCCTGATGGAAAAAGACGATTATTTGCGACTAGCGAGCGACAAGGGAGACATTTCAAAGTCAAAAAACAAGAAAATAAAAACAAAGCCTATTAATTAGTTCCTAACCCCGATCTCACATTTCTTCAGCTCTCTGTCTGATTAGTTCTCGCGATACCAAACCTTTCTCAAAGTTGTCTTCTTAACAGCAATCCTGTCCTTGATAGGTTTTGGTTCTATTTCTTATTTATTTTCTGGGAAAGTTCGAATCTTTTTTTTTGGGGGTTGAGTGATGAACTCCAATACTCCGTCTTCAAGCGGTGGACCTGCTGGATCCGGCGAATCCAACGGTCAACGAAGGAATTCCAAGCGACCAAAGTGTATGTATTCGTCACATGGGCAGTTCTTATGTTGAGATGTTAGATTGTTTTGGTGATTTTTATTTTTTTTAGCTGATGATGTTCGGAGTTTTCTTATTTACTGCTAAAGATCTTGAGCTTAAGCTTCGCAAGATTTGTCACTGCTTTCTTGGTCTTTTACCCTTCTATCTTTAGCTCGCGATTTTCTCGGATATTACCCATTTGTCTCTAATTTTCAGTCATCTAATGGATTAAATGGGCTTCTCAGACATGTATAAATAAAGCATATAGTAGCTCTGACCTGACCTAAAATCATGCTGGGTTTTGATAGTCTAATGATTCCCCTTTTTTTAATTTCCGTTGTTCAGATTCAAGGTTTACCCAGCAAGAGCTTCCGGCGTGTAAACCAATTCTTACTCCCAAATGGGTAACTAAAATATCTCTTTTCATATTTGCTTGATCGATCTTATGAAGAATTAGAGATGATTTATATCTGTAATGGCTTTCTGGCGTTGCAGGTAATCTCAACGTTCTTGATCGTCAGCGTCGTCTTCATTCCCATTGGAGTCGTGTCCCTCAATGCCTCTCGAGATGTGAGCTTCAACCATTTCTGTAGCATCATCTTTTTACCCATTGCTCCCATCGACTGATCTTACTTCTCTGTTTTTCTTACCAGGTAGTCGAAATAATCGATCGTTATGACAGCGATTGCATCCCCGAAAGCTCGAGGAATGACAAAGTCGGTTTCATCCAAAGCCAATCCGACAAAACATGCAATAGAACTCTTACGGTGAGTGGAATCCTCCCTTCCCGTATGTTCTTTTTACTGATGATTGCTTCTGAAAATATGCAGCTAAATAACTATATCTTGTCGAACATAGGTTCCAAAGCATATGAAAAGTCCAATCTTTGTCTACTACCAGCTCGACAATTTCTATCAGAATCATCGCAGGTGTCAAATCCTTCAATTCAAAGTTTTCAAGTGAATTACAATATCTTCATTAATCTTTGCATCTCCTTTCTTTGAGTCAAATGATACGCCTATCATCTGTCTAATCTTGGCATATATGTGTACAGATATGTAAAGAGCAGAAGCGATCAGCAGTTGAGAAACGCGGGCGATGAGCGGGACACGAGCCCATGCAGTCCCGAGGATACAACGCCCGACGGCCAACCAATCGTCCCTTGTGGGCTCATCGCTTGGAGTTTATTCAACGATACCTACGATTTTACGCTCAACAAGCAACCACTGGCCGTGAACACAAAAGACATATCTTGGAAGAGCGATAGGGACCACAAATTTGGGAGCAATGTGTTCCCCAAGAACTTCCAGAATGGCACCTTAGTAGGCGGTGGCACGCTCGAGCCATCTAAACCTGTAAAAGCTTCTGCTTATTACCATATATAAGATTTCTCTTTCGAATGCTCATATCGCATGTCCTAAAGAATGTCTCTGTCTATAACAGTTGAACCAGCAAGAGAACCTCATAGTTTGGATGAGAACGGCTGCTCTGCCCACGTTCAGAAAACCTTACGGGAGAATAGAGGTTGACCTTCGGGCGGGCGATACGATCGATGTTACCTTAGGAAACCATTACAATACTTACAGTTTCGACGGTAAGAAGAAGCTCGTTCTCTCGACCGCCAGCTGGCTAGGCGGTAAGAACGACTTTGTGGGCATTGCGTACCTAACGGTTGGCGGGCTTTGCTTCTCTTTGGCTTTGGTTTTTACCCTCATCTACCTCATTAAGCCAAGGTACAAACTGTATAGATTCAAGAAAGTAGTAGTAACTTTTTGCTTATGTAAACTCTTGAGATTAAATCTAATTCAAGAATTATTGTTACATCTGTGATCATAGGCAACTTGGAGACCCTACTTACCTCTCTTGGAATAGGAATCCAGGAGGTCACTGATGATGATGAGTTGCTTGTATTGTAAGAAGCTCTGTTTTTATGAGGACTGTGTTGTAATGTATGATAAATATCTTTCTTTATTTACTTGGTATGTAATGTAAAGCAACTTTAGCGTCTTTTAACTCCATTCGTGTTCATGCTATGTCTCATCTCAGCCAAAACGATTCAAGAATTGATTTTATTTTGCAGAGATTGCATCAATGACAGAAACCATTTTCTTTTAATTTAGCGTTGATTGATGATTAATAAGAATATTATGAGCCGTCGCCTTGCATTTAATTAAGACTAGTATATTTAGCACATCCTATGTATGTGCAAATATATAAGTCATTTTTATATCGTTATAGTATTAATTAAGTTATTTAAAAAATAAAATTTTAAATCAAAGGATGTAGTAAATCAAAATATTAAGGGTATAGTTATAAAAAAACTAACTATTTTACAGACCAAATAACAGTTTATACTCACCCCTCACCATTAATATAATATATAATAGTCTAAATTGCACACTCATATGCGTCTACATAATATAAACCATTTATTAAATATTAAATAACTATTACTAATAGAATGGTAATTTGAGAATTTTTTTTATTAAATAAAGCATTTATTTTTTATTTATGTTATTATTAATTTGAGAAATTTTTCGATTGGTAAATAGATACACCATAAACAGTTTTAAGTCATCCTACGATATTATTTCAGTGGCGTTATACAACTACTAGTATGTGTAGCGCACCCGATGTTCGTGCAAATATGTTAAATTGTTTTATACTACGAACATTTCATATCATTATTAAAGTAATTTAAACAAGAAAATTTTAACTTAGGGATAATTTTGTAATATATCAACGATGAACTTATAATTTAACAATTAAGTGTAAAATTGTAAATTGACGGACGAAATTGGACAGTTTATAGACACTCTTTATATAGTAATAATATACGTATAGATAATGGATGCTGTCATTTATTTATTTATTTATTAAACGGTCCAATCACTTCAATGATGAAGTCTCAAAATGGATTTGCGTAGAGTTAAGAGCGTATCTGGGCAAAGTTGATTCCCTCTTCACCACCTTTCCCAATTCTTGTCTGAACACGACACAGCGTCAAGCGAATCAGCGAGAGCGACGGAGAACTATAATATATATATATATAATATATATATATGTGTGTGTGTATGTGTGTTTGTTTTGGGCTTTGATATACTGCACATATTTTATTTAGCACAGACACAGAAGAAGGTAACAGAGCCATGGCTGCTATGGCTCTTCAGCTCACAAATTCTTCCATCTTCTCCCGCTACAGAAACTCCAGCAGTAGGAATCGTCGTTCTGATCTTGTTTCAGGTTTGTCATTTCTCATCTCTTCTTTCAATTCAAACATGAAATTGTTGTGGGCTGATGATGTTTTTTTCTTCGTCGGTTTCCGTCTCAACGAAGCATAAATTCTGCCCATTAACACGTTTGTTCGATTTTAGTGCAAGCAGTATCCTTGGAGACTGGAGATCGAAGGTTGACGACATCAGCAGATAAATCTTCTTTGGAATCGCTTGTAATAATTGCCTTACCCTCCCATCAGTTTTTGGTTCTGTGAAGTATGATTTACGTTGTAAAGTATTTAAATTGCAGGGATTTGAAGGGACAAAAGAAAGAATAGCAAAGCTCATTTTCGAGGCTGACATTTCTATCTCACCGTACGACACGGCTTGGGTTGCTATGGTCCCTTCATCTCATTCATTGGAAGAACCTTACTTTCCAGACTGTGTACATTGGTTGTTAGAGAATCAGTGTGAAGATGGCTCCTGGGCCCGTCCCCACCATCATCGCCTATTACAGAGAGACGTCCTTTCTTGTACGTTGGCCTGCGTTCTTTCGCTCAAGAAATGGGGAGTTGGTCAAGAACAAATCGATAAAGGCGTGAATTTCGTAGAGTCGAATTTCGCATCATCTGTCGATGAAAGTCAGATTTCTCCTCTGGGATTCGAGATTATATTCCCTGGAATGCTTGAATATGCTAGAGATTCGCATTTGAACCTCCGTTTAGATCAAGGGGTATTGAATGATTTGAGTCGAAGTAGAGATTTTGAGCTTCAAAGGTATCGATCTAAACAACAGTCAGTACCTTTGATGTTATTGGGACATAATGAAGATTCTTGCACTAAGTTTTTCTCACCATGTAGATACAATCAGAGTCCTACGTTGCCAGAAAATTTAGCATACGTCGCAGAAGGCATTTCGAAATCCGGAAATTGGGAGTCAATCTTGAGATATCAAAGAAGTAATGGATCCCTTTTCAACTCACCATCAACTTCGGCGGCTGCATTTATCCACTTGAAGAATGAAAAATGTCTCGATTACCTTAACTCGGCATTGAAGAAGTTTGGAAATGCAGGTTGCTTAGCAGTTGCTGTCATGAAAAAAGCTTGTGTATTTTTGTCTAAAGTTTACGACTTTCCTTCTTTTCATTTTTCCAGTTCCAGCTATATACCCTCTTGATATTTACTGTCGGCTGCTAACGATCGACAATCTCGAGAGGTTGGGAATTAGTTCATACTTCACAAATGAGATCCGTAGCACGTTGGATGAAATATACAGATCTTGGCTGCGGGGCGAGGAGGAGATATTGATGGATGCATCTACTTGTGCTCTAGCATTTAAAGTTCTACGAATGAATGGATACGATGTGACTCCAGGTTGATTCTAGTTTTATAAACTATCTCTGGTCAATTTATGTGATCGAAAGGCATGAATGGTGATTTGGTTTTCTAACACTGAGCAGATTCTATTATAGAATTCTTACAACAAGATGAACGTCCAAAAGACATCCAGACGACGCTGGAACTGTATAAGGCATCGCAAGTGCTACTTCCAGGCGAGTCGCACGTGCAGCAGCAAAATTCACGGTTGAAAAAGCTACTCGAAGAAGAATCATCCAAGGGTTCTGTTTTTTCTGGTCAACTCGGTAGAAAAATCGATCGTGAGGTTAAATACCTATGCGTTTGTCCATTTCTTGCATCTCATGGAACATCCGTCGTCTTAATTTTCGTCCAAGAGTTAATTTAGGCTAATTATCAGGTGAACCATGTTCTTGACCGCCCTTTTTACGCAATATTAGAGAGGGTTGCAAACCGTCGAAACATAGAGAGCTACCAACTCGACAGTACCAGAATTCTCAAAACTTCATATTCGTGAGTTTCTTGATTCTTTCGTGTAATCAAATTTAAGCTCTCTCTGTTTCTCATATTTACTTTTGTCCTTTTCTCTAAGCAGTACGCCGAATTTGGGCAACGAGGACTTCCTTTTCATGTCAGCAGCAGACTTTAACAGATGCCAGAAAACACACAGGGGTGAACTGAAGCAGCTTGAGAGGTGTGCACAGTTTACTGAAACGAGCATATCGCTTTTGGTTTTGATATTCGTTCGACTATGCTCTGTTCACAGATGGGTTGTAGAGAACAAGCTCGACGAGCTAAAATTTGCGAGGAGTAAAGCTGCATACTGCTATTTTTCTGCGGCGACTACTATATTCTCGCCAGAGCAAGTCGACGCCCGAATCTCATGGGCTAAAAACGGCGTCCTCACCACAGTAGTAGATGACTTCTTCGACGTCGGAGGTTCTGTAGACGAGCTGAAGGAGTTAATTCGATTAATTGAAGCGTATGTTCTTTTTTTTTTGTTTTCGAAATTTAGTAGAGCTCGTCGATCTTTTTAAATCTTGCTCAGCTATTTTTTGAGGTTAGTGAGCATATTATTACTGCACATACAGATGGGACGTGGACGTAAGCAAAGAGAGCTCTTCTTCTTCTAAGAGCGTTCAGATAATATTTTCGGCACTCAAGCAAACTATCTGTGAGATTGGAGAAAAAGCTCGGTTAAGACAAGGGCGCGACGTTACCAGCCATGTGATTCAGATTGTAAGATTCCAACGCATTTTCGTTCTCTAATTCATCGATATACGCAAAACATAACTTGGGTTCATTTTTATGCTTCCTAGTGGCTGGACCTTCTAAATTCCATGATGAAAGAACGCGAATGGGGTCAAGAGAAGTACTTGCCGAGTATGAACGAATACATGAGGAATGCGTACGTATCTTTTGCCCTCGGCCCAATCGTACTTCCCGCCCTTTACCTCGTTGGGCCCAAAATCTCCGAGGAGATGGTTCGCCATCACGAATATCGCAATCTCTTCAAGCTGATGAGTACTTGCGGGCGCCTTCTTAATGATATGCGTACATATGAGGTAAATCTCTCTCTCTCTGTCTCTCTCTCTCTCTCTCTCTCTCTCTCTCTCTCTCTCTCTCTCTCTCTCTCTCTCTCTCTTACAGCATATTAAGGACACAATGTTATATGTGCGTGCAGAGAGAGGCAGAAAATGGTAAGCTGAACGCAGTGCCGATATACATGATGAACAAAGGTGGTCGGCCGACTGTAGAGGAGGCTATTGCAGAGATGAAAGAATCGATCGAAGGCCATAGGAGAGAGCTGCTGAGGTTAGTCTTGGACAAGAAAGATGACGTTCTTCCAAGGCCTTGCAAGGATATGTTTTGGCATATGAGCACAGTGGTGCACTTTTTCTACAGTAAAGACGACGGATTTACGTCGAAAGAGATGTTTGGAGTCGTCAATGAAATGATTCATGAGCCTATTGATGTCGTCGGTGAAATAATTTAAAAGGAACCAGCCAGGCCATTTTCTGTAGATAGATCATTTGGACTTATTATGAGGTGGACTTCTCGTGAAACTTTAATTTGACTCGAGAAATAATATATAATAGAATTCACTGTTGACTTTTTATTCAAGTCCATCAAATGAAACCTAAGAATCTAGCCGACTTATTTCTTTACCAACTCAAAATAGTAGAATCATCGCCGTCTTTCAGCAAATTCTCTTAAGTATTTATTACTCCCTTTGGAATAGGGGCGGCAAAATTCCCACGGTGAACCATCCTCGTCTGGATACGAGGCTATGGGGACTGGGAACCCAGTCAAAATGGGGATGGGGAGTTGACGGTGATTCCCCGTCGGTGAAAGAGTGGGGATGGAACGGGGATGTTAATCACGTTTCCCACCCATCCCCGTCCCCGAACCCGGCCCGTTTGAGTCAAATGATGATTCACCATTCCCCGAATATATTTATTAATAAATAATATTAAAAACTAATTTGAATCAAGAATTTTCATAAATCATCCTTTTATATTCATGATCCTAATTAGAAGAAAAAAAATTCAACTCTCAATATATATATTCTTCACAATACACGCATATTTCAATCACATATTCTATCAATTTACACCAATATCATATGTTACATATTAATTTGTCTATATTACTTTTTTTTTTATGTTTTTGTTGCAACAAAAAATTATTGGAATATACATGAATATGGGGAACCCGAATCCTACACGGGGAACCCGATCACCAAACGGTGATTACCCATCCCCGAACCAATTCATTCTAAACGGTGAATTAGTAGGGATGATGTTAAGAAAGGGAATTCGGTATGGGAACGGTATGTCCAATACCAGCCCCGAACCCGCCCATTGCCACCCCTACTTTGAAATCCTTGGGTTTGATTGCCAACAACGATGATATCATAGAAGGAATCAAACCTCATTTTGCGCAGTCGACGTGCGTTGTTTTTTCCCCATGCACAAATGGAAATTTAAATCGCGCATTTATTCCTCTTTTTTTTTTCTCAGCGCAATAATATATATATATATATATAAACTATATTGGGCCAAGAGCATGGTTCGCCGAAACGGGAACAGACAACGGAACGGATACGAGCGTTCCAGTTCCATTGCATTATCGCGGATCGGAAACGGACGTTCCGCTATTTTTCTTAAATAAATATATTAATATAAATAATTATACATGTAAAAATATAAAATAACATAATAAGTTTGTCAGTGTTAAAAATATAATGAATACCTTAAAAAACGTAACTTATGAGGTTAAATATCTAAACTTATATATTCGAATCTAATAAATAAGCTATTTCAAGTGATTTTGTACATTCGTAAATATATGATATTAGAATTATATAATGTAAATAAATGTTAAATAGTTTATTTACAATTAGATATAATTAATAAATGAAAGTTGATTTTTTTATTTAAATAAAAAGCTTAAAATATCAAGTTGGGCCAATTATCTTCATGCCTAATAGACGTTAGTGTAAATTCAAGGCAAAAGAATAATATTGGCCCAAAGAAAATAAACCATTAAGATTAAATATTCAATTTCAATAAATTCGATCATCTTCTACCTCCCACACCATCACCCATCGCAGTCTAGAAGCTCTGTAACCCTAATATCACTAACTCCAAAAAATCGGCCGTTAGCACGGATAAAACGCCGTTTTACCCCGTTCCAACTCCGATCCGGCCGTTAAAACGCCGTTCCGGCCGTCTTAACGGCCGCGACAAAGCAGAACGTCAAAAAGCCGGAACTTTGGCACGGAGGCCTTCGTTCCAGTTCCGATGCGGCCGTTCCGGGCGTTTTAGCGGCGTTCCGGCGAACCATGGCCAAGAGGCGTTGCTCCATTGAAGAGTGAGCTGTTGTGAAGCAGATTGAGTATTACTTCAGTGACGAGAATCTGAAGATGCATGGCATGGAGGACGACGTGGGATTACTTCACTTCATGGCTTAATCGGTTGACGATGAAGGCTATATATATCGCGTTTATTAGGGTAATACTTAATATCATTCGAGTAATTAAATATCATGCAATAATGCGCCCGCCAGCAACATATAAGTTAAATTATAAGCGCGTCAACAGTTTTATATATAGCAAGGATTAATTAAGCGCATTTTTATGTAAACAAAGGCTACCAAAACCACATAAATATGCGCGCTTGATTATTAATAATATTGAAAAAGCTAAGATTGAATACTATAAGCCGCCCGCCGAGCACCTTGCGACTAAACAATCAAAAGATATTAAATATATATATTTCGGTGTCGTTATGTATTAACTATAATGCATGATGTCATTTATTCATATTTGTTTATATAACAGGTCCAATAATAACTTCGTCAACGATGAGTCACGGAATGGATTTATTTGCGCGAGCGTATCTGGGCAAACTTGATTCCCTCTTCACTACCTTTCCCAACAAGCACAGCGCCAAGCGACGACGCACAACTATATATGTTAAAGATTCGGCCACCACAAGATTCTTAATTTGATGTAGATTCACGTGTGTATGCTTCACAGATCGAAAGAATGGATCTTGAAAGCAAACGAATTGAAAAACAGCAGAAAAACGAAAAAACAGAGACACTGTGTTTACGTGGTTCGACTCCCTTTTGAGTCTACATCCACGCCAACAGAAACCCTTTTATTGATAAACGATCAAAAAGATTACAAGATCTCAACTTTCTCTCTCAACTCTCTGTTTACAACTTAGCCTAAATCTCTATTAGAGCATCTCCAACCGAACTGGAAAATAAAAAAATTTTCATAAATTTACTCCAACCGATACCAAAAACCAATCTATTTTTAATTTCTCTCACTTGAAAAAACGCATTGCGTTTGTGGTCAGTTAGTATGCGATGACAGTTTTTAATTTGCATCGAAGTACGAATTTTCCCTTTATTCTCTCGTATGCATTTTGTCAGATAAAGCAGATGAATTGACAGGTGAACTGTGAGACAATTGAGCTGTCAGACGTAATGATGTCAAAGTATTTAGTTTTTGAGGGAGAGAAATAGAGAGCAAAATTAAAAACATGGATAGAGTTCGTATTATATTATTTTCTTGCATGATGGGAACGATGACGTACCTAAATTAAAAAAGCCGTTTAATTTAATCGATCCTTTTATATGTATAAATATTTTTATTATTAATCTTATTAATTTTTTTCGATTAAATCTAAAATAATATTTGTAGCCTAATTGGTAAAGTTGTAAAATATGTAGGTAGTATTGAAATTTGTAAAAATTGTACTGGAAGTGAATATTATAAAATGGTCTATTGAGTATGAGAATGAGTTGATCGGTTGGAGAAGAATTACTGCATTTTGAGTTTGGGAATGCGTTTGAGTTTGAGAATGCGTTTATCGGTTAGAGATGGTCTTATATAGAAGCTACGAACCCTTAAAATAGCCAAGTCGGTCACTGGTAATCTGATGATTCTGTTCAGGTTTTCAACTGAAACAGCGGCGTGCTTCAACGAGCTTGTACGCACAGCTGCAAAGGGTGTACAGCGAGCTCCTCCTTTTAGTAAAAGTGCTTAACACTTTTTATAAGTGAATAAACACCTTTCAACTTGAGCCATTCGATCATTTGAACTCTTCATCCAATGGTCCTGAATGAGAAACAATTCAAATATTAGTTGCAACCTCGGAAGCTCAAGAACAGAGAAAGGCTCGATCAGCTTAAACCATGCAAAGTTGAGCTCTATCTTCATTGTCTAATCTACCAATTGTTGGCTCACAGATTTCCTAAACAATATATAGGTGTGTTTTGGGTTTTGATATATTCAAGAGAGACTTTAGCATACAGTAAAGGTAGAAGAGCCATGGCAGCTATGGCTCTTCAGCTCACGAATTCTTCCATCTTCTCCCGCTACAGAAACTCCAGCAGTAGGAATCGTCGTTTTGATCTTGTTTCAGGTTTGTCATTTCTAATCTCTTCTTTCAATTCAAACATGAAATTGTTGTGGGCTGATGATGTTTTCCTGATCGGTTTCTGTCTCAACGAAGCATAAAATTATGCCCATTAACACGTTTGTTCGATTTTAGTGCAAGCAGTATCCTTGGAGACTGGAGATCGAAGGTTGACGACATCAGCAGACAAATCTAGTTCGGAATCGCTTGTAATAATAGCCTTACCCTCCCATCAGTTTTGGTTCTGTGAAGTATGATTTACGTTGTAAAGTACTACTTATTGCAGGGACTTGAAGGGTCAAAAGAAAGAATAGCAAAGCTCATTTACGAGGCTGAACTTTCTGTCTCACCGTTATACATGATGAACAACGTTGGTCGGCCGACTGTAGAGGAGGCCAATTGCAGAGATGAAAGAATCGATCGAAGGCCATAGGAGAGAGCTGCTGAGGTTAGTCTTGGACAAGAAAGATGGGGTTCTTCCAAGGCCTTGCAAGGATATGTTTTGGCATATGAGCACAGTGGTGCACTTCTTCTACAGTAAAGACGACGGATTTACGTCGGAAGAGATGTTTGGAGTCGTCAATGAAATGATTCATGAGCCTATTGAGATAATAATTATTTAAAAATATTATTTGCTGCACCATTCATTAAGTGTGAAAGCTGCACTGCACAATATCCGAAGAAGTTAGGTTTTAGGTTTTCTTTGCGCCGTTTTTTCTCTCTCCGCTCGTAATTCTCGCTCTCATGCAAACCACGCGCGCATTTCGTTCTCGGCTGCATTTCTTCCTCTTACATAACAAACAACAACTGCTATTTCTATTTGTCCGAATGGTCATCAAATAAAAAAACACAATGGATAGAGAAAGCCCCCTCTCAAAACTCTTCGGAGGGTCAGTGAGCTACCTCCGCCGCCTCCTCTTCAAGGTCCTATCCGTGGGCCCCATTCCGACCCACATGGCCTTCATCCTCGACGGCAACCGCCGCTACGCCGTCAAGCGAAACCTCGGCGAGGGGATAGGCCACCGCGCCGGCTTCTTAGCCCTAATGTCCCTAATAAAGTACTGCTACGAGCTAGGCGTTAAGTACATGACCTTATACGCCTTCAGCATCGACAACTTCAAGCGCAGCACCCAAGAAGTTCAGTACCTCATGGATCTCAATGCTCGAAAAGACCGAAGGGCTCCTAAAGGAGGCGAGCATTTTGGACCATTACGGCGTCAGGGTTCGCTTCGTCGGAAACCTAGAGCTCCTCAGCGAGCCGGTCAGGGCCGCCGCCCGCCGAGCCATGGCGGCTACGGAGCATAATGGGAAGAGCGTCCTTCTGATCTGCGTGGCTTATACTTCGATGGACGAGATGGTTCGTGCCGCCGGAGGGTCTTTATCGGAGTTGGACGACGGCGGGGTGGTGGCGCTGGAGGATATCGAGAGGCGGATGGACATGGCGGTGGCGCCGGATCCAGCCATACTGATAAGGACTTCCGGCGAGCTGAGGCTGAGCAACTTCTTGCTTTGGCAGACGTCGAAGTGCCTTCTGCAGTCTCCGGCGGTGCTTTGGCCGGAATTTGGGCTCAGGCACTTGGTCTGGGCGGTGCTGAATTTTCAGAGGACGGCCGCGCGTTGTAGATTGGAGGATGATGAAGCGAGGGGTTTGAAATAGCAACGACTTTGAGGTTGAAATAAGGCAATAATCGAATATGCTTTGTAATGGATCGGCCCGTTTTATCATAATACATTATATTTTGCCCGGGTTGGGCCTGATGGGCTATACCGACCCGCATGAGCCCGCCCCGAATTGCTGGATGATTAAAAAGAAATTATAGGTAAAAGCTAAAGAGATAAAGGTGGAGAGAGTCTTGTGTTGAAATCCACGTCTCACCCCACACAACGTCCCTAATTATATTTAGTAAGTGAATAAATAATCAATAATTCTTATTAGAAAAAAAAAAGGATTTTGATTACTTATTAAATGGGCTGTGTCTCGTAGCTGTTCTTCTCCTCTTCGTCTTCCTCCTTTCCTGCTTTGAGATAATCCGTCGCCATCATAAGAAATTGCTGTTATGTATATATTTATGTTGTACGTGTAATTGATCTTGAATACTCTCCATTCGGAATTAGTCAGATGTTATTTAACTACGAAGGGATTGTTTGATTGATTGATTGATTGGTGATCTCGCCATACTGTAGCAAATATCATTATCGTATGTAGTCTGATTTTATAGTAGCGTTTGAATCGATAGACAAGCTGAAGATGATGACTGGTGGTGCTTCGTCGTCGTCGGGATCGGAAGAAGAGGATGAAGGAATGGAATCTTATCGAAAAGGTGGGTACCACGCCGTTAGGATCGGCGATTCATTCGCCGGCGGCCGGTACATCGCGCAGCAAAAACTCGGATGGGGCCAGTTCTCCACCGTATGGCTCGGTTACGACACGCAACATTCGGTACGAGAATGATCTTTTCTTTTATGATTGTATTCACAGTATAAAATGTGTGTTTTTCTTTTCGATCATGGTCTGGTCCGATCATTGCGTGATGTAGTTAAGAAGAAGCGTTTTTTTATTGCATCTGTTGATCGCATAGTAGGGGGCAATTGAATGATCCGTTGTTATATGATCTGGTAATGCATGCTTCACCTTAAAGCTTTGTTACAAGTGGCTGAGTTGGATAAATTTGGACTCAGTTTTAATGGTTGTTTTGATGTTGGTTGCCTTTTGTTTCTTCGATTAATTTTTATGATGTTTTTATAGACCTAAGGTAGTGTTAGGGCAATTGGTTTGATTAGCCTTGATCATTTGGGAAACAGACATCCGTTGATGGTATTGAAACAAAAATCGATAAGGAGGCAGAATGGAGTTGCATCTTGTTTACCCCTACTTTGAGAAAAATGAAGCGCATGTATTGATGTTCGTTTAGCAACTTTACTGCCAGTCTTAACCCTGTCGTTTTCTCAAAAGTTTCCTTTTTTTTTTCCCTCTGTTTTGTTAGAGATATGTTGCCTTGAAGATCCAAAAGAGCGCGCCACAATTTGCTCAAGCTGCAGTTCACGAGATTGAAATTCTCTCAGCAATTACCGACGGTGATCCATCTAATGAGAAATGTGTTGTACACTTAGTAGACCACTTCAAGCACACAGGCCCAAATGGGCAGCACTGGTGCATGGTCCTCGAGTTTCTTGGCGATAGTTTGCTCCGACTGATCAAGTATAACCGATATAAAGGCCTTGAAATGAACAGAGTCAGGGAGATATGTAGATGCATTTTGACCTCTCTTGATTACCTGCATCGTGAGCTGGGACTTCTACACACTGATCTAAAACCCGAAAACATTCTCTTACCTTCCACCATTAATCCTTCGAAAGATCCAATCAGGTCGGAGATGACTCCGATCCTCGAAAGGCCCGCCGAGGGTTCCATAAACAGTGGAGTAACGATGAACAGTATCGAGAAGAAACTGAAACAAAGGGCTCGAAGAGCTGTTGCTAGGATATCAGAGAGACGGGTTTCTATGGGAGGCGTAGGCCTCGCTGCGCCCAAGCCCGCAAGAAACTTGGATGGGATCGATTTTCGGTGTAAGGTTGTGGACTTTGGAAATGCTTGTTGGGCCGATAGGCCCATTTGTGAGGAAATCCAAACGCGGCAGTACAGAGCTCCTGAAGTTATACTCCAATCTGGTTATTCTTTTGCCGCTGATATGTGGTCGTTCGCCTGCACAGCTTTCGAACTCGCAACTGGCGAGATGATGTTTACTCCCAAGAGTGGGCAAGGTTTCAGTGAAGATGAGGTACCATTCTAATTCAAGTCATCCTTTTTGCACGAAAATGGAATTCAACTTCATTTCTATATGTGCTTGTTAATATGAATAAATGCATGCGCATTAACATTTGAAAAAAAAAAGGCTTCTTTACATCCTAAGTTCGGACATCTTGACCTGTCAAACACGTGTCTTTGTCGCAGGATCACCTAGCTTTGATGATGGAGCTCCTCGGAAAGATGCCAAGGAAGGTAAGTACCACACATATGTAATCAGTCTCTCTCAATGAGACTTCACTCATATCAACGTGCCTAAAACATCTGACCCTCAATTTCGAATGTTTTCAACTTCGAATTTAAGATTGCTACAGCTGGCGCCAGATCAAAAGACTACTTTGATAGGTACGGCGACTTGAAGAGGATTCGAAGATTGAAGTTCAAGCCCCTCGATCGACTCCTTGTCGACAAATACAACTTCTCCAAGGAATCTGCCCTCGAATTTTCAAATTTTCTCTGTCCCATACTTGATTTCGATCCCGATAAGCGACCGTCTTCGCAGCAGTGCCTTCAACACCCTTGGCTGAATGCGGCCCATCAGACGCACGACGACGTAAAGAGTGAATCTACGTTTGAGAAGGTGAATGCTGCCATGGGAAACTTGCAAGTCAGAGCAGCTCCTTGAGCGATGAAAAAGGATGGCTCGACTTTTAATTTTTCTGATCGATTTTGTTTCTTGTTTGCCTTTTTTTTTGTTCTCTTCTTTTGAGGTCCCTCGCCGAATGATTTCCTTCCCTTCGACTGATGTTAGAGCTCTGCGAAATGTTAACACGCGGTGAGATTTTACGGAGATAGTTGATCTGTCGACGGCGTCTAATAGGTCTCACTTCTTTGTATGTTTATCGGATTTTTTTTTTACTGAAACAAAGAACAATTTGTCATGCTATGCTTCCTTCAACTGCTATATACCTTATATATGAAGGAAAGTTCCAAGTATTCTTGCAACGAGGGTTAGCTTAGCTCTAGACAGTTGTTCAACTTCTTTGTTTCTCAACTTCAAAAACTTCTGTAATGTTAAAAAGGAGACGCAAAGGAATGCAAATAGGATAGGAATGGGGCAAAATATATTTTGATATCTTACATTAATTACACATCTTTATATACGTGTAAATCGTACGATCAAAACTTTTAAATACATTGATCAACTTTCTTAACTAATTTGCGTATTCATTCACATTGGAACCAAGAAGTCTATTTTATTTTTATTATATAAAAAAAGAAATCCAACTTTACACATTGGTACGTACAAGTAAAAAGAAAATGATAAATAATATATGGAAGTTGCCAAGTCTATTTTATTTTTTATTATATTAAAAAAATTAAAAAAGGCACGAAATCTCGTACTGGTACCTATTCAGCTCCAACTACTAAAGATTTCGACCGAGTCGGAATATTTCCGCAATCATAGAAAAGCCCTTCCTTTGCATCCTCAGCTCACTCAATTTGTTTGATTCTGCTATTTGCACGAGTGTTAATTTTTTATTTGCAATTGATGAGTTACGGCAATTTATATAGACCTGTTCGTTGTTCACGGCGGCGCCACTGATCTGCTGTGAGTAAGATGGCGGCGGCGGCGGCGAAGCTGAGGTGGCGCACGGTGTCGATTCTCCGACGGCTGCTAATGTGCGCTGCGTGCACGATAGCACTGGCTGCGCTCCTCTCCGTTAACATCCATCACGATGCTAAACTTCCCGGCGACGCTTCCTACAAGCTCCCCACGGTACCCCTCTCTCTCTGTCTCGCTATGCTATTTTTCTTCGCCATTCCATAGCGTTTCCGCCAACTCTACTAGTCTTCGTGATGCGAGTTAGCGTGTTAATTTCCAGTAAATATAGATTTTGGTGTGTGTTCTAGTTTGTTTTACGGGTTTTAATTTCTGAAAGTTGAGACTGAATCATATTTTAGGGCTTATTTATCTTTCCTTTGAAATTGCACAGCTGAAGTAACATTTAATCTAAATGCTATTGTAAAGCTTCTTGGGGTAAGAAACACAGCGCTCGTGACAACAATGTGTTTTTCCATGTTAAGCCGCTGCAATCATGATCATGACATTATTGTAATTCTTACCTTTACTGTGAAAGCAAAGGTGTATAGTATGGGAATGGTGTTTGAAGCTTCAGGATATGCATGAAAGGGCTCTCCGTGGCTGTACATAAGATGATTTCTGGATAGATAATTTTGTTGAACGAAACATTGAACGAGTTTCTGACTCCTTTACTCGAATCACTTTATTTCGTTTGTGGCATTTGTTTTCAATGGGTTGATGGTGTGATTTTTCAACTGTTGTAGCAGTACGAGAAAGGTTATCAGAAACTGAGCAAAGAGAGAAGCTGGACGCTAGAGTTTACTCGACCGCATTTGTTGAAAACTCACGTCACTAGTGATAAGGTTTTGTTCCATATTCTGTAATAAATGCATTAATGTCTTTGATCCGTTTGTTGTATAGTCACAGCGTGGGTGTTGATATGAGATAAAGGCCTCTTCTTTAACTACATATGTTGTTTGGTTGAACTCATAATAGTTTGGGTCTGCAATGGATGTTTCTCTCCCAAGCATATGACGTTGACATCTGATATTGATCCCTCATTTCTTATTTTCACTCAATCGTATTTGATAGTCGGGTGCTTCGAGTCGGAGCGTGAATGATGACAAGCTGTGGAAGGCACCGCCTAATAGAGATTATATTCCTTGCACTGAACCAAGTTTATCATACACACGTCAGTAACTTTTTTCTCTCGAATTACCATAATTTTTTTCTTTGATGCTTCTTTTGCATTTACTACAAAATTTACTTATTTTGATTTGTCCTATCTGTTTCCAGCTCCTCTGGAATCTCGTGGCTACCTGTTAGTGCATGCTAATGGTGGGCTTAATCAGATGAGGACTGGGGTCTCTCTCTCTCTCTCTCTCTCTCTCTCTCTCTCTCTCTCTCTCTCTCACACACACACACACACACACACTCTCTCTCTCTCTCTCGCTCTCTCGTTATGATTCTTGCCTGGACGTACACCCATGCATAGCATATATACAACATGTGCCGTGTTTTACAAGCTTCTTAATATCCTGGAGTTAAAGAACTTATTTTCTTTGCAGATTTGTGACATGGTTGCTGTGGCACATCTGATAAATGCGACACTTGTGATTCCGGAACTTGATAAACGCTCCCTTTGGCAAGATTCTAGGTAGGGTAGCGGTTAAATTCAACCATACAAGATCGTACATCTATGGAACTGCATTTTGTCTGATATTCATTTTTTAAAAAATTGCAGCAACTTCTCTGACATCTTTGATGAGGATCACTTCATAAATTCTTTGGTTAATGACATAAAAATTGTGAAAAAACTTCCCAAGGAATTGGCAACTGCCACCAGGGCAGTGAAGCATTTCAGAAGCTGGTCTGGTGTTGATTATTACCAGGAAGAGATAACCAAGTTGTGGGATGAATATAAGGTATGCTTGTCTAAGCTGAATTTCAGTTACTTTAATGTTTGTGAGTTCTTTTTCTTCCTCCTAAAATCCTAGTTTTCCCAGATCATTCGAGCTGCCAAATCAGATTCTCGATTAGCCAACAACAACCTTCCACCAGACATTCAAAAGCTGAGGTGCCGTGCATGCTATCAATCTCTTCGTTTTGCTCCTAAAATTGAGAGAATGGGAAAGGTATATTCTCACTTCAGTGAGACCTAATTGCATGTCCTCTGTTAAGTGCACATAATGCATTTGTCCGTAATATGACTTTGTAGTTGTTGGTGGACCGGATGAGGTCATACGGCCGCTATATTGCCTTGCATTTGCGGTTCGAAAAGGACATGCTTGCCTTCAGTGGTTGCACACATGATTTATCTCCAAATGAAGCTGAGGAGTTGAAGATAATCAGGTACTTCTTGTTCATACAAAGCCATCCGAGACGAGACCATCTTATCTTATTATTTATTTTGTCTTGAAATTAATAGAGAAAATACAACGTGGTGGAAAGTGAAAGATATTGATCCTGAGGAACAGAGGGCCAAGGGCTATTGTCCCTTAACTCCAAAGGAGGTTGGAATATTCCTTAGTGCTCTTGGTTTTCCTTCGACCACCCCAATATATATTGCTGCTGGAGAGATATATGGGGGTGAATCACGACTGGCTGATCTGCAATCTCGCTATCCAATACTAATGAACAAGGTAATTCTTATATTCGTTAGTTTTCTGATAATTAATTTTCTCCACTTCGATACTCAATCTGTGGATACACATACTCGCGTCTACTTTCAATCTTGTAGGAAAAATTAGCTTCGGTTGAGGAACTGGAGCCATTTGTTGATCATGCATCGCAGATGGCTGCACTTGACTATATTGTGTCTGTGGAAAGTGATATCTTCATCCCAACATACTCTGGCAACATGGCAAAGGCAGTTGAGGGCCATCGTCGTTTCCTTGGACATAGGAAGACCATATCCCCTGATAGGTTTATATAATTGTTGAATTTTTCATCTTAAGTCCTTTGATTATCTCACAAAAATTGCTAATTTCTCCGAGTATTCTTGCCCATCAGGAGAGAACTTGTTCGATTGTTTGATAAGATTGACCGAGGAACAATGAAAGAAGGCAAGAACCTCTCCAATCGTGTTACAGAAATTCACAAAAGAAGGTATCTATTTACCTTTCGTCAGATGGCTTAACTTGCCTGTACAATGCACCTCATTTATCGCTTGCTTGAAGTATATAAACGCGTTATTATCTCCATTTTCATCAGGCAAGGATCTCCAAGGAAAAGGAAAGGCCCAATCGCAGGCACGAAAGGAACAGATAGATTCCGCTCCGAAGAGGCGTTTTTTGTGAATCCTTTACCAGATTGTTTATGTCAGAAATCCTCGAATACTTCATTCTTTATTTAGTTAGTTGATGCGCACGAGATGCATATAAAAAAAAAAGAGTTCGAAAGCTACAATGGTATCATACCAACTTCACTTCTAATCAGCTTTTATATAAATATGATGGTAGAGAAATTTCAGATTCCATGGTGGAGTGGAGGAGAGAGATATAGAGATGTGTACGGAACAGATGAGCGATTCATCGATTCTACTTGTTTTACACATTAGAGGAAAAATTTCAGATGTTGGTCAATCTTTTTTTCCTTTTGTGTAACGTAGCACATTAGGCCTATTTTTTCACATTGTGTTCTTCCTTTCTGATAATATTATAGGATAGCCTATATCCGTTAGACTCGTCGTAATTTAATGGTGTGGTGTGAGATAGAGACCTCTCTACTTTATTTTAAAATGCCTTCCAATATTACGATTGAAGTACCTCAGGCTCAGCCAACGAGGGGATATTGGATTCAATTCAACGTTTTCAGTGTCACGGAGAAGACATCCATTCGGCCCAGAATTTCAACACAATAAGCCCAAATTACCAGCAAAGTAGGCCCTATAATCTAAACAGAAGGCCCAAACGAAACGTCGGCTGTGGACGATTATTGGTTATCAGAAATGAGTTATTAGTGTTATAAATTTGGAAATACTTTATCTTTTTATTTTACTTTATCTGGGTACATAACAAAAAAAATAAAAGTAGTGGAAATAATTATCATTCAAGAATGAGTGAGGTTTTGTCTCCTACGTATAGAGTTATAGCAAGCAGAGCATATTGACCACAAAATATATGCTGCTGCTGCAGAACAATAATACAGCATTAAAAAAGATAATAATTAGCTTCATTTGAGAGCCTATCACTCTTAACTAATATATATTCACGTAATAAGAACTAAGAAAAGGAACAAAGAGTTAGGACGGAGGACAGCAGCAAGAAGAAATGTCAATGCCAGCAACCTCCATAGCGTTGCACACCCACTGCGGCACATCTCCCTTTGGAAACTAAATTCCATTCCATTGCATGTATGAGCTATACTTATATATCGGGAAAACAAAATAAAAGCGAAAACTTTTATATGTCAGGAAAAAAAAAAGTACCATTTTCTGCAGAAACATGCACACGAACCTGCGGGAAAAGAAAAAAAGAGTAATTAGCATGAACCGACAAGTTAATTGAAAAAACAGTGTGTGTGTGTGCGTGTGTGTGCGTGATGCATTTTTCTGCAAAAAAAAAAACGTACTCTGGAAATCTGTTTTCAACGATAGAATAGTGTAAATCCCTGCTAAGCTGCAATAACAACGCAAATATGCTTCAATATGCCAAAGACAGACGCACTTCTTCTATAACAGATCATTCGTTAACGAGGACATTACCTTCATCATGTAAAACAAGTTGTGATAGGATAGGAGTTGAGATCCCATCGCATCTTTAGTGACGAGGCAGTGAATGTATGCTCTTGAGTAGTTTTTGCAGACCTGTACCAATCACAAGGCTAATAAATTAGAAAAGAGAAAAAGATGAGCATTTATAAAAAAAAAAAAAAACAAGCAAGGCAATAAACCGATACCATGCATTCACACGTAACATCAATTGGCCTGGTATCATCTGCCATGGACCTATGCTTGAGTTTTAGAACCCCCTGCCATAGAATGTATGTATAACTAAACGTTATATAACATACGGATAGACAAACTCATGGCCATGATGTAGATTAGAAACCAATTTTTACACATTTCCAAGAGGAGAAACTACCTCAGGCACCAATGCAGTTCCAAAGCGAGCAGTTCGTGTAGGGTAGACGCAATCGTACATGTCAGCACCTAACGCACTGCAAACCACGATATCTAAAGGATAGCCAACGCCCTGAGAAGTATTAGAAAAGACCACGTCGTAACTCATTACTGGAACACATGAACGATAGATGAATTGTGTTACCATAACATATCGTGGTTTATCCTCGGGTAGTGCAGCCGTACATTGGGCAACAACTCTCCAGAATGAATCTTTATCTTCCCCTCCTGCAAGACCACCAATAGCATAGCTGCAATGCGACAAAAGCAACGCAAATCTAATTACTTAGATTTGTTATTAGAGTGCAGCCACAAATTGACTTTGGGAATCAGAAAATTGTGATTTTGGCTGTCACTTAAGTCATCATACAATACTGATTATTTCATTAGCTTACTTCAAGAAAAACAGAAATGGACAGCAGCATAAATACTTGCAGGAAAGAGAATTTTATGTTATAGCACCTTCAAAGACAAGGTTAGAATTTTCCATTGAACAATGTCGAACATAACGATTTACACTACTCAGAAATGTAACGTTACCCTGGCAAATTTCGTTCGACTAAACCCTTCACGCATATATCCCTGTCATCCAACTTTAATCAGTAAACATTAAACAATAGGAACTAATTACGTTTAACTAGCACAAAAGTATGAAAGAAACGAGGTTTAAATTCGGAAAAACCTTAAAATTGGATCTAGGCCACCTTGCACAATGCCAAATAAATTCTGCTCATGGGGTCTCTTGTGTGCTGAGGCAACAGAACAAGCTGTGCTAATGAGTTGTTGAATATAACAGAAGCAATTGGACACACATGAAAAATTAAGTGAGCTCTAACCATGAAAAATCACCTGCAATACACCTATCTATCCATCTAAGAGTTCTATACATTGCCTCTTCAATCCGTGGGCCAGTAATGGTGGTCCTCACAACATCATCAAGGGCCATTATAATATCAGCCCCAATTCGATTCTGTAACATTTGGAGAAAGTAAACAAAAAGCCAGAGCGCCAATAAAAGGAAAGACACCTTTTGTAACATTCAATAGAATTCGCATTAAGTAAAAAATTGCGCAAGTGAGTTCCTATTGTCAAGCTATTCTAACTTCATCTCATTCTTCAGACCTACACAACTTTGTTAACCAATTTTTTATGCTATCCAATGTCTTACTAACAGAACAATCCAGCAAATGATTAACGAACGAGGAATTAAAAAGTTAAAATTGAGGAACCTTACTTGTATTTGTATTGATTCTTCTGGGGTGAGTAACATCGGTTTCCCATCAACAGGCGACTGAAATTTTCAAGATTGAATTCTTAGACAAAGGAAACTCTTATTTCAATCTCTTTGGCTGCCAGTAAAATCATACCAAAAAAAAAACTACGAACAAAATTAATGAGCCAGCAAATAATATGCAGGTTAGACATTATAATGATCAATAAATGAGTAGACATCTCAAAGAACCTGCAATGGTATAAAGTGGAACAGAGGATTATCTTAATATTTCTTAGGATTTTTCATTTTCTACATAGCACTCAAGATTTAATGCTATTGATCACTTACAACTTCATTCTATTCAATCATAAGGCATAAAATAAATCTGTCAAAAACTTTTAGGAATAACCGCATAAAGTGTGTTCCTTTCCATTGACTTACAAGATGGAGGCTTTTATACACTAACGAATACTACAGAATCCATGGCATAAAAAAAGAGCTTGTTCCATGTCAAAATGATAGTCAGAATACCTGAAATGTTACTCCTTTCTCAGTAATGTCAGCCAAATGCAGTAGGGAGACCTGCAAAATCGAGAGATAGTGTTCAAGTTACTAGCAAGTACAATACATCTTCAATGATATCACATCACCGAAGCAATTCAAGACATCTGATAGAAGGTAGAATGAACAAAACGTACATCACTCGTCAAATTTATGAAAAACATAAGACAAAAAATATAGATGATTACCATTTGAAAGCCACCTGAATCAGTAAGCAACGCCCTGGGCCAGTTCATAAACCTATGCAGCCCTCCTAATTCATCGATGAGTTCAGATGAGGGGCGGAGAGCCAAGTGGTATGTGTTCCCAAGAATAATTTGGCAACCAATTTCCTCAAGTTGGTTAGTTGTTAAACCTTTTATTGTCCCTGTTTCAGTGTGTTCGCAATCCACAGCAACAATATCAGTTAATTGAAATGTTGCATGAGCTTATTGACGAACGCAGATAAATAGAGTAGCGATGGGGTGCTACAAGGTAATATCAACGTGAAATTTATCACCATTCATCAGACACACAAATAACATCATGCATCAACGCTCAATGGTATTAGAAAAACGGAAAAGGTCAAACCTTGGGTACCAACAGGCATAAATAAAGGCGTCTGACAAGTAAAATGCGGAAGCGTAAGCTGCGCAGCACGGGCACGATTAAACCGTCCAAGAATCTAGTTCAAAATTGTGAAAGGAGAATATGTTCTTAAGCAACAATTCAGCAAGTGTAGGAAGTGCAGCTTGTGATATTAAGACAACCCAACATAGACTAAGATGCAATATTGCAAGTCCACTTAACAAACAGCAAGCATTCCTAAATAAGAGACAGATTAATAATCAACGAAAATTGCACAACCCAAAAGAAACGGAAAATGATGTTTCACATCCTCACAGTGATTGATGCAAGATGCAGGCAAATAGTGCAGCTAAATATACCTCAAAACGAAGAGCCATATGCTAGCACCTGTCAAAAGACAAGGATTGAGGAACCCTACGGCTGAGCTTCTCTCTCTCCCTCTCTCTCCGTCTCTCTCCCCGCCGAGGATTGAAGAACCCTACGGCTCAAATTTGGAACGAAGCGGCGGGAGGCTTGTGTCCTCGGTGGAGTTCGTTAGGTTTTTGACTATGAAATTCTATTTTATATTCAAACATTGTTTTCCTAGTTTTTCGTTAGGTATGCCTGTTCAATATATTACTTAACTATATTACTCAAAATAGAATATTTTCAACAATCTAATCTAACGTGAAATCGATTCTCATATATCGTATTTGTAGTAAGACATGATAACAAAATGGTAGGCTCGTAATATATATATATATATATTATTTATTGTGGCATTTTTTATACATTTACATATGTTTTAATTAAATGTATCAAATGATCTTTGGACATGTGTTGGCGCATCTCGTCATGCTCGGACATAATTAACTTCAATATAATTTGGGCGTGTGTGTGTCACCATGATATGTTTTGAATTTGATCACCTAAACCAACCTACGTTTCCCCCTTAATTATTGAATATCCTTATATATATTGCTATATATTTATATTGGGAAATAAATAACAAGTCGGCACCATCCACGTACTATTTTGATGGGAAAAAAGAGTATTGACACACTATTTCTCTAAGCGTCGGTAAAACCCTCATTTCTACGTTTTTATCAATAAATAAAGGCCAAATTGCATATAACCCCCATGTGGTTATAGCGAAAAGCGTATAAAACCCCTGTGCTTTTTTTATTACCCGAAACTCCCTCGTGGTTTTTATAACTCCGCACACGCTCCCTTTCCAGTCAAAGTAGGTTTAACAGTCAGAAAAAATGTTCAATTCCCATTTTAACCCTGTCAATTTAACTTTCACGACATGAAAAATCCCTTTCGCTGAGAGCGCGAAACCTAATTTCCAACCAAGTCTACAGAAGTGCGTCTGAGGGAAATATGGAGAATTCCTACTGCGATATCTACCTATGGATTGAAGGGAGGTTCGAATTGCTTCCTATGGTGAGGTATTTTGGGGGAATTAGGGTGTTATTCAGGGGTATTGATAAGGATAGATTTTTCCTGGGGACATTACATGATTTTTACACTAAAGCGGGGGGCAAGTGTACAAATGTTCAATTTAGCTACTGCATACCTGGTCAGAGCATGAATGAGGGTATTAGGAAGATAAAATCTGACAGTGATATTCGAGTCCTGATCAATGAGTATAGGAATGAGAGTGTCATTCATATTTTTGTGGAAGAGTTGCACGGTTTTATTGAGGCCACTGACAGCGAAGGTAGGATGATTTCTGATGCGAGTCTAGAGGTGCCACTCCTAACTTATCACATGCCTGAGGGTGAACCAGTTGAGAATGGGGCTGGTGGTGACAATGTGGGTGAGGGTCAACCAACTGAGAACGATGGCGAGACAGATAGTTTTATGGATTCTGTTAATTTTGAAGCCTTTCATCAGAATACAAGTAATGGAGCTGATGCAACAGAAAATGATGCAAATGTTGGCACTGACAATGATGCTGCAGAGTGTCAAAATGATACTGATGATGAGGCTGAAATAGATGCAGATGCTGATGGTCTCTTATCTTCTGCAACTGATTCGGAGGATGAGGATTATGTATTTGATGAAGACATGGAAGAAGATGAATCTGATCAGGAAGTCCAAACTAGACAAAGAAGACAACAACAATCTACCAGTAAGGAAGGAAGTAGTAATAGAAATCAAGATTGGTTCTCTGACAATGATGAAGAAGGTTATGAAGAGTTGGACAGGGCAGAAGAAGATGAAGCAGCAGCTCCCCAGCATCCAGAATGGGATGAGGCATCAGATATGGCTGAGACTGAGTTGACTATTGGGCTACGTTTCCCAAATAGAGAATCCTTCAAGACAGCTTTGAAAGATTGGGCTGTTAGGAGGGGTCTGGACCTGAAATTTCTGAAAAATGAAAAGATGAAGGTGACTGTTGTGTGTAAACATGGCTGTGAAAAATGAAAAGATGAAGGTGACTGTTGTGTGTAAACATCTACCCACTAGCTTGGGCTTTTGTTGAGATTGAAAAAGGAGAAACATGGGAATGGTTTCTGAATTTGCTGCTAAGGGATATTGGTACTGATCATGTGGCAAACCTTGCCTTCATAAGTGACAGGCAGAAGGGCTTAATTGAGGCAATATCCCAGCTTGCTCCATATTCTGAGCACAGGTTCTGCTTAAGACATATGTACAACAATTTCAAAGGCAGGTACAAGGGGCTGGAATTGAAGAAGCTGTTTTGGAAGGCAGCATCTACTTACAACTTGAACGAGCATAAGAATATCATGATGAAGATCCAGAGTGGCTATCCCCCCAAGGCAGATGATGAGAAATCACCTTATGAATGGTTGTCTGCGATCCCAGCTCATCAGTGGGCAAGAAGTCATTTTCCAACTACAACTAAGTGTGATGTGCTTGTGAATAACATCAGTGAGTGCTTCAATCATTTCATCTTGCCTGCAAGGGACTTGCCTATTATTGAGATGATGGAATGGATCAGGAAAAAATGTATGTCCAGAATTCAAACCAAAAGAGAAGGGATGCTGAAATGGGACAAACAGGTATGTCCCAACATCCTGAAGAAGGTTGCAAATGAAAGAAAGAAGAGTGCAAATTGCTTTGCTACCTGGGCAGGAGAAGAGGAGTTTGAGGTCATTTATTGGGAACAGAATCATGTGGTGCAATTAAATGAGAAGAGGTGCACATGTGGAATGTGGCAGATGGTTGGGTATCCATGCTGTCATGCTATTGCATGTTTAGACCTTCATCGCCGGGAGTATGAGCCCTACATTGATGCTATATTCAGCAAGGATGCATACATGAAGGTATATGAGCACCACATCTCACCAGTCCCTGGAATGCATGAGTTTGAAGTGTCTCCATTAGGTGCAGTGGCCCCACCAAATGTTAAAGTCAGAGCTGGAAGACCAAAAAAAAAAAGAAGACCTGATGCAAATGACCATAATCCAGTAGCAGTCTCAACTAGAAGAGGACTGAAGGTTACTTGTGCAATATGTTTGCAACAAGGACACAACCGCAGAAAATGTAGAAACCAACCACAAGCTCCAGGTACTTCTCCAGATTCTGCTCCTGCTGCACCAAAATTACAGGTTGTGCTCATAGTGCTTTGTTTTCTGTTGCAGGTTCTGCCCCAAATGCTCCATGTTCTGCTTCAGGATCTGCACCAAATGCTCCAGGTTCTGCCCCAAATGCTCCAGGTTCTGCCCCAAATGCTCCATGTTCTGCTCCAGGTTCAGCCCCAAATGCTCCAGGTTCTGCCCCAAATGCTCCATGTTCTGCTTCAGGATCTGCACCATATGCTCCATGTTCTGCTCCAGGTTCTGCCCCAAATGCTCCATGTTCTGCTTCAGAATCTGCACCAAATGCTCCAGGTTCTGCCCCAAATGCTCCATTTTCTGCTCCAGGTTCTGCCCCAAATGCTCCATGTTCTGCTTCAGGATCTGCACCAACTGCCCCAGCTTCTGCTCTAAATGATCCAATTGTTCCAAATGCTCAAACTGCTACTGCTCCACAATCTGCTCCAATTATCCCAACTCAGGTATATCATATTGTTTAGAACTTGTGGCTAACCATATCTAATCTCATTTAAAAACTATGCACAGGATTCCACCACAAGTCATAATAATGTTCCAAAGGCCCCAAGCAAGCATAAGGCATCATCTTCTACTTCCAAAGAGAAAGGGACAATCAACTGAGACTGGTAGTTCTAGGGCCTTCAAGAGATTGTGCAAACCAACAGCCTCAAGTTTGTTAAGAAGTGTGCCTTTTGCGTGCAAGCCAAGAACAGAAAATGCAAGACCACCAAAGGATGGATCCAAGAAAGGACATCCAAAAGACAAGGCGAATTGGTGATATGACATGTTTTGGTACTTCTTTTGAACTGTGTTATCAGATTGTGTGCATTTAGGTACTTCTTATGATGCTGCTATGACAATCAAACTGCTTTCTTTTGGCTTATTTTGTTATGACATGGTATTGGTACTTGTGATATGTTTGTGGTACTTTTGGTCGTTTTTGTTATGCAATTAGGTACTTTTAATGCTGTTAGTTTATGATTGAATTATGGTTTCAATCAGACAACATACCACAAAACACAACTGTAGAAATTAGACATGCAATTAGTGTAATGCTGCAATTGGGTACAATCAGACAGCTCCAAAAGTTCCAAAACAGCTCCATACAGACAAATCAGTTCTAATACAAGTTCAACTACATAGTTCAACTACCACTTAAGACGCCACAAACACTTACTACTTGAAGAACAAAACACAAACAAGCATCACAACAATGGCGAAGCTAATCTTCAACAGCTTTTCCATTTTTTCGATCGACTCAATTCTCTTCTCGAAGTCATCACATGTAGAAATCAAGTCGCCGATGTGCTGTGCGTGCATCCCACAACTGTCGACGGGCTGATGTCCCGTGTAAGTGTCGTATATAGGGGTGTCATCTTGAGCATTGCTACCGATCGGATTGAACCATGTGAAAAAATCACAAGAATTACCCTTGCAAATACAGAATAGTTTACCTTCGGTGGCTTTGGTAGGACCAACAACTTTAATCTCACAAGCTCTACCACATTTGCATTTGGGGATTTTGTATCTCAGCTCCCTCAATTCCCTTCTGACAGAATTCGTCGATGTAGAAGACATTCTACATGTTATATAATCCAAACATAAGGGGTTGAAAGAAGCATACATTAAACATAAGCGGATATGAACCACAACAGAAGCAATTGAAGCATACAAGCAACATAATCGGAGCACATGAACCACAACAGAACCTTTTGCAAATTTCGACTTCAGACCCAAACCAGAATAATCAAGTTAATTACCTAGACGAATCGCAGCAGAACCCTAATCAAAACAAGAACGAACCGCAACACCCAAAAATTGATACCCGTTGGAAGAACGAATCGAAACACCCAAAACAAAACCCTAATTTTGCAATAGAGCTAAATTCTGATGAAAAAAACATGAGGTTTAAGAAGACAGTGTTGGAGGTTATTTTGGACATTTACCGATGAAACCCGTTGCAAAAGCGAGTCACAGACGCATTTCAAGCGCGTGTAAGAGAATCTCGGGCCAAATTGCAGCCCGGGGGATACCGCGCTAAGTTTAGGAAACCACGAGGGAGTTTCGGGTAATAAAAAAAGCACAGGGGTTTTATACGCTTTTCGCTATAACCACATGGGGGTTATATGCAATTTAGCCATAAATAAATATGAGATGAAAAAAGGATTGTCGGAATATTTTCAACTTGGGAGCCTTTCATTTCAGGCTCCATCGAAAATTTCACTTAAGATTCAGGTCCTACCAGGAAAAAATTTGGTTTTAAGGACTCGATTTTTGCAGTACCACTCCATTATTCTGCAGTACTACTTCATTATTCTGAAATAACACAGCTAATCCGATACAGTTCATATAGACTTTATAACACTTTTTTTAAGTTTAGGTCCTTATCTCTAAATTTTATAGAAATTGGGTCCTTTAAAGAATAGTTTTTTCTGATATGATCCGAAACTTATTTTAAAACTTTAAAGGGGTCTGAATTCAAATTAACCCTTTAAACTTCTATTAAAATTAAACAAAGGCGTTCTCCTTGGGATTGACCAGACAATAATTTACCAAACGTCAAAGTCCTTTGCAATTTAGAAAAGCTTATTTTAAGTATTTATTTTAACCATTAGCGAAAATATCTTGTTCTTTATCATTAAAGTTGCCGTCTCTTACCACCGAAATCAATCCTCAACCACATAAATTTAACAAATAATAAACATGCCTTTCAATTTCATTAGGTCTTAGCATGCATACCATTTCCAAAGTATGGTCGGCGACTTCGTTTTGACATCCAATAAAGAAATGTTTACTACCTTTGCCCAAACAACTTCATTTTATTACTAGTGATGCCGTCGAAAATTGACCAACCGCGAAAATAGGTAGCGGCCTTTTCCCGTCTGAGTTTTCGCTGTGTGCGTGGCAGGAGACTGTTGAAACAGGGTGAATTTTGGGGGTTATTAGCCCTCTTGCCTTAGTCAAGAGGGTAATGCCGTTCAAGGTGGTGTAATCAAAAGGAAAAAGTGGCAGAGTAACGGTATTGAATGTGTAAAACGTACCTCATTAAGACGACGCCTGGCGGTATTTATAGATTCGATCGGAGTGGAACCGTCCTGAAGCGGTTATTACCCACGCTTAACTCATCGTGGCGGTTTCCTCCGTGTATAGCGCATCTTAGGCGACCACTTGCATGGTGGCGGTTGGGACCGAGTTCCGGTGCGGTAGTGATTGGGGTTGAGCTTCGGCCCTGGGCATGTTGCTGCTTAGGCGTGGTCATGACCCCGGGGTTTCCCCGAACGGGCCTACGCCAGACGGAGATTTCCTCAGGTCGGGGCCCCGGGGTTTATTCCCGGTTAGGGGTGGTCTTCCAGAGGTCGAGATATTGTCTTATGCTAAAGATGGTTAGGGGTATCCCCAGGTTGGGGGTACATTTCCTCAGGTCGGGATGCTCTGGGATTATATCATGGCGCAGTGGGCTTTTCCCTGGAGTCGGGACGCTGTCCTATCTTCGGCACGGTCGAGTGTTTTGCCGCGGTGGGGTGAAAACCCGAGGGTAACAATAGTCCCCCCTTCGAGTAGTCCAAAAGAGTATGTGAATTTTGGACGTTGTTCTAGTGGCGGCAAAATGCTCGAGTTGATGATGGGTCCTGGTCGGGCTTCAGTGAGGAGTCTTTTCGATTTCAGGCGGAATTTTCTTTGACTGGCTACCCGTTTTACTCTTACTGCCACGTGTCGCTTTTCCATTGAGTGGCTGCGATGGGACGTGTGGGCGGGAGTTCTGGCGCCTTTTCCCAGGGTCGACGAGGGCTATCGTGGCCCGTTGATCGTGGTCAGATCCAAGGGCCCGGATGTGTCTGCTGGGGCCTATATATACCCCATACTTCGCTTTCATTTCTTTCTTTATGCTGTTTAGCATTCCGAACTTGCCCGAGCTCACGGCCCTTCATAGCTTTCCTCTTCAGCTTTAGGTATTTGTAAGTTCTCTTCTCCTTTCTCCTTTATTCAATATGACTTCCCCTAATAGCGAAGGTAGTTTTGGGAGCCGTGGTTCTTCCTCGGGTAGTTCCACCTCGGGTAGTTCAGAGAGCGGTAGTTCGGGCAGGACTATTAGCGAAGGTAATGCTGGGGGCGAGGGCCCTTCGGGAAATAGGGAGATAGTGCTCCAACCCGAACCGGCGGCTCCCTTAGGTCGTCCCCTCCTAAACTTAGATCCCCCTCCCTTAGAAAAAGACTTCTCCGATGTCTATTCTTATCGTGTCGCGGCGAGGGAGTGGATTAAGAATACAGAGTCAATTCGGGAAAAGGCTGCGAAGCGGAAGGAGGTTAAAGATGGTGAGGAAGAGGAGGACGAGTTCCTTCGATGGCACGAGGTTAAGGTGTCTTCCTTTACTGAGGCCCAGATTCCCCGCTTGCGGGAGAAATCGGGTATGTCTAGCCAGTTCGAGGTTAGGGTGCCATCCTTGACCGATGTCGCGAGTGACCCTCCTGAAGGCTTCGGGACCTATTTCTTGGATCAAATAGACAGGGGGCTTCGATTCCCCCTTCCTCAATTTCTTGTAGATGTTTTTAGGTACTACGGGATATCCCCTGGTCAGTTAGCTCCTAACTCCTTCGGCCACCTTCTTTCATTGGCCGTTCTTTTGACTAGCTTCGGTTATTCCCCTTCTGTCCCTCTGATTAACTTCTTCTTGAGGGTCAGCAAAAGGGAAGAAGGGAAATTCTTCTTTTCCCCTTCTCCTCGATATTCCGACCTAATTCAAGGTCATCCCTCATCCCACAAAGGGTGGATGAGTAAATATTTCTTCCTTCGTTCTCCTGAAGGCAGCCCAGAAAACCAGCTGCTTCCTTTTTCTTGGGGGGATGATCTGGCCATTGCGCGTTCTCTTCCGCCAGATTCTGCGCGAGCCGAGTCTTTTTTGTCGAAAATTGGCGAAAGGCGTTTTTGGTTTCTGAGCTTATAAAAGACGACCTCCTATTTCTGTTCGGGTTTAGTGCCAAGGTGACCGAGGCGCCTGCTAATTTAGGTATACACCATCCCCGACCCTAGAAGGCCTAAAACCATCGTAGGGTAATAATACATAGTCTTATCGTTCTTCTCCTTTGTTTTGCAGCACATCGAATGGATATCGCCACTGTTGCTGCTTTGGCCTCCTCGGACGAGGAGAATGAGGTTCAGGTCGTCTCTCAGAATCCTCCTGCTTCTTCTTCCCGATCTCAAGGGAAAGGGAAGGCCCCCGCCCTTGCCTCAAAGTCCAAGAAGACTACCAGCAAGAGGCATGCAACCACTTCGGCGGGTACTTCACACAAAAAGCCCCGAACATCTCTGTCATCTCCGTCTCCAGCTTCGGGAGGACTGGTGGCCTTAGGCCGACCTAAACAGCCCCATTTCTTTGGTGAGACCAGCTCTGGTGAATGCTGGGAGTTCCTGAAGGGGTTCCCGAATGATGAGAACAAGCGAAGCTCTCGCAGTCTTTCCAACCCGGAAATACGGGATGCTATTTCCGCTACCCTCGGGCAGGTAGGCTTTAGTGTATCTGTTGTTTCTGTGATTCATACCGTTTATGACTTTGCTATGTCTTTTTGCATTCAGGGCCTGGTGCTTGTCTCTGATGCCATGAAGCGTTGGGTGTACCTCTCCGGGGGCTGCGAGGCTTTGGAGAAAAAGGTCGAAGCCATGGAAGAGGAAAAGGCTTCGGGCAAGCGCCGAGAAGAACTTCTTCAGAAGCAATTGGAAGAGGTGAGGCAACAGCTTTCCAAAGCGGAGGACGAGAAGAAACGGTCCGATGAGATTCGTGCCGACGTGGAGGCAGTCCGTCGATCCTTGGAGAAGCAGATGGTCGAGGACCATTACTCGAAGAAGGACTTCGCGAAGGGGATGCGCCAATTCTTCAAATATGGCTTCTATGGATGCCTCTCCCAGCTTCGAGAGAATGGATATGACCGTTCTGCTCACCCCTTCAGCTTCCTGGACGTCAGCCACGCCTTACGCGCCGCTCCCGAGGGTGGTTATAAACCTGAGCCCCGGGTCGAGGTCCCTCTTCCCAAAGCACCGACTCCACCTCGTGTGGAAGAAATGGCTGAGGAGCTCGAGGCTGAAGAAACCAGGGCTGATGTGGGGAAAGAGGGCCGTGAAGATGCCGACGAGGATGCTGAAGACGTTGGAACCCCGAGGGGTGACGTTGAGATTGAGGATGTCGCCGGGGAGCCTCTGAAGGAGGGCGAAGTCGGGAAGGATGTTGAAGGGGAGGCCAGCGGGGAAGGCGAACAGGCCGTGTCGGCCGATTGAAGATCTTTCTTTTTTGTTTTTCTTGCTTGTGATATCTGAAGACCTTATTATATATGCATACATATTTGTCTTCTCTTTTGTGTATTGGACATAGCCCTTCGGGGCATAATATCTTTATGTTTATTCTTTAGACACTTCTTTATTTCTCCTGTTCTTATCCCAAGCTTCGCATATTCGGGGCCATACCCATATTCAAATTACCTTGGATCGGGCAACTTGTTCCCTCCCCGAGTTGGTGATGGTGTTAGTCAATCATAGTCCGAACTTGTAGGTTTTCCAGTCTTAAGTCGCCCGGGAATTTAGCAACAGCCACTCTAAGCTTCGGTCTTCTTTAGGTCCGAGAATTTCGTGGACTCAGCCAAATTTAAACGTTGTTTATGATAACGCCCTTTCAATTCGAATTACCTGACTTTCCGCTCACACCAGGGATCCCCTACATGTATATATATGGGGTGTCTCTTAGCCCTTCAAAGTCATCTGTTTTCGTATTTCTTCCTATTCCGGTATTCTCTCATTTCCTTTCCTTGATGTTCTTATGGCTTCGTTTGCTAAGGGAAAAGACGTCGTTGGGGCCTCGTCTATGGCCGGGGGCAACTTTTTCGACCTAGATGCCACTCCTGAGTCTTTTTATGGTACAAGCGTTCAGCAAGACCCCGCCATCGGAGTGAAAACTCCACTTCCCAGTGGAGACGGCGATGATAAGAACTACCGTCGAGACCTAGCCAAATGGTCCGCTGAGGCGGAGGAAGTTCGTACTAGGGCTAATCTTCCGTGGCATCGGGCTAAGGTTTCCACCTTCAGCCCTTCGTCTCTGGGGGAGTACCTAGAAAAGGCCCGAGTTCCCTCTGATTATGAAGTCTTGTTGCCCGGTCCTTTGCAAGTGGCTTCGGCCCCTCCTTATGGTTACCTTACCTTTTATACTGATCAGATAGATATGGGTCTTAAGTTCCCCGTCCCCTCCTTTCTTCTGGATCTGTGCGAGGCTTTAGATATATCCCCTGGCCAGATATTCCCAAATTCTTGCAGTTTGTTACTGGCTTTAGCCGCGGTTGCAAGGTTGGTGGGCTTTCCTATTTCCCCTAAGTTATTTATCAGCTTCTTCCGTATCTGTGAGAGAGATGCCGACAAGCTGGCCTTCGTTCCTTCCGCGGAGGTCTTTTACGACAATTTTACTGCCACCAAGGGATGGATGAACAAGTTCTTTTTCGTACGCCCTTCGTCTCAGCATCGGGACCGCCGATTTGTATTGTTGCGTTGGAGGGAGCGGTGTCAAATTCCCAACGAATATCCCGATCTCTTGCGACAGTTTCTGGGTCAGGTCGGGGACCGTCGCTTTTCCGTGCAGGAGTTGGTGTCGGGTGTACCTCCAGAGGCGGTTATCTTCTCGCGTGCTACAGGTTCATTGATCCCTTTATTATGGTGTTGGTCTTTTCGTCCTTAATCGATTTCCTTTGTGGACAGGCGACGAACTGGATTCAACCCCCATTGTGATGTCTCGGGCTCCGAGCACTCGGAGTCGGGCTTTTGGCGAGGGCTCCACCTCCCGTCGGCTGGTAGACAATGATGCCCGAGGCGGGTCGCCCACCCCCAGAGCTGTTGAGATGGGACGGTCCAAGCGTGTAAAACCATCTTCTCCACCTCTCCAGGCCATGGGTCCTGCCCCCCGTCCTCACTTTCTATTAGAAAGGGATGGAGATGCGGCCTTGTCTTATATGCTAAATTTCCTTACCCCTGAGGAGAAGAGTTTCGCTAAGGATTTATCCGATGGCTGCTTTTGGAAGGAATGGGCTTTGGCCCTAAGTCAGGTACGACGACTATATTTTCAGTCCTAGGCGAATTTATTCATGACAATTTGTCTTTGGCTCTAGGCGTATTCCTTGTCCTGCGAAGGAGCTCGACGGTACCGCATTCAGCAGAGAATGACGGATTCAGCTCGAAACTGCAACGTGGAGATGACTATGAAGGTTAGTGAGGAAGCCCAAGAAGTGGGTCGATTGAAGAATTTATTGGCCAGGGCCAAGTTCGAGGTCGGCAAACTCCGCCAAGAACTCCACTCGGAGAGGGAAATTCGCCGCCATCGGGAGCTTCAGGGTAATGAAAAATTGGTCCCTGTCGAGAAGGTGTCTGAGGCCGCCAACTTATACTTCAATTTCGGATTCCAAGGATGCCTGTCCCAAATCAGAGCTAATGGTTTTCCGGAGAATGCCCACCCGTTCGATTTCCTGGATCCGGAGGCAGCATTCATGGCTTTGGCGCCCCGGCATTCACCTCCAAAGTCGGCAAAAGCGAAGGATCTCTGGGATGAGTTCGAGTTAGGCGAAGGCAGTGACCTCTTAAAGAGAAGTGGTCCCGCTGGGGAAGACTAGCTGTGTCGGGGTCTTTAGCTTCCTGTTTTGCTTTTTAGGTGTCTTGTTTGAGTTTTTATTATTTTCCCGCTTCCTTGTCTGTCCTGTCGACCTCGATTATATTCGTGGCGTATTTATGAATAAAAAGGGATTCACACCCTCTGGTTTCAATTTTGTTTGCTTCCTCGTATTCAATATCATTTTTGGTATCGTTCCCCTCGATAACATTAAGAATTCGATTCACAATAATGGAAAAGTCCCCTGCCCGGGGTCAGAGGCGTCCCCCTAGACCCTGGGAAGGTAGTGAGCTGCCTCTCGCAGAGGGATTCAGTGTGCGCAATGTCTTCTCTTCTCTTGGGGAAGATTTCAGCCTCTCGCAGAGGGATACAGTGTGCGCGACGTTCCCGAAGGGAACGGTGAGCTGCCTCTCGCAGAGGGATTCAGTGTGCGCAATGTCTTCTCTTCCCTTGGGGAAGATTTCAGCCTCTCGCAGAGGGATACAGTGTGCGCGACGTTCCCGAAGGGAACAGTGAGCTGCCTCTCGCAGAGGGATTCAGTGTGCGCAATGTCTTCTCTTCCCTTGGGGAAGATTTCAGCCTCTCGCAGAGGGATACAGTGTGCGCGACGTTCCCGAAGGGAACAGTGAGCTGCCTCTCGCAGAGGGATTCAGTGTGCGCAATGTCTTCTCTTCCCTTGGGGAAGATTTCAGCCTCTCGTAGAGGGATACAGTGTGCGCGTTCGGTTTTTGCCTCGAAAGGCGGAGTCGAGCCTTAGGGGCTATTTCTCTTAGGGCATAAATCTTCTACCCGGGTCTTCGTGTCTTTAAATTGTTCTAAGTTTTCGTCCGAAGGGTCCTCGTATGGAATGGAAAAAGGGAAATTGCATTAATAGTAATGTCTTAACTTACTTACACCCAAGTAATAAGAAAGCAATCTTGGATGAGCGATACCAGAAACTTAATAAAGAGATATAAGCATGCATAATGAGGGCACTCCCCTCTAAGGGTAATATTTCCGAAGCTTGCGAGCGTTCCAAGGTCGGTCGAGTTGCTTCCCTTCTGTGTCTTCAAGATAGTAGGAGGCTTCCCCCGCCTTCTTGGTAATGCAGTAAGGACCTTCGAACTTCGGCTCCAATTTCTTCCGTCCTTCCTGGTTGAGGATCTCCTTCATCACTAGGTCTCCCACTTCATACCTTTTGCTCCGGACTCGGCGGTTATAGGACTTACTCATCCTTCTCTGATAAGCGACCATCCTCAGGGTGGCTTTTTCCCTTCCTTCCTCGACCAGATCGAGGTCTTCAGCTCGAAGTCGAGTATTATCTTCGGGGTATGTCAGGATCCTTGGGCTTTCCATTCCAATCTCGGCGGGCAGAACCGCTTCGCTTCCGTAGACTAAGCTGAAGGGCGTTTCGCCTGTTCCCTCCCGAGGGGTAGTTCGATATGACCAAAGGACGCTTTGGAGCTCGTTGAACCAAGATTTATCCAGGCCTTCCAGTCGGGTCTTCAATCCTTGGACGATGGTACGATTGATGACTTCCACTTGGCCATTGCTCTGCGGGTATGCTACCGAGGTGAAGATTTGTTCTATTGCGAGCTGCTCGCACCATTCCCTGAGTTTCTTTCCACTGAATTGTCTTCCGTTATCTGAGATTAGCCTTCTAGGAATCCCATATCGGCAGATTATGTTTTTCCATATGAAAGCCATGATGGCTGCCTCGGTGATTTTCGTCATGGCTTCGGCTTCCACCCACTTCGAGAAGTAATCAACGGCTACCAGTAGGAATTTCTTTTGAGCTACGTTCCCCAAGAAGGGACCGACGATATCTAGGCCCCACTGATCGAAGGGGCAGGGAGAAGTTACCGACTTCATAACCTCCGCGGGAAGTCTCTGTAGATTGGCGTGCTTTTGGCAATTGATGCATCCCCGAACTACCTTCACCGCGTCTCCTTTCATCGTCGCCCAAAAGAAACCGGCGAGGAGTGCTTTCCTTGTCAGTGCCCTACTCCCGATGTGACTTCCACAGATACCTTCATGGATCTCTCGAAGGACATATTCGCCCTCTTCCTTCGATATACATCGTAACAATGGCCCGGCGTAAGATCTTTTGAACAAGATTTTATCCATCAGAGTAAAGCGTTGGACCCTCCTCAGGAGTTTTCGGGCTAAGGCTTTATCCTCGGGTAAGAGCTGGCAACTCAGGTATTGGTATATCTCGTATCTCCAATCCCCTGAGGGAATGTCTAGGTCGGGCATGATCTGATCTTCAACCTGCCAAATGGTCAGGTTCTCCCCTTTTTCCTCTGGGACCCCTATGGCACTTGCCCATTTAGCTATCTGATCTGCCTTCTCATTTTCTGCTCGAGTTACGTAGACGATCTTGAGTTCCTCGAAGCCACCTTTGATTTCTTCGAAGGCCTTGACATATTTCTCTAGGTTTTCTCCCCTAACTGCAAAGTTTCCTCCTAGTTGCTGAACGACGAGTTGAGAATCCGAGTGTACTGTTAAGCGAGCGATTCCCATCCGGCGTGCTGCTCGTAGTCCTGCGAGTAATGCTTCGTACTCTGTTTCGTTGTTTGATGCCTTGAAGCCCAGCCTAAGGGCTAAGTTGGTTTCCTCTCCCCATGGGGATATAAGCAGTATCCCGACCCCATTTCCTGTGCTACATGAAGATCCGTCCACGAACATTTTCCACATCTCGTCTGGAAAATCTCCGACTAGTTCCACCATGAAATCTGCCAGTGCCTGAGCCTTGATCGCAGTTCTGGGTCTATATTGGATGTCATACTCCCCTAGCTCCGTCACCCATTTTACGGCCCTACCCGATATGTCAGGTCGGGTGGCTATCTTTCCGATTGGTTGGTTAGTTAACACTACTATCGGGTGCGACAGGAAATATGGGCGCAGTTTTCGGGCGGTGACAAGTAGGGCCAGTAATAATTTCTCGCAATTGGTGTACCTTGTCTCGGCGCCTTTTAGTACGTGGCTCACGAAGTAAATTGGCTTCTGTACTCTTTCCTCTTCCCGGATCAATACCGAACTGACAGCTCGGGGCGTGGCCGCCAGGTAGATCGTCAATTCCTCTTCAGGTAAGGGCTTGTTGAGTGTCGGGAGTTCTGTCAAGTATTCTTTTAGGTCCTGAAATGCTTTCTCACATTCGGGCGTCCATTCGAAGTCTTTGACTTTGCGCAGAACTTTGAAGAAGGGCAAACTCCGGTCTGCGGATCGGGATATGAAGCGAGAAAGGGCTGTTATGCGGCCCGTCAATCTTTGCACTTCGTTCAGGTTCTTAGGGGAGGCCATCTCCATCAACGCCTTGACCTTCTCGGGATTGGCTTCAATTCCTCTTCTTGTCACCATATACCCCAGGAACTTTCCCGACTTGACACCAAAGGTGCACTTGCTGGGATTCATCTTGAGGTTATACCTTCGGGAGGTCGAGAAAGTTTCTTGCACATCTGCCAGGAAACAGCCTTGTTCTCGGGACTTTATCAGTATGTCGTCCACGTATACTTCCACGTTCCTTCCTATCTGGTCCTTAAAGATCCTGTCCATTAGCCTTTGGTATGTAGCGCCGGCGTTCTTTAATCCGAAGGGCATGACGGTGTAGCAAAATGTTCCCCGAGCCGTGATGAAGCTTGTCTTCTCTTGGTCTTCTTCGGCTAAGAGTATCTGATTGTATCCTTGGAAGGCGTCAAGGAAACAAAGCAACTCGTGTCCCGAGGTGGAGTCTACAAGCTGGTCGATTCGGGGTAAGGGGTAGCAGTCCTTCGGACATGCCTCGTTCAGATTCCTGAAATCCACGCACATGCGCCATTTGCCTGAGAACTTTGGGACGAGAACCACGTTCGAGAGCCAGGTGGGGAATTGGACCTCTCGAATATGCCCCGCCTCTAGCAGTTCCTCTACTTGTCGTTTGACCTCGACGTCTTTCTCTGAACTGAGATACCTTCTTTTCTGAAAAACAGGTCGGGTGGTCCGAGAGACATTAAGCTTGTGTTCAATTATTCCTCTGTCGATCCCTACCATATCCTTGGTCGCCCAAGCGAACACATCCGAGTTTCCTTTCAGTAGCTTGATGAGGTCCTCCTTCAGGTCCTGAGGTAAATCTTTAGAAATTCTGACCTTTCCTTCTGGTGGTTTGATCACCACTTCTTCTATTTCTTCCTCTATTGTCTTCTGTTGGGTTGTCCCAATGTTGTATAAGGTTTCTCTTCCCCTCGGGTAGTCTCCACTTCTTATCTTCGACGATTTGATTTCTACTCGAACTTCTTCAACATAGCACTTCCTAGCCGTCACGCGGTCTCCCAACACTTCTCCCACTTGGTCTCCTACTGGGAATTTGATTTTCTGGTGTAGTGCCGAGGCGACCGCTGTGAAGGAGGTCAACGCGGGCCTTCCCAGGATAATGTTGTAAGGGCTAGATCCGTTGATGACCATGAAAGGCGCTATCCTTGTCTTGCTCAATTTTCCTTCGCCCAGGGTGAGCGGGAGATGTAGGATCCCCACTGCTTCAACACAATGTCCCGTAAAACCGAAGAGGGCGGTCTCTACTTTATCCATGGGGTAAGATCCCAAGTCCATTTGATCCAACGCCCTTTTATAGATTATGTTGACGGAGCTTCCATTGTCGACGAAGACTCTCCCGACATCATGATTGGCGACCTCGGCCCTGATCACCAGGGCGTCTTCATGGGAGTCCTCCCCTCCATGAAAATCCTCTGGTTCGAAGCTAATCGCTGGTCCGGACTTTTTGCTTCCCACTTTAACTTCGTAATTCTCTAGGCGTCTGACCCCAGCTTTCCTCGCTCTGTTAGAGTCTCCCCCAGTAGGTCCTCCTGAAATTATGTTAACCTGCCGGGGTGGTAACCTCTGTTCGGGGGACTTTCGTTGTTCCCGATTGTCCTGGCGTCCACGGGCGTCCTCCTCTTCTTTCCTTTGACCTCTTCTTTCTTCCCTCTCTGGTGTCCTCCCTTGTCTTTCTTTCCGGTTAGGGGCTTGATTATTTGGTCGGGGGTTGAAGCGGTTTCCGGCTCCTGGGTATCTAGGTTTGGTCCCGAACCCGCCGGACCCGCCTTCCCCTCCTGTCAGCTTCGCCCGTGCTTCGGGATTGGATGCGATCAATTTGTCCAACTCGCGACCCAATTGGAAACAGCCTTCCGTAGTGTGTCCGTATTCATGGTGGTAGTTACAGTAGGTGTCAGACATTGGCCTCTTGGGGTTGTCGTCGATGTAGGGTGGTCTGCGTAGGAAGTCGTACTCATCACATATTTCCAATGCTCGGACTTTGTTAACCCGCATCCTAGGGTAATCCGCCCGCGGCATAGTTGGGATCGGGACGGGGCGATCGTCTCTTCGGGGAGGAGGCCTATGACCCTGATCCCTAGGCGGGCTCCTTCTACGATCCCGAGGCGGGCTCTTCTTTTTTTTGTACTCAGGTTCTCTGGCTTGAGATTCTTCAACTCGGACGTACTTTTCCACTCGGGTCACCAGTTCTTCCACTGTCGTCGGGTACTTCTTGACTAAAGATCTGAACAGCTCCCCATCTCGAAGGCCGTGATGGAAGGCCCCGATGAGTAGTTCGGGTGCGGCGTTGGGTACCTCCATCTTTATCTGGTTGAACCGCCGAAGATAACCTCGCAGGCTTTCCCCCTCGATTTGCCTGATATTCAGCAGTTTCACGGCGGAGGAGGGACGCCTTCGGCTACTCGAGAAATGCTTCAAGAAAAGGCTAGTCAGATCTTGGAAACTCTTAATCCCTCCTGTAGGTAATAGTGCAAACCATTGTTGGGCTCCTTTAGTTAACGTCGTGACAAAAAGGCGGCATTTGACAGCGTCGTTTAGTTGGTATAATGCTGCGTTCCCTTCGAAAGCGGCGAGGTGCTCCTCAGGGGGCCCAGTTCCGTCGTATTTCCCCATCTCGAAAGTGCGGAAGTGCCCTGGCAGAGGGGCTGCTAAGACGTCGGGTGAGAATGGAGAAGCGCGGGGAACCAGCGGCGCTTCTGGTGGATTTGCTAAGTCCTTGAGCTTACGGATCTCCTCCTTCAGGTCTTCCAGTTCGGCTTCTCGTTGCCTTGCTCGTCTCTTTTTATTCTCGCGTACCTCCCTTAACTCTGAAGCCAATGTTCGGTTTTCGTCTTCTTGCTCAACTGCGTCGGATGATGCTTCATGCTCTCCATTGGGTCCTGGCTGGTGATTTTCTTCCTCGTTTTGCCCAGGCGGGCGGTTCTCTCCTCCGTTTTGTCCGGGTTGGCGGTTTTCTCTCCCAGTCTGTCCAGGTGGACGGTTATCTCTTCCGTTCTGTCTGGGTGGGCGATTTCCTCGATTCCTCTCCGCCATGAGTATCCCCACGTCAGTTGCTATCCTCCTCATTTCTTGCATCGTTTCAACCATCACCCCAGCGATTTCGGACAGGGTCGGCCCGTTACCATTGGGCGGTGCTTGGTCGTTTTCGACAGTCACCATATTAAATTTCTACTAGAGAGAAACTATAGTTTCCCACAGACGGCGCCAAATTGATGCCGTCGAAAATTGACCAACCGCGAAAATAAGGTAGCGGCCTTTTCCCGTCTGAGTTTTCGCTGTGTGCGTGGCAGGAGACTGTTGAAACAGGGTGAATTTTGGGGGTTATTAGCCCTCTTGCCTTAGTCAAGAGGGTAATGCCGTTCAAGGTGGTGTAATCAAAAGGAAAAAGTGGCAGAGTAACGGTATTGAATGTGTAAAACGTACCTCATTAAGACGACGCCTGGCGGTATTTATAGATTCGATCGGAGTGGAACCGTCCTGAAGCGGTTATTACCCACGCTTAACTCATCGTGGCGGTTTCCTCCGTGTATAGCGCATCTTAGGCGACCACTTGCATGGTGGCGGTTGGGACCGAGTTCCGGTGCGGTAGTGATTGGGGTTGAGCTTCGGCCCTGGGCATGTTGCTGCTTAGGCGTGGTCATGACCCCGGGGTTTCCCCGAACGGGCCTACGCCAGACGGAGATTTCCTCAGATCGGGGCCCCGGGGTTTATTCCCGGTTAGGGGTGGTCTTCCAGAGGTCGAGATATTGTCTTATGCTAAAGATGGTTAGGGGTATCCCCAGGTTGGGGGTACATTTCCTCAGGTCGGGATGCTCTGGGATTATATCATGGCGCAGTGGGCTTTTCCCTGGAGTCGGGACGCTGTCCTATCTTCGGCACGGTCGAGTGTTTTGCCGCGGTGGGGTGAAAACCCGAGGGTAACAACTAGTATTGTTGGAATGTATATCTATAGTTATACAAAAATTTATAAAATCTTAAATCAAAAGTTAAATCAAAAGTGTATGGCCATTGTTTTCATAAGGTCGATATAGCCTGCAATCGTCATCAATCTTTATTTGGCCCCCCAAAGGGCACTAGTAGCCGTCCAATGTGTCGTTGTTCAACGCTATCAATGAAATATTTATATGTATATATATAAATATGGTAAAAGAAGTTTTTTACTGGAGAAGAAGCTTCATTAGATTAGCACGCTGATTGAGTATGATTGGTTATCTTACAAAAATTAAATGAGATCTTAACTTAGCAACAACTCAATAGACTTTCTAGTAATTAATTGTAAATTGTAATCATATCATATTAGATTAATTCAATTAAAGATTTTATTGGTGGGTGAGCAGCCAAAGCACTTGGCCGAACATCATTAATGGCTTGCACAGAATACACTATCTTTCCTTGTCTGGGCTTTCCGCCCAATGACGTCAACACACATTTCACCCAATAATTCACATTTTTTTTATTATTTTTTCTTAAATCACCTTTTTTTTTCTAATATTTCCGTACGTAGTATAGATGTACATATATAAGAGAGTCCTGAAGGAGATGAACTCTCGTCAAGCTCGGCGAATTCGATAGTTCATCGTTCTCTCTCTTTCGAACATCTAATTATCTGTCGATCGATCGATCGATTCGCTCGTCGATCTGATACCAAAAAGAAGTAACTATGACGAAGGTATTCCCAAACGGATCAAGCGCGGTAGTTTCGATCGGAGAAAAGTCGTCATCGTCGACGTGTGATGACTCCTGCGGAATCGACCGTACTGATTCTTCGACCGTAGCGCTCACAGTGTGGAAGAAGTCGTTGCTCTTCAATTGCGACGGTTTCACGGTGTTTGACTCCGTCGGCAATCTCGTGTTCAGAGTCGACAACTACATGTCTCGCCACAAGGGCGAGATCCTTCTTATGGACGCTTCAGGCAATTGTCTCCTCACGATTAGGCGAAAGGTATAATCTTAAAAGCTACTATCTGTTACAGTTCTTTCGATTTTTGCTTTAGGATCGAATCGATGCTGTGCATATCTGTTGCTGAAACCCTAGGGAATTTATTTTGTCTGCAATTGTATATCGGTCCATGGAAAACTGCCCTCCAGTTTTACGGAAAGAAATTACATTTGTAAAAAATTTCGTCAGAAAACTTTTGCTTACTTGATATTTGATATCACTCGATGCAGAAGTTGAGCCTTAAGGATACATGGACAGTGTACGAAGGCGAGACATGCGAGAACCCGATATTCTCAGTACGCAAAAACATGAATCTGCTCAACACAAAGTGTTTGGCTCATGTAAACTCAGCCCGCAGAGAACACGATAGACGCCTATACGAAATCGAGGGTTCATACTCGCGACGAAGTTGCGTGATGTACGACTCAAAGAAGAGACAAGCGGTGGCAGAAATCAAGAGGAAGGAAGCCTCCATCAAAGGAGTAGCTTTTGGATTCGATGTCTTCACGCTTATCGTACAGCCCTGTTTCGATTCAGCTCTGGCGATGGCTCTAGTAATCCTCCTCGATCAGATGTTCGGGTCCTTTTCTTATTCGTCTTCGGGGCGTAGACTTCTCTAGTACAGAATCATTTCTGTGAGCCCGCAGCGTACTTTTTTATATCGCATGCGAGTGCTCTGTTTATGTGTCTCTTGTTCTCTTGGAAAGATTGGAGCTTTTGGTCTTTTGGTTTTTGATAAAAGACCACAAGCTATTTAGTTGTATTTCTCCTCTTCCATGTATAGATTCGAAAATACACTTAGGTGCTGAACAGAGCGTATGCATCACTGATTAGTCCAGTCAGTGGCCGCTGCTTTATTACACACAATAATAAACCTTATATCACTGATTAATACAGTACAGATCCTTCCTCTTGCTATTATTGTCTTCACGATCTGTTGCTTAGTTTTCTTTTCTTTATAATGGTATTTATATTCCTCAATGAAAACCCAGAGAGAGAGAGAGAGAGGGAATTTAGATGAAATCGAGACATAATATCTCTCTTCTTTGTAAGCGAATGTTTCTATGTGAATAGTTTGCATCGTCCTGAACGAACGACGACCCATTTCATTAAATTACTGCCGGCCGCAGCCGTTGGTACCGTTGTCGTTAGTTTCGATTCGTAGGAATTGTTCCTCTCTTCGTTTGAATCGATAGACACACACACATACATATATATATATATATATATGTGTGTGTGTTATCGATTCGATAAGCTCAGCTCCCTCAATGGATCTCAAGAACAAGGTCGAAGAAGACGATTCCACTACGCTCGTCGAGCTGCGTTCGGCCCGCGCCGACCTCGAAACCTTCCTCACAGGATGCAAAACCATCGGTTCAACCTTGGACAAAACCGACGAAAGATTCAAATCCATCGAGGAGACCCTCAGCGCAGCCGCCCAAACAACGGCCCCACTCCAAACCCTCTCCATCTCAATTAAAGCCCTCGCCTCGAGGATAAACCGAGCCGTATCTCCAGCCCTAACCCTCATCGACAGCTTCAGGCAATACGAATCCGTACAGAGTAAGCTCCTCGACATAGCCTCGAACCTCGAATCCAACGAAGAGAAGAAGACTTGTTCGAAAAAGCGACTGAAAGAACTGATCAAGTACTTGGACTGCGTCGACAACCTCCACGACGTCATAGAGTCCATCGGCTGAGACAGCGAGCCCGCCGTCCTCAAGCTCCAAGAAGTGGTGGAGTACATGAGCCGAACCAAGGCCACCGACCACTACAGAGCCGAGCGCCTCATGGAGACGCTCGTCACCCTAAAAGCCTTGCACGACGCCGAAATGGACTCCATGAGGTTCGACGGGCTTTTCGACGAGGCCCTTCTGAATCTCCAGGACGAGCTCGAAGGGCTTTTGAGGAACCTCAGGCATAGGAATATCGGCGATCAAGAAGAAGAAGACGGAAGCATCGTCGAGTTGGGGAGCGATTTGGAGATCGACGTTGTTAGGAGGATCGCCGAAACCCTAGCGGGCAACGACTGCCTGGACATATGCATCGACATATACGTCAAGATTAGGTACCGGAGGGCGGCCAAGGCGCTGATGAGGCTGAGCCCGGACTACCTCAAGACGTACGCGCCCGAGGAGATCAACGCCCTCGACTGGGCCGTCCTCGAGTCGGCGATATCCCTTTGGGTCCGACACTTCGAGCTGGCCGTGCGGACCGTGTTCGTGGCCGAGAAGGAGCTGTGCGGGCGAGTCCTGGGGAACGTGATGGGCGGCTCGGTCTGGCCCGAGTGCTTCGTCAAGGTGGCCGACAAGATCATGGCCGTCTTCTTCAGGTTCGGCGAGGGCGTGGCGAGGAGCGGAAAGGAGCCGCAGAAGCTCTTCAAGCTTCTAGAAATGCTGGCCTCCCTCGAGAACCTCAGGCCCGACTTCTCCGAGGTCTTCTCCGGCGAGTCGGGCGCCGATATTTGCCTCAGGTTTCGGGAACTCGAGAAGCTACTCGTCCACGCGTCGACCCGTGTCTTCTGGGGATTCGGGCTGCAGATAGAAGGGACGACGGGCCACCCACCCCGGGACGGGTTGGTGCCGAAGCTCGTTCGGTACGCCGTCAACTACCTGAAGAATTTGGTCGCGGATCCTTACGGCGGGTCGATGGGTCGGGCCTTGAGGACGGAGCGGGCTTGGAAGACGGGGGAGGCGCGGGACGACCGCGAGCTGCTGAGGGACGCGGTGGCGAACGTCATGGAGGCGGTGCAGAGGAGCATCGAGGCGAGCAGGTCGAGGTGCAGGGATAGGGTGCTGGCGCAGATATTCTCGATGAATGCGTATTGGTATGTGTACATGAGGACGAGGAACACCGAGCTCGGGGATATGCTGGGAGATGCGTACATGAAGAAGAGGTACAGAAAGGCGGCCGAGGAGTCGGCGTACGTCTATCAGAAGCAGGCGTGGGCCGGGCTGGTGAGGCTGCTGGCGGGCGGTGGTGGCAAGGACGAGGTGCGCAAATTGGAGGCTTTTAATAAGGGTTTTGACGAGATGTGTAATAAGCATATGGGGTCTTACAGCATTGTTTCGGACGCGGATTTGAGGGAGCAGATGAAGAATGCCACCGTCAGGCTTGTGGTGCCTGCTTATAGAGAGTTTTGCAATGGTTATCCGTCTTCGCTGATTAGTTCTTACCACTCGCCCGAGTCAGTCGAAGGGTTGCTGGGAAAGATCTTTGAGGCGGCCGGCGATGATGACGGTCGGAACATGTCTGATTAGAGGTTTGCTGTTCGTATATGTTTGCTCTGACTGCATAAATTGCAACTTTGGAAGAAATTTATTGAGGAGTTTCGGACTCTATTATACATTTTTTTTTCCAGAAGCAGCAGCAGCAAACAGGGTTTGGGAAAGGTACACGAAAAAAACTGCTTATTCTTTTTAGACATCCTCCAAAAGCAAGGAACATAAGTTTAACTTTGAGAGAATAACTTACTTGGACTTACATGGACTCCGAGTTGACGTTGCTCTCAGCAGAGGGTTTCTGTACTCTCACCTCTTGGCCGAAGCTCAGCCTTCGGAAACCACTCGGCGACGACGACGATGCAGCGATGGCGTTGTTCTGATTGCCGTCGTTGAGGCGTCCGAATACGCTCATCGGATGGTCGAATTTACAGCTTGGACCGAACTTGCATATGCCGTATCTCGAGTAGAAGACACAAATTGGCTCCCCCTGCATATATATGAGTTACTAAAAGCAAGAACTGAGTATTGAAAAAAAGAGAGCTACTATAGGTATCCATATCCCCAACAGAAAATGCAGCTTATGATCATGTGGTGTGAAAGTGGACCGAATAGAAACTGCCCCTTGAAAAAAAAAAATTGACTTACGGGGCGTAAAGGAAGGCCAAGTGGGCTCAGAGCGCAGTTGGAAGCAGGGGCTTGTCGGTCTCTTGGATGGTGAAATTTGCACACGGCACCGAATTTGCAGTCGCCTGTCTTCATGTAGAACTGGCACTCGGGCTGACCAGGTCTCTCGGGAAATACGTAGTAGCCCATGAATTGATTCGCAGCTTCACCGTCCATGTTAAGGCTCGCATTTCTTGAGGTTGATGCCGCCGTTGCTAAGAGTTGATTCTGATCTGCAGATAAAACTGAAGATCCCACCTGACCCTAGAAAGAAGAGAAAAAAAAAAAAAAACAGCCCGGCTGATCAGCAAGTATAATCAGTATGTCCTAACATGTTTAACGTCCTAAGGGTTAGTTCGCCAATGTCATCATAATTGTTTAAGAAGTAGAGTAACGCTCAAAGTGGGAGTAAAATAAAGAAAACGAGAAAGATTACGCTATATGCATTCCATCCTAAGACAGATACCATTCCCTGAGGCATGATCATTGGTGCATAGTTAGTTGAGGGGTTCTGCCACTGCGGACTTGGGAGATAAGAAAGCTGGCCAGCAGTTGGGGAGTTCATCGGTTGAGGATACAGAGCAGAGCCACGCATGGAGACCATCATGTTATGGGGTTGAGGGTGGTTGAATTTGCAAGTGCCCCCGAATTTGCAGTGTCCGTTTCTCATGTAATACGCACAGTCGGTCTCGTCCTTTTTGTGCAATAAAAATGATATGACAATCAAAAATGTCGAGGACGATATTTTGAGGTGACGAAGAGATTTAAAGATCGGACAGAGTTAGAAAAAGTATGTACCTGACGAAGAGGGTAGCCCATAGTGTTTAAAGCAACAGCTCCTGCAATCCCAGCTTTGTCATGAGGATGGTGAAACTTGCATGTTGGCCCGAATTTGCAGGTCCCAGTTTTCAGGTAATACTTAAGAACAAAAAAGTTATGCAAAGCATAGTAATGAGTGAAAGTATACGATAAGGCAATGGAGCCTAGTATTAACATTCTCTTTTGAAGGACATAAGGTTTTATCTGAAGCAAAGTATATGATCGACTGAATATAATGCTCGAACCTGACATTCGGGTTGCCCTAATCTTTCTGGATATTCACCATTCATCCTTGCTGTAGCTATAGCCTACATTTAACGGGTAAAAGGGCTTAGACCACAACAGTAGTAAAACTCAGCATGTAAGTTGCTTGTGACAGTCCGTTTTCCCATGATTTAAATTGGCATTAATATGATGCAACATTCTGTGCTGCACACATTGATCATTTCATCTATAAGGAGATTGATCATGTCAGAATTGAAAGGCAGAGCAAATGACGATGATTTCGTACCAATTTTCTATCAGGAGGATGGTTAAATCGGCACGAACTACCAAATTTGCAGAGACCTGTCCGAATGTAAAACGAACAATCTGGTTCACCTTCACGCACAGGGTAAGGACCGAAATCAACATGTTCGTTTGGTTTCAGATTCATTTGCCAGAGAGCATCTAAAAAAATTAGAACAGAATCAGTAACACGATTGACGGACAGATTTGAGTATCTGCAGAAAGACAGATAAAGTAATTGTAGCAGTAAGCATCAATCAAGACAATCATAGATGGAAATCATCAATATCATTGCAGAATGAACTAAAACCGAACATGGTATATCAGTAAAGAGATCTAAACTTCTCGATTCAGCTCAATCTCTTGAGAAATTACACACGAACACCAAAAATCTCAAGATTCAGTCCGATGCCACATCCTACTCTGTGATTGCAAGTATTAGATAAAACTGAACCTACTAACCAAATATGAGCCTAAAGGCTGAAGGATAACACTTCTAGCGAAGGAAATGCACATTTCGATAAGCATATAACAAAAACAAAGAAAATGAAAACTCATGGCCTGTAACGCAGAAAAGATCAGCAAATGTGTACAATTTTGCATATCATCAGCAGAAATGTTAACGAATATGTTAGCTTCCATTTTCTTCATAGCAAATACAAATTTGCTTCAACTGCATCAACTCAATTGATCACTGGACATTTATAGGAAAGAAATGCAGAAGTAAGATCAGCACTGCAATGGAATTTGTCGCGAACCGTAATTCGTAACTGCCCACCTAACATGCATGCATTTAATAAACCTGAATCTGCTCACCAGTTCTTTTTTTCCGGGGTGTATGACATTTGGCTTTTCATTTCTTAAATCACACGGTCATTTTTATAAAAGCTGAATGCGCCATTTGACACGTAATAAAACTGTCCACGACAGAGAACCACATAATACGGCGACAAAGAAAGGGGAAAAGAAAACAGAAACAAAGCACAAAACAAGCCTTCTGCGCGTGTTGATCAAACAAAAAATGCAACTTCACTTACACATTAAAACAGAAATATAACTTCGCTAAGGTTATAAGATCAAGCTACTTCAACTAATACTGGTCGTCCTTCTAAAACAAAAACATTGAATTATAAAAATCCGCTTTGATGAGGAAACGAAAAAAAAAAGTAACTTCTCAAGCATATTGTAATGAAAGTACGCCAATACTCACTGCAGAAAATGTGTACCGAACCGAGCAAGCTAAAACTACTAAATGAGAACCACAATAACCATTTACTTCCCTTTACGTAACTTGGCTAGCTCTATCCAAACCAACAAAGACAAACAGAGTTATTTGCAATATGATAGTAATGTAAGAGAAGCAAAATTTGAAATTTAACTTATTAACCTGACATTCGGGGTTATCAATCGTTCGACATAAGAAAATCGAAAGTTCTCCAGTAATAGAGATTTGCATATGCTAGACAAGACATACGATCGGCGAGCTAGAAAGGAAGGAAGTCAATGACGATCAACGAATCAGCAGCAGCATGGTACGGAAACCTCAAACCATTGCACACACACACACAGAAATACGCTAATGTAAGCATACAGACACGGCCGCAAAGAAATAAAGGCACGCGCGCAAACACAAAAGGTGTATGCGTATTCACAATGAAAAATAGACCGTGATGGTGTTGAGGGTGGAGATGAAGGGAGGAAGAAGATGCTGAAGAAGCAACGGCAGTGACCGACAGTCGCGACATTGCAATTCAATTCAACCATCACAGCTCAGTACAGAATAGCACGACTCAAAGTGTCATGATCATCAAACAACAACATTTCCCTTTCCTTTTTTCCACCTTATGTGATCAACAAAAAACTCGTCTTTCTTCTACTCTTTGACTCGATTACTAGAAACAGAGGAGGCGATGAGAGAGAAAGCGTGCGAGGGAGAGAGAGCAAGAGTGTGTGTGTGAGCTTGTGAGCGTGTTGTGTGTTGATGTTAATGGCGTTGTCTCCCCTCCACAAAAAGAAAGGAGAAAAAATAAAAATAATAAATAAAAAACGAAATCAGAAAATATGAAATAAAAAGAGAAATCAACTGGCCAACCATTTTCATCCGCGGACTGACACTATTTGTACGTGCGTTTTCCATATCTGATTTATCATTGTTATTATCATTACTATTATTTTCGAATTCAATTTAATTAATTAATCTTCAACTCACACCAAAAAGTTAGCAACCTTTCTTTCATAGGGATTTCGGATGTGAAAATAAAACAAAAATAAAAGGTACCAACATAAGACATCACCTTAAAAAGTAAAAAGAATAAAACAAGGAGACGTAGCCCAATATTATCAAAATCTGATTACATTTGGTATTCCGTGAAGAGCTTAAAGCCTTTTTTATCTAATATATATCGTCAAATGAATAATTTATAGTATTCTATTCCATTTTCTTTAACGCCATTGTGCCTTTCTATCTTTTATTCTCTCTTTTTTTAATTAGTATTATTTTTCTTTTTCCATTTGTCGACAAATGGAAACCTCACGTATCATATCATACATCATCTATCCATCTCCTTTGTGTTAAAAGCTAGAAAAGAAATTCTTAGTTATCTATTCTCTTGCTATTGGAGGAGGATATTCTTGATACTGGAAAACAATGTAATCGTCACATAACTAGTGCGACTTTACACTCCTCGAATACTGAACAAAAACGCGACAACACAGCCAACACAAGCAGCAGCAGCATCCTAAATTCATTGCCAAGGCTGAACAATGAACATATTACCTAACATGGAAAATAACTCTGACCTCAGTTCAAATTTTTTTTTATACCTATACGACGTGGGAGAAGAATCGTTAGTCCTCCCCGATCTAGTCGCTGTCCTCGTTATCATCTGCAAATATAAAAGGATGCTCAAGATACTACTCCATCTAGTACCGATTAATCTAAAGAGAGAACCTTAAACTCAATAGGAACAGGAATTATAAGTCTCGGGGCTTACAGTTGCATACGGATATGCAAAACAAAATTGAGAACATAATAATATTTTACCTTCGTTAAATTCTTCACTTTCCTCCTCGTCTTCCTCATCGTCTTCGTCACCGCCGTCATCATTGTCCTCCTCTTCTTCCTCTTCGTCCACAGCCTCTTCGTCGTCCTTTTTCTCCACCTTTTCATCATTTTCTGACTTTTCTGCCTCCTCCTTCAACTCTTCATTACTATCACTCATTTCATTGTCACTAATTTCTTTCTTTTTCTGATGTTTTGCCTTGACCTTTTCATTTTTAGAAGAACTAGTTGCAGGTTTTGGAGGAGAGATGACGCTAACGCTAGACCTTCTCCGTGAACTTGATATAATGTTGCTCATGTCAATCCCTTCAAGTTCTCTTGCCCTTTCTTTTCTTTTTCTACAATCTTTGATTTCTGAAAGCATGAAATTAGAGGCAAGGTCAAACACGTGCAAAGCAACGATGGAGGATCAAGGACAATAAAGAGATATTAGAGTGCTCAGTGATCACTTTTCTAAAGTCAGCTTATAGTGTTGGACGTTGGGTATCATTTTCATGTTTCTATTTCCGATATGTGTCCCCTTTCATGTAGGCTGATTCTAAGCCTAACATGTGGATTTTACTTTGGTACGTAGTAGTAAGGAAGAATCCAAGACAACTTAAACAGTCTGACTCTTATATAAAATGTTGAATGCTGCCTCTTCTAAGAGCTTATGATTATAAAAATGTGTCGTTTATATTTATATATTTTATTCCAAGACAGGGAGAGAGATAAAGAAATGCACTATGATAGAACAATGAACACAGTAACCAATTAGTCTCCCGCATGTTCATCTGATGTTGGGACTATGTAGTCATGCTCTAACTTCTATCGCAAGGTGATAGTGTTACTTTGGTATGGAAAATATACTCTTGAGTTTTTACAAATGATTGCTAAGAGATATTGCAACATTACCAAAATTTACCTTTTTCAGTTGGATTTTTGGACAGACCTTCCTTTGAAAGAACACCTTGTAACTCCTCCACAATAAATGCTTCTCGTTCATCATCGGGTACTTGCTTAGCCTTCTTGTAGATGGAAGGAGGAACACTGGTAACAATTACGAAATATAAGGTTTCATAAGTAACAGGAGAGTCAAATTCTTGTTAGTGGATGTCAATAGGATTAAGTCGTTATACCACAGCAACACATAAACTGTTCCAGGGACAGATTTGGAACAAACTTTGAAGTACAAAAAAAATTTTCTTGCAGAATGGCGAAGCAAAGAATGAAACAAACAGATGTATGTACCTCATTCCACAAGCTTTGATAATCGACTTAAGACTATCAACCTGTTCCCCATATCCAGGAGATGGTTTTGCATTTTTCTGAAAATAAAATTAAAACCATAGAAAATGATGTAAAAAAAACAAGTGTGAGCCACAATGTTCTTAGTAGTGTTGAGAATATAACACAAACCTGAGGTTTTTTCCCACCAGATGATTGTGACGGATCAGCTTGAGATGTACTTCCATCCTCATCAGAAGCATTTTCTTCTTTCTGTCTCTTTGCAGTATTTTTCTGTTTCTTAAGAGAGACATTATGATGATTGTCCTCAGAGATTTTGCGTTTCTTAGTCTCTTCAGATTTCACAACTTTTCGTTTCGGAGCAGCTTCTTTTCTAGGCTTCATTTCGCTTTCTGATTCATCACCCGCACCACCCGAAGAGTCAGATTCATCTCCACTACTGAATTTTTCAGCTTTTTCTGTTCGTGATGCCTTAGAGATTTTCTGCTTCACGTCTTTTGCAGGTGTCGACTTCTCAGCGGTCTTCTTAAAATCTTTTGCAGATTTGGCGTCTTCGGGTGAATTTAATACCTGTATAACAGCAATCTTATATACAAGCAACATACTCAGTTACAGAGTTAATTTCTACAGAAACCTGCTCCCCACCTGATCTATTTCTTGACTTATGAATTTTTTGAAAGAGTCAAGCTCTTTGTTCTCAAGTCCAAGATCCTCCTCGAGAAGTCGTCGAACACCAACCAGAGTTATGGACCTGAAAAATACACAACATCTGTAAAAAACCTAACGCTATAGATGACATGGCACAGCAGTTTCAGAACGAGGTAGGCAACTACACCGGACTAAAATTACTTCTCTCTATTAAACATTCAAATAAGAAATGAGCCAGTAAAACTAAATCAAATTCAGATGATCAATCCATACTCAGAATTAGCTAGAAAATGGTCAGCTCTTTTCCAAATTGCTTTCCTAATCTTGCTCTCGTCCACAGTTGATTCCTCATTGCCAGTTTCATATTTAGGGGCTAGAACTCCCATTATAGGGGAGTCGTCCATTAGTTTCTCATCCTCGTTATTAGAATCTTTTGTGCCATTCTTTGTCTCACGTTGTTCTGGCAACACTCTTGTTTCTTCATCACTCATATTCACATCTTTCTCCACATCCTCAGAGGCTTTTTCAGTGTTCCCATCACCAGTGCCTTGTATTTCCTGCATTTTGGAACACTTACACAACACAAAAAAAAAGTACGATACTTATAGGATATGCAGATTTCACATAGATCGTATTTGATTGAATTGATCCAATAATTGCATGACTGCACATCAGTAAAACGATTCACTGAACTCAATTGTACTAATCCAATCATATAGCATGCCCCATATACTTCCGTTGCCAACATGAATATTAACACACTCCACAGAGGTTCACATATCCAACAATTCCAGCAACCGAAATTACGAAAAGAATAAAACGCCAGCATGCAACTTATCTCCAAATACAGGAACACCTAGGTTAAAAACATCGTGACAACAGACGGTTATCACTCGCTCACTCACACACGCACGCGCGCGCGCACACACACAAAATACTACCTTTGACAAGTACCCCCGAATGAATTTCTTGTGCGCATCCAAGGCAAATTTTTGGAGCCCTAAATCCTTCTCCAACAGTCTTCTCACCGATTCCAACGTCAATGTACTGCAATTCAAGCATAGTCCGCGGAAGCATAAAGAGAAAAACACAGGAAAAGGCAGCACGATTACTCCCTCCAATCTCCATACGTAGTACGAATAATTAACAAAATTGAATTAGAAAAAAGAAAAGGTACTCGGTGTTTTCTTTGAAATGCTGAACGCGAGAGCTCAGAGCGCTTTCTAGCTTCTGCTCAAACCCTCCTTCCTCTCCTTCTTCTGCCATTAGAGCTCGTAAATAGCTCAGAGAAGTAGAGATTTGGTTCGAAAGTAGCAAAGGAAAAAATCAAACAAGTGCTCGAATAATTGGCCGCGAAGTGGAGTGAGGGCTTTTGGTGCAATACATAAATCTCAAGGAGGACGAAGGTAAAAACAGATATGGAGTCGAAGGGCCTAATCGTAATTATGATTAGATACGATGGGGTTACGGTAATTATGTCTGCGTGAAAATCTTACTACACTACAACCGTTAAAAATAAGATTCGGGATGGATAAATAATACTCCCTTCTTTTGTAAACTATCTTCCAAATCATTTTATACATTTTACTAAATTGATCGTTCCATATTTTTTTGTACATTTACTTATTAACAATAAAAAACTATTACTAACAATCAATATACTAATATTAATTATTCTTAAAAGACTGTCAAAATATCCACTTTTTTTACGTTTTAATTGTATTATATTATTAAAATATTCAGATTCTTAATCTCCTGCCAGCACGTAGAAAAAACATTTGGGAGAGAGATGGCGTAATTAGTGGTCTATAGATTCTTCAGCCAAATCAACAAACGATCAAATCAAATCAAACCTCTGAAATCCAGTTACCGTCGATCAGCTAGCAGCCGCCGTCGTCACCATGACAGGAAAAGCGAAGCCAAAGAAGCACACGGCGAAGGAGATCGCTATGAAGGTCGACGCGGCGACGACGAATCGCGGTGGAGGCAAGGCTGGCTTGGCCGATCGTTCGGGCCAGGAGAAGGGCGGCCACGCCAAGCTTGAGTGCCCTCACTGTAAGATCACCGCGCCGGACATCAAGTCTATGCAGATCCACCACGAAGCTCGTCATCCGAAAATTCCATTCGAGGAGGCCAAGCTCAATAATCTCCACGCTGGTGGTGGTGTCGCCGATACCTCAAAGCCGAAACCAGGTGTTCGAGGCAGCCTTAGGAAGTAGCTCGATGGGTTTCGCTGCTTCATTACCGTATGCGTTGTGTTAAATCGGTGTTGGTGGTAGCATGTACCGTATGCTTTTTTGCTGCTGTGCCCTTTTTTCTTTTTCGTTTTTTGGCTTATCAATATCGTGTTTTTGTCAATGGCCATGAATGAAAAAAGACGTATGCAATCTATTTGGTGCCATGCTTGAGTGGGTCTATGTTTGCGGTAACTCAGTAGCCTCAAGGGATTTTGGTGGAGGAAAATGAGAGGAGAAATTGGAAGGAAAAATAATGCAGAAAGCATTGTCTTTGAATGCAAAGGTGTTTCATTTATGTGGCATTGTCTTACAGAAAACGATGGGCACGATTCAAGTCTACCGTTTATTTGCTTTTGGCTTCATATTTGGAGTGAGCAGCACTGCATAAATGTGTGGCCTATGCATTATTGGTTGACTGTTGCTGATATGTTTACCCATCCTTCCTTGCTTAGTGAGTGATCCCAATGGGTTCTTACTTAGTGTGTGTTTGGTTAAATCATGCCTTCTCGGGTTATCTGATTTGTAGCTTACTCTACTTTTATTATGCCCTCAAAGACTAGAAATTTAAAGAGTTCGCGTTTCTAAACATGGGACTTATTTTTACAGTGCAAAGTATTGTTAAACAAGGGTAATTATGTGTGAATGTTCAGCTTGCTGAGGCCAATACATCCTTTGATACTTTCGTGGTCCTTATTTTTGACGATATGTTATTTTCCTTTCCTTATATAGCATACAGCCCTTGGGTGAAAACTCGAAGTACAGATGTATGATGCATACTCATCGTCCTACGAGTATCCTTTTCCTTTTTTTTTCCATGTAGACACATGCACACTTTTAACGGCGGTTAAACCGCCTAACCGCCGGTTAATTAACCGACAATTACGGTTATAACCGTCACGGCCGGTAACCGTAACCGGCAACCGTCATCGGCCGGTTATGGGGCGGTTACGGGTTTTCCCAAACTGCCAACCGCCGGTTAGGCGGTTTAACCGGCGGTTATACCGTTAAATAAAAAAATAAAAAATATACTATTTTAATTTACTCATATTAATATTAATTAATTAGAACTACTATGTAACTAATTAATTAGAAATTTTTGAAAATATGTATTTTATATTGTAAAATTTTGAATATATTTCATGATTCGTAAAATTTTATATCAAACGAAAAACTCATTTAACTTTGCATTAAACTACAAAATAAAAAAAAAAAAAAAAAAAGAAAGAATAAAAATAAAAAAAATTAAAAAATAAAACCGCCTTTGTGTAGCATGATCACTGAGGTACATACTCGAACTCGACTAGTCTTTGTGTAGCAATATTTGTTTTCCTGAGATACTTGTAAGGTTTTGGGCCATTTTGTTTTTGAGATCTCTATGTAATAGTGTAAGAGTAATCAACTAATATCAACATTATATAGCCATTAAATTCTCTTGAAAACATGTTTTGTAGTGGAGTATGATCACCATCTGATTTCACTGGTTTATATGATGTGTAAGAGAAGGTCCATCCGTCATCAAACTGTTTGATTTTAGTACACTTGCAAGAACTTGGTTTGGTTTGGATAACACTTTTATCTATTAGACTTTTGACGCATTTTGATCTTCTTATGATCTTCGTTGCATTACAAGGGAGAGATGAATGCACATTGCAAGAGTTATCCGCATGTGTTAGATTCCATTGAGTTAAAAGAAACAATATCTTAATCTAGAGTTAGGTACACAAAATTAAAATACACAATATTTTAAACTAGCAGAGCTAGGTACACAATATTGAAATATAAACGTATTAATCTAAAGTTTGGGGCACGACAAAAAGCCTATTCAACGTTCATTATAGTATTTGTTATTTTAAAACGTCGAAACTTGCGAGTTGCAACAATAATATTAATCTATGCACAATCACAGCTCGCCTTACGTCACCGATGTGAATTGGATTCGATGTTTAACATATAGTTTATTGTTAGTTCGAGGCTCGTTGAATTATTACATTTGCCAAGAAACTATTAAATAGTTTATTGTTCATCTTAATCAATGTTCAATATATTGTTGTATGAACCGTTGTGACTTGTGAGTGGTTGCGGGCCGGCAGCAATAATATTTATCTATGCACAACCACAAGCAGCCATATACGCCCACACATTTGATCTTTTTATTATGTCAAAAATCTCAATTGAGAAACCGTAAGAGTTATCCGCATCTTGAGCAGATTCCATTGATTTAATATACTAATCTCGATTTAGGTACGCAATACTAAAATATACAACATAGTAATCTAGCGTTGGTGCACAATATTTAAATATATAATATATTAAACTAGAGTTAGGTACACAATATTAAAATGTACAATGAATTAACCTAAAGTTTGGTAAACGACTAAAAGCTTAGTCATCTGTTCAATATAGTATTGTATGGAGCGTCGCGACTTGTGGGTGGTTGCGGGCCTGCAGTAATAATATATTTATCTGTGCACAACCACAACAAGCCTTACGCCACCATGTGAAAAACATAGTTCATCTGAGGCTCGTTGAATTATTACACTTGCCAAGAAATTATTACATTAGTTTATTATTCATCTTAATCGATGTTCAATATTGTATTGTTTGTATGGAGCGTCGTGACTTGTGAGTGGTTGCGGGCCTGCATCAACAATTTTAATCTATGCACAATCACAAAGCACGCCTTACGTCACCCATGTGAATTGGATTCGATGTTTAAACATATAGTTTATTGTTAGTTCGAGGCTCGTTGAATTATTATTACATTTGCCAAGAAATTCTCGTACTCGGAACTTGCATTCCATTTCACAGTTCACATATTTCCTTCCTCGTCTTTTGATTCAAAGAAAAAATGGCACTAGGAGCTTACGCATCGGTTCTTACTCTCATGCGTACTTTGGACAACGCTCTCATACCTCCTCGCTGTAATAAGATTCTTCCGAACAAACCTCGTATCGAAGCGCTGCAAGAAAAGTTAAGCTCCTTGCAAGAATCTCTCGAGCTTCACTCCCCGCTGGTCGACGACCTTGCGATTGAGCAAATCCGCCAAGTCGTGATCGAGGCAGACGACGTAATCGACAAATTGGACGAGATCGAAAGATCGTCTTTCTGTCGAGATATAGAAGTGCTGATCCAAAGGACTGAGTCCATAAATCAAGGGCTGATGGCGTCGATCAAGGAAAGAGATCAAAGTGAAGTTGTTCGGCCTCTCGCGAAGAAGCCTTCTTCCTACGTCGATTCGTCTGATGGCACGAACACTGTGGTGGGATTCGAGGAGCACTCGAAGAATATTATGGGTCAGCTCGTCGGCACAAACACTAATCTTCAAATCATCCCAGTTGTAGGAATGGGAGGTATTGGTAAGACGACTCTTGCTCGACATGTATTTGATAGCAAATTAGTAAAGGAACACTTTGATGTGCGCATTTGGCTCAACATATCCCAAGAATACGATGTTCAAAAACTTCTTTTGGACCTCAAAAAGAAGCGAGTTATTGAAGGCGACAAGGGGGATTTGGGAACTCGTCTGTACCAGGAGTTATTCGGTAGGAGGTACTTGATAGTTATGGACGATGTTTGGAGCGCCGAAGCTTGGAATGATTTTAGGCAGTTCTTTCCGAGCAACGGCAATAGAAGTCGAATCGTGATAACTACGAGGCTATCGAATTTGGCTAACTCTTTAGCTCCTCCCGACAACCTTTATTCGGTTGGTTTGTTGGATGAGGGCAAAAGCTGGACATTGTTCCGTGAGAAATCTCGTTGCAGTGTTGAATTGGAGGTAATCGGAAAGAAAATTGCGAAAAAGTGCGGAGGACTTCCTCTCGCACTCGTCGCAATGGGAGGACTCATGGCAAAATCAAACGGAACGCTCCAATATTGGGAGCAAGTTGCCGATAAAGTGGACTCGTTCGTTGAGTCCGAACTCGAGGACAAGTGCTTGAGTGTCTTATCTGTGAGTTACGATCATTTGCCCATTCATCTTAAGCCGTGCTTCCTTTATATGGGTGTTTTTCCTGAAGACAGCGACATAAAGGTCAATCGACTCATCGAATCGTGGGTAGCGGAGGGAATCGTTAGGCCGGAGGAAGGTCGAAACATGGAAGATGCTGCAATGGAGTACTTGGAAGATTTAATAGGCAGAAATATGGTTCTCGTTCGCAGACTGGGATATCGCAGGAAATTCAGAGTCTGCGGAATGCACGACCTTATGAGGCAACTATGCATAAAAGAAACTCACAAGGAGCGGTTTATGAGCGTGCCAACCACACAAGTCACGAAACTATGGAATTTACAAGGATTGCATGACAACACCCTATTATCGAAAATATGGGACACGCCGCAGTTAAGACACGTTCGTGCAAATGACTGTGTGTTGCCCGATCCAGTGGACACGGACGACATGGCTGTCATGCAACATCTGCATACGCTCACAGGTATACGTGATTTCAGGTGTACCGAGGAGGTCGTTAGAAGATTGCCTAATCTTGTCAAACTAGGATTGAAATATAATACTAGGTCCTTTGAAGGAGAACAAAGAAACTGGTCGTACTGTTGCCTCAACAATCTCGCACTTCTTCGCAGTCTCCAATCGTTGTTTGTACATTGCGGCATGTTAAGTCCTTTGGACATGAAGAGCATCTCATTCCCGCAGTCGCTGAAGAGATTAAGTTTGATGGATGGAAGAATTAGTTGGAAAGACATGGCCATTATTGGTTCGCTTCCGAATCTTGAAGTGCTCAAATTGGATGAACATGCGTGTTTTGGTAACGAGTGGTGCACGGTCGAAGGACAGTTCCCGAAATTGAAATGCTTAAGAGTTCATTACACGCGTTTTGTTGCATGGAGAACGGAGTCTAGTCACTTTCCAGTTCTCGAGGAGCTTGATCTTGTTGCGCTTGAGTGGACGAAGGAATTTCCGTTAGACATTGGAGATATAAATACGCTATTAACCATACGAGTGTGGAGGTGTAGTAAGTGCATCCACGACTCCGTGAAGCAGATTGCGGAAGAGCAAAAGAACAATGGAAACGATCTCCATGTTCAAATTACTGGGAATTTCCGTTAGATTTTTTTTTTTTTTGAATTACCGTCGGACGAGAAAATTGTCATATGTTTTCTTTCTACGATAACGTTCTGTAACTTGTATAGTGGTGCTGCATTACGTGTGAGTTGTGTTAAATCGGTGTTGGTGGTAGCATGTGAATGTGAATTAATTGAAGGGAATTTAAATTGAAGAGTTGTCCCACATTGGAAAAACAACATGGTTTCACCCACCTTATATATAGACGTGGATTTTATCAGTTCAAATTAAATAGCTAATATTATGCCACATGTAAGTCGCTCGCGTGCGCGCGCAGGGGGGTGCAAATGCCGACTTGTGTGCGAGCGCTAGAGCTGTCAAAAAAGCCCAAAGCCCGCGGGCGGGCTTCGAAATTTTAGGCCCCGCCTGAAGGCGGGCCTGGGCGGATAAGCCCGCGCGGGCCGCAGGCTTTGGCGGGGCGGACCTGGCGGGCCTCGGGCAGGCCCGCCCAAATAAAAAAAATTAATTTTTTTATATTATTTAATATATCTATAAATAACTTATATAGATTTTTTATATTTTGTAATTATAATTTTAATTGGAATTAAGTTTAATTTAGTTTAATAAAATAAATAAATTATTATTATATAGTTATGATTAAATTACAAATACTTTCCAAATAAAATCTTTTTTTAAAACTGTTTTCCCCTTTTCTTTTTAAATTTTTTTCTCTTTTTATTTTTTTTAATTTTGGCGGGCTAAGCCCGCCAAGCCCGCGGCCCGCCTAAGGGGCGGGGCGGGCCTCCCTTTCTCAGGCTCGCCAGAAGGCGGGCTGACCCGTGCCCGCCCCGCCGGCCCGTTTGACAGCTCTAGCGAGCGCGCGACCCGCGCACACGAATGCCAGGCCGAGAATAGTGGGCCTGACCAACCCCTGTTTTGCTCCGTATTAAAAAAAATAAAAATACGGTCGAACGAAATTTTCGGCCGGGCTGTGCACGGGCCGAACTTAGATTTCGGCGGGGCCTGTGCGGGCCGAACTGAGATTTCGGCCGGGCCGAAAATGTCGATCGGCCAGCACACAGCCCGGCCGAAAATTTCGTTCGGCCCGCGCACTGTAGGACCGAAAATATCGATCGATTGGTCCTAAAATGTTAAATCGAATTTTTTTTTCCGATCGATCGTTCGAATTTATTTTGGGTATGTAGTTTTCAGTATTTCGTACCGGAATTATATATTTAGTTAGTTTTTCTTTTTAAATTAATTTAAATATCATAACGGCAAAATCGTCTTTTTTCAGCCCTTTAGGGGGCGGTGACTGAAAAATGGGGCAGCGGTGAATAGCAATTCAATTTTGATTCCTATCCCAAATCAAGTCTTGAATGATATGGTATTTGAGCCGACTCATGTGAATTGTTTAATCCCGACTATTATTTGTCAAAAATAGCACACAATATGGGGTAGGGTATTGGGTAGGTAAGTCAGCAATGGCAGGCTCTTCCCAAGAATAATATATCAAACAATATTAGATAGATATCCAATTTGTTAATTGCAAATTCAAATCGATCGATCATCATTCATTCACGGCAGTCGTAATAGGCGTCCTACGATTATATTATTACGTAGTATAGATAAAGAAAAAAAGAAAGTTAGCATCGTAATTAATCGTCGGTGCTCGTTTATATAAAGACTACATGCGAACGGATATGTTGGGCAATGTTAGGCAATAGTCCACCCAAGCGAATCATCTGAGTTTGATCTGTTCATTTGTTTTGAGCGAGAATCCCAACGAAATCTCCGCTGACTATAATAGTAGCTTGATACCGAACAATGTCATCATCATCTATCAGTATTCAGAATTTGTTAGCTGCGAAATCGAGCAACGTCGTCAAGAAGGCGAGTTCTTCATCTCTCGTATTTTTACCGCGCGGTAATAGCAATAGTGTTGTTTTTGGGACTAGAAACAAAAGGGCAAGGTTGATTGCTTCATCCTCGGCAATGGCGGCTGCTGATTCTTTGACCGCGGCAGATTCAACCATGGACGCTGTGCAGAGGCGACTCATGTTTGAGGATGAGTATGATTGATTTTCCTCCTCGTTCTATTTCTTTTGTTCTCTCCATTTGATGGGTTTATTTTGGGGGTTTAATGATATAAGAAGGAATCGTTGTGAAATTATTACTATTCTTAGCCTTAAGTATTACATGGGCTTGAAGTATTTCACCATGATATGCAGAAATAGGATGATCTTTGGTACTGGTTTAGTGCAACATAGCGAAAAAAAAAGAACATTTTTGACACTCTTCTGAATGAGTTCTTTTTTCAGCTGAGGAACCATGGTCAATGTTAGTTTATGTCTGGTCTGTCACGTTTCCCTAAACCCAAAGAAACTCTTTGCAGATGCATATTGGTGGATGAAAATGATCGAGTTGTGGGCCACGATAGCAAATACAACTGTAAGTCGAGATTCTCCACATAGTATTTAGGAGTATTTTTGAATTCGATCCATCGATGTAATAATAATCATCAATCGCCTAAGATTAACCACCGTCATTTAATTGCAGGCCATCTGATGGAAAAGATCAACTCTGAAAATCTGTTGCACAGAGCTTTCAGTGTGTTTCTTTTCAACTCAAAGTATGAGTTGTGTCTTCAGGTACATTCATATGATACATACATTGCATATAAATTTTTCGTCTGAATAATGTAGGTCGCGATTCTATTGTCTGAAATATATCCAATGTATGTTTCCTCAGCAAAGATCTGCGACTAAGGTGACTTTTCCTCTGGTGTGGACAAACACCTGCTGCAGTCATCCTCTTTATCGTGATTCCGAGCTCATCGAAGACAACGCACTAGGTAATTTAGACAGAGTAAAAAATCTCAATATTTCAATAAACAGACAGCTCACAACATTTCCCATGATGAAATGAAGGCGTGAGAAACGCTGCTCAGAGGAAGCTCTTCGACGAGCTAGGCATCCAAGCAGAAGACGTCCCCGTCGATGAGTTCACTACACTGGGCCGCATACTCTACAAGGCCCCCTCAGACGGAAAATGGGGAGAACACGAACGTAAATACACACACAACAAATTCAGACACATATATATGAACTTTTGCAATTACTTACTTTTTGAGCTGATAAATATTCTGGGAAATTGCGTATCTGATTGGCAGTGGATTATCTGCTGTTCATCGTGAGAGACGTGGAAGACCAACCAAATCCCGACGAAGTTGCTGACATAAAGTACGTAAACAGAGAGGAGCTCAAGGAGATGCTGAGGAAAGCTGATGCAGGCGAGGATGGGATTAAGCTATCGCCTTGGTTTAGATTGGTCGTCGACAACTTTCTGTTCAAGTGGTGGGACCACGTTCAGAATGGTACCCTCGACAAAGCCGTCGACATGAACACCATCCACAAGCTATAATGAGATGAGCAGAGAGTCCTATAATAAATTTAAGATCTGTGTGTCTCACCTTTTAATCACTACTTGGATTCGATTATGTTTTCTGTAAGATTTAATTGTCCGAGCTTGGGGATTGCTTGTTTATTGTCACACAATGTAATGGTATTCTTGTTGTTTAAAATGAGTATTTATAGGTAACGCAAGTCACTGAAACATGCAACTATGTATATACAACACTCTTACAACAAACTATCCATCTCTTTTCCACATATCGTGACAAAGCAAAAAAACGATAGCATTTACTAAAAAAACGCCACAACAATCTCACATACGAAAAAGGCTTCGAGATATGATCGGTCAACAGTAGTTCTTTCTTGGGAGGGAGCTGAGAAATCCGCGTGGGAGTGGGTTTTCGTCTACGAATCTGACCTTCCTTCTTGGTCCATGATTTCTTTTCTTACAATTCTGCGGAACTGATTCTGCAATGAAAGAAAAACATGCACGCCTCATCAACAACTGTAACGCAATCTGCATCCATACGAACTATATTGGCGCACACACAACTAGATGCTTACAGCAAAGTTGAGTTCGTATATAAGCAAAATCAAGCATTAACGAGACAAAGATCATCTGAGCCATATCTCCGGGTAAGTCTGCATACTTTGCGACTCTTTCAATCACAATTGAGAACTTGAACAGAGTTGATTGTCCTGATTTGCCAAGTCCATGAGATGTTTATTTGCTTTCTCAATATATTTTCTAACTACACATGCAATAACAACAATCTACTTTGCCTAAATTCAGGTGTCAGAATCCACAACCCTTGAAAAGCCCTTCATTCATACGTCTTAGAAAAACTATGAGATCAAATCCAAACGAATAGCAGAACACATACCAAAGAATTAGTATATTCATATCATCTACATCTGCTAAATCCAGCCTAATACGCATGAAATATCTCGAAGAAAATTCTCAAAATTCCGACTAAATTATAGTAATCTATTCAAAGGTCAAGAACGAAACTTTTTTAGAAAAAGAAAAAAAGAAAACACCAACCTCACCAACCATAACCATGTCATACGCCTCCTCCTCCGCCGCCACGGCATTGCAGTCCTGAGGAGTCTCGAAGAAGGACAAGGAAAACTGCTTCGATACGACGCCAACGTCAAAGTAGATCAACCCCGAGCTCGGAACATCCACTTGAATCCCCTTCACGGGGAACCAAAGGAACAGCTCTTGGGCAGCCATGCCCGAGAGATTCGCGACCTTACCGTACCTGAATCTGCCCGTGATGTTCACGTCGTACCTAAGGCGCGTCTCGAATTTCGCATCGCACGGCTTAGGAGATATGAGCTGTAGGCGGAATTTACCGGTGGCGGCGTCGACCGAAAAGTCGGAAATTCCCTTGGGGAAGAGGCCCAAGGGGAGTCCATTCGAGGCGAGGGATTTCTGCAACGACGTCGTTGGGGAAGATAATTCTGATTGTGCCGACGCCGGCGATAACAATAACAGTAAACACGCCAGGATTGAGATTGCTCGCCGATTGCCGTCGCTTGACATTTTTGGAAATACTTCCTTTTTCGCCTGAAGTCTTCGAGGGATCCGAAACGATTGCTATTCACCGCCCCCTTTTTCCTAGTCACCGCCCCTAAAGGACTGGAAAAAGACGATTTGCCCTTATGATATTTAAATTAATTTAAAAAGAGAAAATTATAATAAACAATAAAAATATCTATTTAAAACTCTGTCCAGACAACACTTTTCAAATCACATATCTAAAATCAGACAAAAACAAAAAAAATACTGAAATCGCAATGGATCGCCGACAGGGACAAGGAAAGGGAAAGGGCCTATTTTCACGACTGGTAAGCCAAATTAACGTAAAACATTGTTCGAATTTCAACTCGACCGAAAGAAAAAAAAAATCGACCGAAATAAAATTTCGTTCATTGCAGTACTGACCGAAACATAATCCAAATAAATAATACAAATAAATAATATAAATAAATAATCCAAATAAATAATACAAATAAATAATTCAAATAAATAATAAAAAAATAATCAAAATAAAATATACAAATAAATAATCCAAATAAATAATATAAATAAATAATCAAAATAAAAAATAAAAAAAAATCGGCCGAAATCAATTTTCGGTCGTTACAGTACTGACCGAAATATAATTTCGGTCAGTACTGTAACGACCGAAAATTGATTTCGGTCAGTACTGTAACGACCGAAAATTGATTTCGGTCAGTATAGTATCGACCGAAATCATGTTTCGGTCGGTACAGTAGTGACCGAAATCAATTTTCGGTCGTTACAGTACTGACCGAAATCAATTTTCGGTCGTTACAGTACTGACCGAAATTATATTTCGGTCAGTACTATAACGACGGAAAATTGATTTCGGCCGAATTTTTTTTTATTTTTATTTTGATTATTTATTTATATTATTTATTTGGATTATTTATTTGGATTATTTATTTGTATATTTTATTTGGATTATTTATTTGGATTATTTAGAGGAGAATGGAATTACCTGAGGAGGCTGGTGGCAGATCGTCGCCGGATGACTCAAACGATGCTCCATCATCCGGCACACCATGATCCGCATGCGGATCGTAATCCGCATATACGGACTGCGAAGCAGCTGCTCGCTGCCGCCTCTCCTCCAACGGAGGGGGTCTACTGCTTCCTCCGGGTAGGTCTTTCCACCCTTGGTCTGTAATTAAAAGATTTTTTTAAAAACAAAAAAAATAATCAAAATAAAATATACAAACAAATAATCCAAATAAATAATACAAATAAATAATCCAAATAAAATATACAAATAAATAATCCAAATAAAATATACAAATAAATAATCCAAATAAATAATCCAATTAAATCATCCAAATAAAATATACAAATAAATAATCCAAATAAATAATATAAATAAATAATCAAAATAAAAATAAAAAAAAATTCGACCGAAATCAATTTTCGGTCGTTACAGTACTGACCGAAATATAATTTCGGTTAGTACTGTAACGACCGAAAATTGATTTCGGTCACTACTGTACCGACCGAAACATGATTTCGGTCGATACTATACTGACCGAAATCAATTTTCGGTCGTTACAGTACTGATCGAAATCAATTTTCGGTCGTTACAGTACTGACCGAAATTATATTTCGGTCAGTACTGTAACGACCGAAAATTGATTTCGGTCGAATTTTTTTATTTTTTATTTTTTATTTTGATTATTTATTTATATTATTTATTTGGATTATTTATTTGTATATTTTATTTTGATTATTTTTTATTATTTATTTGGATTATTTATTTGTATTATTTATTTGGATTATTTATTTATATTATTTATTTGGATTATTTATTTGGATTATTTATTTGGATTATTTATTTGTATATTTTATTTGTATTATTTATTTGGATTATTTATTTGGATTATGTTTCGGTCAGTACTGCAATGACCGAAATTTTATTTCGGTCGATTTTTTTTTTCCTCTTTCGGTCGAGTTGAAATTCGAACAATGTTTTACGTTAATTTGGCTTACTGGTCGTGAAAATAGGCCCTTTCCCTTTCCTTGTCCCTGTCGGCGATCCATTGCGATTTCAGTATTTTTTTGTTTTTGTCTGATTTTCGATATGTGATTTGAAAAGTGTTGTCTGGACAGAGCTTTAAATAGATATTTTTATTGTTTATTATAATTTTCTCTATTTAAATTAATTTAAATAGCATAAGGGCAAAATCGTCTTTTTCCAGCCCTTTAGGGGGCGGTAACAAGTAAAAGGAGGGCGGTAAATAGTAATTCCCAATTGAAATTGAGGTTGGATTGGAGTTTTGCTGTTTTTCCTTTTCTTTTTTCCCCCAATTTTTATTTAATGCATGACTAATTGAATTGAAGGGATATATTTATATTTATTTATTTATATCATACTTTTTAATTAATAATTATAGAAGATTCCAGCGACTAGAAGAAAGCTTGAAAATCTTACATACGCACAGTATAACACCATTCAATTCCATCAAACAAACCAGTTTATATTTCTAGTAGAACCATATTTATTACAAAGTTTTTACATTTGACGACGATGTATGGTTTCTTCTTTCCTTCAATCTTTGTACTTCATGGTTTCTTTCTCAAACCCGATAGTCGGAAATTGCTTGGCGTAATCTTCCACTGCATGACGAAGTTTCTTGATCTCTGTTTCGAAAGACTCCATTGCTGCTACGAAATCCTTCAATTTCGTCCCTGAAATTAACGAAGTAAATTAAGAAAAGAAACATATATATGATCACCAATCGCTGGTCATATAAACGTTACGTAGTAGAGATAGAGAAGTACCTTTGCTCTCAGCCTTTATTCTTACGGCAAGTTTTACTGCAGCGTCGAAGAACTCTGCAACTTTGGCGAAATCTTCCTCCACGAATCCCCTTGAAGTAAGAGCAGGTGTTCCTTGAAGGGTGAAGATGAAGATCAGTTCTCAAAGGCATCTTTCATTTTTCTTGTCATATGATTTCCCAATGTATTTCATGGTATTTCGAAATATATATATTATATATTTACCCATCCTAATGCCACCAGGGACCATAGCTGATACATCTCCAGGAACTGTGTTCTTGTTTGCTGCAATGTGTACAGCTTCCAATACTTTCTCTACCCTCGAACCGTCGATTCCCTAATTACGTACAAGTATAAAAATGATAAAAACTTGAATAAATCTTAGCCTTATGAACACTCGAATATCCAAGTTTTTACAACCTTGTTTTTCAGATTGACAAGAACCAGATGGTTTTCAGTTCCACCAGAAACAAGTTCATAGCCTTCGTCTGCAAGCGTCTGCGATGATATAGCAACAAGAATGTCTCAGCTTTCTATGTCCTTTTTCCATCGCATGCGTTCTTACGAATGATGTTTTAGATTAAGCCGACATTTCATTACCTTGGCGAACCTTGCGCAGTTGCTTAAGACTTGTTCTTGGTATGCTTTGTATTCTGGTGTCATTGCCTATATATATATATATATATATATATATATATATATACCGAGCAAATCGGTACTTCAACGTAACTTTTTTGCTTCCCACAACATAAAAATCATTGGGTATCGAAGATTTTTCAGTTTCAAACCTGTTTCAGCGCAACTGCCAAGCCAGTGATGGTGTGGTTGTGGGGCCCGCCTTGAAGCCCCGGGAAAACCGCTTGGTTGATCTTGTCTTCGAAGTCATACAGCACCTTCAGAGAATAAAAGACTTCGAACGTTCATCTAAAGCCTCTCCAAAAACATCCTTAAACGAAAAAAGACACAGCAAACATCTTTCAACTGAACCTCTTTGCCCTGTTTGTTTATCTCCTTGACGCCCTTTCTGTAGAAAATCATCGCCCCGCGGGGCCCACGCAGGGACTTGTGGGTCGTCGTGGTTACAACGTCGGCGTAATCGAACGGGGATGGGACAACTCCGGCGGCCACGAGCCCGCTTATGTGCGCCATGTCAGCAAGCAAAATGGCCTTTTGCTTGTCGCATATCTGTAAATTACAAACGAAAAAGTTATCAGAAAAAAGGCGAGCGAGTGGATAATCTCAACGAACGTTGTCATCGCTACCTTCCTAACACGTGCGTAGTCATAGAGGCGTGCGTAGGCACTAGCACCAGCGACGATTAGCTTTGGCCTGAATAGGATAGCACTCTTTTCCATCTGCATAAATATATCGAATAAATGACAAGGAGCGTTCTTCCATGATGATGATGATGGTGTTTTTTTTTAAACTGAGTAAGAGAAGAAGAGAGGCATCTATATACTTACCTGATCGTAGTCAATATAGCCAGTGGTCTCATCTAATCTGTAAGGCATGGTTTCGAAGAATATAGAGACTGCAGAAATTTTCTTGGTATCGGTCTGTACGATGTAAGGCGAAAGAATGAGAATTAAGCATCACAAAGACACTTTTTTTCCCCAAGTTCTGCAATCACATTGTGGAGTTATTATGAGTAGGTGTAATAACCTGATAACCATGGGAGAGATGGCCTCCGTGAGGAAGATCGAGGGCCATGATTCGATCGTGGGGTTTGAGCAGAGCAGTGTATACGTGGAAATTCGAAGGAGATCCCGATAGAGGCTGCACATTCACTGCATTTTTCACAAGGAAAATTTATAAAAAGATCAGTTCAGACACTTAAGAAACTACAGATCAAGAACGAACAGAACATCATCGAGCCTTAAAAGAACAAGATTAAATAGTACTTAGGTTGTACAATCAATGCTGTCTGAAAAAGAAAAACACAATTTCCACAAGCATACTAACTAAGTACCTCCCCATTTTGCAGGGTCCAAACGGAATGCTTCGAGAGCGCGCTTCTGGCATAATGTCTCAGCCATGTCAATGTACCTAAAAAAGATCGAGATACAAAAAATCACAAATCACAATCAAAATGAACTTTAAAAAAAAGATACTTATTACTATACTTACTCGTTTCCACCATAGTATCTAACACCAGGGTATCCTTCACTATACTTGTTGGTCATAACAGAACCAACGGCTTGCATCACAGAGACAGATGTGAAGTTCTCCGAGGGAATGAGCTCAAGGCCCTATCATAAAAATAATCCCAAGTTGAAAATGACTTCAAACTACAAAAAAAGAATGTCGAAAAGAAACATAAGAAAACAACAGCACCTTCCATTGTCTAGCCTTTTCCAGCTCAATAATGTCAGCAATCTCAGGATCAACCACCTCAAGGGGAGCATTCAATTGCTTTGGCCACTGAAGATTTCAAATTTAAGCATTATAATCTCAGCCCACACGCTAATATTAGTGGAGGAGCATGCAATTGAAGTATTACAATCATACATACCGTAACTCCATTTTTTTCCTTATCTTCTACTGCTGCACTAGGCAGAGATGTCTGAAAACAAGAGAAGTTTTTTACACATTATTAATGCATCCCATAATTTGAAAGCGGAAGAAAATCAAGGGCCGTGAAGGTAACTTCACCATGTAATAAATAGAGCCGCCATTATTGAGACGCTTTATGGGTTTTTCAATGGATGAGGAAAGTCGCCTCATCGCCATAGCCAACGCCATTTTTCCTTGTTCTTTCGTCCGCGTTATGCTTTCACTCTAAAATCAAACAGAAAAACGTAGGTGGATAGGTAGTGTGTGAGTGCGAGTGGGGTTATCTTCTTCAGTGCATTTTGGGTGGTGGGAGAAAATCAAGCATTATTTCTGGTTCTTATTTGGCTATATATTACATGTAATTGATATTTGTATTCATATTGCTTGTCCGATTTGGAATTGCATTATAAACTTGCAACTTTTGGATGCGAAAGAAACATTGTAACTATTTTCTCTCAATTTTAGTACTTGTCAATGAAAACCGAATATTTGCTTTATTTTCTACTATCTGCTCATATGTTTATTCTTCTATGGTCTGGACATTACATTTAAAAATATTAATTCTCCCTCTACGTTGAGAACATACGAGGGGGTGCTAGACTAGTTATTAGTTTAGCTCCAAAATTAAGTACGTACTTTTTCAACTGGGATAGGGTTACTCAAGACCATGGTTCTTTATCATCTTCGCTTATCTAAATAAAATAAATATATTGATGCAAGTATGATGAAAAAAGAAAGCATCTCCATAAAGACTTAAAATCATTTCGAGCAAATCTTAACACATAATTATGTTATATATAAATCAACAATCCTCCTTAACCTGCAACAACGCATGTACAACAAACTCTTTGATTATTGCATGCCCTTCTTAATTAACTAGTAATAAGCCCGAAGTTATCCAAAGTACTTTTCCTGCAAATCAAGCATGCATGCTCCTAACGTATGTATTCCAAATCTACTGCTAAGTTCAAGACAAACGAACTATCATTCAATGGAGTTTAAGGCGATATATTAATGAACTTAATTCCATTAAAAAATAGTTCGTTCCTCTTAAACTAGAAATAGTTTGGAATAATGTATTTTCAGTACGCATGCATGCTTCGTCCGATATAACTCGTATCAAATGATATGACTTTCAGAAGGAAAAATGTAATAATCAAACCCTAGCTAATTTTTCTGAACGGTTTCAATAGGCCCTTACGTTACTAGTTTAGCTGTTGCCATCGTTAGTATATTTATTTCAGCATAAAGGATCGAGGAAAAGTATAATATAATAGATCTTGTCGATACTTATTGCAAGAAACATATCACCACTGCTCGGCCTTTTGAGATATGAATAAAAAAGAAAATTAAGTTAAACCAAACCTGGGCAGAGCTCTCCTGTGTGTTCGAAAATACGATTGTCACACAAACCTCTCTGCATCAAATAGTATATTGTGATCTCTCTTCAATAGTCCACTCCTTCCCTTTAATCCTTCCTCTGGCCATCTATTAGTTATTTTTAGATTCAAAGATTTCTTTTTTTTTTCTTCTGAAAGTATAAAAAGAGATGAAGTTCATATATAACAGGAGAACAAACCGGCAACAAAACATACGCAGGATGCAATTGCGTGTCTATATATGTATATATATGCTGAAAAGATGATGATAAGAAAGGAGCAAAACTCAAGCTCCTTTTTATAGGCAGAGGAGGGAGAGCCAATGGTGTCCTAAACTTGCATTGGTCAAGAATTCGGGGACTCAACTGCAATAATGTGGTTTGGCACGCGTGGAGAATCTGATACTTACCTTAATTATTCTATAAGCGGAAAGCCTTTTTATTCCAACCTTAAAACTAACTATCGAGCAGCAGTACTCACTTGATAGTTTTTGTTGTTTTTTTGGCTTTCACGTAAATCAATAATCAACCCTGGGAGGTATATGTCTCTCTCATTGTGCCTGAGTCAGATCGATAATATATTATGACACTAACCTATAGCTTTTATTACTACAAATTGCGTAAGTAAGATTATCTTAAATGATATATATATGTAAGAGTGGAAGCAGACAATGTGATGCTCGATGCTCACTTGTGTCAGGAGACTATGGAAGTTCATTGGCTGAAACCACGTGAACACGACTTGCTAAGCCTATTTGAGAATCTTAACAAAGGAGCTTCCTCGATATAAGGGGAAAAAAAACCCTAACATCAATGAACTACTTTGAGGCTAGAATAAATATTCCGTATTAAAAACAGGTGTCAATCATCAGCAATCCAATGATATCAGTTTATCATCTCAACTCATCAAACCTATAAAAATAATTCGAGTTCCCTTAGGTCACTGTGCTGTAAAGTATACGCAAGTGAATGGATCACATGAACTCGATCGAAACTGAATATGTATGCATGCAATTTTTTGGGGAATTGGAATATTTGTATGATAATCACAACGACTATGTCTGCGCTTATTATTTCAAAGAAAAAAAAAGAAAAGTTTCTTGATTATATGTATTTTACTAGCATTTTAAATGAGCGCACTTAAACTGCTAGTAATTACAACAAAACGATTTCTTCGACATAGTTAACAAATTAGGCCAGGCCCATTATCTTGGCCCAATTATCTTGGCCACGCCACGCTCTCCAAATTACATTTCTGTCCTCGACGACATCGCATTGTTCAAATTTAAAGTAAACGCAAAAAAAAAAAAAAAAAATATTACTCATTCATTTTTCCACGTGGATCTAAGGAGATGAAAGGCCCCAAATGCTCCAAGAACAGCAAACACTTTCATATATGCTGTAAGAACATCGACATTCAAAGCACTAAGCAACAACTGATTTCTCTTTTGTAACGTCTGATTTCGATGATTCCCATGTCCTGTGCTCGAACTCTTTCCCTCGCAAAGCATTTGTAGTTAACGCCCATCAAAGAAGGGTTATTCCTAGGAGGATTCGAAGAAGTCTTTGTGTAACATCCCAAGAGCAATTAATGGCTCTTCTTCACCTTGGTGCGCTGAGCTGCGTCGTCTCTTTGAATGCGTCGTCGCCGCGTCGGCTTTGTGGGCCCAGTTCGTTGAACACTTCACTCTTTTCGCCGTCGTCGTTTGCAGTTGGTTTGCATTCAAGATTCAAGCTTCTTCAAGGTCAGATGTAGTTCATCCTTACAACAAAGAGCAGATCTTTCGCGTTTGTAAGAAGTCACAATTGAACCCTCCTCGTCTGTGTTTTATCTTATCTTGTAGGAAGAAAGGCGTTAAAAAGTGGTAGTAGTAATAATGGTACATTAGTAGAATCTGACGAATCCGCTCATGATCTTGTGGTTTGCTTCGGCGAAATGCTCATCGATTTCGTGCCCACCATTAGTGGGCTCTCATTGGCCGAAGCACCAGCCTTTAAAAAAGCTCCCGGCGGCGCTCCTGCCAATGTAGCCGTTGGCATTTCTCGCCTTGGTGGAAACTCAGCTTTCATTGGCAAGGTATAATAATATAAGTAATGGCATATGATCTTGAAAATACTATGTTTTTTTTTTCTGCATACGAATGATGTTTTGGTCGGTGTGTGTTGAGGTGGGAGAAGATGAGTTTGGTTACATGCTAGCTGATATCTTAAAGGAGAACAACGTAAACAGTGAAGGGATGAGGTTCGATAAGGGAGCTCGAACCGCTTTGGCGTTCGTTACCCTAAGGAAGGACGGGGAAAGGGAATTCATGTTCTATCGCAACCCTAGTGCTGATATGTTGCTCCACGAATCAGAACTCCATTTGGAGCTAATTAAGAAGGTAAGAAAAAGCATATTTCGTTGTTACAGAAACTAAGCTGTTGATTGATTTTAAGTGGTGATTAATTATGTCTGAAATGGACAAAAGGCGAAAATCTTTCACTATGGTTCGATAAGCTTGATCACGGAGCCTTGTAGATCGGCCCACATAGCTGCAGCGAAAGCTGCAAAAGAGGCAGGCGTTATCTTATCGTACGATCCCAATCTTAGGCTTCCTCTGTGGCCATCTGCTGATAGTGCAAGAGAAGGAATCCTTCGCATTTGGGATGCTGCTGATATAATTAAGGTGTGTAATCATCTTGTTTTAATTGGAAAACCTATTCGACACAGTCGTGTGACAGAAAAAAAAATGAAATAATCTTTGTATGATTATGAAACACCATCAGATCAGCGTAGAGGAGATATCTTTCTTGACGCAAGGAGAAGACCCTTACGACGACAACGTTGTTCGCAAACTGTACCACGAAAACCTAAAGCTTCTCCTCGTCACTGAAGGCCCCCAAGGCTGCAGATATTACACCAAGGTTGGCGCCTTTTTTTTTTTTTTTTCTAACACCTCAAACTAAGTAATTTAGCTTGTTTTTCGGTTTTGTTGATGTTTCTTACAGGAATTTAGTGGAAGAGTTACGGGTCTTAAGGTCGAAGCTATAGACACGACGGGCGCTGGGGATGCATTTGTGGCGGGAATTCTGTCTCAGTTAGCCGCCGATGAATCGTTATTCAAGGTAAGTTCATCATCATCATCTCAATTAATCGACCCTTTTTTTTTCGTGGAAGGAAGTGATAATCTGTTATAATTATTATTACAACAGGACGAGGAAAGGCTTAGAGACGGTCTGAGGTTTGCGAACGCCTGCGGCGCGTTGACGGTGACGGAGAGAGGAGCCATCCCTGCTTTGCCTACTAAAGAAAGAGTCCTCTCCACAATGCTCAAGTCAGTAGCAGCTTAGTTAGATTATTAGATCCCACTGATGATACTTTGCTTACGCTGATAACTGTTGTGATGATGACTATGAAAATTTCTAGACGAATTTTATAGATTTTCCCCTTGGGAGGGAATACAATTAGTTATTATGATTAACTAGCGCCAATCAATGAAATACTAGTATATTAAGCACATCCAATGTACGTGCAAAAAATATATTAAGTTATTTTATTCTTTATTCTTTAGTTTTCATTTTAAATAAATCGAAGTTGCAGCAGTTTTAGGTTTCATGTGATGATTTCTTGGTCAGTCAAACGTGGTCCCTCGATAACTGTTGTGGTTTCACGATAAAATTAGCAGTTAAAAATTGGCTTAAATTATTGATGTAATTGATACACCAAAATTGATTACAATTGACAGTTTTTAAATGGTGCTGAGGATTGATAAAAAGTATAGATATTCATGAAGATGGAATGGGCCGTTTGGGCCTCCGTTTATAATTGGGCCTCTTAGAAAAAAGAACGAGAGAATTGTAATTCCCATTTTGCCCTCAGAACTCATCATTTGTCTCGCTTATCGATCGTCTAGCTAGTCCAGCAAAGCACTCTAAGTCCTCTCCTTCTCGACTTGCAATCTAGGCCGTCCGATCGATTTCCGATCCCGTACAGATGGCGGAGACCGGCGATGTTGGCAGCAACCCTCTGCTGAAGGAATTTTATTTCCCTCCTTTTGATTCGATCGACGCGACACACGTTAGACCGGGCATACGCTCGCTGCTCAAGCGATTGGTATTTGCTGCTTCTCTTGAGCTGTTTATTTTTTTCTTATTCTTTTTCCAAGTGTGGAAATAATACTTCTTGATCGATTCAGGATTTCTGGGTTTAACACTGGTCTGACTTGATGAGGATGATTTTGGTTAATTTGATGTCTGTTTGGTGGGATGTAGGAAACTGAGCTTGAGGAGCTGGAAAAGACGGTAGAGCCGACTTGGCCAAAGCTGGTAGAGCCATTGGAGAAGATAGTTGACAGGCTGACAGTGGTCTGGGGTGCGGTTTCACATCTCAAGGCCGTCAAAGACAATGCTGATCTTCGCGCAGCTATTGAAGAAGTCCAGGTAAGATTAAAACGATGAGGTGCTATTGTAATTTGTGAATTCCTTGCAAGTGGGCTACTTCATCATACCAATAATTGAGGACGTTTGTGCTGATTAAATTATTTTTGTTTGGGAATTGTAGCCTGAGAAAGTGACTTTTGAGCTTAAACTAGGCCAGAGTAAGCCAATCTACAATGCTTTTCGGGCTATCAGGGAATCACCTGATTGGGAGTCATTAAGTGATGCATGTAAACGCATAGTTGAAGGTATGTCTTCCTCTGTAATGCGAATTGCTGGATTTTTGGTTTAATTAATGTCTTTGCTCGTGTGGAGTTACTCACGGAGTCTGGTCAACTTCTGCAGCCCAGATAAAGGATGCTGTGTTGAATGGTATTGCTCTTGAAGATGACAAAAGAGAGGAATTCAACAAGATTGAACAGGTTTGTTTCTCAGTCTTGTAGTTATCTCCCTGTGACATTCAATCATTCAAGTCCTTTTTCTCATTACGGTCTCTCTTCTACGCTGGTATCTATACCCAGGAATTGGCGAAACTCTCTCAAAAGTTCGGTGAAAATGTTTTGGATTCAACTAAGAAGTTCGAGAAGTTAATTACAGAAAAGAAAGAAATTGAAGGTTTACCAGCTACAGCTCTTGGGTTGGCTGCACAAACAGCTGTGTCTAAGGTAGATCATTCACCCTCCTGACCATTTATCTTGTGGGATATTTGTGGTATTCTTATCGTGTAAGTTGTAATGCTGTTTTAATTCTGCTTTTCCACTATGTGCAGGGACATGAGAATGCTACTGCTGAAAATGGGCCTTGGATAATTACGCTGGATGCTCCAAGTTATATGGCTGTGATGCAGCACGCAAAAAATAGAGGCTTACGCGAGGAAGTCTACCGTGCCTTCTTAACCCGCGCTTCTAATGGAGACCTCGATAATACACCTATTATTGACCATATTTTGAAGCTTAGGTTGGAAAAAGCCAAGCTTCTTGGATATAATAACTATGCAGAGGTACGACTCAAGATTCGACTCTGTCTATCTGAGTTTCATTTAAAAGTTTCTGCTTAACTATGCACTAATGAGGTTGCTGCTGTAGGTTAGTATGGCAACTAAAATGGCAACTGTTGAGAAGGCAGAGGAGCTTCTTGAGAGACTTCGCATTGCATCCTGGAACCCTGCAGTTCACGGTCTTGCAAAATTTATATCGTCTTACTTATCGAGTCAAATCTCCAGTTGCTTTTTTTTTAACTTGATTAAATTTCTACTTTTGGTTAAATTCTGAGGTCAGCTCGAAATTGATCTCAATGTAGTTTCTCGATAGACTTAAGAAAATTAGAGGATGTGATTGTCTAGTGTAGAATGCATCTGATTGGAGCAATGTTTAATCGAGTGAGAATTTCCTGTTCTGCAGAAGCTGCAATATGCGTAGTTTTCCTTTTCTACTTTCCTTTGTACACATCTGAGTGTGACATAAGCTAACTATGTCTTTCTTTCAATATATGAAGATATGGAAGACCTCAAGCTTTTCTGTAAGAATCAAGGTGCACCAGAAGCTGCTGATTTGAACCATTGGGATATCAACTTCTGGAGTGAAAGGCTGCGTGAATCGAAATATGAAATAAATGAGGTAAGCTCTCTCTGTCACTCTAGGCACTTGTACTTTATATTAATAACTTGAAACTTTGTGATGGCTAAACATTTTACTTGATTGTATTTGACTTTAATGACTTTTGTTTGAATATTAAGACATTATATGCTTGACTTGTTTAATGTTTTTCCATTGTCGACTTTTTTGTTCTATTCAGAAAATCCTTTCCTTTGAATGAAAGTCCTGACGTTGTTTTCTTTAATTTCAACAGGAAGAATTGCGACCTTACTTTTCACTGCCAAAGGTTATGGATGGCCTATTTAGTCTTGCAAATAACTTGTTCGGGATCACTATCGATTCAGCTGATGGTTTAGCTCCTGTAATAATCTGTTCTTTTCTTTGCTGGTTGATGTTTTCATTATTATTATATAAATGTGTTTAAAATTTATATATCGACCAGGGTTGTCATTGGCTCTGATTTACTGTGTTCTCAGGTTTGGAACAGTGATGTTCGGTTTTACCGGGTAAACGACTCTTCAGGGAGCCCAATTGCATACTTCTACTTTGATCCATATTCTCGTCCATCTGAGAAAAGAGATGGCGCATGGATGGATGAGGTGGCGGGTCGAAGTCGCGTCTTGTCTCAAGATGGATCGTCTCCTAGGTTACCCATTGCCCATATGGTATGCAACCAAATGCCACCTGTTGGAGACAAACCCAGCTTGATGACTTTCCGCGAGGTAATCAAGTTCGTTTACTGACATTTCTATGGTAAAAAGGAGTGAGTTTTGTAATAATCGTTTAACATGTGGTATCCATTATTGATGTCTAACACTGTGCTGTTTGCAGGTCGAGACTGTCTTTCATGAATTTGGTCATGCTCTTCAGCATATGTTAACAAAGCAAGATGAAGGTTTGGTTGCGGGTATTAGGAATATAGAATGGGATGCTGTTGAATTACCTTCCCAGTTCATGGAGAACTGGTGCTATCACAGGTATACGTTTTGGTCATCTTTCTCACGCCAATTATGGATGCTACTTTAACGCATTTACTTTAAAACCTGTGAGCTAGTGTGTTGACCGGCTTTGCTTGTGTCTATCAATAGGGACACGTTGATGAGTATTGGTAAGCATTATGAAACTGGAGAAAACATTCCTGATGAGATATATAAAAAGCTTCTTGCTGCTAGGACTTTCCGTGCTGGCTCTTTAAGCCTTCGACAGGTAGTATAGAATCCCCATCTAACAGTTTCTTTCCCTTTCTAAGTTGATGACTTACCCGGTCCATCCGTCTTAGTAGGCTGTAAGCCGACGAATAGTAAATATCATAAAATGTGACTGTGAGTAATTTAACTGAAAAATATGCAGCTTCGATTCGCATGCGTCGATCTTGAGCTCCACACAAAGTACAGCCCTGGTGGTCCTGAGTCGGTGTTCGACGTGGACCGAAGGGTCGCTGAGAAAACTCAAGTGCTCCCTCCGCTCGCCGAAGATAAATTTCTATGCAGTTTCAGCCATATATTTGGTGGTGGATATGCCGCTGGTTACTACAGTTATAAGGTATTATTAGGACATGAACTCTCTTCTTATCCATCTCCCAAGTCTCACGTCCTTGATTGGTCTTAAAAGAAAAGTAAAACTATACTGCAGTGGGCTGAAGTCCTTTCAGCTGATGCATTTTCGGCCTTCGAAGATGCGGGACTGAATGACGAGCAGGTATTTCTTTTGTCAAACTATTCACATTATTCTTGACTTGTTCATAATCTGATGACTCTGATATATATGACCGTTTTTGTGTTGGTAAACGAACAAACAGGCTGTTAAAGAAACAGGGCGTAGGTTCAGGGAAACCATTCTTGCCCTTGGAGGTGGAAAACCACCCCTTGAGGTAGATTACAGTACAACCATTCAATAATCATAATAATAATGAAATCATTGATTGATTTTTTTAATCGAAAATTAAACGATACTATGCTACCAATTCCAACAGGTATTTGTGGAATTTAGGGGACGTGAGCCCTCTCCTGAGCCACTGCTAAGACACAATGGGCTGTTGCAAGTTGCGTGATGTTCTAAGCTTTTCCTTTTCACCATAGTAGATTATCGATCAAGAAATACTAATAAAATTATATATTTGCTTCCTTTCCTCCGTAATGTGACCTTAAGTAACTTGTGCGTACTGCTCAGCTTTTCCTCTGCTTCGCTTTGTTTTCAACGACATTTAATGGCTGATAAATGTCTTGTATTTACAATAATCACCAGTACAAGAGCTATATAACAACTTGTCACCAAAACAGTAGTCTAATTCATATATATATATATAACCTTCTGCTCTAAGAACAACATCAGTATATGATCTTATCGCAATCAATGGCAGCACTTAATAATTACCTGGGCTGCGGTGGAGGTGGCTGCTGCAAGTTACCAATGGGAGATGGCTCTTCAACTATAGGAGTTGGAGGGATTACGAAAGTCCTCTGATCTATTGAGAAGCGGTTAGAACCAGCGAAGCTCTCTATCGATTTCATGTACTCAGACGCATTGTTCTCTATGATGAAAGCGTCCTCGAGCTCTCTTACAATGTCCGACATGCAAGGGCGGTACACAGAGTATGGCTCGACGCAGGCCAAAGCCACCTCTAAGACCCTCCACATTGCTTCCACGTGGTACCCTCCTTTGATTCCCGGGTCAACGATCTCTTCCACTTTCGAGTTCCTTATGTGGGGTTTTGCCTGCCACAAATTTACTTAAGTTTTTCGGATAATGATAAGCAAGAAAAAAAAAAGGAATAAGGTGATTGCTGATACCCATTCGACCAAGCTCCATTCGTTTCTTGGCCTGTTTATGTTGAGAGGCTCTCGTCCGCTTACTATTTCTAGTAAAACGACCCCGAAGCTGAATACGTCGCTCTTTGCCGATAGATGCTGCGTCGAATAATACCTGCCAAAAAAGTACAGTAATATACGTCGAGTGTTCAGCATGAAATGTGTGATATATATTGTTTGTATTGCATTGTATGTGTGTACTGTACTTACTCGGGGTCCAAGTAACCAGCGGTGCCCCTCACTTCTAGGGAAGTGGCGCTATCTCCTTCTTGGGGAGCATATTTCGAAAACCCGAAATCTGCTACCTTTGCGCACATGCTATGATCCAAAAGTATGTTGCTCGACTTCACATCTCTGTGGATGACCGAACGCTCGGAGAACGTGTGGAGGTATGTTAGACCTGAAATGTTTTACACATATTTAATTCAGATATAAATGCTTGTCATGGGAAATGAAGTCTTGTTCTGTATCTACGGAGAAAATCTATAGCTGCTGCTATCTCATAATCATGAAACCGATCATAATCATACTTGCCTCTTGCAGCTCCTAAGGCAATGGTCAGTCTAGTCGGCCAATCGAGAATTTTGCGCTTTGCTGCTGCGCCTGATCGATGATGATGGTCGGATTCAGAATATATGAAAATGGGACTTCAAATCTTATTTAAGGGATGAAAATAAATCGAAACGTTTCGTAAAATGGTGAAAAAATACAAAAAATCTATTCACCGTATAGACGATCTTGCAGAGAGCCATTAGACATGAAAGGATAGACAAGAATCTGCTGTTCTTTCTCGCAGCAGTAGCCTATAAGTGGTACCAGGTTTTCGTGCCGAATCGCCGACAGCAAGTTCAACTGTATATATATTATATAGTACAGCATCAGTACTTTAATTAGTAGTAGTTAGCAATGTAATGGTTCTTTGTTAGGGTTTCTATTATTTCTTGGTTAAGAGTTGACCTCATTGTCGAATTCTCGGGAGCCTTGAGTCGAAGTGGCCGATCTCACCTTAACCGCCACCTCTTCGCCGTCTCGAAGCATTCCTCGGTAAACCGTCCCAAAACCGCCTTCGCCTATCAGCGTTTTGTAGTTCTCAGTCGCTCTTTCTACGTCTTCCAACGAAAAGTTCTGAATGGATATCGACTTTGTGACGACGCTCTCCCCACTCGCCACCGCGTAAATGGCATCTGCGATGCGAAAAGGGAAAAAAAAAAGATCGTATTTTTTTAGATGCCATCATGTTTACCAGGCAATGTCTGTGCTGATTAAAGACATATATATTTATATACATACTTTTCGACATCATTGGCCCCTTGGCATCGAATTTGCTTAAAGCCCTCGCCTTTCTTCTGAAGAAGAGGACCAAAGACACTCCGGCGATTACTGTAATAAGAAGGGATGCGCCGACAACGGTGCCTATCAATGCCCCTTGGGATAGATTCGAAGTTTCTTCGCTATTGCACTTCCCTTTGCTGAATAGAAATACGAAAAATTGGGTTAGAGAAGCTCTTACGAGAACTGATCAACTGACATGGAAGACTGAGTTATAAGCTTATACTCAGTTTTGAGATTCGTTGTGTTTAAGGTAGGAGGAAGGCTTCTTTCAAGTCGAGGATTGCAACCGTAGTTTCTGTAGGTTGTCACCAAAAACAGACGCGTGTTAGAAGGGATTAAAGGAAATATATTGTCCATAAAGCTCGAATTAATAATAATTCGTCTGTGTATACAACGAACTTACAGCGTAGCCAAATGCCCGAGGGAAGTAACAGATTGGGGCAGTTCTCCCATGAGATCATTGCCGCTCACATCCCTGAGAATTCAATATAAAATAAATGAACAGAAAAGTAATATTAATTGCTGGACTTTTGGAGGCTTCATATAATGTCTGAATCTCTTACAGCAAAGTCAGCAAAGAAGAAGCTGGAAACTGTGGGATCGTTCCAGTGAAGTGATTGTTGCTCAAATTCCTGCAGTTAAGACCCAATCGCTGGTAAGAAGACTCCATAGAAAGAAAAAATTGCAGCAGTAAATGGGTTCTTACAGCTCCTTGAGATGAATAAGCTGAGCAATGCTCGGCGGAATTGGTCCGTTGAGTCCATTGCGAGCTAGATTCCTGCCATAATAGCCCATTCGACATAATAAAACCAGTAAGTTGTTTTATATCTTTATATGTGTGTATATATATAGTTGATACCTAAAGGAACTCACATCTTTGTGATCACCGATTTCCCATTTACGGAATCGCAAGACAAGCCATGCCATGGAAGAGGGAGACATGGATCTGATCCCGACCAGTTTCTCAGCAGATCGCTGTCTTGATTATATGCTTGTAGCTCATTCTTCACTCCAACGATGGCATCATCTGCTTTTTTTTTTTTTTTGTAGGCATTCATTATTTTTGTTTAGTTTAAAAGAAACAGATTCAATATATATCGGGGTTGAATCCTCGACAAACCGATGGATTCGATCGTAGCATTCTCTAACATAAAGCCCATCGAAGAAAGAATAAAGACAAGGCATACATATACCTTCTTGTGCAGAAGTAGTGACTTGGTTGAAGAAGAAGATTACGATGATGAAACAGATAGCCGTAGACTTTGGTGCTGTACTTTTACAACTACTACTTTCTAGTTCTTCCATCATCCTTCGATTATAGCAGCATATAATAGTAATACTACTAGCCCCATCACACAAAACAATACATGATACGATCTTTTTCTATTTTTCAAAAGAAGAAAAAAAAAAAAACAGCGTCTCAACGTTCTTGCAGGGGGGGGAGACCTTTGTTTAGCCTGCAGACAAAATGGCATCAGAAGAGAGTTCGTTAAGGAAAATGGTGATTGATTTCCCAGGTTTGACTTCTGTGGTTGGTATGTTGTTACTGAATGAGCATCCATCTAAGGCAGGTTTATTATTTAATATAATATTTCTTGCTGGTGGCAGTTTTATACATTTTCTTGACCAAGTTGTAATCATGAATGTGTACTTACTTAATAAACCACAATATTTTTGTAAGGCGAAAAACTTACCGTTAGTATTACCTACCGTTGAATTATTACATGATTTCATTCATAATCACCGTTGTAAAACTCGGGCTACGCGGCCCTGTCCGAGGCGCTTTTCGGCTAGGCGGACGATTAGGCGGTCGACTAGGCGGTCACAATTTTTTTTTGTATTTTTTTTGAGCAATTTTTTTGTTGCGAAATTTTTTTATAAATACAAAAAAATTATTAGGATTGACATTATTTATTTAAATAGATAGATTTGATATAGCTTTAGCTTATTATATTAGCATATAAATAAAATTTATAAAAAAAATCGGTACCGACTAATTTCTGCCTAGAAACCGCCTAGGCCCCGTCTAGCCCGCCTAGGCGCTAGGCCCCCCTCGAGCGCCCGACTATCGCCTAGCGAGTTTTACAACATTGTTCATAATACGATGACGGTAGAGTTTTAGGGCAACGAATGTGAAACTTTGGATTACAATTTCAGTACAACTATGTTGAAGTAAGTGATCAATAAAACTACACACACACATACATACATATATATATATATATATATATGTATATATACTGAAACAATAATTGTGTGCGAGTGAGAATGGATTCATGCCAAACCCTAGTTCCTTATTCACATCTGTCGAAACAATAATTAATTGTATGATGAGAAGGATGATGATAACCTTTGTTTGCTGTAACATTAAAATATAGTGCAGTGGGCGGACCAAACCATCCACTAAAATGTATGACGATTCAAAGTTGTCTTGCCTCCGTCCCTACGCTTGTCTTCTTCCAGGTCATTGTAATCTTGCAATATTTTTATCCATATGTCGACATACAGTGCACTGTTGATGATCATATAATCACCCAAGTAATTAGTCATATATACCCTTCATAGATCCAACTAAAATCTTAATCGCCGATACATGTTCTTAGAGACAAATTTGTAATAATCTCAATAGTGACACCCATGTGATCTTTAACAGAGCTGAACGAGGCTGGAAATCAATTTATTATTACATTACAACATCATGATCAGTTTTCAATATCTCAGAAAAATCTAATTTTTATCATCACAAAGATCTGTTAGATAATTCAATAGAAACAACATGCTCAACATCTCCAAGCATGAGGACGTGGTCGCCCGTCTCCAAGATCCGATTGCCCAGCTGATCCACCGTTCTGAGGTGTTCGCACGGGTCGACCCATATGCCTATTTCGACCGTTTCGTACGCCAAAAGATCCAACCTTTCGAACCCAATCAGCTGCTTCTCGTGGGACCCGCCGTCGACGTTCCTCTTCGAAGGTCTCGAGAACAACAACACGACGTCCCCGCCGTCGTTCCCACCAACGTTCGTCACGGAAAATTCCACTCTAAACTTTAACGAGCCGCAGTACGACGCCTCGTCGACGTTAACATAGCCCAAATCGAGCACGTTGTTGTTCCTTCTTCGTTCGGAGAAAAAATTCGCATTCGGCAAGTTCAATTTTCGCGGGGCGGATAAGATTTCGTAGCTGAATTTCGTATAGCTCAGCCCATGGCCGAACCCATACACTACTTCGCCCGTGTAGAACCTGTACGTCCTTCCCGGATAGTTACGGGCCAGGTCAGGCCTCATGTTCATGTCGCTCATCGGGACTCTAGTGAACGACTCAGGATACCAAGTCATCGGCAACCTTCCACCTGTTTATTCATTTTCAAAAAAATAACAATAATAATAATAATAATTTCATCATGCGATAATATTACCATTCCAAGATTCGATTTTTATATATTTTTACCGAACCTGGGTTATAATGTCCGAAGATGACGTCAGCGAGGGCTCGACCACCCGTCTCCCCGGGATACCCAATCCAAAGGATTCCACCGATATTGTCTTTACCGACTGCGAACGACACGTCGATGGGCCCACCGCCGGTAAGAACCAATACGATGGGATTCTTACTCGCGTCAGCGATTGAATTAACGAGCGACGTCTGATAGCCAGGCAAGAGAAGGCTATACCTGTCGAGATCCTCCGTCTCTTGTGTTAAATCCAACCCCGCGACGATAACTACGTAATCGGCCTCTTTGGCTATTGAAATAGCTTCGGGGAAACCCAAGGTCGAGTTGCAGGCAACATCTGCACATCCGCTCGCGTGAAAAACTACGTCTACGTGCTCGTTAAGTCCATCGAGGATGCTCGTTGGCTTACATGGAATCCCTATATGAGAAAGATAACTCGGGTATTTGATACTGTTTAATTATTTTTTCGGTCATGTATATTAGGGATGATGGTGGCGTTATAAGGACGGACACCCAACTTAAGTGATTAGAGTATTAGGACAATAACTTACAAAACGAAGCAACTGAGGGCCACTTAAATTAAAGGGTTGCAATTTTAGGACAGTAAGTTTCAAAATTGAAGCAATTCGAGGAAAATTAACTCCAAAGTTTCGAAACTTACTGTCCCTCAAATTGCTTCAATTTTGAAACTTTTTGTCCTAAAATCGTCGCCGTAAATTTAAGTGTCCTTAAATGCCACTTTCCCAACTTTGAAATATATTTAATGTATCCAAGCCCGAATAAAAAGAAAAGGATCGAACCTGTATAGGTACCACCGAGATCGGTTGAATTGGCCAACGGACCGATCAAAGCTATTGAAGAGAGGCCACGTTTGTTAAGAGGAAGGAGTTTTTCATCGTTTTTAAGAAGAACGATGCCCTGCCTCGAAACTTCCAGAGCGAGTTTTAAGTGATCCGAAGAGCACACGTCCTTCGGCCCGAATTTTCGAAATCGATTCCTCGCATGTTTTCCGTCGAACAATCCGAGTCGGAGCTGAACGGTGAAGAGGTTAAGCAACGCTCCGTCTATGTCGTCTTCGGACACTTTTCTCTGCTTCACCGCAGACTTCATGTGTCTTATCATATACGTCCCACAGTTTATGTCCGTTCCTGTAAATTGTAATAAATAGAATCATACCTAACGAGCAAAAGATCGACAATACAGACAAACCAACAAACGTTAGTGAAATAAAATACCTGCTTTTATGGCATCTGCTACAGCACCTTCTTTAGTTTTCGTAAATTTCTGGTCCTCGTAAATTGTAGCCACGGCGTCGCAATCTGAAGTAATGTACCTATTTCATTCGAGGCATTATGAAAATATACTTCAAGGACTCGATTTTAGAGCGCTCTGGGAAACAATTTAATCTCACCCTCTAAAATTCCATTGGGTCCGAACTTTCTGTAAGAGGTCACGATCTGCGCACGATGGCACGCCGTTAACTGCATTGTAAGAGCACATCAAGCAGCTGGCATTCCCTTGCAAGATGCAGCTCCTAAACGGCGCTTCGTAAGTGTCGAGCATGTCCTGGGCAGTGACCTAACACGAAAAAAACGATCGATCGATTACCTTGCTTAAAACATGTCTGATTTAGTGTATAAACGCAACACATATCTTACCACTGCATTGAAATTGTATCTACTAAATCCACCCCACTTCTCCAAATCGTAAGCAGCGAAATGCTTGCAGCAAGCGGACAGCCTTAAACTCCCCGCCCCACCATCACCTTCGTCGCCCTGAAAAGCCTTGACGTACTCTAATGCGTAGGCCGAGACCACCATTGGATCCTCGCCAGGTGTCTCCTGGCCCCGGCCCCACCTCGGGTCCCTAAACACGTTTATGTTTGGAGCCCAAAAGGTCAGACCAGCTTGACCCAAGTTGTTCATAGCCATGGCCTCTTCGGCTATGGCTGATGCAATCTCACGCCACAGAGTTCTATTGAACGCTGCAGCGCTGACTATCACCTGCGTAGTTAAGAGCGGAATTGAAAGAGAATCAAATCAAAGCCACTGTGTGTTCATTCATTAGCTGAATCGCTAGGTCAAAAATCTGAAGTTCGTCAGTAAAAATCCAACTTCGCTACTGATTGATTCGATTAAAATAGATCTACTTGATGTTTGAACTCCCCCAATTACTGAGATTGGTCAACTCACTCACCTGAGGGAATAAAGTGGCGGATTTGACCTCGCCGTCGAAGGAGACGCCGGGTCCATTGGAGGCGATGCCGTGGAGAGACTCCGACCACCACTCGTACGGCGGAACGCCGAGCCTGGGCACGGCGGAGGCATTATTGGATAGGAGGTGGATTTTCTCGCGCAATGTGAGGAGAGAGACGAGGGATTGGGCGCGAGCTGCGATGGAGAGGGAAAAATTGCAGAATGGGTACGAATCGTGAGGTGGGATGCACGCGCTGTTGTTGATTGTTGAACGCGCGTGGGCGAACGTGAAATGGAGCAATGCTAAAAGGGTAAAGCAGAGGAAGACGATGTGGTTGGATATTCTTGGAAGTGATGATCGGTAAGACGCTGACCACAACATCGTCTTAGCTCTTCTGTTAGTTGATTATTAGTTTGAATATATGTGTGTGTGTATGTGAGTGTGTGTGTGTGTATTTTAAATAATAGAGAATTATATTCCTTGCATGATATTGGCTGTTATGTATTATGATTGCTTTCCGTCATCTGTTGCCTTCGGCTTTATAGTAAAAGGACGGAATATCAATCGTATTAGTATTGATTAAACATTTAATTAATAGCACCTTATCCTTAAAAAAATATGTAGGAAACTTGTAAAACTATATATTCTATCATGGAATTATGACCTAATTTTCGTTCTCTTATTGTTCGTCTTTAGCCTAAAGGGATATCTTTGACTTCAAATGTAAATGGGCTATTAAATGGCCCAAGTCTTATTTGTAACTTGAATTCAGTTCTGGCCTTTAATTACTTGCTTACCCAAGACATGCCCTTTTTTTTTTCCAAAGGTTGGAAAAGTGTCGGCTCAAAATCAAAGCAAGAAGCCAATGATGCTTGGCTCTTGTAGTCTAAGGAAAGGTGAGGCACTAAAAGGTCAGGTGGCTAGGAAGTCGTGGGATCGAATCCCCCTCTCACATTTCCTTTGAGAAGTCCACACGGTGTATTGCTACTCGAAATCAAGACATTGGGATTGGACTTGTAAATCGATTCATAACCTTTCGAGCACAACCAATAGTTTTTGGGACGTATATCATCTGACCCCGGGGATTAGTCCCACCTCTGGAGTGTGTGGCGGTTGTCCATAGCTGGGCTGTGTGGGATACCTCGGGATCGTAAAAAGAAAAAATAAATAAATAAAATCAAAGCAAGAAGATTTAGGTGGGGTTAGAAAGTTAATGTCCGTAATATTTTATTTGTCTTTTACACTTCGGTCCGCCTTTATTCCTGCAATTCAATAAATCTATCTTCTAAATGAAGCACTTTTTAGATAATAAACGTTACATAGAAAGTGATGCTATGCTGATTCCATTTTCTAATTTGGGATAACAACGGAATTTATGCAAATGTTTGGTACTATTACATCTTTATGTTTAATAAGGCTAGCGTGATGATTGTTGTTTAAAGGCCAATTATCGAATGTTAGGGAGGGATAGAGAGAGCCCCACACGAATTTTGACTGGCAGGTGTGAATAGTAGAAATGCAGAATGTGGTGGACCTCAAAATGAAATTTAAATATTTTTAAAAATGAAAAATAAAATACGGTAACAAGCGAACAGGACGACGTCGTTTTCCCTTTGCAGTTTTCGTTGATACAACACTGACCGCAGACGTGTGCCAGATAATACTTACACGTACGTAATATTGCAGATGGGCCCTCCAATAATTTTAAATTTGCACGAAACGCCACTGGTAAAGCGGTTTGCGTGTGCAAATATTGTGGGCTGCTCCCTAGTTTTCATTTTAATCAATTTTGTCTTTTAACTGAATATACTAAGGTACTCTCTTCTTTATTGTGATCGATCGAACCACATGCATTATTGCTTGTACGTTGCGCCATTGTAGAGGAATTATTCACTTTATACTATTTTATGATGTTATAAAAACAGTGTTTTTAATAGTTTTGGATGAAAACTATGCGACTTTTTTTCATAAACTATTAACCACCAAAAATACAGGGCCAAATAGCCCTCCAGTGACATCAATATCCAGTAGAGAACAAAGGCTCGCGCAGGAGCAACACCTCAAAGTAACAAAATGTTGGTGCCGTCGGTCAGCGCTTTTAGCTTCGAGCAAAAGCACAAATAAACTTCAGCGATAATGGTGTGAACAAATCACAAGTCGAGGCACGTGATACACGCTCTCTTGAAGACGAAATTACCCCGCTAATACCCACGGTTTACGGTAAACGCCTCCGAGATACAACGACTTACGTTTGGAATATAGCGGTATCTCAAATACGCCAAACTTCTACGAACGAATACTCTTGCTTTGGGACTAACAAGAACACAAATGATATGAGTGAAATGCACAAAATTTGAATGCCTTTTTGAATGAATTTAATGCTAACTCATGTGGGGTATTTATAGGTGTAGGTTTTCATTACCAAGAGAAGTGTCCTTTTGCATGTGTCTACTCATGAAGAAATGCATCTTTATGTTAAGTAATTCCTATAAACCTTTTGCTTAATTAGTACACCTTTTCAAATATACCTCTTAGTATTAATTTCATTCACACCTTTTCCTAACAATCCCCCACATGAATGAAATAAATGCATGTTTACAATTTTTGAAAGTCCCGACGAACTATCATTGCATCAAGAAAGATAGCTTGTGGCTTTGAATCTTCTTTAGTGAAATATTATCGGATACACTGTACGGTTAGTAGCGCGATGCTTTGAACTTACCGGCCATTTGTGTGCACCAAGACAACAATACTCACACAATGACAGCTCTAACAATTTCTTGTTCTCACGTTGTGTCCATTTCGGCCTTGGACCATATCTCGGTTTAGTAAGTGTTCGTTATAAGCGGCCAATGTACTTATTCACTTACAAAGGTGATCTCCTATAAAGAGTATCCTGTCTTACTCCACCCCAGGTATAGGAATCATTAAAAGTCCTAGACTTAACCTCACCACTTAGGCAGATTTCCACACTTGACGGTTCTTTGGAATGAGTGTAGCTTTCAAGTGTTTTACTGAACTGTCAAAACTTAGTTTTCCCATTGAACCAAGGTTTCAGGATCTCCGATTCTCAAGGTTGGGTTACCGCTAAGACTGTTCTTATTTTGTGGATTTTAAAACCCATTCCACTAACCAGTTTGTACATTTGATCTCGATTTATGCCTTTAGTAAGCGGATCCGCTAGGTTTTCCTTCGACTTTATATAGTCAACCGAAATAACCCCATTCGAGATTAACTGTCTTATTGTATTATGTCTCCGACGTATATGTCGAGACTTACCGTTGTACAAACTACTTTGTGCCCTTCCGATCGCCGATTGATTATCACAATGTATCATTACGGCGGGCACCGGTTTTATTCCAACAAGGAATATCTTCTAAGAAATTTCTAAGCCATTCAGCTTCTTCCCCGGCTTTATCTAGAGCTATAAACTCAGACTCCATCGTGGATCTAGCTATACACGTTTGCTTAGACGATTTCCAAGACACGGCTCCTCCACCTATAGTGAACACGTAGCCACTAGTCGACTTTGAGTCGTTTGTATCTGATATCCAATTTGCGTCGCAATACCCCTCAAGCACTGCGGGATATCTCGTATACGTTATTCCCAAGCTCATAGTGTGCTTTAAGTACCCTAGTACACGAGTAAGCGCACTCCAATGATCGACGCTTGGGTTGCTTGTGAACCTACTTAGTTTGCTCACTGAATAGGCGATATCGGGGCGTGTACAATTCATCAAGTACATTAAGCTCCCAATTATTCGAGAATATTCTAGCTGAGAGACTGGTTCACCTCGATTTTTAGCCAAGTGTTGAGTTAAATCAACAGGCGTCTTAGCCGGAGGTCTGTCAAACGCATTGAACCTCTTCAATATACTTTCAACATAATGGGATTGTGATAAAACAATTCCTTCCGAGTTCCTAGCGATTTAATTCCAAGGATAACATCGGCTTTTCCCATATCTTTTATGTCGAAATTCTTTTTCAACATCTTCTTGGTACTTGCTATTAAATCATTATTTTTCCCAAGGATCAACATGTCGTCTACGTATAGACACACGATTATAAATGAATTAGCGGTACCTTTAATGTAGACGCACTTATCACATTCATTGATTTTAAAACCATTTGATAGCATGGTTTTGTCAAACTTCTCATGCCATTGTTTAGGTGCTTGTTTTAGTCCATAGAGAGACTTAACTAATCGACACACCTTGGCCTCTTTTCCGGGTGCAACGAACCCCTCGGGCTGTTCCATATAAATTTCTTCCTCGAGGTCCCCATTTAGGAAAGCTGTTTTCACGTCCATTTGATGAATTTCAAGGTCATGCAGGGATGCAATCGCAATTAGTACACGAATAGACGTGATTCGAGTCACCGGAGAATACGTATCAAAGAAATCGTATCCTTCTGTTTGTTTAAACCCTTTTACCACCAATCGGGCTTTATACTTATCAATAGTTCCATCCGTCTTATATTTCCTTTTAAGGATCCACTTGCATCCTAAAGGTTTGCAACCCGGAGGGAGATCAACTAACTCCCACGTATTATTGAACAGAATGGATTCTATTTCACTATTGATAGCTTCTTTCCAAAGAGGTGCTTCTGGACTTGCCAAAGCTTCACGAATAGTTTGTGGTTCATCCTCTGCCATATAAATTGTAAAATCAGGACCAAAAGATTTAGGCACCTTAGTCCTTTTACTTCGCCTAGGTTCTTCCTCACCTTTATGAGGTAGCTCGGCCTCGTCGGCTGTCCTTTTTCGTGAGATTCTATCTTCCTTATTTTTAAGAGGAAATACGTTCTCAAAGAACACCGCATTTCTAGACTCAATGGTCATTCCATTATGAAAATCTGAATTTTCAGATTTATACACGAGAAATCGGTAAGCACTACTGTTGTTAGCATAACCGATGAATATACAATCAATAGTTTTAGGTCCTATCTTGACCTGTTTCGGCTTTGGTATTTCGACCTTTGCCAAACACCCCCACACTTTTAAATATTTATAGGTAGGCTTGTGTCCCTTCCATAGTTCATATGGCGTTTCGTCCCGACTTTTATGGGGTATTTTGTTAAGTATATAATTAGCTGAAAGAATCGCTTCCCCCCACAAATTTTGGGGTAGACCCGAGCTTACTAAGAGCGCATTCATCATCTCCTTTAGAGTTCGATTCTTTCTTTCGGCTATTCCGTTAGATTGAGGTGAGTATGGCGCCGTTTTTTGATGAATAATACCAGACTCTTTGCATATTTCGTCAAACGGGGCCACATATTCGCCTCCGCGATCGCTTCTAATTGCTTTAATTTTTCGAGTGAGTTGATTCTCGACCTCTGCTTTATACTTCTTAAAAGCATCTAAAGCTTCGTCTTTACTCTTTAGTAAGTAGACATAGCAGTACCTTGTGCAATCATCAATAAATGTTATAAAGTATTTCATTCCACCTCGAGTTTGCACAAATTTCAAATCACATATATCGGTGTGAATTAATTCGAGTGGATTCGTGCTTCTAGCCACCGGTTTAAACGGTGCTTTTACCATTTTTGCTTCAACACAAGTTTCGCACTTGTTGTGAGAATCGATTTTAACTTTTGGTATCAAATCTAGATTAACCAATCTTTTAATTGTGTTAAAGTTTACGTGTCCAAGTCTATCATGCCACAGATTAGAACACTCCAACAAATAAGAAATACTTTCTTTATTCTTCGCCTCTTGGCGGATTACATTCATCACATTCATCTTAAAAAGGCCCTCATTTAGGTACCCTTTAGCTAAGAAGATACCATTCTTAGTCAAAACAAACTTATCAGATTCAAAGACTAGTCTAAAGCCGGCTTTGCTTAAAAGAGCGCCGGACACCAAATTCTTCCGGATGTCTGGGACATGCAGCACTTCCGTTAGCATTAGTTCTTTGCCCGATGTCATTTTTAGCACCACCTTGCCTGTCCCCACGACGTCAGATGTCGAAGAGTTTCCCATGAACAGCTTCCTTCCGTCAGTCGGGGTGTAGGACGAAAACATATTTTTATCGGCGCAAATGTGCCGAGTTGCTCCCGTATCGATCCACCATTCTCGTGGATTATCAACCAAATTAACTTCTTGGATCACGGCGGTGAGGTCTTGCTCTGATAAACCATTCGATTTGTTCTCGACCATATGAGCGCTTTCTCTAACTTTCTTTGGGAGACGGCAGTCTTTTGCAAGATGCCCCGATTTGCCACAATTATAGCAGCTTCCTTTAAACTTCTTGAAGCTTGCCTGGGGTTGCTTACCACCCGTGGACTTACCACCCGTGGGTTGCTTGCGCTTTTTGTTGAAGCTTGGCTCGGCCAAATTCGCCTTAGCCTCCAACTCACTTCGCTTCGCCTTTGCTTCGGATCTTCGGTTGTCTTCCTCAATCCGGAGTCGAACTATCAAATCTTCGAGTCGCAATTCCTTACGTTTATGCATAAGATAGTTCTTGAAGTCTTTCCACATAGGCGGCAATTTTTCAATTATTGCAGCCACTTGAAAAGCCTCGTTCACGATTAATTTTTCCGCCGACAGGTCGTGAAGAATAATCTGAATTTCTTGCACTTGACTCACCACCGATTTGGTGTCGACCATTACGTACTTCAGGAATTTGCCGACGAGAAATTTCTTAATTCCGGCATCTTCCGATTTGTACTTTACCTCCAAGGAATTCCATAATTCCTTTGCCGTTTCAATCGGACTATAGACATTGTAAAGGGAATCTTCTAGTCCGTTTAAAATGTAATTTCTACACAAGAAATCACTATGATGCCATGCATCCGAGGCCGCACGCTTTTGAGCGTCGGTCTCATCTTCGGGAACGGCATCGGGTCCTCCGAAAGAAATCGAGAAAGAGATAGAGTCGTAAGATAAAACAACATTTTTTGTTGCCACCTTTTGAAGTCGGCGCCGCTGAATTTCGGCGGTCTTTCGCCATGCATAGGAGCGGTTGTCACCATGGGAACGATGTGGGCGGTAGACGACGTCGCATTGTGATTATCGTCGGTTGTCATCGTAGTATATCTTCAAATATAGAAATAGTTTGTGGTTTCCCTTTTGCTTGAACTGAAGCGAACTCCTTTGAGCACCTTGCTTGGCAGATTGATCTCGTAGTCACTTGTTGAAACGATGAGGAGCTTGCTTTAATTTAGTCACCTGCTTGCTTCCCTTATTGACCTCGCCGTCACTTGTTCAAGCAGCTTGCTTGCTTCTGACCAACAGTAAATAGAATATACGGATTTCGTCTTCAATTGTTGGTGCCGTCGGTCAGCGCTTTTAGCTTCGAGCAAAAGCACAAATAAACTTCAGCGATAATGGTGTGAACAAATCACAAGTCGAGGCACGTGATACACGCTCTCTTGAAGACGAAATTACCCCGCTAATACCCACGGTTTACGGTAAACGCCTCCGAGATACAACGACTTACGTTTGGAATATAGCGGTATCTCAAATACGCCAAACTTCTACGAACGAATACTCTTGCTTTGGGACTAACAAGAACACAAATGATATGAGTGAAATGCACAAAATTTGAATGCCTTTTTGAATGATTTTAATGCTAACTCATGTGGGGTATTTATAGGTGTAGGTTTTCATTACCAAGAGAAGTGTCCTTTTGCATGTGTCTACTCATGAAGAAATGCATCTTTATGTTAAGTAATTCCTATAAACCTTTTGCTTAATTAGTACACCTTTTCAAATATACCTCTTAGTATTAATTTCATTCACACCTTTTCCTAACACAAAAGCCTACACAAAATGAAATAAACCACGAACTTGGACCAAAGAACTATAAAATATACCACAAAAAGACATTAATCCAAATCTATAATACTCTCTCACTTTATTTGTCCAATGACTCTGAGGCCCTCGTCTTATGAAAACTTTGCGACTATATGTTATTATTAGGTGTTTGAACTTTGACTACTTCAGAATTAGATCATCACAATTTGGATTTGATTAAATAAAAATGAATCTCAAGACCAAACGACAAGAGAATGACAGGTCATGTTACATGCATTTGATTTTAGGTATTGTCCGTTATTATCTATTTATTTCTAATGATCTTAATATATTTTGTTTGTAATTTTCAATAGAACTTAGAAGGGCCCAGACAGATAGCAAATCACATAACCAACCATTGTGAATTAACGCCGCGGTTTCTGGATTTGCAGAATTTACGTTAATTAATTATGAATAATAACAATTAATTAATTTACGTATAAAATATTTATAGCTTGGACGTCTCAGTCTTGTCATCTGGAATTAAGCGACCCGCCATTATTTTAGCAATAATTATTAATGAATTAATATAATCAAGTTTATCCTATATCTTTACATATTCTTTTTTCTTTCCTGAATAAGTTACCTCGTGTTTGTTATCTGTGTATAGCCATGTATGCCTTGTATGACTATGTACGTCTATTACAAGGATTTTGGTTATAAACCTTGTATATGCATATCCACCTTTAAGATGGTTATGAGGTGTGTATCACTAATCCATACGCACCTCAAACATATCTACCAAACACAATTTATATCATTATACAAATAATTAATACATACATATCAAACATGTTAAAATACAATATCAACAAAATCCTTGTATAGCCATACACAAATAACTTATACCCATGTAATCCATAAACATGGATATCAAACGAGCCCTATTGACTGAGAAAGCATATTCGTTGCGTCGTCTCCTCGCATTTAGTTCTTTCAAATAGTGATTTCTTCGCGGAAATTCATGCATGATGTAATAACGCACACAGTGTTATATTTGGATTATACATAACAATTCCAAATCATACAATGAAAACCTTTGATAATCTTTTGGGACAGCTCCTCTTGCTCGTGAACGGAATGATGATGAGGAATATTTTTACTATTTATATATTCACTTGGGAATTTCTCGTCGGCCTATTTAATATAAGGGTCCTACTATTCACACCCCCTATAATACTCTTTACACCCCCTATAATACTCTTTACACCCCCTTAACACTTGATTTTTGTAATAATAATTAATCACATGATTCAACAAAAAAATTTTATTAACTTATTTTCCATTAAATCAATAATATTAATTACATGGACTATTAAAAAATGATTAATTAAGTCATTTTAATCAATGACACATTTAGAACTAGCAAAAATGCTCGTGGCCCGCGGGTCCGCCCGCCCCACCCTGGTACTGTCAAATGGGCCCACGGGCCGTGGGCCCGCCAAAGTGACGGGTAGGCTGCCATTTCTCAGGCCCACCAGAGGGCGGGCCTATGCAGGTAAAGCCCGCGTGGGCCGTGGGTGGGCCCGCTAAATATTAAATATTTTTTTAAAAAAATTAATATATAAATGAATTATATAGGTTTTTTAATTTTTTTGAGATCCAATTTTTAATTAATCAAGTGTAATAACATAAATAAATTTTTATTAAAAAATTAAATTTGATTAGGAGTAATTCAACTTCATTAGTTTATTCTAATGTTTTTTTTAATTTTTTATATAATTTTTTTGATTTTTATTTTTTTGGACCGGCCGGGCCCACTAGGCCGCTACCCGCCAGTAGGGCGGGGCGGCCAAATATCATAAAATATTCTTTTAAAAAATCAATATATGGGTTTTTATATTTTTGAGATCCAACTTTTAATTTAATCAAATTTAAGAACAAAATAAATTTTTATTAAAGAATTTAAATTTGATTAGGCGTAATTCAACTTCATTAGTTTATTTAATATTTTTTTTCTTTTTATATATATATAATTTTTTTGTTTTTATTTTTTAGGACGGGCCGGGCCTTCATTTACCATGCCCGTCAGTTGGAAAAAATTGCCTTTTTTAATCGGCAAGTATTTATTTAATATTACTTTACATATTACTTAAATTATTAACATTGAACACCTTTTTTCCTTTTTATATAGGGTATGTAATTGGTAAATAATTAATGTTTACTCTACATATTAATTAGGGGGTGCGAATAGAAAAAAGGTGATGCCAATAGAATTATCCTTAATATAATAATATATATATTATAGCAACATATATATAAGCAGAGATGACAGCTATATTTGAATTTGTCGCACAATGAATAAGTGCCACATGTTATTTTTTAAGTAATTTTGCAAAAATACAAACAACTTTTTCATAGCTCGCTTAGACCATAGCATAGACTACAAATTCTTCGTAATTATTATTACAAAAAAAAATGAGAGGAGATGATGCTTATGAATTATGATGCGATACAGGATAAGGACGAATTATTTCAGGCATTATTATTGTAATCTTTACTGTTGTTTTTTAGTATTAAAATTATTTCTGAGTCGTTACAGGTTACCTTGTTGGGGCCATCAAGATTGATTAATAATATGATTTTTCTATACTTCGAATGCAAAAAAACTTATCAACTCGTTGCGTATGAGGATAAGATAATCATACAAGTGTATGTTTGTTCGTCGAATCTATAAAAAGAAAACACAATACAATATTTTTCGATAAGCAATGCTAGCTGCAGAGCTTTGAACAGATTTCGATTTATTACCAGCTAATAATCACAGTAGAAAAAACAAAAAACCTTAAAAGATGTCACTCTTACAAAATATTGAATATATAAGTCGAATTAACCAACGGCCGTCATGATCTCGAGATCAGGAATTGTTAAGCTAAACTTGGTAATTAATCAAATTATTAATTAATCGATTAATCAACCAACTAATTATATTAAAAGGCCATATTGAATGTGAATGACGCTTGAATTCATCCTTTTCGTTCAAGACAGTCTTGTGGGTCAAACCTTTCAGACTTAAATATAACCATGTCTGATTAACAATTTCGGTGAAATAATTATTGGTATTTTCAAGAGTTGTAATAGCTTTAGATATCGAAAAACAAAATATTCGATTTAAGTATTTGATGAGATATTACAGGTGCTTAACTACGGTTCGGCACATTCTTTTATTTTTTTAATGATCAGAATTGGTAAAACGAACTGCCGTACTGAAGTTAAGATGTGCATTAGATTAGATGGATGTTTTGCATGTATGCATATAAGTTTCTAATCATAATCAATCAAATGCATCCCTTATACAGTATTTGTTAGGTACAATTTTCAATATATCCATCTTCTAAGCGACAATTTGTGAGTGTCATTATTAAATTATATATATACCCATGAATGTCAAAATCAGAATACTTTTTGATTGCTTTACAATCAACCACCATTGGACCTATCAATTGAGCCAAATCTATCCCCGCATACGATGGCTATTTATTATTACTAGTACTTCTTTTCGCACACTATATGCATTTGCATATAATTTAATATTTTATGTTGCTCTTAATTTTTAGATTTATTATTTATTGTGGAATTAATGAAATATAATTTTTAACTATATAAAAGAAAAATAATGTTTAGTGATGTAATTATAATAAATAAAAATTATAAAAGTAACATGAAAATTCTTAAAGAAATTAAATAAAAAATAGTGGGACTAAATTGCAAATAAATATGACAGACCAAATGTTTGGTTGGAGGGTTTATTTAAAGATGGAGTTTAATTAATACCCCTTATAGGGTTTAATTAAAGGAGCATCTACCCATCCCTTTTTATTTTAAATTCTATTTAACTTTTTTTCTTCTAATAATAATCTCTCTCTCCCCTCTCTCTCTATATTTATCTCTCTCTCCCCCTCCTCTCTCTCCTTCTCTCTCTATATTTATCTCTCTCTCTCTCCCTCCCCTCTCTCTCTCTCACCTTCTGTCTCTATATTTATCTCTCTCCCCCTCTTCCTCCTCTCTCTCTCTCTCTCTCTCTCTCTCCCACTCTATATTTATCTCTCCCATCTCTCCTCTCTCGCTCTCTCGCCATCTCTCTATATTTATCTCTCTCTCCCCCTCTCCTCCCCCCCCCCTCTCTTCCTCTCTCTCCCACTCTCTCTCTATCGAATTTTTTAAATAAAGGAACGATAGATTTGGAATTGTATTTATTTAAACTTAATACCATCTAAAACCTATATACCAAACATGTCAGGCGTCATTACTTAATCCCATCAACCAAACACTCCAAAAAACTTGTACCCTCCATTATATAAACCCAACTAAAACTAATACCATCCAAATTCATCCCTTCAACCAAACGGGCTCGTGAGATTTATTAATAAAAAATACTCCCTCCGTCCCGCTAATTTTATCACATTTTTCCATTTCGAGCGTCCCACTAATTTTACCATATTTCCTTATTTAGCAAAAAAACTATCACAAACAATCAATATAATAATATTAAAAATTCTTAAAAGACGTATCAAAATATACACTTTTAAACATTTTCATTGTACTATATTATTATAATAATGCCACCTTAATATCCGTGCCCACCAATATATGTGATAAAGGTAACGTGATGGAGAGAGTATATAATTAGAAACGAAACACGAATCAAGCCCAGGCAAAAAAAACAATAAAGAATATTATAAAAGCTTGGTTGGGACTTCAACATTCAGTCATCACATGTCCGACTATATTAACAGCCAGCCTTTTTATTTATTTATTTATTTCTTATTACATACGTATACGTTATAGCAAGCAGAGTACAATGCAAATACAATAGCCAGCAGTCTATAAATATTCCTATTTCTTTGATTTTGTAAGTAATCAATTATAACATCTTAAACAAAAAAATAGAAAAGAAAGGGGAAAAAAGGAGAAAAGAAAAGAGAAGTAGATGAACATGGGGAAGCTTACTACTCATCACCATAATCATCACAGTACAACAAGTCTCTTAGAAGAACTGATAATGGCTCCTAAAATGGACAGCAGCAGCACTTTTCCTGACGAAGACGATGATGTTGGCTTTTTATCAAACACTTGGGCTGCACTACTCAATCCCCTCGACCACCACCACCACCACCATCATCAGCAGCAGCAGCAGCAGCAGCAGCACACCGCTCTCAGCGCACCACCGCGCACGGCGAACAACAACAACCCCACTCCGTTCTCAGATCTCACCCCATCACCAGAATTCATGATGAACAACGACGACGACGACCCACGCCGGCCATTCCGCGAATTTCAGCCTTTCCTTGACGCTCTCACCTCGCCGGAGTTCTGCTACGACGATCATTTCCCCGTCCCGATACTGCCGACTATTCAGCAAGACTGTTACGACGCTTCTGTGTTCCTCGACTGTGCTGCGAGTGCTGATATGAGCAGCTATGGATCCATGATTGGGAGCGATGGGCCGGGGAATGTTTTGGATGTTAGCGAAGCGAATATGTACGGCGGCGGCGACGTCGAGAGGAAGAGTAAGGCGAAGAAATTGGACGGCCAGCCGTCGAAGAATCTCATGGCTGAGAGAAGGCGGAGGAAGCGATTGAACGATCGCCTCTCAATGCTCCGATCTATTGTTCCCAAAATTAGCAAGGTATTAAAATATTATATTCCTTTTTTTTTCTTCTCCTAATAATACTGTTTGTTCAATCTACACTGAATGAACAAATAATAACAGATGGACAGAACGTCTATACTCGGAGACACCATAGATTACATGAAGGAGCTTCTTGACAAGATCCACAAACTCAGAGGACAAGGCATTGAAGAAGGCGACGACGAAGAAGAAGAAACATCTCTGATGATAAACAAGCATCTGAAGCTGAAGGACCAAACAAAGCCCAACGAAATGCAAGTGCGAAACCCTCCAAAGGTAAACCCAGTTTCTCTTTCAAACAATCAACTGGGTCTGCTCTGTCTGTCTAGTCATACATCCATCCATATTTGAAAAAAAAAGAAAGAAAGAATGAAAAAGATTCGATCTTTACTTTCTTGATTGATTAGTTCGAAGTAGAGAGAAGAAAGGAAGAAATCACGAGAATCGAAGTGTGCTGTACAGCAAAGCCTGGACTGTTGCTGTCAACGCTGAGCACACTCGATGCTGTGGGACTTGACGTTCAGCACTGTGTCATCAGCTGCTTCAACGATTTTTGTCTCCAAGCTTCATGCTACGAGGTCAATAAAGTAATTTCCTCATGTCCTAATTTTTTTCTTTTTCTTTTTTGTACAGTTACCATTAACTTAGTTTTTCATGTCATTATTAGGTGGCTGAGCATCGATCGGTGATAAGCTGTGAAGACGTAAAGCAAGCTCTGTTTAGAAATGCGGGTTATGGAGGAAGATGCTTGTAGACAAGACAAGAATGTTTTGGGAGTATTTAATTTAAATGTTTTTTAATGACTTTTTTCTTATTAAATAAGCATTCTTAACGTCCCCTCCTTTTATTTTTTTAGTTCATTGAATTGAATCTCGCGGTCATATTAGTTCCAGATCATGATTAATTATAAACTACGAAAAAGATTATGCGAAAGGAATGAATGACATCACTATACGAATTTAAATATAAACCATGAAAGGTGTCGATCACCAAACAAAGGTGCAGAGGTTGTAAGAGAGTTTGCAAATGGAAAAGTACAGAGGACAAACGATGGAATGGAACCGTGGTGGCCTTCAAAACTTCTTCTATCCATGGGTCGGGTCGTTTTTTACGGGGCGGGTATTTTTTCTTTTTCTTTATGAGGAGTGCTAAATGAAATTGGTCCAAAGCGTCCCAACCCACCCTCTCAAGCCTTGCTGTCTTTCCTTCGTTCTTGTTTTTTTTTTTATTACAAGACTATGACTTGTCAATAAGGAACTGTTAACTGATAACGACCGATGAATCTACGAAGATATCGTTCATGAACTTGGCTAACAATACATTTTATTCAACAAAGACAAAGAGGACGATGAAAAAATAATAGCAAAGAAACCAAGTTGTGTTAGAATATCATCATATGTTGCTTGTTTGCATTACAGATATAATCTTGGGGCAAAAGCCTAAAATAGTCCCCGATGTTTACCCTGTGAACCAATTTAGTCCCCGATGTTCTGCGGGGACCAATTTAGTCCCCGATGTTATCGAAAATGAACCAAATTGGTCACTTCCGTCCGTCCGACATCAATTTAGACGGAAATGCTATTTGCGACGGAATTAGCGACGGATATTCCGTCCCTAAATGAAAAAAATTAAAAAAAATTATAAATTAAGCATTAAAAATGAGAAAAAAAAATCCAAAAAAGGAAAAAAATTCAAAAAATAGAGCAAAAATTCCAAAAAAAAAAGAGAATATTGCTAATAAATTAAATAAAAAATAAATAATATTAAAACTAAAATAAAAACTAGGAACAAATCCTAAAAAAGGAAAAAAATTCAAAAAATAGACTAAAAAATTCAAAAAAACAAGAGAATATTACTAATAAATTAAATAAAAAATAAATAATAATAAAAATAAAAAAACAAAATTAAAATAAAAATGATAAGGTAAACATTAAAAAGAGGAAGAAATCCAAAAAAGGAAAAAAATTCAAAAATAGAGTAAAAAATTCAGAAAAAACAAGAGAATATTACAAATGAATTAAATAAAAAATAAATAATAATAAAAATGAAAAACCGAAATTAAAATAAAAATGATAAGTTAAACATTAAAAAGAGGAAAAAATCCAAAAAAAGGAAAAAAAGATAAAAAAATTGAACAGAAAATTCAGAAAAACAAACAAGAAAATATTACGAATAAATTAAATAAAAAAATAAATAATAATAAAAAATAATTAATAATAAAAATAAAATATAAAAAAACTGAAATTATAATAAAAATGATAAATATTAATTTAAGATTTAAAAAAATAAAAAATAAAAATATATTTACTTATTTAAAATTAGATAAAAAGGAAAACAAAATTAATGATAAAAAATGCCTCTAAAAGTTTTACGAAGACCGTCCCCTGCCAAGTTAATGAGGGCATAATCATTCCAGTTCTCGAATTTTTTTATTTGATTTATTTGTAATATTCTCTTGTTTTTTTCTGAATTTGTTACTCTATTTTTTGAATTTTTTTTCCTTTTTTTGGATTTTTTACCTCTTTTTTAATGTTTAACTTATCATTTTAATTTAATTTTGGTTTTTTTATTTTTATTCTCTTTGGGCGTAGAATAAATTTTTATTTCCGAAACCTCAAATTTTGGATTTGTAATTGGCTAGATCGTTGATCCAAATAATATCCAAATACATTCTGATCGAGCTACAAAGATAGTTATTAAATCGTTAGCACCACATAAAAACATTCCTCCTAGAGTAGCTGTTAATACGAATAAGAGAAACTCTGTTATAGCCATTTCTGTACATTCAATGTACTCTACGGATAGAGGAATACATAGAGTTGAACATAGTAAAATTATTTATTTTTTATTTAATTTATTAGTAATTCTCTTGTTTTTTTTTTGAATTTTTCACTCTATTTTTTGAATTTTTTCCTTTTTTTGGATTTTTTCCTCATTTTTATTGTTTTATTTTTAGTTTTTTTATTTTATTTTTATTATTATTTATTTTTTTATTTAATTTATTAGTAATTTTTTTGATTTTTTACTCTGTTTTTTAATTTTTTTTCCTTTTTTGGATTTTTTTCTCATTTTTAATGCTTAATTTATAATTTTTTTAATTTTTTTTCATTTAGCGACGGATATTCCGTCGCTAATTCCGTCGCAAATAGCATTTCCGTCTAAATTGACGTCGGACTGACGGAAGTGACCAATTTGGTTCATTTTCGATAACATCGGGGACTAAATTGGTCCCCGCAGAACATCGGGGACTAAATTGGTTTACAGGGTAAACATCGGGGACTATTTTAGGCTTTTGCCTATAATCTTTCTACACATTGTGCATAAAACTGAATTGGGCTTTGAATGCAATAAATCACTAACTTGGGCCTCATGAAACTTTCTCACTCATTTTGTATTTGAAAATATTAAATGGCTCGTGGACGACGTACTATTCTCGCAGTCGCAAGCTGGCAAGAAAAAAGGAAGTGAAGCTTAATCAAATGTACAATGTTATGTGAAACTTAACTAAAGCAACTTGTCTTAATTATTCATTATCCATATCCCACTCTTAGATTTTAAATATATAAATAATGGTCCACATAGAGAATAATTAGGCAACTGAAATAGTGAAAATCGAATCCTACGATGTAAACCTAACCCCATTAATATCCACTCCACTATTATATTAATGTAATAATTAGATGGGAACAATAAAACAAAGAAATTTCATTATTTAGTTATGAACGTTATATTCCCAACCAATACAGATGTACGCATCAATCACCCAGTAAATGAAATATTGTCAGCAAATTAAATACAAAGGCCATTGAGTAATATGTGGCAATTTACACGATGAGTGGCAATTTACATGATGAGACTCTTAAAAACGGAGATGATTCACTAATGGCCATTTTATTGTTTTCTAAAGTGAAATCCTTATTAAAAGTTAGGTGCCAATGAAAAAAACAAAGTGGGGTCTCGTATATCCCTTTTCAATATAAAATTGCAGACGATAAGTATAATTTAAAATTAAAAGGAACGTTGAGATGCATTCCGACATGTTCGATCAGCTGTAATAATGAACTTAGTTGTGATTTGTTGTGAGGATAAATTAAGATATGAGATATGAATATATGATTACGGGCGCAGTACAAGTAAAAGCGGAAAAATGAAGTATATTACGTAAAGAAGTTAGGTCACGGCTCGACAAAGTGGGATAAAATAAAATTAATGTCATCATATGCTAGTGCAACTTTAGGTTTCATGATAAGACGTGGGACGGTTTTTTTATAAATTATTTGATGTTACACCTTTTGGATTTTCAAATATTTTATCTCAATTCTCAAACAATGAACTAAATGAAAGAAATAGTTTTCAAAGCTGCCCAATAATATGGTCGCCTAACGTATTATCAGATTTAATGGATTTAAGAGAAAAATAATACACTCACCTACTCAAAGCCAGAAAATTTATAAAATCGAAAGCAATAATAAACTCTTTTCTTTTAAGGACAATCGCGGGAATTCGTATCCAAAATATAATAGCACTAGCTCTAACTCATTTCATGTTGAATGACTACTTCATCAAGCTTTTTCGAACAAACAGTATTTAACATAAATTTTAAGTAAACTCTTAAAATTGAAACTTAAGAAATGGAATTAACTTAGAGAAGAGTTATAAAAATGTAATATATACAAATTGGTGAAATTTAACTACACATAAACCAACGTAATATATAATATGATCATCATCAACTAAATATATAAAGGAAGGGCGGCGAGCCTCGGTGGCTTAAGTGGCGGAGATCGTTGCATCTCTACTAAAACTCCGCCGTGTGTTGGTGGTGCACACTGAGGACATGGCATAGCTATAAACTTGGGAACATCATCGCCTGGCATAATTATTACCGACAACTCTCCATTTTCCTTTTTCTGAATAATATTCACACATATAAAAAAATAAAATTACAAAACCTATTCCCAGGATATTATAGTTTCACTAGTCATTCATTTTTTTTTTTTTAAAAAATTACGTACCATGTTAGAAGTTGGCTTGGAGAGTTGCTCGGGATCTTCTTCGTCGTGGGGGAGACTGCCGAGGTTGAGAGTTCTACGCAATTTGTCCCAATGGTACAAACACGAGAATATTCCGCTTAGGCTAAATATTACGACGATTAAAAGCGCAGTTCCCAGTGGAAACCCTAGCGATGGCCGAGAACTCGCACCTCCTCCGACGTGTGAGTTTATTACGGCCGGGGAAGCGTAGTGATGATCGATCGATGGTCTCTCCATGATCTATCTATAAGAATATTATATAGTATGTTTGTATGTATATAAATATTGGTAGATGGGTATAGTATAAATGAAATGGCTTTCCAAAAGAGGAGATTAACAATGGACAAAGAATCTAACTAAGGCCATGGTTAAGAATTTATAGTTAAAATGCAATATGTATGTGAAGTGGGAAGAGTACGTGTAAAGGTACATTTCATGTCCGGGCAACTTGTACGGAGATGATAAAAGCCATGAGATATACTATTACAGTATTACTACTACATGAACTGTGAAGCACGATCATTTTTAAATTTATTGTTTTTTCCTTTTTTATTTAATCGGCCTTAAAATATTACAAGAAGACCCACAATGAAATGGGCGCTGCTAGTGTACTAATGGGCCAGGCCCATTTAGTGACTAAAGTAACATCAAGTATACGATGATGAATGGTGCCGATTTTATGTTATGACAATTATAATAGCAATGAATGAGTCCAGGGGCGGACCCAGCGCACGAAGACTGGGGGGGCTCAACCTGAAAGGCCCAACTCAAGCCCAACTAACACACTAAAAAGATCATAAAAATTAATAACGAGCGTTAGTAGGGAATCGAACCCGCGTATTGACTGTTAAATGAAGTTAAATCTCGCTCTTAATACCACTAGGGTGACAGCATTATATAGTAGTTGTACTGGTTATATATATCCCAACGGGCTTATAAAAAACCTATATATATTTAATCGAGAACTGGCCCAAAACGGAAAATATTATGGCCCAATGTAGAAAAGACCCAATATAAATGATTTTAAAATCAGAATACCTAATTATTGTACTATCGTCTTCTTCGTTGGGTAAACCTCCATTGATGCAGCAGAACCAAGCTATACTACTAATCTTTTTCTCCGGCGGCCGGGGGGTCAAGAGCCCCCCCCGAGCCCCTACGTGGGTCCGCCCCTGAATGAGTCACATATTATTATCATAACAGATATAATGTATGATGTGACATGGGGTTCTTTTTTGTATGTACGTACGTTCCCTGGACTGCCACATTTCGTAGCTCCACAACCTTTGTTAAATGCATTTTTTAATATATTCAAGAATGTATATATATATATATATATATAGTGATAGGAAGCACCACGCGTTTGTGTACAACGCCACATTTAATTTTCTAACATAGTACTAAATGTGTTCATTGATTGTCAGTTTCGTTTTGTAATCTCGTACAGTGGTCGGCCTCAGTGAGTTAATTGGGCTTTTTAGGGTTCATCATGCATTTATGATTTTATTCGTAGCTCGTGATATATTATTTTCATTTGCTAATTGGTTGGCACTTGGCATGTGATGTGATGTGTCTTAAAAGAATCATTCATGTGAGGCAAATTTCGAATTTGGAATGGCAATACATATATTGAAATTATCGAGATATTTGAGCTTGAGGTAACGTATATAGAATTAATGCGTAAAGCTAGGTAAATCACCGACACCACAGTATGCTAATGCTTTATGTATGGTTTCATCTTACATATTTTAATTTTCTCAAGTTTTACGCAACTAAATATTTTCAGTTCTCATTAAACATATATCATGGGAAGTAATATTTATGTAGTATTATATTCGTGCATGTCATGTAACATTGGGAGTTACGACGATGTTCTGACTTCGCATTTACTGCAAATCACGTGCCCACAACATTTTCTGACTCAGACCTATTTAATTAATTATATTATTTGTACGAATAAACATTTTAATAGTAGTTTACACAAATTTTCAACTTTCTACCACATCGCCCAACACATATAATAATCAAGATTATAGTCAAAGCATTCTCACTCTTAATTTTTCGTAAAAAGTCAACACCGCCCTTCAACTAGAAGATTAATACTGTACATTAAATAAATATTTAAATTAGAAAAATAATTTATTTTTAGCTATTATTGTTACAGATATAGAAAAAAAGGGAGACATAGTTACACCGGGAGAAGGTACTACCTTTTCAAATTTCCCAACTCCCAACTATATTAAATTAATTAAAGCTGAATACTTCATTATTTGACACTAATTACCCCATCACAGAAAAAATAAATGTATAATAAGTAATAAATAGGACATTTACTGATTGATGGACTAAAAGGTTTTAATTCCCCATGCAAAGTTAACAGAAACTAACGGCGTTAAAGGAACAGAAGAGCAGCACGTGAGTACGAATCGAATACGATCTCTGTAAGAACTGTCGTCGATTATTACACTGTTACTGTTAATTGTCATATCAATCAAAACAAAATTTCGATTTTTAGGCTAAACGGAAAAAAGGACAAATTTACGTATTTTTGTTTGCATATAAGGCTTTGCAAAAATTTGGAGGTCTAGCTAGATTTTATGTAAATATAGTAATTCATAACTTTTCAAAATTATATTAATATTATACATGTTGTCTCCATCATTAACCCCTCATATTTGTCTTCTCTTATGCATATGGTAATTAATTAAAATATATATCTGCAGACAATGGATAATGCTTAGCTCAATTTTCCCAATGCATTAAGGTGGAACCTAATGGTAGACATGATAAGATTAGACAGCAGACAAGTGGCAGGAGCAGTTGGATGGAGATAATTTGAAGGCAGAAATGTGTATTCTATTTTATAATAACAAACTTTATTAAATGCGTTGTATAGTGCATATACATTTTTTGAACTATTAGCTTATCAACATTAATTTAACAACGCTATATCGTGCATTTTGTTTTTATATTAGTCAATATAATAGGTAAAGTTATAGGGTTGTGGAAGTACACCGAACTCTATTAAACTAAAGGATTGACCGATGGATTTCAATACATTGGTACTATATTAATACGTACAATTATTACTCCATCATGCAATAATCATGGTCACCAACTGCCTAGTCATAGAAACAAATGCTACGTCTATAAACTACAGTTTTCTTTTGTCTTTATTACGATTTCTATTACGTGTCTAATTTAGCTTAACGATGCAATTTAGCCCTTTACTTGAATTATAAATTCAATCTCCTTTGCTTGCCCCATTTTCTTTCTCAAACGGATCAACTATTGGAGGCGAATAACATATTCATATTTCATAGTTAAGAAAAAACTGCAATGACACGTCTCCAAGGCAATAGAGATCCCAATATTTCCCAATCGAAGTAAAAAGTAGAAAAAGATTGCACACTTTAGGCGAAAGAGTCGTGTAGATCTCTCTCTGACCCGTTGACCTGCAATAAAAAACCAATCTTTAACCGCATTATTACCACAGAGAGAGAGAGAGGGGGAGGGAGATTCCAATAATTAAATAAGGCCCCATTAGCAAGAAGAATCAAGAAAGAGACAGAACCCATTTTCACTGCTCGCATATGATATAGCTTCTCAGTTTTCTGTTTTTGGACCCCCTCCTTGACAGTGCATTGAATTCAATATCTTCGCTGCTTCAACTGAGAACTTGACTCAGAGAGTGAGAGAGAGAGAGTAAGGCGGGTTTTGTTTGTTCTCATTCTTAGTATTGTCTTGTTTCATGTAATTCAATTCTTGCAGTGTGTGCAATATATATTGGGTCACTTACCTCTGCTGTGATTGCTGTTTTTGCATCTACTCTTCGATCTGTCTTCTCCAATTCTTCCATAAAAGCTCCGTTTCTATTTCTTCATTCCACTCCTCTCCTACAAGAGATAGACAAGAAAAAAAAAAAGAGATGGTTCTTGGTTGGCGAAGAGCATTCTGCACAACCATCCCAAAAGATCAACGGAGAGATTCGCCCATCATCAAAGAAAAACCCGACCCGAATCCAAGCCCGAGACTGAGATCGAGATTGGGCGGGTTTTTCTCTAACCCGTCGACGCCGAGGACCGCCGAGTCGAGTCCCAAGCTTCTCCGATGTAAGACAAGCTCTGTTTCAATGAGTGATGCTGCTGATAGCAACTCTGCTCCACAGAGCCCTAAGCTTCGCTGCAAAACAAGCAGAGGAGGAAATAACAGATTGCTTTTTCACCGATCCACGCCATCTTCCCCTCGCTCACCATCTGCTTTCTCTCTGCTCAAATCAACCACACGTACCAACAAGGTAATGCAGTTTTCAGCTGATAAAAATTGAATCTTTAATCTATTTCCTTTGCTTCATCCTTCGATCTTTTGAACGAAACAGAGTAGTTGCGGAATATGCGCCCAAGGTGTGAAGACGGGGCAAGGCACGGCCATTTTCACGGCGGAATGCGGCCACGTGTTCCATTTCCCCTGCATCGTTGTCCACGTGAAGAAACAGAGGACCCTCACGTGCCCTGTTTGTGGATCGATCATCGCACTATACCCATGGAAGGAGATGCATCTCTTGAATAACGACGACAGTATTGGTGGTGGTGGTGGTGGTAATAACCTCGTACAGACGAAGGCTGAAGTTGAGACGCATTCATCGTCGAACAACAAGAGGAGCGTGGTGTTGAAAGTTTATAACGACGATGAACCTTTGGGTTCGCCGACGAGATTCAACGCCATCCCAGAATCTGAAGAAGAGGATGAGTTCCCTGGATTCTTCGTTACTGATAAGAAGATGAACAGAAATCATATCGATATGGGTGTGGTGGAAGTTGATGGAAAGAGCAATACTGTGGAGTTTCAGGTCTTGTCGGAAGCAGCTGTGGTCTCGGTGGGGAAGACAAGCGAGTCGTACGCCGTCGTTTTGAAGATCAGAGCACCGCCGGTTTCTATCTCGCGACGACCGCCGATCGATCTGATCATGGTTGCCAACGTCAGCAGCAGCGTCATCACCGCGGAGAAGCTCCAAGCCATGAAGAAGGCGATGAGGACGGCGGTTTCTTCTCTCTCCTCCTCCGATAGGTTGTCCCTCGTGGCGTTTTCCACGGCGTCGAAGCGTCTGCTTCCTCTGCGCAGGATGACGGCGTCGGGGAAGAGATATGCCCGGCGGATCATCGACGCCGTCGTCACCCTCGACGGCGCCGCGGCAAGCGCCACCGATTCGCTGAAGAAAGCGGCCAAGGTCATCGAGGACCGGCGGGAGAAAAACCCGGCCACGGGGATAATGCTCTTCTCCGACGCCGACCACCATGGAGAACCCCTCGTGTCGTCCACGCGCTTCTCACACCTCGACATACCGCTTCACGCGGTCAACCTAAGCGCGTGCGTTCACGACCCCAACCTCTTTTCCGACAGAGTCTGCAGCCTGCTCTCCCACGCCGTTCACGACCTTAGGGTCCAACTGAGCTTCGTCGCCGGCTCAGGTCCCGGCGAGATATCAGCCGTATACTCATATACGGGTCGACCCGCCTTCATTGGAGCGGGTTCGAGCTGGCTCAGGGTCGGAGATCTTGGATCCGACGAGGAGAGGGAGCTTCTGATCGAATTGAAAGTGCCGTCGTCCTTCGGCGGCGCCCAGAGGATGCTGTCCGTACGATACTCTTATAAGGACCCATCGAGCCGCCGCGAGACGTTCCACGACGGCGAGAGAGCGCCGCTGGCGATCCCGCGGGCGAGGGAGAATCAGCGGCTGAGATGCCTTTTCGTGGCCACGCGCGCCGTAGCGGAGGGAAGGCGGCTTGCGGAGAGGGATGACGTGGCCGGAGCGCACCACATCCTGACGTCGGCGCGGGCCGTGGTTCGGAGCTCCGGCTGGGGCTCCGCCGAGGAGTTCGTGAGGGGTTTGGATGCTGAGCTGGCACAGCTAAGTAGCAAAAGTAGAAATGCCGTTGTTGCCAATAATAGCGACGACAAGGAGCCGCTGACGCCGACGTCGGCGTGGAGGGCGGCGGAGCGCCTCGCGAAGGTCGCCATCATGAGGAAGTCGCTGAACAGAGTTAGCGATTTGCACGGATTTGAAAACGCCAGATTTTAGTTTTTCAGTTTATTTTCTCTAAATTTTTATTATTATCGAATGGGTCCCACTCGTTGAGAAGGCGACAAAAGGTAGGCGACGGAGCGGCGCTTTTCTGCAGATTATTTATATATATTTTATTATGTAATATTTTAAAAAAGACGTTTAAGGTCTGAGTGAGTACATATCTCATATGATTGAATTGTGGGGCGTCCTTGGCTTTTTGTCTTTACTTTGGTATTCTATTATGATTATTACTAAACGTATTTTCCAGTCTTTCTTTGTCGTTGTATTATGTCAAGTCCATCGTGAATGAACATATACAATCGTTACTACTAATTGATTGAGATTTCACCAAGAATATGTCGAAGATAAATTACATTACTAAATGCCAATATTGACGAAGAATTCTTGCAGATCAGAGGTCGTTTTCAACGCAAGGATCGTGTAATAACAGTAGAGTAGATCTGGGTCGCGTTCTGAAGTTGAAATCCATGCATTTATGATGATAGAGTGTGGACCATATAATCATGAATTTCCATATGATATCAAGAATAATTAATGTACATAAAGCAGAAAAACCTTAACGGAAAGTGTACCTAATAATACAACGCTTCTGAGGTTTCAGCGAGCTGCAAGAGGAAAGTCGAAGCATGCATTAATATGGAGCTTATTACCTATGATTTCAATTTCTTCTTACCAACCATATGAGCAGATAAAGACATCATTACCTGCGTCTCAATTGGTTCGTTACAAGGAAAGTCGACTTTGATTCACTGTCCTGTAGAAGTCTTCTTCGCCGTAAAGTCTCCTGCATGACGAAGTACGTAGCAAACCAATAATATCACCCACAAATAGCAATGGAAGTAGCAGAAGACGATATGTAATAGCACGCAATCGATACTCATTGAGAGTTTAGGGTGTGATTGTACTTACGCTATATCAGACAAGGTCTGGCAATTAATTACAGCTTTCCCCTCGGCGAATTCAAGACAAGAATGGCGCATTATCATCTCCTTCAATGTCTGTTTGGTGCTCTTGGCATCGTTGTCCCACAATATGCTCTGAGATTGCAGATCATATGTTAACCAAATAACATACGGATCCCTCAATTTCTGAGACAGATCAGTCAATAACTACCTTTCTAACATACTCTTTTTTGACATCTTCCCAAGACAGTTTTCCATCGGGTGAAAAGATAGAAGCATTCCAAAGAGCTCCTCTAGCTACCATCACCGAGGAAGCACCTGGCGCCGAACAACGTTCATACAATATTGTAAGAAGGATGTATGATCTATCAACCAAAAAGGAAGAAGTTTTATACCTGTTGAATACTTAATGCGTGCAAAATCATCATATTCAAACACATCACCATTAGCTATAACTGGGACTGAAACTGCAGCTACAACATCGGCGATTTCATCCCATTTCGCGGGATCTCTGGGCCTATCGGGAACTTTCCTGTGTTTTTATTAGAAAGATGTTTAATCACAGCAAAAATACCGAAACAGATGGCCAACAATTACGAGCCATTAACAGATGCTAAAATGATGGGAAATTCACATTTGGGAAGTTCACATTCTTATTCATAAAAAACAGAAGTTGATAAAATCATGAAAACAGACCTTCCATGAACAGCTAGTGCAGAAACACCAGTTTTCTCGATTCTCCGAGCTAGTTCCACTGTGTCTTGGGGGGACTTCAAAAGGCGGATCTTGCATGTCACAGGGGTATCAAGGTTCCTCTTCAAAGTCGTCAAAATCTAGATTTTAGAGGGAGAAAGTGGAACTAATATGTAAGTTGTCCAAACACATGTAAATATATACTAACCGATACAACTATACTTACATCGTGAATGAGAGCAGGTTTAGACAATAATGCAGCCCCCATTCCGCCGCTGACAGAAAATGACCTTGGGCAGCCCATATTTATATCAATTGCAGCTACATCCGTGCACCTAAGGACGTTTATTTTACCAAAATGAATACGAAAATATCCGCATCAGTACTTTAATTTTACGAAAACATGAGTGAATATATCGACGGAGGTAAAACTTTAGAAAAAGTAACTGGCGGTGGATATAATGATATCACTATCAATCTTGAAGGCTTGAAAAAATGGAAATATAGGAGATATTTTCATCGTTGCTCAATGCGGTCTATGTTCTTGCAAAATCATGTTCATTTGCAAATTCAAGTCATTACTAAGAGTCTTCAGCTATAAACAACCTCACTCTCACCACATACAGATACAAAAACCAGCTTCTACAGAAGGCTATCCACCTTAGGACCCAAAAACATACTGTATCAATTCCGAACTTAAAACAGATTTTCTGAGCTCCAAAGTCGTATAGCATTAAAATTGTCACCAGCTATAAACGTTCTATTGAATTCAGATTACGAGTCTATGGCATACAAAAGTACATCAACCGAAGAGAATATCAAGATCACATACTTACACTGTCTGCGCGGCACGAAGTGCCCTAACTGCATCTGAAGTTCCCATCTGAAAAACCACTCGGTTCCTTTCCTCAGGACATGTCCTGAAAACAACATCCTCTGTTCCTTTCTCTACCCAATCAACAGTTCCAAGTGATTCTAAAATTGAAAAGATAACATCAGAGTCTAAGTTATCCAAATACTAAGCAAAATCCTATCACCCGAATAAATTCATAGCTGCCCACCCACAGGATAATAGCGAATCAAACAGGAAAAAGAAAAAAAAAAAACATATTCACAAACCATTAATTTGACGATTGCACTTGAGGAGTCTGTGGTCAATAATCTCCTCCCCGTACGTGATGTCAGCACCATATTCAGCAGCTAACATCCTAAACGGCAGCGTACCCTAAAATCCCACAAAGAAAAAAAAAATCAAATCACGGGATGAAGAGTTAGCTAGACAAGAAAAATAAAGAGCGTAACTTCACCGAACATAAAAGGAAAACGTGGATTATTGACACTTACAACTCGAACCATAGGAGCAAGAACATGCTTGTTCATGTAATCCATCTCCGTCGAAGGCAACCTCACGAGGAGCTGCCGCCGAGCGTGGCGGAGAGCTGAAAATCGATGTTTTTCAATATTTAATTGGGCCGCTTCGGTTTCATTATGGGCTCGTCAAGCCCATTTAGCCCATCATGGCCTTTCAATGGTGCCTTTTCCCGGAGTTTTCTTCCATTTAATTATGGGGCATTTTCATTTCAGGCCCCCAATAAGTATCATGATTTAGACCCTCTTTGCAAACTATTTAGTTTTAAGGACCCATTTTCTGCAATACCACTTCATTGCTCTGACATACCAGTATGTTGAAATTTTGTAACACAAAACCATAATGCGGGTACCAGTTTATGATCATCTGATACCAGTTCATTTTCTGCAGTACCACTTTATTGATCTGACATACCAGTATGTTAAAAGTTTGTAACACAAAACGATCATTCTATACCAGTTCATATATCTTTTATACCACTTTTTTACACCACACAAAATTGGTCCTTAAACCTAAAAAATGCACAAACAGGACCTGAATTCGAAATCAAACCCTTAATGGGGCCTGATTCCGAATTGACCCTTTAATTATAGTACACAGATAAGATAAGCATTACTTCTTGTTCTCTTTCTCTACAACTACATATATATTTTTTCATATCATGCGATTGAAAGATATGCACGTCACCATCAACATAAATTAACCTTCTTGTTCTATATGTCGTTTGCGCCCATGCCAAGCTATGAGAAATTATAATATTAAACAAGTACACTCGCGATGCCCGCATGAGATTAAAAATAATATCGAAAATTGGAAAGAATCGACTATATAAATGCGTACATTGGTACATAACAAAACTACTCATCTCAAAAAACTAATTGGATTACCTTAAGCGACAATGATAAGTTAAAAAAAAAAAGAGTGTGGTTTTTGAGCTTGAAAGAAGCCTTATTAGCACAAAATATTATCTCCAATAAAAAGACGACAGAAATCGAAACAGTAGAGAGTTGAGGATGGCATCTGACGAGGTTGAAGATGATGCTTGTTCGAATGAGCAGCCTACGATCGAAGTCAAAATCTCTAGCAGTAGTATCCTCGTAAGGGTGTTTTGCAAGAAGAGAAAGGGAGTTCTTGCCAAGATACTATCTACAATGGAGCGACTTAACACGTCTATTTTCAATGTTAATTATGTTCCCTTTGGTGATGATTATGTTGACATCAACGTTATCTCTGAGGTATAATAATATCAACCAAAGAAGATTAGGGTTTTTGATATTTATTTGCTTGATTGGGTTGGAACAATGCCTTTGTCTTTTTCTTGTTTGAAAGCCCTATATGCTTCTCATGAACATCGTCTTAAAGTTTATTCGTTTTATCATGTCTGAGCAATTACGTCTGTTTTATATTTGATGAAGTTTGCCCTAAAGTCATGACATGTCCTAGGTTCTTTATATAATCGTGTCTATGCATTTTGATTGCCTGAAAAAAGTTCAATTGAGTTTACATATATTCAATAATTCCATATAATTTTGGTGATGATGGCAGGTCGAAGGCGATTGTACTTTGACGGTGGAACAAGTCAAGGAAGCTCTTCAGGAGACTCTTCGAGCCAATGAATGATCTTTATATTATATATGTATGTTTAAACACATCATATATTCAAATGTATTCGAGTATAATATCTGCATTTAGATCTTTTGTTTCTGTTTTGTTGTACTGCATTTGGCCTTTTGTTGTGAAAGATTGGGAAGAATATGTTGACAAAGCTTGTTTCGTTACGAATGTATGGCTTGCTTTTATGCAATTAATAAATATTACCTGATTCGAGAGAGGACTTCATAATATAACAGGCTATTTGAATGAATCCAAGAACCAATCAAGCACACCGTAAATAACATAAAATACCTCCTGATTAAGGTACCCAAATCATTATTTTATGTTTCCTCGAAACTATATTTTTTACCAAGACGAATAGAATGTAAGCAAAGTACACTGAACAAAAGAATCAATCTGATCATGTATAAATCATGTGGCCGTGGCAGTCAACACATCGCAAGTAAACGCAGATAGATTTTATGACATATATATTTCTTGCATGCAGCTCGTGGGCTGCGAAGAATTATATTATTATTATTAAATTCCGTTTATATGCATTCTTATTAATCCCATAAAATAATGGGGAATGATGATCGCGTGCACCACAAACAAACAATGGATTTTGTCTGAACAACAACGTTAACCACAAGAATTTTTGTACGACGATATTTCACCCAAATATTGATCATTTTGATCACCCAAAGTGAATTATATAGTGAATCGCTTAATCCCGATCAGTAAACCACAAGAAAAGTACACGATGATGAGGTAATAATTAGGGATCTTAAAGTTTCAATCTTTCTACAGTTCTTGAATATATTTCTGTTAAGCACAATTAATAAGAAGTGATGATAAATCAAAAGGCTGCCGACGGATGATTGTTTCTGTTGGTCAAGTGCTGGCGATGACTATGTAATGATGATCTTTCACATGAAGGACACATTCTCAGCAGTGGAGATTGCACGTAATGATTTCGACCTGATGACGTAAGCATCTTAAGCTTCTGAAGCTCTTCGTGGAGTCTGAGGTTTTCTTCTGTTAGTTTCTCGCAGCATCTCTTCAACAACTCACAGTCCACTTCAGTTTGCTTCAGCTTCGTCCTGACATATATATATATATACGACAATTAGATGCTAATGTGTATTTATGTTCTTATTATATAAATAGTTAGGTGGAGAAAGAAAGAGATCGATGGGACCCACACCTTGCTCTTCTGTTCTGAAACCATACTTCGATCTGCCGAGGTCTTAGTTTCAACTCCATAGCTAACTCTTGCTTTTGCCTCTGATGAAGTACAACAGATATAGAGTCGACAAAGAAGAAAGAAATATCAGAATTTTTGATATTATATACATGACATGGAGAAAAAAAAAAGCAGACGTTTTAAGATATGTTATTACAGTATTGAGAGTGCTGTGGAGCTTGAAGCTTTCCTCGAGAAGTGCAGATTGAGCTTTGGTGAGCCTAAGCTTCTTCCTTACGTTGGATAATCCGATGTGATCATTTTGATGATCATCTTCTTCATCGCGACTCCCTTTGTTACTACATGAATTTCTCTCTCTCTTCAAAGTGCTTATTTGGTTTGAAAACGATGAAGCAGCATCATGGACTTTGACTATGTGATCGTCATCGTCATGAGAATGGATAATAAGCAGATCTTCGCTGAAAAGGGTTAGGTTCAACGAGGGCTTTCTATTTTTCGGTCTTTCATTAACAGGCTTGGAATGATTATTGTCATGATCAGAAGATGATGAAGAAGTACACAATCCCAAACCTAATTCCAACCCTAATGTGTTGCAGAAATCATTCTTGCAACCCATGTTTGAGGACTTTAATTTGTCTGAGGATTCGTTTCTTGGGGAAGAAAACTTGGGTTGTTATCAAGAGAATAAGAGTTGATGTCTGATATATATATTGACAGAGAAATAATTATCTCTCTCTCTCGGACACAACACACACAGAGAGATTAAGCACGCACAAGAGATTGCTTGATCATTTGAATCCAACTTATTAAATGGTATCAGCTCCAATTATTACAAGTGACATATACATGATTATGACATTAAAACGAGGAGACGAAACGAACAAGAAAGACAAAACCCCCACAACTTTTAATCTTTCGAGAAAGGTCAAGAGAATCACTAAGTTAAAAGGATATGAGTCACATGGAAATGTGCTGCACGCACACATATAAAGAAACGATTCTGCTGCTGCTATACTACTTTTATGGCGCAGAATTTGAAAACTATTGATAGATTAAAAATATGTAATAATAATGGAAGTGTTGCATCATCCCACTAGCCGATGATGTTGGATTATTATCAAATGATATAGAGATGTGCATCATCAGTATTATTCTTATCCTAAGTATGTTCGTTTTACATATTTATTTATTTCCTTTATATCAATGTCAAAGGGTATCATCTTTTGGTCATGTCTTCTTTCAACAAACGAATTAAAAAAAACAATAGCAATAACAATAGTGATTGTAGAATATTATTCATAAACACGAATATAAGGATAATTGTCTGAACTAGAAACTTGATAGGGATCTTAAAAGAAGACGTTGTTAGCTCCGATATGTGTTAATCTATAGACTGTAAGCACATTCAATAATTCAAACGTCGGCTAATGCAAGTGAGACGTTAGGTCATCGTTTGCCACTTATATTCCTATATTATAGCGTTCGTTGTATATTGGTTAATGTAAGAAAAGCTTTAAACTTTTCTCGAAAGTGAGGTGATAACCATCGTCGGCACGCTTGGTAAGTATGATTGAAGACAAATATGTGTGGTTAACGACTTAATTAGTGTCTTATTGAACAATGAGTTGATAGTTAGGCGTCGTAGCTTGACATCACTTTACACGCGTTGACCGTTGATAGTCGCAATAATTAATAATTAATATCCAATCAAACTGAGTTGACGTGCATGTGAGTATATTCGACGGCCTTCCCGTTTCTTGAATTGAAGACATACGGTAAATCTACGTAAATTATATACACATATATTCTAACGCCTTTTGTTAAAGCAAATGCTTTTATGACATCATTGGAACCCCCATGCTTATCTTTACATTATTTTCCAATTGATTGCGTGACATGAACTCTTTTGCGGGATTACGAGACTTTTTATCATAGGATACGTACAAGCATTATTCTTTAGTATCTAAGAAAGTGTAAATTCTCTTTTCCTTTCCGAACTTACCATCATCCATGAGATAGAGAAAGAGTTGATAAAGTTGAAAAGAATAATCCTAAAAGAATATATATATTTTTTGTTTCCGTCAAATGTCATACATCTACATACGTATAACTTATATTGAAGGAGATTTCATTACGAAACCCATTTCATTGTTTCTTTGAACTAGCGTTGGAAACTTTTATGAAGTCTAGCGTAGATATGATAAGCTGCCTAAGTGGTAAAAGAATAAAGTGCTTTGTTAGATATACTTTCCTAAGATGCTGTAAAATCATTATAGCATTTCCATGGAAGTAGTTCATCCAATTCGTACCTCCCTTTCGAGAAAAAGAAAAAAAAAAAAACTCGAGGGGATCGAACTGCAAGCTTTGGTTACCAATTCGAACCATCGTTTCTGCTCGAATATAGTCAGTTCTAAAATATCTATGGGGCAACAGAGCTAACGTGCAACCTCCATGAACCCATACATGGTGCTAACTTTATTACAGAATATATTCCTAAAAAATTTATCGACATCGTAGGAATGTCAACCCTCCAACCTTTTGGTTCTTGGGAACATTAAGCATCCATTAGCATATTAAAGGATAATTTTACCTTCCTTAAGAGATAAAATCAGAATCAAACCCCACCAAAAAAAAAAGGATACATGCTTCTAGAAAAATAGTGGAAAAATGGAATATTTAAAGAAGGTTATTGCTTTATATGTAATACCTCATTACAAGCCAAAGAAAAGTACAAAATCATTCAATATAGGTGCACGAAGTATCGGTACTTGAACACCATCCCAGAAAATCCACAAACTATACATACTTACTTTTAGTACATAGGAAATGCACAAGGTCAAGCCGCTCTCCAAACCGAACTGATAAAGGCCCGTCAAGACTCTTAAGAAAACAGATACGAATATAATATATATATATATATATATATATATATATATATAGATAGATAGAGAGAGAGAGAGAGGGAGAGTACCTAAATCTACCAATATGGTTGCAATTGACTTCTCGAGCCATAGAATACAGTGAATACTAAGGTTTGAAATTTCAGTGCTCCCCATTACCCTAGAGTCCCATGCCACCATTCTTCTCAACCTTCTCATCATTCTGCGGAATTGTAAGCATTAACGTTAGTAAAAATTGACAGTGCGCGTAGTGGGATATGTATAGCATGAAGCATCCATCCAGGAACCAAGAAATAATTCACATAAAAAAAGAGATGTAAACCAAGATTTGATGTACAATAGTGAACCAAGATTTAATGCGAACCACTATGAATATGTTTATCCCCATACAAAAATTAAGTTTTTAATTTGTGGTCAGACGATTACCTTAGAGTCTGCCACAGCTATCTCTACTTCAACTGTGGTCACTTCACGAATTTCTGTGATTTTATCTACATACACAGAAGCTTGACGACCAGCAGGTGTTTGATTCAATCCCATCATTTCGTTGTCATTATTGCCCACATTGGACTTCTTCTCAAGGAAACTTCACAAGATGAAACAAACTTAGTCACCAATTGGAACTTATGCAAGCTAAGTTGTGATATGGAATTTTTTAGCGTGTGAAAACATATGATGATATAGACAAGAGCATACATTGGAGTGATGTTCCCTAGGCCAGATGTTTCCATGTCATGTCCTTGTCGTCTTCTCTTGTTGCTTAGTCTCTGATCGAGTAGTGTGTCAGCACACCTTTTGATCCATGAGAATGGAGCAGAGAGAGGTGAGGTTGCTCTATCGGAATCTTTCACATGGGGCACCTCATGTCCAAGCCCGTCATCTATTGCACCAATCGTCTCCGATATTTTTTCCTCGTGCTGATTTATCAATCTTCTAGAGGATATCTTCTCATTGTTTGCCTGCAACCTTGATTGATGCATCTCATGAGTGGTGATAGAGTCTAATTTATCGTGCAAATCTTCCAATTTCTTTAAGCTTTCAATATGAGCAAGAATCTCTTCACGATCAGATCGTAGTAGTTCTCTTTGTTTTTCCAGCTTTACTCTCTGCACCTTAAGCTCCTCTATTGAATTATTCAGCTCAGCCCATTCTTTGTCCCTCTTTCCACGATCCAGATTTATCTCTCTTCTCTCAGATTCAAGTCTCTTCACTTCAGAATTAACATGTTCAAGTTCTTTCCCCACGCTCTCTTTGAGGGAAGCTATATGCTGAAGTTCTTTCGCTTTCTTTTCCTCAAACTGCCTGTCTCTCTCAGCAAGTTGGCTTTCAATCTCTTCCCGCCTCTTATCAATACGATTCTCAAGCTCTTTTCTCTGCACCTCAATATCGAGCAAAAGATCAGCACGCTCTTTCTGAATCTTGCTGAACCACTCAGCACGTTGATGCTCAAGTTCACTCATGAAGACTTCTCGTTCTCGAGCAAGTGACTCATGATCCTGTTTGTACTGATTCCTGAGCATATCCTTCTCAGCTTTCAAGCTCTCACGCTCATCCTTAAGTAACTTGGAGATTGCCAATCTCTCCTCAGATACATGCTGTGCGTCTTTGGCCAGCTCTTCCCTCTTCTCGTCTATTAATTCCCATTCAGCTTCAAATTTGGCCTTCTCTGCTTGTAAGCGTTCCGCATCGGCCTCCAATTCTCGTTTCTGTGCACTTATTATGTCAATCTCTTCCTTAAGTTTCAATTCAAGAGCCAACAGTTCAGTAGATTCACTGCTGATTGCTTCTGCCTTCACTTCAGCATCATTAATATCTTTTTTATTAGCCTGAAGAGAAATTCAAGCTTCAACTTCTCGAGTTCTTCTTTCGCCTTCCTGATGGAACATTTCTTCAATTCAAATTCTTCTTCAGCAGTTGAAAGATTCTTTTCTTTCTCTTCGATCAATGTTAGTCTCTCCTCCAATTCCTTCAGACTGTCCTGGAGGCGTCTGGATTGGACATCCAATTCATGTTCTCTTTCGGAGATAAAGTCTTCTCGCTGCTTAATATCTAATTCTTTCAGCTCCCACACTCGTCTCTTCGCATTAGCTTCATCTTCCACTTGTCTGCGTTGCATCTCCAGTTGTGCTTGCAAAGCTGAGTTTGCGATTGCCAATGTTGATTCTTGATTTGCTATAATTTGTTGGACGTTATCCTGCAAACAAGCAAAAGGTAGATTGAACATGTCTAAGTGACATTTTATGTGATATGTTAAAAGAAAGAAATGTTATGGCAAGTGAAACGTATACACAAACATTAGCGGAAATGATTTCCCATAGAACGTTGCATGTATAATAGCAACACAAAAGCACGCAGAAACAATGGGATCCGAAGAATCTGATTAGATCAATGCATGGTCTAGAATAACTTAATTTCATAATGAAGATTAAATATATATATATATATATATAATACATATACATGGTCTTACAGATTCTTTACTGGCAAGCTTAGCTTGCAACAAAATATTCGCCTCCTGTTTCTTGCGAAGATCACACTCTTTCTTCAATACAGCCTGAACAACACAAACGTAAAATTAGTGAAAAACTCCATATGGAGGAAGAGAACAGTTAAGCAAAGAAGTATCCAGTAAATTGAGATAAAAGCACTTTAAGTTAACCTCTTCTCTAGATGACAATGAACTTTCTTTTAGTGCGAGAACTTGTTTTTCAGCATTTATAGCACTGCGTTCATTGTCCAGGCTTGCCTTAAGCTCCGCCAAATCCTTTTCAATTTTCTTCAGCTCCTGACTTTCACCTAACATGTATTCTTTCCTCTGGTTCAACAAAGCTTGTGAATCAAGCAGCTTTTCATGCATCTTCTGCCAACTCTTATGCCTCTCTGATAAAGTTTCTCGCTCCAGTTGAATTTGTTTTTCTTTTGCTTCAAGGCTGACACGAAAACAACAAAATAGAACACAAATTCAGCCATTTTGGATCCTATGAAGACATGATTCATATACAAATAAGAAGTTAGGCCACTGACAAGATGCAGAAATAAGTTTTAGAGCAAGTGTGGGAGGCCAAAGCAAAAGTGAAGGTTATTAAGATAAAAAATAGAAAAGAATTTGCATACTCAGATTTGGATGCCGCCATGCGCCTCCTTAAATCATCTTCACGTTGTTCCGTTTCGTGCAACTTTCTTTCGGCTGTTCTGTGGTACCGACTGGCCTCTGCTTCCAGAGATTGAGCAGCACGTAGCTTATCTTCCGCATCAGAAAACTTCTTCAGAGCATCATCAACCATTTTTCGTGCTTCAGTAAATTTACTTTCAGCTGCAACTTTCACCTCTGCATACTCAGCACGCATCTCATGCAATGTTTTTTCAATCTAAAGAAATTCCCAAATCATTAGCATGTGAAAGGATAAAAGGTGACTCTGATACAATTATTTGTGGATTTAAAAGGTGAGAGAAATCAAATCAATACATTATGCACGCATTCCTTCTCTATTCCAAGAGCCTTCTTAAGAGAATCTTCACGCTTTCTAGCATCAGCCAAGTCCGACATATGTGAAGCCCTTTCTCGCTTGTAATTTGCTTCAGCCACATCAGCAGCAGATTTAGCTTCCTCGTACTTTGATAGCCAATCCTTCTTCTCCAAAATGAGAAGCCCCATCTGATGCTGGTGATCATATAACTGAAAACCCCAAATTAAATCTCATAAAAAACGCTACCTTTCAAGCAATTTAAAACAAGTGACGTACAGTATCTCTGAGAATCCAATAAACTAACACACTAAGAGCAACTCTTTAACTCAATCACTCAGTACTGGAATTACTGCCGCACAATTAATGAAAAATCTTCCAGCCCGTTCCACATTTAAGCATAAAAGTACACCAGATGGAGAACTCAAAACCAAGAAGTAAAAGCACCTTGCAAACGAGGCTCAAAGAAAAAATCAAGAAAAAGGGACGATCAAGATCCATCCAGGGTGATGATATCGAATCAAACAACAACGCACCGAGAAAAGAAATTCTACTTAAATAACACAATAAATGTAAAAACAGTAGATAGATAGCCATTGGAATACCTCAGCCTCCAGCTTCGCTATATAACCGATGAGTGCAGATTTATCCCTACGCTTAATTGATTCTTCATCAAAGCCGGCTTCTTTGAGACGCTTCCACAGAGCATCATCGCTCAAAGGGGTGGCCAAAACCCTAGCTGACCCAGATTTTGGTGAAAGCGAACCAATCATAAACCTCGGAGTCAGGGCCAATTTCTCCGAACTCGCCATTGAACGATAAAATAACCCGATTGCAACGAATCAGAAGCTTGTAATAACTCTTTTTTTCGTAGCGACTCTCTCAAAGTTCAAATTGAACGACGAAGGCGACTGAGTACTTCACTTGGGAAAGAAAGCCGTGGACTCCACACACATTATACGTTTTACTTTATTCTACTTTCCCCTTTTAGATTTTTTTAAAGCGGTAACTTCGACGTCGTTTTCGTCGGTCATAAATAATTTTCAATTTAATTATTGTTAGATAATAATTCGGAAATGTATGATAATCTCCGTATGTATAAAATTAGTTGATATTTAGATATAATCCTCTAGTATTTTCGCATATGTTTTGAAAAATCAAAAAATTAATTGCAATACCACATTGTTCTTTAGTACCACTTCATGGATTTGCCGTACCACTTCAGTGTTCTGCAGTAACATTTTGCTGTTCTGTAGGTACGCTTCATAATTTTTCAGTACCACTTCAACATGCTGAAATAACAGAAAACGGTCATTTGATATCAGTTCATATACACTGCGTAACAGTTGTTTTTAGGTCCTTATCTCAAATTTGATCAAATTGGGTCCTTAAACTATTTTTTTCAGACGAGGGTCTGAACACTAAATTAAAACCCTGATTGGGCCTGAAACTCAATTTGCCGTTAATTTTTTCTATAGAATATAATTTAAATTACCATGCCAAAATACCAAACAAAACATACAATTATACTATTATCCGAAACGACGTCGGATGAAAGGTTACTGATTACTGCACACCCAAACACAGTTGACTAAACGCCGCCGTAATCATTGTTTTGTGCTGTAGGAAAATAGGAAGCAAAACGAAGAACGGCACTTTGAGGCCAAGATAACGAAAAAGGTGAGAGAATGGAGAGTAGTGCAGTGTTCGCTGGTCTGAACCCAAACCCACCAGCTCGAAATCTCCTTCATGGTCATAGTCGAGGCGCTGTTAAGATTCTTTCACCTCAGCTAATCGAGAAAAAATTCGCTTGCCCTCTACAGGTAAATCTCTTTTGTTTGGTGGGATTCTTCACATTTTTTGGTCTCTTATGCGTCTCTTTATGAAGGATTTTATGTATCAACGGCTTTGGGTGTTCTACGTCTAGGTCTATGTGCGTGTTTGTGACTGAATTTGAATTTCCTTGTTTTTCTGCTGTGGTTGCAGAAGCAGTTTCATCACAGTGCTTTTGCTACCAATCACAAAGACAGTAATGTTAATTCATATCGAGTGGCCTCGCCTGCTAGGTAACTTTTTCTTTCCATTTGTTTAATTTTGAGATCTTTTTTACTATGCGTGGTTAGGGCTTTTAACGTATTTTGATGTCGTGATGTATTCTATTCTTGCAGCGATGTGGCGCTAGAATTAGCTGACATTGATTGGGACAACCTTGGATTCGGGTTTGTGCCCACCGATTACATGTATATGATGAAGTGCTCCCAAGGCGAAACCTTTTCTAAAGGTGAATTGAAGAGATTCGGTAACATTGAGCTGAGCCCATCATCTGGAATTTTGAATTATGGCCAGGTGGGTTTTTTTTTCTCCTTACATAAATCTACTTGTTATTGCAAAGTCTCGATCTTGACAATTTCGTGGTCTGTATCATTTCTAGGGATTGTTCGAAGGTTTAAAAGCTTACCGTAAACTCGACGGTAACATCCTACTATTCCGTCCAGAGGAAAATGCGATGAGACTAAGAGAGGGTGCGGAGCGTATGTGCATGCCTTCTCCAACTGTGGAGCAATTTGTAGATGCGGTGAAAGCCACTGTTTTCGCCAACGAAAGATGGGTAATTTCTCTTCTTTTTTAATTTGTTTGTTTCATTCTTTGGTTAGTATTGTTACATTTCCTAATTTTTTATTATCGTTACTTTTTTATTCAGATTCCACCGCCGGGTAAAGGTTCTCTTTACATAAGGCCATTGCTTATGGGCAGCGGTGCTGTTCTTGGTCTTGCACCTGCTCCTGAGTACACTTTCTTGATTTATGTTTCACCAGTTGGCAACTATTTTAAGGTAATGCTGTTAATTTCTTTGTTACTACTTGCCTTAAACCTTGAATTTTGTTGAAGCAAATATTGTAGGACTATACATAAGCTTTTCTTGAATCATTTGTTGCCCTTTCATACGATGATTTGACAATAGGAGTTTGCTTGGAAATACTTAGTATTTGCTTCTATTAATGTCATTTTCAAGCTCATACTCATAGGCGTATAAGTTGAAACTGAGTCTATAACAGGAAGGTTTGGCCCCAATAAACTTGGTGGTTGAGACCGAAATGCATCGTGCGACGCCAGGTGGCACTGGAGGAGTCAAAACTATCGGAAATTATGCTGCAGTATGTGATCTTTTGCCATATTTAACCCTTTTTTTTCGAGTTTAGCTTTTTATATTCAGTTCGTATGAATTGTCTCTTTATTCATATAACATGGGTTTCTTCTGTTGAAGTTGCTTGATTCTTTATTTTGAATTCTGTTACACAGGTTCTTCAGGCACAGAGTGCTGCTAAATCGAAAGGCTTCTCCGACGTTTTATATTTAGATAGCATTCACAAAAGATACTTAGAAGAGGTCTCCTCCTGCAACGTGTTCATCGTCAAGGTTAAAAAACATATCAAACAGTTCTTTTTTTCCCCTTTTGTTGGAGATTAATGCGGTAACTTTATGACAAAAATATCACCGAAAATCGAGCTATTCATTGCATCCTCAGGGCAACGTTATATCTACTCCTTCCATTAAAGGCACAATCCTTCCTGGCATCACTAGGAAGAGCATACTCGATGTTGCTCTTAGCCAAGGATTTCAGGTAAAACTATCAAGTACCAGCAAATGATTATTATTATTGTACTAAATACTCTTTGAGAAACATATATGCGCTTCTATTTTATTTTATGACTAGGTTGAAGAGCGCGAGGTGACTGTGGATGAACTGCTCGAAGCTGACGAAGTCTTCTGCACGGGAACTGCTGTCGTGGTCTCGCCTGTAGGAAGCATCACATATCTTAATAAGAGGTTAGAAGCCTACCGAAAAAAAAAGACTCTGACTTATTATTCATTAAGCTCCATCTCCTAATAAGAGGTTAAGACTATGAGGAAACTGTTGTGTCCCAAATATTCGCAGAGTAAGCTATGGAAGCGATGGTGGAGTTGGCCGTGTGTCACAACAGCTCTACTCTGCACTTACAAGCCTGCAAATGGGACTTGCCGAGGATACAATGGGTTGGACCATGGAGCTCAAGTAGGGCTTTCTTTCTTCCTCTTTTTGCCTTTTTTTCCTAATTATTTCCCTGTTTTCTGGAGAAACACTTCAGTGTTACTTGCATTGTTTTCTCTGTTTCGGACATTTTCTTAATTATAATGCAAGATTGATCGAAGATGCAAAATCCTATTTGCCTTGGCCCTTATGATTTCTTGAAGAAAGAAAATACCTCGGAATGTTTTCTTCATTCAAACATATAGATAAAACATAATCCCTAAAGCCATCCCATCGAAAGAAAATAACAACTAAAGCTACTTAATAAGCTGCCAATTACTTCCCCCAAATTCTACAAGCAGCAAAACGTTCATGAAGCATCACTCCATGCAGAAAAGAGTGGCACTTGAGCCCTAATCTGAGCCATGCTTGGATTGCTCCAAGAACTCGTCTGATTCGTAAAACCCTTCGATCCCATCTGAGGCACCAGACCAAACTGCGCCTGAATATTCTGATCCTCGATCTTCTCGACGAGAGAAGACGAAGAAGAAGAAAGAGACGTAATAACAACCTCTTTGCTACCATGGTCCTCCGAGCCATCATTGCTCAGTCTCTCAACAATCCCATCTTTAACCGTATAATTCACACCCATAAACCTTCGATCGACGCCATGCTCCTGGTTAGCAACAGATCGATGGTGGTGATAGAGCGCCATCTTCCACTCGTTAAAATCAGTGACTCGATCCTCAGCAGCAGCGTTGTTCTCGGGGGCGGTGACAACTTGATTGGTAGAGTTATTACAAGTGTTGGGAGATTCTTTAATGCTCCTTCGAGCCATTTCGCCCGAGATAAGTCCGTTGCTCTCCATTATCTTATCCACGTCGTATTTCGAGATATCAAAATTAGTCACTGCATTTACGCCCCTGAATTTGATTGCCGCCACGTCATACGCCTCAGCAGCTTCTTCTTGAGTACCTTATAGCATAAGTACGAGGAAAGCTTAGGGCATTGATAAATTTTATGTCTTGTTTTTATGGGACTCTTTTTTGATGATTTAACTTACCGAAAGTGCCGAGATAAAGATCTTTGTTTCCCGCAACACGGCCAATCCGTGCCTGCCAACGACCGTGTTGATGATGCCTGGATTGATCCATAAAAATTAGATCTTGATTATTTTAAATATTTTTATAGTTGAACATATGGGGAGAAGCATGAGGACCTTGTAACTCCTCTGTAAATGGAAGCTCCCCTCGAAAACCCGCTGCTTTTCCTATTAGTGAGATAAGAGCAGCGTAATAAGAGACAAACCTTATGTTTATGTATGGTTTCAAACATTAAGGGTACGAAAAATGAAGATTTGCTTTGCTTACCTTCTCAAGTGAGCAACATACTCTTGTCGGCTCATGTTCTTCATTTCTTCAAGCTCTTGTTGATAGTTCTCCAACTATTATATAAAATTCTCATGCAGTTAGTTAGTAACATGAAAAAATAGCGTGCACATTAATGAACACACAACATATATGTATATATATATACATATACCGGAAAATTAATGTGTGTAGAAGGTCCCCAGTACTTGAGAGCAGCTAAATCATAAGCCCTCGCAGCTTTGTCTTCCATATCATAGCCACCTATAGTTCGAAGATTGAGTACTCATTTATTACACGCAATATAAGCTGAAGTACAATTGCAAAGAGAGAGAAGAGTTCAACAAGGTACCTAAGTAAACTGAAGATCACGTCCCAAGAACCATGTTTTGAACAGAAGTAAAGAAAAAAACAGGGCAGGCTTTGTTAGTAAGTTAATGACAGGACTAGCACAGTTAATAGTGTAAGACAATATATGACTCTAATATAATAACCTTGTCTCCCTTTTCTGCTTTGGCCCTCTTTCTTGCAACTATTGTCCCATAAGTGGGCTTCATATCTACCTGTCCACCTGTGCCTGTATATACTCGATCATAACGAAGAAGATAGGATAAAATTATTTAAATAAAAAATGGATCTTTAATCAAACCAAGAAACAACAGGGGAAATGAAAAATATCTGCTTTTTCAGACCTTGTAACACCTCTATACTGCGAAGTCCTCTGACCGAAAGTATCAATCGACTTCCTATGAACAATCTGCTTATGATCAACCTTCTCAGATCCTCTCTTCTTATTGTCCAACCCTGCGATGCACTCGCTGACTGCTGGTGAGATCTGATGGTGTTGGCCATTGATGAAGCTCGACTGCGAAGAGCCAGGGCTCATCGATAAGCTCAGGGATTGAAGATCGCCATAGCCCATCGAACCCATTTCGCCATTGCTGTTGTTAAGATTGTTGCTCTGCTCAATCAATGCATGGTGGCTGTCTCCTTCTTGATGATAGTTTCTTGAGAACTCAGTCATGGTGGGCAGCTGAAGAAGGTTATTACAACTGTTTAGAACCTCAGATTCTTTAGTTGTGTTGTGTTCTTCTTCATCCTCTTCAGAAGGCTGACGGTATATTTGCTCAACGCCTCTGAAAGCTTTGAAGTGAGTGGGGTTTTCTTGGCTTTGACTAAAGAAAATTTTGGACATGCTGATGGTGATTAGCATGGTTTGTCTGATAGTAAATGCTGTCTAAGCTTAGAGCCATGCCACCGTTGTCGTAGTGATGGGTCCCCATCGTTGTACCACCAAAGAAATCCTCTAGTTTAGGTGTTGAGCTCACCATACCTTCATCGCAGTAAAAAAGAAAAAAATTGAAGTGTTGAGATAAAAAAATAAATAAATAAATAAAGAGGACAAAAATAGGAGAATCCACAAGATTAAGACATAAAACCTTGAGGCGCCTGATGAGAACTGTTCATGGCTTCCATCAAGCAAAGTGATCCATCAGATTTAAGTGGCATAACGGCTAAATGTGAGTAAACTCCAGCATTTTGATCAGCTTCGTCGTAAATCCCAGGATAGTTGTTGAAACTGGGCGAGAAGGTAAGAGGAAGTGAGCTCGAAGATGCTACGACATTAGTAAAAGTTTGAGTTGTCTGATGATGATGATATGGTGTTGTGTCGTCGTCTCCATTGTCGGAGCAGAAAGAGAGAAACCTAACCAGTTTGGGGTGTTAGCATTATTACTGCAACTGCTACTACTGTGATTCTCATTACAAGTATTTGCTGACTTCATCGTCTTTCTCAGATCAGACAAGATAGTGAAGGGGGGGAAAATGGAAGATAGATTCTTGGTTGGGCTTAACGCTTAGTAGTTTCTTTTTCGCTTGATGCAAGAAAGCATTTCAATCATTGGGAGCAAATAAACTAATCATGTTGTGGCTACGTATATATATATATATAAGTTACATACTCTCTCTCTCTCTCTCTCGTTTACTTTCTTTCCCTCCATTTTAAAGAAGCTGGTCTCATTTTGTTTTGTAGCTGCAGGCTTAAGTAGCATGAAATCCAAACCAAAATCTAGCCCAAAGCGGATATAATATATATATATATATATATATATATATATCTCTTACACTGTGCTGAGTCTATGGCGACATGGTCTCATTCTTTTGCTTTTCTCTCACATCTCTGTGATAAGAGAGAGAGAGAGAGAGAACAAAGCAAAGGCAAAGAAAGCCAAGCCCTTTAAACTAAACAAAAAGAATGAGTTACAGCAAGAAATGTTGGGCATCGTTGCTGCATTCCCATAGGGATCTGTGCTTGAGAAAGACGTCTTCTTTTGCTTTTTTACGCTCCACAATTTCAATCTCTTTTCTTTTTTTTTTTTTTATTTCTTCCCTTTTTCACCTATCCTTTTGTATTTTCTTCTTCTTTCAGTATCCCATTAGGCAATCTCCAACCGAAAACCCATTTATAAACCTATTTTGCAGTAAATGTCACTCAAACATATTCTACTCCAACCATTAAACTCATTCTCAAACTCAAAAGAATATTCTTAGAATATTCTCTTTCACATCATCTTTTACTACTTTTCTGAATTAAACCATATTTTGTCATATTACATCTTAGACCACTATTATTTTAATTCGATAGGAAAATGCATATTTTTTATAAATTGATAAACAGTAACATAAAAGCTGAAAAAAATATTTTATTAGAAAATAAAATACAATATACAGTTTTTAAATTGTATTTTTCTACTGCATGTAATACATTGTTATTTTCGTACTAGTGTGTTATGTATCGTTTTCTTTCAGTGACATGATTTTTAATTTTACATTGTGTTTATGTACAACACATATAATTAAATTACATAAATTTTAATGATATGATGGATGATGATGATGTGATTATGATGATGATGATGATGATGAATAATAGTATAATAATGATAATATAGTAATAACGTTAATAAACACCATAATAATATGTAACAGATCATAATAATAATAATAAAACCACTTTGAAATAAATAAAAACATTTGGCCGAAATGTAATTTACCAAATAGGACTTTATATAATTAGATAACACTTTGGGCCAAAATCTCTTTTTCCAAAGCTTTTGGTATATGAACAGTACAAACGTATAAATCGTACGGAAAAAAAACAAATCCACAAAAACTCATTTTGGTTTCATTTTCCAGTACCTAGTTGGAGCATAAATGGGTATTGGTGTTTTGATTTTATTTTTGGGTACGGCTGGAGTTGTTCTTACGCAATAAATGAAAGGATAGACGAAGATACGGCGTTATCGAAATCAATTACCACTGTAGCAGCAGCTGCTATATATGTATTGCATGTTCTAACAAAGCATATCATAATCAATGCAGTTTAAGGAAACAAAAAAAAAAAGGAAGAAGAAACCCTATTTTGACTTTAATGTCCATTGCCCAGACAAACATCTGTATCAAAAGTAGTAATACATTTCGGACATTACGATGACTTTGCGACTACTACTAGTTTGAAGTCTCCCCAAGTTTCTTGAACTGGGTTTCTGAATTTTAATACCAATATATTCATTTAATTAACGATATGATAAGACAATCAATTGGGTATGTATGATGCTGCTGCCGCTGCCCTCCTAATTCTTGCGAGAGTCCCACTAGATATTTTAACAGCTTTTTTTTCTAATCACTATATATTTCTTCATATTATTTACAGCAAGCAATATCTTTGCATAGATCTTTTTTCCGACGCAGAGGACAAATTGTCTCTCTGGTCACTTCACAATAAGTACATTAAATATAACATATTATATATATATATATATCTCTTTGTATGTGTATGTATATATGTGGTTTGAGGAGTACAGATTTCTACAGCCTTACATACATGCATACATATACATGTACAGTTTTAGAGGACAGTAATTGGATATAGTCATAATATATAGGTATCTGCTAAACCCTAGAAGCTACGATGGGTTTCACTTCAGCATATGAGGACAGTCCCTAAAACGATGCCGTATAGTAAAGCCTTACTACAGACTTAACAAAAAAACGTGCATGTGTGTGTGTGTGTACGCCCATTCGCGATAGAAAAAAACAGCAAATTCGTGTAAGAGAGAGAACGAAAGTAGTTTGACCAGCTGCATGCTTATGGGGAATTGCTTTATTGAAGTCAGTCTTTTCTTTTCTTTTTTTTTTTTTTCCCTTTTCTATAAGAAAAAAAATTATTTTAATTTCGGACAAGGTGGTGTACCTTTGTAAAGATGTTAGAAGTAGCAGTAGTACTGATATAGATATTTGAATGGCGCACTATGCCCTAATGTGGTTATTTAAGCAGTTCCCCTCTAACGCTAGTACGACGTCGTGTAGTGCATTGTGTGTGTGTGTGTTTGCGAGAACTATTAATATTGTACGTTGGAATTGGATGTCATTGAATGTTGATATGTAAATATATATGTATTTATTGCGTATGAAAGTGAAAGAACGCTGAATGTGTCTGTTAAAAGATCTTATAACGTGTCAATGAGTGTGTTCTTTTTATTATGTTAATTGAAGTGGACAAAGCATGTATTTATATGTCTATAATGCGCAGGAGAAATTAAATTTATTTAGGATTGAAAAAAGATGCATAAGACAAGAATCCCACCAATTTTGACCACTTTTTTTATAGGGAATTACTATTTACCGCCCCCTTTTTACTTGTTACCCGCGGTGAATAGCAATTCAGTTTTTTATATCAGGATTTTTACTTCCTTTGCAGTGTGTTATTATTTATTGGGGGGAAAGCTTGGTATATGGATAGAAATAACAATTATTTACCAAGATGCGTTTTTTTGGTAAAAAGTGGATAGTTCTTTTACTCTAGAATATTATTTACCATAGAGGCAAGTTTCGGTGTCATCCAAGTTTCTATATATTTATACTAAACGATAGTAAGGTTTCTATTATATTTTTAAATCTAACCCTTAATCTTGAATTTTTGTGTCTCATAGCAATGTGGTTCTCCAAATAATCATGTACGTACTCGATGCTACGTATTTTCCGAATATTATTGGGTAATTTAGTACGTGACTTTATTAGAAAGAACATGGACATCATGCATTTACCATTATTGGAAACCATTACATCGTCCTAAACACGAGGTAGGTAAATGGTGTTTGTTAACTACCTATTACAACGGTATGAGTTAAGTCTTGGTTTTTAGTGTCATCCTTCCAACTTTTGAAGTTTCGATTTTGATGAATAAATTTCCCAAGCATTTTGAAGAAAAACATATATACTTGAATTTGCTTTTACAAATTCTACAGCTAGTTAGAGTTTTGGTAGATATTTTTCGTTGCAATAATTGAAAATGCATGTTTAGGATTATGCCATTACTTTCTTGCGAAAAATTCCATAGCGTCCAAAATTATTTGGCGGCCACGAATAGGAGTTTTGACGACAAGTATGTTAGCGATATATATGGTATAGTCATATATATTAGGCTAATTAATTTTTTTTTCCGTAACTTAGGGGGTGTGACATTATAGAGGCAGCTAATTTAGGGTGCGGCATTATAGGGACAATAAGTTTTAAAATCGTGCAATTTATAGAGACATTAAGTGACGTCCGAGGCCGATGACGGCGGGGAGTGATCGTCGGTGCCAGAGAGGTGCACGGACGAGGAGCAGCTCCTGGCAGGCTTCTAGGCGAAGGGGTACATGAGCGAACCGATCCAACACCCGAATGAGAGGGGATCCTGAGACTGGCAACGTATGGGCGTGTCAGGCTAAGAATCGTATAAGAGAATTGATAATACTACTCATATCACCAAGGTCGACCTACCTTTTCGGGAGTTCATCCATAATAACTTCAAAGTTAAGCGTGCTTGACTTGGGGCAATCTTGGGATGGGTGACCCCTGGAAAGTAGCTCAGGGTGAGTACAGTGCGAAGCACGCTGGAAGGTTAAGTGGTGATACAGTGAGGCCAGACTCGGTCGGAGTGTGCTTGGGCCAAACCCACAGGTCCCGATAGGGACGGGACGTTACAAGTAACACCTGGTATGGGACGGAATGTTACACATTATACTTTATTTTTTCCCAAACACATCATGTGCCACGTACGTGACTGATTTTTAGACTTGATTTTTTTCCCAAAATACATCATGTACCACGCACGTGGACAGACTTTTATACCGAAAGGTCCGACGTGGCGGCGAACCGATGACATTGCGCCAAGTCGGATTATTTTAATGACGTGGCATTTCTGTAAAACGGACATGCATCGGTCCGCCCAAAGAATTAGCAAACATGCATGTCATCTGTCCGACGCCACGTCAGTTTTTCGGTATAAAAATAGGTCACGTGTGTGGCACATGATGTATTTTGGGAAAAATCACGTATAGTGTCTATAAATTGCACGATTATAAAACTTGTTGTTCCAATAATGCCACACCCTAAATTAGCGATCCCTATAATGCCATCCCCTACGTTACGGGACCAAAAAAATAATTAAGCCTATATATTATCTTTTATTTATCATTATCAATATAAAATACCAAAAAAGTACATCTTTATTATTATCTACCAAATCTATAATCTAAGATGCATTCAAGTCAGTCATCTAAAATGGTCCATGGCATAACTCTAGTCAAGTCAGGTTGGTTCGAGAGGTCCATGTATATCTAGTTTAACATTCATCTTAGATTGTTAGAGATTTGTATTTATAATCTATTTTCGTTTCGTAACTAAAAATAATAAAAGCAAGAAAATCCGAAGAAGATCTAATGAGATCAAAGGGAATGGCCACTTGAAGTCAACTCGTGAAAAAGTAAAAGTAGGTTTACAAATATTACATTACTGAGAACGACCACAGAAGTCTGCAGTGTCCTGCGTGTTCGTTCATACAAGAGAAGAGCTAAAGCTCTTTCGTATTCTACCCTTTTTACCTTAATAAAAATAAAAATTAAATCGAAAAGAGTACGATACTTAATCAACATTCAAGTATTATTTTCGTTTCTGTGTTATCTGTCCTTCAAAAATTAAAGTTGCGTGGCGCTTTATTTAGAACTCTCATGCCATGTTTCACCATTTCTTCACCTCTATCTCTCTTCCTCTCTCTCTCTATAATCTCTATCTTTCTATCTATCTATATATAATTATATATATATCGGAAGCATGAGCGTCATGTCATAGTCATTACACAAGATTCCCCTTACATAATACAAAGCTGATTGGTGATGGGTAAAGGAACGTTTTCTCTTTATATACATAAATAGCTAATTGGTATATATAATGATATACAAACAAAAAGATGGGAAATCATTGCAAAAAATGAGATATTATATATGTAAAATAAGATTGCGATTGATATTAAATTGACTTAAGTAGAGCTCATTAAAAGCTCAATCTAAATAGCCGCAATATACAAACTTCAATAGATCGGAAAGACTTGTATCAAACTACAAATGATAAGATTATGTCGTTGACTACAGATATAGGACAACTGAAGTCGAGACTTTGGGGGCTTACGGGCCCATTAATTAGATCCTCATCACCTACTAATACTAGCAAAATTATTATGAGCGATTTGAATAGGGCAAGTTACATCTATTTATTTATTATTGTACATCTATCAATCAAGATTGATTTAAATATGAAGATTAGGATCTAAAATTGACAATCAAAACGCTTTGCAAAGCCCCAAAAACCTAGGGATCGGAAGAGGTAGCTGACAAAAGGAAAAAAAAGAATAGAAATATAAATGAAAATATAAAGCATTAAATTCAGCTGCAAATAGCAATGGGTGGGGTTTCGTTTGCAGAGAAAAATTCCGAATACTTAGCCGTTGATGCTAAAACGAGCTGAAGCGTTCTTTTCATGTCTGCGCAAATATGGGACCCCTTTTTACTCGAAGACATGACTACATTTGCATGCCATTTTAACTTTTTTTTTTTGTCCTTTTTTATATTTTTTTTAATTTCATTTTTTTTCTTTGTTTCCCGAGGCAGGGCATTTGAATGGAGAGGAAAGATATGCTGCAATCTTACTCGCGTGTCGCATATCATCGGCCACCACCCAAGTTTGCTGATTGGCCCTCATCATCCAATTTGGGTTGGGCCATCTTATAAAATAAAAATAATCTATCTTTCGGGGCTTAGGTGATAATAATGTACAGTATTTTTATATTAGAATGGGACTTTCTTAATTCTTTGTATTTATCAAATATTTGGGACTTGACGATAATAAACAAATTTCAGGAGTTTTTCTTTTTTTTTTTTTTGTCCTTGTTAATTACTTTATTTCATGGAACACTCTTTACTATAATACAATCATAGCGTTTCATTGACGATCAGACAGCAAACGGTTGATTGTTATTAGCATTCCTAAATTGTCGCCTCCTTTTTTGTTGGTATTCGTGGATTGTGCAGCGCATCTCATTCTCATAAAAATACGAAAGCTAAAGAAGAAAGAAGAAAATACACGAAGCTGTAGGAAGAGATCGATCGATCGATCAATTGAGAGAAGAGCGATTTCGAGATCCATTGAACGGAAAAACGGAATGGGTCTCTGGGAAGCTTTTCTCAATTGGCTAAGAAGGTCAGATATCCCTTTTCCTTTTCAGTTTTCCTTTCCTTTTTGGTTGTTTTCGACTATATAAGGCTTATTTTCGAGGGAGGAGCCGCAAAGTTGCTTCTGTTTTTTTTCTTTCCTCTATTTTGATTCGATGGGATTTATGTTTCTGGGATGATTTCACAAATAAGAACGTTGTTCAATTATCTCAATGTGCGGAAAAGATTAAAGAGCAAACTTTGAGTTAGTTCGTCCAATTGAGGAGCTATAACGTGTAATAACTGAGATGTGTTCATGGCTTGATTGTTTGGCCATGTTATAGATTCTCATTTATAGGACGGAACCTAAATGATAACTACTCAACTTGCCCTAGTTTTCTGATTCAATTTGATTCCCTTTATCTGTCAACACTGAAGTTCGAATGCTCAAAGCTATCTATCTCCTCAATGGCTACGGATTATGTAATAAAATGTTGGCTATGCAGCCTCTTTTTCAAGCAAGAAATGGAGCTTTCTCTGATAGGTCTTCAAAATGCTGGGAAAACATCGCTAGTAAACGTTGTTGCTGTGAGTAGAAAATATTATTAGACTTTGTTCCCTGATATATGTATGGCAATCAGTTCAAATTTTGAATACTTCGTTTTTCTGTTTTCTGCAATAGACTGGCGGATACAGCGAAGACATGATTCCTACGGTCAGAACAGATTTCTTCTAATATCCTATTCTTACAGCTCGTAATTTCTACATATATATGTACACACAGAGATTGATCCAAACATCTTTTCCTTGTACTTTGATTTTTCAAGGTCGGTTTTAACATGCGTAAGGTGACGAAAGGTAGCGTCACGATAAAGCTTTGGGACCTCGGAGGTCAACCTAGGTTCCGAAGCATGTGGGAGCGTTATTGCCGTGCTGTTTCTGCTATTGTGTACGTTGTTCTAACATTCCATATTCAGTTAATTATGCTTATGCTTTCTTCTTACTGATAAAGTGCTTGTCCTTTGCAAGCCATGTTCTTGCACGCATTGGTTTCATAGTCATAGAAAACATTCAATCATCAAAGACAGTTGAAGAAACTAACGTCAGCAAATTTTAACCTGCAAATGTCGGGATTTCCTTTTCTTTACAGGTACGTGGTTGATGCTGCTGATCACGATAACGTCAACATATCGAAGAGCGAACTTCACGATCTATTAAGCAAGCCTTCATTGAGTGGCATACCTTTGCTTGTTCTCGGTAATAAGATCGACAAGCCTGGGGCTCTGTCCAAGCAAGCATTGACCGATCAGATGTAATATCTCATCTTCTCTGTCTCTTTCTCAAGTCTCAAGTGAGCTATCAAACTCATATATGATTTGGTGTGCAGGGATTTGAAATCAATTGGTGATAGAGAGGTTTGCTGTTTTATGATCTCTTGCAAGAACTCGACGAACATCGACCAAGTCATCGATTGGTTGGTTAAGCATTCCAAGTCCAAGAGCTAAGAAGCATAGTAAGGCAGGCTTGAGAACCCACAACTCTATTAGACTCTTCTTTTTTTTTTCTGTATTTTATATAAATACTTTTGGAAGGAGATTGTAGACAATTTTGTGTGTATTGTGTGTTAGTAAGATTTTATAACTCTTGCACGCTTTTAACATAGTGGTCCTACGAGTTTGCTTCTTGCGATTTCCTTCGAAGATTAATTAACAAAAGAAAGAAAATACTGACCAAAATATATAAATAAAATATAGACATCTGCTCTCGTTGAGAGTCGAATTCAAGACCTCCCGCTTACTAAACGGGTGCTCTAACCAACTGAGCTACGAGAGCCAACTTTTAATTAAATATTATTATATGAATATATTAAATTTACTAATAATGTGGTCCATTCCATGTGTTGATTGCTAAACTGGCCGTCATTCTCAAACCTCGTGAGTTAACAGTATTGCAAATCTGTAATATTATTTTGAGGAAAATGGATATGAATTAGTGGTGGATTACGAAGAAAGAAAAATAGAAAATAATCTCGTGTACCTTACATGCTAAAAAAAATGAAATCTTTTTATTCGGAGATTTAAGTCCCGTCTCTTCTGGTCAAATATCATAAGCATTTCGAAATCCATCAGAAAATCTCAAGATCTTATAAATACTCCTATTATCTTTCTTGGTCAAATGATTTTAGAATTAATTTTCTTGGAATTCAATTTCCTCAATGTAAGATATAATAATAAAATCACTTGAAGAAAAAAAGTTAACGGCATCATCATCAACTATGTTGTCGGTGTTTGTAACGTAACAAACATGGCCCATCTCCCCATCGCCCTCACTGAACTGCAACTCTTATCAATCAATACCCTCTCATGGAAACTCTATTAAAACACGCACACACACTGAAATCTCAACCACAATTCAATTTTGTATTTATTTCTTCAAAAAGTCAGAAAAAGAAAAATGATTTTTCCAACAGAGTTAGATTAGATATATAAAATCATCAGCTCTGTCTTCTCCAAGACACTTTTAATTTTTATATAAAGCTCAGCTCTTTTGTAAGCATCTGCATTCTCCATCATCTCTCTCTCACCTCACCTCAGCCCCCAAATCTTGGCGCAGTGACGCATTACAGCGAACACATGGCAGCTCCTTAACACAGCAAACAAAGCTGACTCAACCCCTTTAATCTCAGCCCACCGATCGCTATTTCTTGCAAAGAATGGTTTCTAATTCTTCTTCTCCTCCTCACCATGACCTTTCACCTCAATCCCATTCCCACAAGTTCAGCGGTGGTAACAAAACTTATTGTTCGATGCCAGGCGTCAACACGGCGGCGGCCTCTAGGCTGAAAGCGACGGCGTCGCATTTCTCAGACCGGTTTTTCTACTCCGGCGTAGCCATGGTGACCTTCTTGGCCTTGTGGGGCGTTTGGTCTTTTCTCAGCCCTTCCACAGACTCAGCCCCCTCTTTCTCCAGCAGTTTCTCGTTTTCCGACACTAACAACGTCGTACCTTGTACCTCATCGTCGCCGGCGTCGTCGATATCACCAGTCCCTGATTTAACACAAGACCCGCCGGAGAAGACATTCTACGACGATCCCAACTTTAGCTACGCCATAGACAGCCCTCCAATCAAGGATTGGGACTCGAAAAGAAGCGACTGGTTAAAGAAGCACCCTTCCTTCGCTCACGGCGCCGAGAACCGCGTACTCATGGTCACGGGCTCGCAGGCGACGCCGTGTAAGAACCCAATCGGCGACCATCTCCTCCTCAAGTTCTTCAAGAACAAGGTGGACTACTGTCGGCGGCACGGCTTAGACATATTCTACAACAACGTTCTATTACAGCCCCAAATGTTCTCCTTCTGGGCAAAAACCCCAATTGTGAAAGCCGCCATGTTAGCCCACCCCGAGGCGGAGTGGATCTGGTGGGTCGATTCCGACGCCGCCATCACCGACATGGATTTCGAGCTACCTTTGCAGAGGTACAAACCACAACATGGTCCTCCACGGCTGGGAACACCTCATCTACGACGCAAAGAGCTGGACCAGCGTCAACGCCGGCGTTTTCCTCATAAGGAATTGTCAGTGGTCCATGGACTTCATGGAAGTTTGGTCAGGCATGGGCCCGCAGTCGCCGGACTACGATCGATGGGGCGAAACCCTGAGCTCCCTTTTCAAGGACAAAATCTTCAGAGAATCCGACGATCAGTCGGGGCTCGTCTACCTTCTCCTAAAGGAGAAACAGAGGTGGGGAAACAAAATATACGTCGAGAGCGAGTACTACTTCGAGGGCTACTGGGTCGAAATCGCCGGCAACCTCGACAACGTCACGGCGAAATACGCCGAGATCGAGCGGCGGGAGCCGGCGCTGAGGAGGAGGCACGCGGAGAAGGTGAGCGAGGCTTACGGGCGGATGTGGGCGGAGAAGCTCGAGCTCGAAGGCGCCGGCTACGGAAGGGGAAGCTGGCGACGGCCGTTCATCACCCACTTCACGGGTTGTCAGCCGTGCAGCGGCGACCATAATCAGATCTATTCGGGTCGGACCTGCTTCGAGGCTATGCAGAGGGCACTCAACTTTGCGGATAATCAAGTGCTTAGGAATTACGGGTTCTTTCATCCGGATATGGGTGACCCGAGTTTGGTTCGACCCGTACCGTTTGAGGGTCCGGCGTGATGGGATAGGAAGAAAGGCCGGTGCTTGTGTTCTATACTATCTATTTTCGATGGTAATTTAGTAATATTTAATTAGAAGCAAAAAATATAATTAATATCGTGATTAATTATGAGTGATGTTTATACTACAAGTACAGCTTATCGCCGTACATTATCAAGCTGTAGTATTTAGTTTAAGTATGTTTCGCTTGTTGGTTGGTGTTATGATATAAATGTATATTTAATTTTGACAGGTGAATGAATAGATTTTATCAACGCGAGTCAAATTAATGAGGTACTATACTAGGTGACGAGCGGCTGTAATTATTAAATAAGGAAAATCAGTGGGTAGTAATTAAATATCAATAAAGTAAGATAAGGGTTGGAATGTTTGTAGGTGCGGCTAAATGCCAATACCAATTACTAATTATAGCTAGGCAACAAACAATCACGTATACGTGACCGAAAATATGTGCACTATAAAATTATAGTTTTTTTGTGGGTGTAAAAATTTTGAACCATCTTTTGAATAGAAAAGAAATTTGAAAAATACTAGTATAATGTTCAAAACTTTGAATCAATTAGCCGAAAGCACTCATGGCTTAATATATTTTGTGCCCTTAAACCGCTATGAAAGGAAGAGGGATTAAAGAGTTACCTAAAATTAAGGAAACTCGCTCGCAACAAACATCAATGATTAAGATAAACAACCCTTTAAAAAGTAAATAGTGTTAATTTTTATAAGATGTGCAATACATAATTGATCATAATGTATTTGAATGGAACACAAACGTTAATGGAATCTTGGTCAGAATGTGCCCTTAAATGACGGACCATGTAATGAGCAAACAAAAGCCAAATCTGTCAAAAGGAAAGTATAATCAAAGTTGCACAAAGCAAATAACAAAATGATGCCCAATTCCACTAATTACCTCGAAAAGAAAATCAAATCACTTCATATGTTGCTAAGCTGGGGGGAAAGAAAAGATAACCACAGCAATCTCATTTTTCTTTTTTCTTAATAAAAGTAAGGTAGTTCAAGAAATAAGTGACGAACCAAGTCTCCATTAAGACACAAGCCCAAATAGATAGTGAAAATAAGAAAGCCTCAAGAAACCATAGCAGTTGGTTCTTCTTCATCTCCAACCCCAACCTCACTAAACATATACTGACTCTGGTACTCCATAAGATACTGAGTGGACCTCTTCACATCATAAAAAAGCCCATAAACCCTACTCACATCTTCCAACTCCACAACCCTCCCTTTCCTCTTCTGACAAGCCAAAGCGCTCGAAGTAATCAAATTTATCGCATACCTCAAAGAAGTCTCCTCGCCAATCTTCGTCAGCAACACCTTTGCTTCCTCAGACATCTCCACCTCTTCCTCCTGACACCTAATGTCCAAGATCTTCCTTATGTCCTCCGAAGTGTAAGGCTCTGTCGAGATTATGAGGAGTCTGTCGAGGAAATCTATGGGGATTCCATGTGGCGACCTGTAATTCGTGCCTCTAATGGAAGTAATGCCTCGATTCGTGGCCACGACCAGGATAGGTGACATGTCGTTCTCTAGGGCTCGGTTAAGAAATGAGAAGCATTCAATGTCAAGCATGTGTACTTCATCTATGAAGAGAACTCCAGGGACTATCTCTGCCTTGCCTTCCTCTCGCCACTCTGCCACTTTCGTATCGATCTGTTCCCTGACTTCAGACCGTATCTCGCCAGTGTCTCCAGTGAAGAGCGCTAGGAATCCTTGTGTCCTGAAAGTTTTCATAAGATGGTAATAGAGAGCATGTTTCTTTATGATGTTACAGAAAGAAAGATCCACAGTACTGATTTACCTGCTGTTGATCACGTCGATCTCATGAAGGGTCACGCAGTGAACGACCTCTTTCCTCTTCTGCAGCTCACCCTCGGGACACTGCACGAACTTGGTGTGTGGGCCCATCGCGTCGTAATCCCTGCTCCTAGAGAAGGACCTTCCTAGCTTGGTGACTTTTCCCGAAGCCTTATCGATGGCCACAACGTCGCCGCTCTGTACCTTTTCCTTGCTCAGAGCCTCGATCATCTTAGCGCCCAAATCGTACACTGTCTCCATATCTGTAGTCTTCAGACTTAATTTCCCTGTCTTTGAAGCTGCCCCAGCTACTGCAGGCCTGTACATATGATTGGAAAAGAATGCTTTATATGCTCGATTTTTAAAGATGCTCGATTTTTAAAGATGGTCTATCGAAGTCCAATTTACAGGGAAATGAATTAACAGCAAAAATCACATCTAAAGCTGATATTTTTAGACTCAATTAAAGCTCAAAAGGAGCCCCTTACCTATCGATCTGCAACTCCACGACTTCTCCTTCAATCACCTCCGTCTCCTCCTTAATTCGAACCCCAATTGCCTTCCTAAACGCCTGAGTCAAGGCCTCGGTCTTCGACATCTCAAGGGAGAAGAATTCGCTGCCAGCCAGCGTGGCGAAGGGGGTCTCCTGCCCAATCGACTTGGCCATTCCCATTGCGATAGCGGTCTTGCCCGTTCCGGGTTGACCGGCCAGGAGAACTGCCCGACCCGCGATTTTCCCCTCTTGGACCATCTTCACTATGACACCGGCCGCCTTGCGCGCGTGGGTCTGACCGACCATACCCTCGGAGGAGGCGCGTGGCTCGAGGGTGGCGTCGAGTCCGAGCCCACGGATGTGGGAGTGAGCTCCTATGCGCTCGATTCGCGTAAGGTCGCGCATGTCCGAGAGTTTGATCTCCGTCGAAGCAGCCATTGGTTCGTTTGCTCTGTGTGTGTTAGCGTTGGAGTGTCGGAGATGAAAAAATAAGGTTAGGGTTTTGGAGGAAATGGGAAAGAGTTCGATGCGAAGTAATTTCTCCGCCGTTCTTCGAATTTCGCCTTCCTACTAATTAAGTAATAAAATTCTATTATTTTATTTGATCGTTATTAATAAAAAGATGGAAAATTACTGCTCAGGTCCTTCTTGTTAAAACACATTTACTTAAGGCCCTCACGAAAAGTTCTAGTACTTTCTCGTTGTACTTGTGCGGTGTGCCCATTTAATATTCTTGAGCTTATCGTATGAATTCACTACAATCATGGTACAAATTTATCTTTGACTTGTATAGTATAGTACATTATCATTGCTCCAGTAAATAGAAAGAATTCACTATATATAATTTAGGGTTTATGATCTTGGGTATATATGTAATCAAGATGAGCATTCTGAGTACTTCTCATCAAGCAATCTTCTGCTTCACTAATTCCTCCCTTGCATCTACTTTCCTCTTGAGCTCTCCCAGCAGCTTCAACCTAAGACAAACTCAACAAGTCATTATTTAAACATAGATTATGATCATAAGTTAAGTCAGAAAGCAAAAACAACATAATTTATTAACCTGATGCTTGTAATTGTGGGCTTTCATCTTATCATGAGACGAAGCAGGTTCCCTACGAGCTGAAGAGGAAGGGTACATGGAAAAGAACACAAGGATGACCACTAGCAAAAACGACGCCGTTCTTGACATTTTTATTTTAAGTTAATTTTATATTTTGATTATTCAGAGCGAAGACCATTGGTGTATAGATAGAATAGAGATGGATAGGAGTTGAGAAGATGGGTTATTTATATAGTACGTAGATGAAACTAGACGTGTCATAATTATGAAAGGCGGCGATGTAGCGAACTCTCACGAGTTGATCAAGTATGGACTTGTTTATATTTTATTTAAGGACCTTATTGTAAGAGATTCCGTTCACATTTCATTTTTTTTTTCCTTGCATAAATCGCATGAGTTTGCTGCAACAAATCTTCATTCTTTTTTAGTGGAGTAGTACCTATATCACTAGCTAGCACTCGTTATAAATTCTACTTCTCAATATTAAATTATAATTAAGGTTAACGACGCTTGTATTATCGTAACGTAGGTCAAGTGAGGTATTAGCCGTTTAGTTTGAAGAAAACGTGTTGACTCTTCGAACATTCGTATATCGTAGGTTGATAGCGTTCACGAAAGCGTGGTGGTCAAACGTGCATAATTTAGTCGTACGTTGTAATTATTTTGGTCGTAAGTTGAGGTCATAGGAGGTCTAAAAATAGGATCCGTTACGCATGAGGAGGCTATTTTTTGCGGCTAAAAGAATAGTTAAAATATTAAGTAGTTAATTAATTGGCGAACAATACTCTTAGTACCCAATGTTTTAAGCACGAGTGTTTTTGGTCCTCATGTTCTAAGGTGCCACTTTTAGTCCCTAATGTTATCGATTTTGGGTCTTTTTGATCCCTCGATTAACGTAATAATTGATTTGGACATAATTTAACACGTGAGAGCACATGATATCCTTTTACTCGACTTGAAACCTCATAACACGTCTACTTCTTTGTCTTAATGAACATGAACATCATTACAAATCACATTTAGGGAATGATTAACGACCTTAAAGTTGAGTTCAATGTGATGCGTAATGATGTTCGCGTGCATTTTAGTCGAAGAAGGTGATGAGTTATGAGGTGTTAAGTCAAGTAAAAGGAGATCATGTGCTCTTACGTGTTAAACTCCGTCTAAGTTAGTGATTAAGTTAATCGGGGGACCATAAAACGGTTCAAAATCGGTAACATTGGGAACTAAAAATGACACCTCGAAACATGGGAGATCGAACACTCCAAGGCCAAACATCGGGACTAAAAATGTCGTTCTCCCTTTATTAATTTAGTGAAAACTGATGGTCAAAGAATTATGAAGTCGAGAGAATCTGGCAAAACCTTTTTAGTTTAGTGTCATCAGCTGGACTCCCATCCCCATATAGATTAAAATATACATTGTGAGTTGATTTTATAGAGCTAAAAAAGGCCCATATAATTCTTGATGAGAATTTATAAAAAAAAAAAAAATCTCTGCAAAAACATCTATACATCTGCTTTAGTACTATTTCTTCCCGCAAATACTATTACTATGATTTACAATTTTCTTATATATTCATCACAACGTTGATCGTTGGACATATGGTAATGAAATCAATTGCTTGAATATTCAATAGCAGAAAGAAAAGAGAAGGATGAGCATATTCTGGGAATCAATGGAATATATATTTATCTACGGTGGGTTCCTTCAAAGTGTATGTACATACGTGTTAGAATTCGAGGAATTCCATCGTACTTTATGACCAGATAACTATTGAGACAATTTTATTCTCAATCTAATCCTATCGTCTGAGAACAATCTAGGAAAAGAAAGAAAGGAAACAAGATAAAAGAGAATTATGCATGTATGTGCATACGTAGCGTAGTTACCTTTTATACAACATCACACACACACACACACCTACACAAGAATCAAGCAAAGACAACCTCGTTAAATAAAACATCACCTTTTATATTTTTATTATATGCCTCGACGGTTTGGGTTTGAGACAAACTCATTGGCTATTCAAAACGATACACCTAATAGTTGTACAACGTGTATAATTACTTCATGACTAAGCTTAAACTTTATGGACCCACGCGATGACGTAAGCCTACGAGCCACAACCGGGCCCCGCCACGAGTTCGTGGTGCAATAATAAGTAGAAAGACCAAAATACCCTCTATTGGGTTTTCGCCATAAATAGCCCTCTCGCCGGCATATATTCTTCCCTTTTCCCCTTCTCTCTTCTCTCTCTACACTAAAAATATTAAGCTTAAGCCGAGCTGCTTTTTTAAGCTTTCTTTCAGAAAAAAGATTATATAAGTAATCAAACTAAAGGAATGATGTCCACATTTCCGTTTTGCACCGACCCAACCTTCGCCGACCCTTCTTCCGATCTCGAACCGGTCAGCCCTAACCCAGGTTTGTTGACCGAGTCGTGTCGGGTTAAGCCCGAACGGGTTTTGGACCCTAAGGCAGAGGAACGTAAGCGTAGGAGGATGATATCTAACAGAGACTCTGCTCGCAGGTCTCGCATGAGGAAACAGACGCATATGGCGAACTTGAGGAACCTACTGACCCGACTTGAGACCACGAACCGAGAAATGTCGGGTCGGATTCGGGCTGTGGCCCATCAGTGCGATGTTGTTGGGAGGGAAAACCAGTGGTTGAGGTCCGAGGCTGCCGTCTTGAGGCAGAGGCTTTCGGGTTTAAGACAAGTGTTGGTCCTAAGACAGCTTCAGCAGCATCTCTATAACGATGATAATAATACCCATGCATTATTATTACCGCGCAATAATAATAATAATTATGCTACGAGTGATCATAATCTCATGTCCGCTCACTTCAATCACCACTCCTTAATAGCATAAAATTAATAGCATTTGTGTCCCCTTCTCTCTCATGTCTTCCTCCTTTCCTTACGTGATTATATTGGGTACGTAGTACGTACTTACGATTTAACAAACGAACAAGCTTGCAAAAAAAAAATTAAAAAGAGGAGGATTCAAGATTTCGATAACATCACAAGTTGTTGTTACTATTGTTACAAATCACAAACATATAATATATATAGTATCGACGAACTCAACTCAAAACAAAAACACTCAAAGCAAAGACCCTGTTTTTTTTTTGTTTTTTTTAATTTCAATTATTGCATCAAACTCAAACCGAAACCTAGCTTAGCAATCATTTCTCACGAACCCGAACTGCTGTTGGAAATCGAACCACCACCACCTCCGCCGATCATCAACGATGATCTCTGCAGTACACCTGTCGGAGAACAATCCGACGGCTGATGATGAAAGCTGCTGCCGCCTACGCTGGCGGCGGCGGTAGTGGTCAGAACCTCAGCCAACGGCCCGCCCGTCGAAGGAAACCACGGCCCGTTGTTTTCATGAACCTGCTCAAAGCGGGCCAGACCCGCATGGACCGGGCCTCCGGGCTCCTTGAAGGCCCGTTCTTGCGATGATGATGATGTAAAGTCGGGAATCGACATGGACAGGTCGGTCCAAAGCCCTTCTTGCCAATAAGGGTTGTTGTTACAGTTGTTCGTCGTACGGTAGTCGTCGAAAGAGATCTTCGTCGGCTTATTCAGACCGATCATTGGACCTCTGCAACGTATAAAAAAAGTCTCTCTGTGTGTGCGTAATAAATAACTAATTCAAATGCTAAGCAGTTGAAATAAACCGACAAAATTAGCTCGAAACGGAAAAGAAAAAAGGGAAAGAAAGATCGTACTGAGTCTGCAAAGGGCCGGCGTCAGACGAAATCAACGGTCGGGATGTAATTAGAGGGTTGGTGGTTGTATGGCGAAGAGATTGTTCCACAGGCTTTCTTGAACGGTGGCGGCCTCTGTTGACGTGCCTTTCGCAGTATTTCTGGTCGGGGACGGCTTCCCTCGAGCAACGCCACTTCTTACCGTCCGTCCTCCTACACCTCCCTGGCTCGGGATCGTTGCTGCTTCCCGAGAAACCTAGCTGAAACGTAGGCATGCCCCACCCAACTGAAAACAACACGCATAATACGCAGACAAATTAATGATGCGGAGGATGTAATAATGGATGTTCTGTGTTCATAGCATGACGTCACACATTAACGGTTTTCTTACTTACAGAGGTTGGATGGATAAGGTCCATGGGGCGAACCGTATAGGAGTAGGGATCTCTTGAGGGGCAATAGCAGGTGTGATGGGACGGGCACGTTGGCGACTAAGTGTTTGTAGATCCAAGCTTGGTTTTCTAGCTCGGCACGTTGGGAGGGAGTGAACGGGCCTCTGATCCTTGAAAACGGGCCTCCGCCGCCTGAAAGTAATACGATGTCGATGATTGAATCTTGGGAAACGAATGGTATACAACGGGGAGATGGATGTAGCAAACAACAAATGTTTGTGTCTGAAGAACCCTTGTAAGAATTGCTGCTTCTCAAGCAGGTGAATCTGATCTGTGGCTTATGAACATGCTACTATATTAAATGCAACTTTAGGCATTATTACGTCTATTTAGTACGAAATTTAGGAATGAAATCAATCTCCCGACAAGATCAAAATCATCTTTATGGTCAAAGGAGGAAAACTTATTCCGACACTCTCAAATCCAGACATTAAAAGTTCCAAACGAACTACTGCAATCAAATCAAGCGCATGTATTCAATTGTACCTAATAAGCGATGATCGTCTTGGGGAATGGAAAAGGCTATACTCCTTGACGAGGAATCGTTTCCACGGTACTGAGGAGGAGCCTCCGAAGCAGCGAAGCACAGCATTTTCGGATTGTGTCCATCGCCTTCGGACAGAGATGGCCAGACAACGTTAGATCTCACAAAGGAATCAAGAACCTCGCCGCATTTCTCAGCTGTAAGATCGAGCTTAGGCATCTTGGAAAGCTTCAGACCATCATCATCATCAAGAAGCTCAGATCCGTCGCGCTTTTCGTCGGCGCCACTTCGCTTGTGGGTTAACAAACTGAAATCCATACTATTTTATCGAAGAACATGTAATGGGAATAGATTTATAGTAGCTAAACCTCCATGCGAGACCAAGAGTATCGCTCAAACAACTTTTTTGCAAAGAAATCCATAGTAATAAGAGAGAGAGAGAGGAAAATGATAAAACTTGGTTTTTTAGTTTGTGTCCAACGCTGGCGTATGTGCGTGCGTTGCTCTTTCTCTTAGTGTGTGAGAGAGAGAGAGAGAGGGAGTGTGTGTAAGTGTGTGAGAGAGAGTGTTTGAGGGAGAGAGACAAATCAATATTTAATACCATCTGATCATCTCGGACAATGTGTTGGTTAGGAGGACAAAAGCATCTAAGTTAGAGAGCGATTTACAAAAATGACCTTGTTGATGAAGTAAAGTAAAAAATAATGAACAGAATACACATTTTATACCATATGTTTCGTCTTCATCAATTTAAAATACTTTTACATAAGCATCGTATCTGTAGTCTATATGTTAAGTAGTAACTAATTACTTTTAGTCGTACTATTATTTACTCCATAGAATACACGAACGTAAGCTTGCACGGTTGACTTTGACTAAATATACTTTTTTGTTCTTAATAAATACTTATAAGGTCCAGCTAAGAGTCACGTGACCTAAGGAGATGGCGTCTGTTCAAAGGATTCCAAAAGCTCGGTAATAATCTATCCATATTACTTTTTTTCTTTAAATTAAAGAAAAGGAAATGAAGATTTTTCTTTTTCACACAAATCGTTGAAATAATTCACATTCTTGAATGTCCTTGCATCATTCCATGGGCAATGAATGAATAGGCCATGAAATGATATCCATTTAAAAGCGTACGATGTATTTAACGGGCTCGTCGAAGCCCAATTCAATTGAGAATCAATCCACTCAAATTGAGATAATGGGTCAGGCCCACATTGATCTTTAACAAAAAACAATATATATATTATCGAATTTATTTAATTTTGTTAACTAAAGAAAGGCTCACGAAGCAGCTTCTTGTTCTAGAAGTAAGATATGTTCATGTATTGGTTTCGTTCTCGAGTTATTATTACATTTGTATATTATTAGGCGATCATTTCATAAAGAGCGGTGTGGCGCACGCGCCAGATATATTGATTAAAAATTGGCAAACCAGGCCCAACATCCATCACAAAATTTCAAATTCGATTATATTCCACAAATTACTATCCTTTCTCTTGTGTATAGATATATATATATATATATATAGATATAGATATATATATATAGATTTGCTATGGTGCCCACCTACCGTGAGCACCATATGCAAATCTCTCAATTATGGTGTTTTTTTTTCAATTTCTAGCGCCGCCATAAACTCCGTCGGCCCTCTCAGATATGTTTTCACCTAAATCATGCTCTCCAACACGTTGGTTTTAAGAAAATTTATCATCTACGCATGTTGTCCACATGAGTAATATATGACGAATTTCTTAAAACTCACCGTGTTGGAGAGCGTGATTTAGGTGAGAACATATCTGAGAGGGCCGACGGAGTTTATGGCGGCGCTAGAAATTGAAAAAAGCACCACAGTTGAGAGATTTGCGTATGGTGCTCACGGTCGTTGCTCACGGTAGGTGGACACCATAGCAAATCCATATATATATATATTGTACAATAGGTAACAAATTAAAAAGCAGTAGTTCAGTAGTTTATACTCCCTCCGTCCCATAAGTTTATGGACATTTGGGTATTGGCACGAGAATTAAGAAACTGAATATTTCAATAATATAGTGTGTTGAAAAGGTAAAAAAGTGTATGTTTTAGCACGTCTTTTGATGATATTTAATATTATTATATTGATTGTTTGTGGTAGTTTTTTGCTATAAAAGGAAATGTCCAAAATGGTTTGGGACGCCCGATATAGTAAAATGTCCAAAACGGTTTGGGACGGAGGTAGTATAACATAAAAAAGTTTCGAAAAAAAATAAGGTCCAAAAATTTAAAGTAAACATAGGGGGCGAGTCTTATCAATAGACTACGAATAAATGAAACCTTAAAAGAAGTTCCTACTACATATAAAAATATATTATACAACATGATCATTGATGAAGCGTATGTGTAAAAACTTTTCAAAACCAGCATACAATTTATCATCTACTATGACTATGTTTCACATAACTAACATGAAAATAGGTACAAAATATATAATATTTACTATGTCGTAACAAATACCAAATTTTGGTTACCTCCATATATTGGCCTAAATAATTAGCCAGTATGTGTATATGGAGGCAAGATGCGATATCCATAAAGCTTGTTTGCCACTAATTTGCAATAAAGATTCGACCATCTATATGTTTTTTGTCGTTGTTTACTTAAACTTATTTAATAAGTATTGGAATACATTAGATTGATAATATGAAATAATAGTAACTAAACCACATTAGAAAAAATTTAACTAAATTAGTTTTATTATCTATAATCCGAGACATCGTGTCCTGCCGGCCTTAGCTTGGATGGTCCAAAACAATTTGATAATGACCCTATAGTTTTCTTGAATTCCAAGTAAATTTATTTAAACAAACAAATAAAAAATTGTAAAATGAGATCATCTTTAGACCTAAGCTTACATAACAGCAACCCCAACAAACTAAAATAAATAAATAAAAATATGTATTTATTTAACGTTAATTAGCTTAGATGTCAATTCAAAAGTGCCGACAAAAAGGGATATATATCTTACAATCATAGAGCCATAAAGCTGAAGATGCACGATATATATCAACTTCATATCATGCGTCGTCTGTAATATAACTATAATGCAGTGTAATATCATATCATAAAATGTTGGTCGAAAGGAATTTAATTAACTTTACATGGAATTGTACTACCTTGTGAAATTGACATTTAACAGGATTATTTCTTTTATCGGTACCAAATCAATGGATAATACAATAGTCAGATTGATATATCAGCCATGTTTTGATAAATTGGGATATTAATGCAAGTTTCCCTCAACCCAACTTAATGAATAAAATGGAAAGCGATTAATATAAAAAATCATGGTTTTTTTTTTCTTGCTACAATTAATCAATAACAAAATAAAGGGCACAAAAAAAAGGGAATTTGATTAATTAAATCGAACTTGGAATTGATCGTCATGATGATGAAGGCTTCCATGCACTAGCCCACACCGCCGGCTGATCCTTCCAACAAAGGAATATTCCGGCGTAATCTTCGCCGGTTGACCAACAACCCTCCGATCCGTACCTCCTCAACAAAGCCTTGACATCATCGCAAACCTCCTCGCTAAGCGCCACGTGTGTGAACCCACCGCCGCTCAGCCTCCTCGACCACCTCGCCGCCGACTCCCTCCTCTCGGACGAGGCATCGGCGGGGCAGCCGACGAGGTCCACCAAAGCCACCCCGGCGGCGCGCTCAAGCATCAGACGCTCGTTGCTCGTCTTGGAGAAGCTCTCCTCCAAAGCTTCGAAGTAAACCCTAAACCACCTCAAACACTCTCGAAAACCTCGTACGAACTCGAATCCATCTGGGCCCACGTCGAGGTCGGCCTCTTCCTCCACGACGGTCAAAATTCTCGGATTCAATCGCCGGAAAACTGACACCAAATGGCCCCTTCGGTTTCCCACGGCCGTAACAGAACGCAGAGCTCCGACGCAGTTTACGGCCAAAGCCTCGTCTTCTCTGATGTCCAATTCAGACATCATATCCAAGTCCGACAAGTCGCCGGCGTGGTGGACCACGTTGAACCTAAAAGGAACGCCCATCAACCTAGCGAATTTCTCCATCCTCTGACCGATCTCTTTCATCACCTTCTTCACCGCCGTGGCGGACTCTCTTTTCCCCGGCGAGCACCACTGTGGTGAGCCTAAGATGAGGTGTCTCGTCGCTGCTTCGAGTCGCAATGGCTTCTAACAAAGTGGGCCACTGAGTACAAAACGTATTGCTTATGTCCACTATATGAATCCTCGGCTCACCGTCGACAGCCTCCAAGATGGCGCCGTTGCACGCCACGTGTCCGAAGGGTAGTCCAAGGGCTGACTTCTTGGAACTTGAGAACGGTCTTCCTCGTAGAATCGAAGGAGCAATTCCTCTCAGAAGCGCTCGTCAGCGTTCGATAGGTTCTTTCGCCGGAATCTGTGATTCGACTGAAGAGGGCTTGTAAGAAGTAGCTAGCGAGCTTCTGATCTATGTCTCCATAAGGTGAACTGAGTTCGTTCAACATCCACATGAGCTGCTGAACTCTTGAGCTGTTTCGATCGGCTATGGCTTTCGCTGTTTCCGATAGAATCTCAGAAGCCCATTTCGAATTTGGTGTCGATAGTAAGTTTGCAAACTCGGCGCTGACGTCTTTGCAGGGGTGGTTATGATCGTTGGATTGGTGGGATATTTCGTCGGAAGAATACTGCTGGTAATAACTAAGGTGGTGGTGGTGGTGGTGGTTATCATAGGAAGGTGGTGTGTGATGGTTGTGATCGTAAGAAGAGGAATTATTTGAGAAATCTTGATCGTTGACGTTGTTGATTTGATCAGCCATGAAAGGATCGAAGCATTCTTGTTCTTGATCTTTGTAATAATTAGGGTTTTCGTGTTGTTTGGAGGATTTTGAGCTGCTGCTGCTTGTGGAATTGAAGGGTTGTCGTCGGAGGTTGAATAGTCTAAACAAAGTATCCATCTAATAAAAAAATGACCCACACACATATGATCGATCAGATAATTATGTTTTTTTTAATGATTCTGTTGCTTGTAGGAATATGGTATTGTCTGTGGAGTGGGAATGGAGAAATTATAATATGGAGTTGTTTCGAAGTCTTGGTGAAGCTTTTTCTTTTTCTTTTTATTTTTTTTCTTACCTTTTTAATTTTGAAGAATGGAGAATCTTGGAGTTGGTTTTTGGAGGAGACGACCTATTTATTTAATTTTTAATTTAAGTAAGGCGGATTGGTCATGCCTTTAATTCAATATTATTAAGAATATAAATATGTAATACTCGTGATGTATGATTGTATCCAAACATTGTCTAGTGCGATTACTATTGAACTTTTTGAATTTTCAAAAAAAGATCTCCTTTTTTTTTCTTAACTATTGCATGCAGTTTGTTTTTATATTTCATGATTAAGTATAATGGTATGAGTAATGATACCCCATGATAGTATAAAGCGGAATCTTATTATTACACCGGGACAGAGTTACGATATATCAGAAGGAGCGTGCAGGCGTGATATTAAATGGAAATTTAATTCTATCAAGAACGATAAATTAAAATAAATATGTAAAGCTGCCGGCGTGCATCATACCCCACTCATCACTACCATCAACACTGTAAATTTTCATACATATAATATAGAACTGGTAGATGAGTGATATACTGAAACGAAAAACTATCGAATTTTTGCAAATATTTTCTATATTAATGGCCTACATGAACAGTGGCCACCACTTACTTTTTTTTCCCCTAAAGTTAAAGTAAGACATAATGAAATTCTTGAATATCAATATTATCACCTGCAAAGCTCAGTTACTGAAAAAAGACTTGGGAAGATATACAAGATCTTCTGCAGATACAACATCTACATAGCAACTTTAAGAAGCTCACACAGATTACACGCACACAAACAACACACAAATGCAATGTCTCCCCTTACTAAAGGAATCATATGAAACTTGACTATTTGCAACATATCAGTGTAAGAAAGCATAAAACGTTTAACCTTCACCATCATCATATTACTAAAAACATCCAAATCTCACTTAGGGAACACAACAAACATGACAATGGCCGGAAAATAATAAAGGGGATCTATTGTGGTCTCAAATTTGTTGAGTAGCTGCAATATATATCTGAATTGGTATAGTAAACAATATACACTGATGCCTCGGACTAAGTCTGTATCTAAAGGCTAAACCCATCCTCGTCATGCTCAATGAAGTAGTCCCACACTAACGCTCAGTATATCGATAATTTTAACTAGATATGAAGTAAAGAGAACTCACCACGAAGAAAAATCTTTAAAATCTTGAGCTGAGGGTTTCACTTTTTTCTTCTTTGCCAAAGGAGCGTCAAGATCAAGACCACTGACTGGTGCATCCTTAGCAAGTCTAGCTTTCAAGTACTTTCCAGGGCCATCACCAACACATGGATTCTTTTCTGCTAAAGCCGTGCTTGGATTGCTGAACCATGAACCGACCTTTTCCTGAAAGTTTGGGCAAACAAGGGAGATAAACTTAAATAAATGGTAAGAATAGAAGATATGACTGATGTGAATTTAGTTATTTAATCAAATAAAAACCAGAAACTACAGAATATTGTGATTTAGTTCTCTCGACTTACATTTTCTTCGTCCTCAGCATTCGTGTTCTCTGTTGTCTTCTCTTGCTCTTGTTCTCCGTCGGATTCAGCGTAAGGGTTAACAAAAACGTCTACACTGATAATCTTCATCTCTTCCTGGAAAGGAATAGCGAAAGAAATCAATAGATAAACTAGGAAGGGATTTTGACCTGTGTCATGATTCAACGAGTGACACACCTTTCAGAAATTCGATTCAAGAACAATGCAACATAATATCTTTAATAAAGAAGGCCGAAGGAGATTCACGATGCGACAATTGAAGATAAAGCAATTAGAAATTCAGTTAGCTATTACATGAAACACATGGCACTCCAGATGCAGGCAGATAAACAACTACTACTATCAATACCAGCATAAAGTGCAATACAACGTCAAGACTTGCTTCGAAGGATAACAGTAAACAGAACAATCTAACATATACAAATGTTCCAAGGTAGCACCATATAGATAAAAGTCAAAAGGCAATATGTGATAAAATAAAAAATGGAAGATCTGTTTTCTAATCTAGCTGGCTCAGCAAACAAATAAGGATAATATAAGGTATGTTGACAGAGATGAAACGAGAAGAATAAACGAACCAAAGGACGATCATCATCGTCAACAGGTACTTTCTCCATTGCAGAAAGTGTTGTCAAACCTCCAACAACCATTCCGAAAACCGTATGTTTGAAATTCAAATGATTTGCTGATTTGTATAGCACAAAAAATTGTGAACCATTTGAATGAGGCCCAGAATTCGCCATACTGACAACACCACGTCCCGAGTGAACTAACTTCGAGTTGAATTCATCTTTGAAGGGTTTTCCCCAAATTGATTCTCCTCCTCGCCCAGTCCCAGTAGGATCGCCACCTTGAATCATAAAGTTCCTACATGAACAGATGTAACCCAAGCAAATGTAAAGAAAACCTTACAAAGAATGATGTGATGGAAAAACAGTTGTTGACAGTACCTAATGTTTCTATGAAACACCACTCCGTTATAATAGCCACGCTCACACAGAGTGATAAAATTTTCACATGCTCTTGGAGTGATATCACAATGCAGCTCAATGTTTAGATCACCATGGGTCGTTTGGAGCCGAACATAACCCTTTTTCTTAGGATTCTTCTCGACTTTAACATACTCATACTCATTTTTTGTTACAGGATCAAATGAAGTGGAAGTGAAAGAACGCGATGCAGCACCAGTTGTGTAACGACTTTTGACCTGCATGGTTTCAATTGAAAATAAAAACATAGTCTGGCAACCAGAAAAAAATCCTGGTTCACAATAAATCAACGAACAACCACCGGCAGAGAGATGGTCTTCCACTGATGGAAATTTGAAACAAGAACTCACCAGTTTCGCATTTACTGGTGTCCTCTCACCGGCCATGTGCAATGCGATACGAGCAGCCGTTTTATCACTAGCGTCAGACTTTGCAGAAGCTGCAGTTCTTCCATGAACAGAAGCAGATGCAGCATCAACTATGCTGAAGGTCTGTTTTGGCTTTTCACCGTTCTTAGATTCAGCGTCATCTTTAATTCGCGATCTTGCAGCTAAAATTGCTGCAAATGCAGCAGCTCGTTCATTCTGCGCTTTGCTTCCACCGCCTCCAAGCAGTGCAATCTCCTTTCCTTTCTCAGTCCCAAGCTCTTTAAGCATTTGCTTAATGTCACCGGTAACGTTTATGTTATATAATGGATCAGATTCCATTTCTTCCGCTCTGTCATAAGAGGCATATGGTGAATATCATTACCTAGACAGAAAAGCAGATGAGATAGAAAACAAGGTGCCGTGAATCACCTTCATCATCAACTTTTAAGTTCTTTTTTACATGATCAAAATTCACCAGAGCCTTGGCATCAAGAGCGTTGGGATTCTACAGAACACAAACCAGATATTGAAATGAACTCCAGGACAGTTCAAGAAAGTAAAAGAGTCAAATGAAATCTTACTTGGATGGTTATGAGATCTTCCCTTGTGAATGGTTCATCAGTCAGAAGCTCCTTCCAATTCTTAGTTTTTATGTTTAACTCCTTGATTGCCTGTGCAACAACCGTTATGATGCACAATTGTGCTTAAATACAATGGGTATTAAAGAAAGATTCTGATAAGACACATTCGAATACCTCATAACAGAACACATTTCCAGTGGTTTTTACAGCCACAATGTGAGTGAACTCCGTAAAGACCTTATTCAGAACAGGGCATTGAAACTCACCTACAGGTTTAAGTGAGATAGGTTCAACAACAGTAAAACTGAGTTTGTTTAGACCGATTGAACTGTATGGATTTAAATCAACAACTAGAAAATCCAGACAGAAGTTTCGACAAATCAGGGAATTTACCGTCTGAATTCTTGTGAAACGTAAGTGGTATCAAGTCATCCGTCTTGAGCAGCGCTCCAGTAACGGGATGTCTTCCATACTTGTTAATGTAAGCAACTACATGCCTAAACACACAGTTCACAGAACCAACAAAATTAACGCCTTTAAGATTGAACGTAATTCCTTAACCAACCGAAACAATAAAACTTACATGAGATCAAATACACTGCCATCTTCGGTGCACACCGGTACATCAAACGGAGTAAACGTCAAGCTGAAAAACAGACCAGTAAATCCTCTACCTACCACCGTGTAATCTTAAATTCAAAAATGTAAAAATAATCGCAACCAAGCAGATTAAATCAAGAAATGATGATAAACAATTACGCGCAGCAATAAAAGGGCAGGCTCTTGAACGGAGTGCCGGATTCTTTGGACTTTGCTCCGCCCCACTCAGTGGCCCACTCGGTCTTGGTGATGAACATGCGATCCTTACTGTGCTGCTTCTTCCCCATCTTCTGAGACTAGGATTAGGGCTCGATTAGGGATTGAATACTTCACAAGTGCGAGTTGCGAGCTCCGAGATAAGGCGGCGGTTGTCGATGACTCGATGAAGTTTCAAAGATGCGCTCGTACTCTAATTGCAATTCAGTTTAAGTCTATATATTTGGAGAATTAATATCTGAGTCGAACAAAAAGAAACAGTTAAAAATCGAAGCTGCTTCACTAGGAGTTAAACTCAAAATTGCACTATAATTTGTTTTCCAATAATTCAAGACAATTTTTTCTACCGAACTGCGAAGTCTATCCCTAAAGAAACGAATTATTTCAATTAATTTCACTGTATGCATTAAAATATTACACTCGTAATGATAACAAAGTCCAACAGCACGAATGTGTGCAACTTATATTATTACATCAGCGGACACTCCTCGAACAATTCAAACCTAAAAAACACAGACAGATACACACTAAAAAAAGGACGAGTTTATTTGAAGAGTTGATTGATCAATCAACTGCCATCAACGGATTTATTAAGAGGTTAACCAAAAAGCGATTGATTAACCATTCCAATCTGCATATCAACAGTTGGGAACCCATGAAATGAAATTATCTTTCTTTCCCTTTTTTCAATAGCAAAACAGTGATTTTACAAAAGAAGTAAGCAGGCTTCTGTGCATTGTTACTGTGCCTCAAGATAACCTTTTCTTTCCAAGTATGCAATAACTTGCTCAGCTGCTGCGTTTGGAGGATCACACGCCTCTTGCGATTGTTTCAATACTATCTGGAATATGTATGTACAACAAATATGCGTAATATGAAAATGTATTAGCAAGCATCATTGTTGGTATAGATTGGATATACATACCTCGGAGTTCAATGGCGGCTCATATGGATCATCAATGCCAGTGAAACCTGTGAAAGAAATAACACAAAACGATTTCATGGATCATGTCCTTACATTTTAGCTGAAAAAAGTAACTAAATATAATCAATCTAAATGACGAAATGTATAACAATTTACGATTTGAAGTGGAAAGATAAAACACACCTTTTATTTTTCCAGCACGAGCCAGCTTGTATAATCCCTTAGGATCTCTCGTTTCGCATATTTCCAACGGTACATTCATATACACCTGTAAGATTTCTTTAGCTTCTTTGATTTTACATGGGAAAGAAATTATTAAGAAAAAATCAGTACTATAAAAATTTTCATTACCTCGATGAAGTCTCCTTCAGGAAATAAAGCTCGGATAGCATCTCGCTCTTTCCTGAATGGAGATATTAAACTTGCAATGCAAATGACACCAGCATCACAAAATAGCTTTGCAACCTCTCCTGTACATCAAACTAACATCATAATACCGAAATCATAATTCACATCTGATGCAGAAAATTTGAAAGAGAAATACAAACCAATCCTTCTTATGTTCTCTGCTCGATCTTCAGCCTTGAAACTGAGGTCACGGTTCAGACCATGTCTGCAGTTGTCCCCATCAAGGACATAGGCTAGCTTTCCTCTAGCATGTAAAGAACGACTCAGAGCACACGCCAGAGTACTTTTTCCTGAAGTGAATGAGAAAGAAAAAAGAGACGAAGAGGACTACTTAGTGTCAATTCCATGAATGTGGGAAAAAAACATATGCGTTTGAATCTCATATACACAATCTGCAAATAATACGACAAAGGGGAATCTATTCAATGATATACTACTCAGAGGTCGTGTAAATTAAGGCAGAGAGAGAGAGAGAGGGAGAGAGAGTGACTAAGTGAAAGTCCACTAGACAACCATAGTCACAATCCAAAAGTTAGGCAAATAAATTAGGCTAAATATTTTAATGATCCAAATGCAAATCTTTATCGGAAAGCATGAAACTAGATAAAAAAAAGACGTATATGCAGCACCATGCATCATCATGGAAAACACGTATCCTCGAAACATAAAGTAGATCAGCAACCCAACAGTGCAAATCAAAGAAAAAACAATAGAAATCATACGGCACAGAACAACATTGATATCCCAATCCCAGATTGCAATAGCATTCATATTCCAGATTCTAGTATAAACCTGAACCACTGAGGCCAGTGATCCAAATCACACAGCCCTTTTGGTTAATCAGAGCTTCTCTATCCCTCTTCTCAACAGAACACTTGTGCCACACAATATTATTCGGTGAATTCCCAATCGCAGACATCTCGATTCCAGGTTTTCCTAAAAACGAAGCTTACCCAATTCAACGAAACCAAAATGACAAAATGAATCACAGAGGTAAAGAAAAACTAACAAACCCGACCAATAGCGTAAAAAGATAACAGATGGGTACCAGAAAGAACGCCGTTGTCGTGCCTAGACGACGTCGTTTTCGGAGCATCAAGCGCCCGAACCCTCAATTTTTGACAAGAGATCCCCAATTTACCACGTCCTCCACCGAACGACAGCGTTTGCACTGGCGTCGAATAGGAGCACAGCGAATCCGAAAAGTCCAAGCTATTAAATTCAAACATGGTCAACGCTTGCTTACCAACAGCCGACATCTTTTTCTCCCTATCCTTTTTCTTCTCCAAATAATTCTCGCACCGACACAATGCCAACACCTCAGACACAGAACAGAATATCGATTCTATATGAAATCATCAAATGCATGTAATTCAAACGAATTCTTCGTAACGATTCTTCATCCGTGTACACAAACGCTTGGACCTAGAAAATGACAGAACACGTGAAGCACGCGACGACGAGCTGTTTGCATTGTTAAGAAAGAGGCGAAGAAGACGGACAAATGATGTTTATAGCAAAGTTCTAAAACAGACGAATGAATTTATGTGGCTTAATAATCGAACAAAACAAAATAGCTGTGACGTGGCTCATCATGGAGTTGGAGTGGAGAGAGACTTGTACCAGCGAATGACCTTTATTCGTACAAATATATTAATTAGAAATACACATACAACACCTAGCTAAAAATAAATAATTTTAAAAAGATTACGAGTACCTCGTTTCTAAAAAAATATTACTTATATAATTTAACGTTTAACGTATGGCCATCATGCTCGATCATGGGAAAGTTAATGAAAATCATAAATATACATGTTGGTGGCTTTTTTTTTGCAAGAAGACAGTGCGTTATTTTCCAAGTTTCGTTATGGAGAAAAACAAACCAATATATCAATCATCAAACTGCCTAAGACAGAGTAACAAATTATTACGTGCATCTGCAACCTTAAGAAAAGAAAGGACATTGCTTAAAAACTCGGAGCAATCAACTTCTTAAATCAGAGAGTTGCCATCCAATCCTCTCAAGGCCTAAGAGCAAGAGAGAGACCAAATTTAGGAGCCTTGTCGAGGGCCTTAGTGTCAAATTCGCTGGATATGGTCACGAGGGACTTTGGAACGACCTCGTGTTGAAGAACTGCTCCGAGCGTTCCATTGTTGTTGAGCTTCATCTTCAAGAGTGTGAGGCTGTCCACTGCGTAAGAGCCTCCCAAAGTAAAAGTGTTTTCATTCGTGGAGAACTTCCTAGCGACTTCTCCAACAGCAGCAGTCCTCTTAGGTTGGTCCAAGAAATGTACGTAAGATGCCTTTATAGTGTCTGCTTTATCAGCCCTGAAGCATTACAAATAGCATGTCATGACATATCTTGGATTTTCGGCAGATTGTTTTGGGACTTACAGAATTAGTGAAGCAGCTGAATCGGGTTTTGCCATAGTGATTCCTGCGGTGTACTTTGTAAGATTGCCTGAGGTGGTGTCATAGCCAGCCTCAGCGCCGAGAGCAAAAGTGGGAGTGCCCAAAGTGACGGAGAAGTCGAGCGGTGGAGCTTGGTTGAGACCAGCCGCAGCTGTTATGGATGCGTGAGGGTGGAAATACTGCACTTCCACCTGCGAATTTTATACGTAAGGGATGTTAGAGAAAGAAAAACTTCTAATTTTGAATAAGTAAAATGAAAAAATGTGTTCATTTCACCTTGCTGGACTCATAATTGGGATATTTCAGGGTGGCAATTGTCTTTGATGAGGGGAGGACATCAGCAAAGGTTAGAATAGCTGAAATCTGCAAAAGGGGAAACGACTTTATTTTGCTGGGTAAAAGGAGAAAAGGAAAGTGAAAGAGTCAAATTATAAGCAGCTGCAAAAGGTATAATACAGAAATGTGAAGGAATGTTAGAACATCTCACGTTAGAATCTGTATCGACTTTCACGTCAGCGGTGGTATTTTTGTACAAATACAGAGCTGCAACATCTCCAGATGAGTACCCTCCTTTTTTCACCGCAGATGTAGTGAAGGCCTACATTGAAGAGACACCAACAGCATAAGTGGAGAGTACCCGTAGGAAGTCGAATGATAGGATAAAACTGAAAGAGGTGAGAATATACTGAAAAGCTGTATTAGATTTAAGGCTAGTTGGATTGGTAAGGATATTTCAGTAGAACTAATCTCAGATAAGTAATATCAGATTAGGGAAGTTGGCTCGTTCTTAATATCCCACATATATCAATGGAATTAAAAAATTTTAGAGAGCTTGAATGATCGATGCATTAAATTAATGCAGCAACAACAAACAAATTCTTTCATCAAAACCATGTAACTTAGTTATCAAAATGGCTAACCTAGTTCATTACAACATAAAACATCCAATGCCGCACAAGTCCTCATATAGACATTAACATTCTATCCAACTCGAGAGGCAGGACAACATTGAATGGTCAATTATCCTTTTGATCACAGGGAGATTACACAAACAGATCCGATCCAAGATTTTTGACAATCTTATAGAAAATTTCCAGTAGTCAGCAACAGAAAAGACTAATTATCAATGGAAAATAGTAAAAATACGAAGGTGCGAGTGTCGAAATAAAATCGTACAAATTACAAGAACACGATGAACAAGCACACGCCAAACATGACACATTATTTCCACGTCCACATCGTTATAAAATTAACAAATTGCCAAATAGAAAGAATCGTACCACTCCAGATTCACTGTAGGTGGAGACCGAAAATTTGTGATCAGATAGGTAGTCCTTGGTCAGCAGATCTACGAGAGTCAAAATTAAGCAACATCAAAAACAGATACGAAACGTAAATAAATCATCAACGACCACAAAACAGCATTGAAGTAGTAGCAATCAATACATTAAATGTCAGATCCAGAGCAATCAAAATAGAAACACACAAATAACCTTTGGCCTTCTTGCCAATATCGGAGAACAATCCTGGTCCTTTGCTCATCGTGATATTGAGTCTTCCTTCTCACTCTTTCGTGTTCGCAATTGAAGCTCAGCGTTTTGATATTTTGCTTTCGTGTTACGTGGTGAGCACGAACTCTCAGCTGAGAGTAAGTGTTGAACTCACCTCACTAAATGATTCCCGTAAAAATTGGTTTTGGGCCATCGATTTATATCTACGGCTGAGAATTTTTTATATTTTTGCTTATTTATTTTTTAAATGCAAGGTTAATGTCTATGTGGGCCCTTTTTCTATAACCGCGTAACTCGTAAAAGTAAATTAGGAATACAACTCGCGCGCTCGTGTTTTTTTTATAGCTCAAATAGAAATTAAATTTTAAACGTAATAAGAAATTAAATTAAATTAAATTGAGTGTGACGTGTCACACGTCGTTGAAAACTCCAAGAAATAAGGTGTGAACTACCATTGATTTGTAGAAGCCGTTACTCAGTCACTACTGTATATAGAATTTACCTTCAAAGACTTTTTCGACAACTTCGGATCAAATTACCACGAAATTTTTCTTTTCTTGCACCTGAATTTACATCTATGTTTCTTGTCGTTTTCGTTCCTTGTCCCTTCTCATCGTCATTATGATCTTTAACCTGAAACTACTCTGCAGTTTCTGCACCCTTCCTTGGGTGTCATAACGTAATCCGTTTATTTAAATGCAGCCATTGATCGACATTGAAGTGTGAAACAGACGAGACCCATTATATATAAAATCTGTTTTGATCATTTACGAATACGAAAGGTAGCATATTGATCGAGCATGGAGAGTTTATTGAGCGACAAATGGGAATTGCATCACAAGCATGCTTCGTCGGAGGCATTGCTGAGGTGGAGGGAGCTTTGCGGCGTCGTGAAAAACCCAAAGAGACGTTTCAGATTCACTGCGAATCTGTCGAAACGTCATGAAGCAGCTGCTATGCGAAAAACTAATCAGGTATGATGCACTTATTTTGTCCGTTTTCATTTTTCTAGTTGGAGTTTGTAAATTTCTTGGTATAGTTATGGAGATTTCATGAAGTGACATAACTGTTCGAGAAAATGAGTGAGAGACGAATCATGCCTGTTCTTTTTGTGACGCTGATCTGAATAAATCTATGTCTATCGTCGAGAAATCCATTACATTTCAGATTTGTCCGTATAATCCAGCAATTGTCTTGATGAATCATGTCCTCTGCAATTTTCAGGAAAAGCTAAGAATTGCAGTGCTAGTTTCAAGAGCTGCTTTCCAATTCATACAAGGTGTGGAAAATACTTAAAAACTGACATCGCCTGAATCACAGACTCTATAAGAAGCATTTAGCATGTCTATCGATCTTTCGCAGGTATGCAACCAAGCGACTACAAGGTGCCCAAAGAAGTCGAATCCTCGGGTTTCCAAATCTGCGCAGAAGAGTTAGGATCCATAGTCGAAGGGCACGACTTGAAAAAGCTCAAATTCCATGGCGGTTCGTTGGGCATAGCCGAAAAGCTCGCCACGAGCCCGTCAATGGGCCTATCGACAAGCCCAGAAGCACTCAACGTCAGGCAAGAGCTCTTCGGCATCAACAAGTTCCAAGAAGCCGAGCCCAGAAGCTTCTGGATATTCGTCTGGGAAGCCCTTCAAGACATGACGCTTATGATCCTCGGAGTATGCGCATTCGTGTCCTTAATCGTCGGCGTCCTAACCGAGGGATGGCCCAAAGGGGCCCACGACGGTCTTGGGATAGTAGCCAGCATCTTGCTGGTCGTGTTCGTCACAGCTACGAGCGACTATCGCCAGTCCCTACAGTTCAAAGACTTGGACAAGGAAAAGAAGAAGATCGCCATTCAAGTGACTCGAAATGGCTACAGACAGAAGATGTCTATTTACAATTTGGTCCCTGGGGACATCGTCCACTTATCCATCGGCGACCAAGTACCAGCCGACGGGCTCTTCCTCGAGGGCTTCTCAGTTCTGATCGATGAGTCGAGCCTCACGGGGGAGAGCGAGCCCGTCACAGTAAGTTATGAAACTCCATTCTTGATGTCAGGGACCAAAGTGCAAGATGGGTCGTGCAAAATGCTAGTTACCACCGTGGGTATGAGGACTCAATGGGGCAAACTAATGGCTACTCTGAGCGAAGGCGGCGATGATGAAACCCCACTTCAGGTGAAGTTGAACGGCGTGGCAACGATTATTGGGAAGATAGGGCTTTTCTTTGCAGTGGTGACTTTCGCCGTCTTGGTACAGAAGATGTTGGGGAGGAAATGGTACGAAGGGACGACCTTAAGATGGTCAGGCGATGATGCTTTGGAGCTCTTGGAATATTTCGCGATTGCTGTGACTATAGTGGTTGTAGCGGTGCCCGAGGGGTTGCCCCTAGCAGTGACCTTGAGCCTTGCTTTTGCCATGAAGAAGATGATGAACGATAAGGCGCTCGTTCGTAACTTAGCTGCGTGCGAAACGATGGGCTCAGCTACTAACATTTGTAGCGACAAGACGGGGACTTTGACAACGAACCACATGAACGTTGTCAAAACCTGCATATGTATGAATGTTAGAGAAGTGACCAAACCCGAAGAGTCCTTGGCTTTGAAGTCAGAGCTACCCGAGTCTGTGGTCAAGGTTTTACTACAGTCCATATTTAACAACACGGGCGGTGAGGTCGTGCTTAATAAGAGCGGGAAGCACGAGATCTTGGGGACCCCAACGGAAGCTGCCATACTAGAGTTTGGATTATCTCTCGGGGGCGATTTTCAAGAGGAGAAGAAGTTTAATAGGCTGATAAAGCTCGAGCCCTTCAATTCGACTAGGAAGAGGATGGGGGTCGTTCTAGAACTTTCCGGGGGTGCGGGATTGAGGGCCCACACGAAGGGCGCTTCGGAGATAGTCGTGGCTTCGTGTAATAAGGTGATAGGTCGGAACGGCGAAGTAGAGGATTTAAACGAGGAGTCTGTGTCTCGTTTGAGGGAGATTATAGATCGATTTGCCAATGAAGCGCTGAGGACTCTGTGCCTTGCTTATATGGAGTTAGAGGGCGGGTTTTCGCCAGATGATGCGATCCCACTCTCGGGATTTACTTGTATTGGCATAGTCGGGATTAAAGATCCCGTTCGACCTGGTGTTAGGGAATCGGTGGCTCTTTGTCGATCGGCTGGTATCACTGTAAGGATGGTGACTGGCGACAACATCAACACTGCTAAGGCTATTGCGAGAGAATGTGGGATTCTTACAGAGGATGGTATAGCCATCGAAGGCCCAGACTTTCGTGAGAAGTCCTTGGAGGAGTTGAACGAACTCATTCCCAAGATTCAGGTAAATAATCTCTAGGCCTCGAACTCAACATACAATTATGGCTTACATTTTTCTTTTTAAAAACCATTATTACAGGTGATGGCTCGTTCTTCGCCTTTGGACAAACACACGTTGGTGAAGCATTTAAGGACAACATTCGACGAGGTCGTGGCTGTTACTGGTGATGGAACCAACGATGCTCCTGCTCTTCATGAGGCCGACATTGGGTTAGCTATGGGAATTGCAGGGACTGAGGTACCGAATATTAATCTTTGGATCTCAATTAATTTCATGTCATCGTTATTTGTTTTTATGGAAACTCAGGTGGCCAAAGAGAGCGCTGACGTGATAATCCTCGACGACAACTTCTCAACGATCGTAACGGTTGCAAAATGGGGCCGCTCGGTTTACGTCAACATTCAAAAGTTCGTTCAGTTCCAATTGACGGTTAACATCGTCGCCTTAATAGTGAACTTCACCTCAGCTTGCACAACAGGTAACATAACATACCCACATATTATTGTGTTGCTTGTTTTTCTTTTTCCATGTTACCTAAAATCAAAACTAAAATAAGAATAAAATCTCTATTAGGAAGCGCCCCTTTAACGGCTGTTCAGCTTCTATGGGTCAACATGATCATGGACACGCTAGGAGCTCTAGCCTTAGCCACCGAGCCGCCGAACGAGGAGCTAATGAAGCGGCCGCCCGTTGGTAGAAAAGGGAACTTCATCAGCGCAGTGATGTGGAGAAACATCTTGGGACAATCTTTGTATCAGTTTCTCGTGATTTGGTTCTTACAGTCGTATGGAAAGACAATCTTCAGGCTACACCGATATCCAGACCCCACCTTGGTCCTAAACACGATCATCTTCAACACGTTTGTCTTCTGCCAGGTATTAATCACAATAGTCTCTTCGCTGAATGAGCACATTTTCGTTCTTTGTCTTAACGATATGGGATATGTTTATATCTATGTAATATTTGATGCAGCTTTTCAACGAAGTGAACTCGAGAGAAATGGAGAAGATCGATGTACTCGAAGGGATATTGGACAACTACGTGTTCGTCTCAGTTCTTGGCTCGACGGTCTTCTTTCAGATCATAATCATAGAGTATTTGGGCACTTTCGCAAACACGACTCCTCTGTCGATATTTCAATGGTTTTTCAGCGTGTCTATAGGATTCCTAGGGATGCCTATCGCCGTTGCTTTGAAGAAGCACGTTCCTATGGATAGTGAGTAGAGAGAGTTGATTGTTATCTTCTCACATTCTTGTGCATTACATTATTACATTGATTGTTTACACAAGTTGATTTACTTGTGTTTAGGATATTAAGTGCAACTTTTTTGTAATTTCCTTTCTGAGTCGACAGAAAGCCGGCTATGGCTTTTGCTCAAGAACAATGCAGCCTTGCTTAGATTTTCAGTAGCATGCAATGAAATTTTTTGGAGAGCTTCTCAGAACTATATAGAGTAATACTTTTTTGCACAAGTTATAATATTCATACAAACTGCAATCTTCACTTGACAAAATATATACAACAGAATATCAGTAGAAGCCTACATGGCATTCTTACACTTCCCTCATTGAGGGCCTCGTTTCGTCATACATTAAGCCAATCCAAGCAGGTTCGAGCAACGCCCTTACAGTACGTAATTTGTGCCTATCATCATCCCCGTTGCTCAACTCCTCTGCTTCGGTCTCTACTTTAGGATAAATATCTTCAATCGAAGACAACATGAGCTTGAAATTCTTCCATTCTCTGTCTTCAAGTCCAACCAGTTTCAAGCAAACGAAACGGACAAGTCCCACTACGACATTGAAATTCTTTCTTTGCAATGCATCTAAGACACCTCGTAAGAGGATTTTTCCAATGGCGTCGAGTATCGAGTTGTTCGCCTTTAAAGTCTGGGCCATTGATTTCATAAGTCTAGTGAATGCAGAGAAGTAGTGTTTCTGATGTTGATTAGTTGATTAGTCTCTGTTTCCTCATCTGAGTGAGTCTCTCCGAGTTCATGAAGCTCGATTCTCGCCAGAGTGTAAAGCCAAGTCTCAGATGAATTAATACTTACGGGATCTTCTACAGTGTGGTTCATCAGATAGTTGGACCCCAAAGCTATTATCACATCAGGAATCCATGGCTGAACTAGTGTCACCAGTTGATTTGCATATCCATATCCCAAGAGCTCTTCAACTGAGGCAATTAGGTTCAACATTTCATGAGCAAGTTCATCTGCAGCTTCTTGATATGTTTGGGCTTCGCTTGCTTTGAGAACTGTACCAACTAACTTAGCTCCGTAAGTGAGCGAGCTTTTTAGACAATGAAAGATGTCTTTTAGGATTTCTTCGGAGAGCTGAGGTTTAGAAGCATGGTGTTTTCTTAAAATCGCCATGATGAACTTCAGATATTCCTTGCTGAAATTTAGGCATCTTTCTTCAGAGCCAGTCGAAAGATCCAAGGTGGCAGCATCTACAGTGAACTTGAGAATTGCTGTCCAAATCTTCATCATGTTTGCAACAGTAGTCTCTTGGGTTGAAGTACTATCTGTTCGATAATTCAATGTTGAAAAGTGAAGTCAGTAACATATAACATTTACCCATATCAGTCTAAGATAATATATAACTGCAAGCAGCGGAAAGTAAAAGATGCAAAAAAAAGTTTGATAAAAAAGAAACTGAGTATTGTGACTGTAAGCATCTTACTTCCCTACGTAGCCCGTTTAAAGAAAAACGAAGGAAAAGCTTGATCGTTGAAATTTATGCATACCATTTCTGGCACCTGTGCTGCACCCAACGGCTTCTTTTGAGGGTTTTGAAGACTTAGAACAGTTCTCGTCCGTTGTTACATTGCCATAGGCTCCTCCTAAAGTACTAAATGCACACCGAAGTAGGTGATCCAAATTGATAAGTCTGCAATAGTATTCTGGTAGCAGAAAAATCCAAATTAGTTAGAAAAAACGAAAAACAATCTAATATTTGAGTAGGTAAGTCAAAAACATGATCCCGAGAATTTTACTAAAACGACACTAGGTCAAAAACTTGCCTTTCTGGTGTTCTTGCTTAAATCAGGTTTGATGTTGTGGAGACAGATGTGTAATGCCAGAGTGGTGTATGCAGAAACAGGATGCACACTCAAAAAACCAGACTCCCCACAATGCAAAACACTCGCTTCAGAAACAACTTTAAGTGCCTCAAACAAGCTTTCCATGACTTCAGAACTAAGAAGGTGTTTCCTAGCCTTATCGTCAAGAAGCAAGTCCTTTACTTGCCATGCTACTCCAACAGCAACTTCATAATTTTTCAAAAAATTATTGTTGTCAGAATTAGGTGGCTTCCTAACATTTCCACGTCTGGACTTTGAAGAACTATGGTTGAAAGACTTAATATTCCTTTTTGTTCCTGATCTTACAGCGAGTTCTCCTAAGTCCACACCAAGATTTTGATGACATCCATAGGCAGCTTTCACCAAATAATCCACCAGAACTTGAAGCATGTCATCAAACCACCCACAAGAGAGGATCATCTTATGGGCTGATCTCACCTCAGCTTGCCTTTCAGTACTATCTGATAAACCAGTACATTGAGATATAAGACCCATGCCGTACTTAAACAGATCATCAACACAATCTGGTTTAGTAATTGAGATAATGTCACAGACACAAGACTGAGCACGCGGGGTTGGAGCCACTGCAAAAAGAGCCTTCAGCTTGTCAGAAGATAATTCCTCTCTCAGCAATGACTGAAAAGAAGCTTCCGTTACAAGATTTCGACAAAGTTGTGAAGCAGCAAGAAGAAGACCTTCTATCTGTTCTTGACCGCGCTTAACAGATGAGAGGGCTAAACCGATAAGGACCCTGGAAAGTTTCATAAGAGATTTAAGTGATGCTCCTTCGGCTGCTGCGAACTCACAAAACCTCGCCCCTGCAATCGGAGACCTTTTAACCAGTGAAACAAAACGTTTACAGGCTTCTTCATTTGTCTCTTTAGAGGGGAAATAAGATGGAATAAGCAATTTAGTGATTTTCCTGGCAACAAGAGCTTGGTCATTGGCTAGTGTTTGAGAGCAATACATCTAGGTCCACTACCTGAGAGAGCACAATTTTCAAAATAATCATAAAAGGCAGACTGTTGAAAAAGGAAAATGAATTATAGCCCGAACTAGATAATTGCGTACCTTATGGAAGTGAAAATTTCGGACATCATTCAGTTGAAGGAGTAGATCGACGAAAGCAGAACGAACTATTAACGATGAATCAGAAATGGAAACGCCCAGCCTAGGCAAAAGCACTTTAAGAACCTCGTGACACTGAGGATTTCCAAGCATATATATAACACCATTGACAGTGGAAAGTCTGACCTCAGCACAATTATCAGCAGCCATGAAGTCAAAAATCTTGGTAATGACCTTTGTAATTGACGATGAAGGTATAATTTCCCAGAAGCAACGGAGAATACGACAGCTGCCTTCTACTGCAATCACTCTCACGTCTGGACACTTGTCCATAAGCAACTTATCCAAAAGAAAGAATTGTTTTTGTAAGAGGGTGTCCTTAGCTTCTTTAGTAGAATCAGGGTCTTCAAGTGGAAACAGATCAAGAAGTAAGTGCAGAGCATTCTGACGAACATTAGAATTTGCAACCTGCAGCAGTTAACATTATCATGATTAGTCTGATGAGCAATATTATCCTCTCTAGTTGCAATTACAATAATCATTCTGGTACCTGAAGGGCCCGAAATATCACAGGCTCGGCCAGGCCAAAGATCAACTTCTCGACACCTTCTGTTGTCCGATTACTAACAAAACCTCCCAAGACCCTCCTAATTGATGCAGCTAATGCACCCGAACTTGCACATATAGCACCCTCGAGCAACGTTCCCAAGAATCCCTTCTCAATCTCATGCCTAAGCTCATTTTCCACTGATTTCCACGCCCTAAACACAATCTCCCCATATGCCTCCGACACAGACTTGCGCCCAAATGGTATCTGAGACTTAATCATGGCACATATTTCTTTCACGAGCTGTAAACTAAGGCCAAAGATGAATGCGAGAAACTTCCTGCCCTCGTCGTTCTTCAAATACAACGGTGAAATCACACAACGAATCAGCAAATGCTTCAGATCCTCAATGCTCTCATCCTCGAAATCAAACAGCGTGAAACCATCACGAAGGGCATACACCCTGTGAACATCAATTTTCTTCTTCGTAGTGAGAGAGCGAGATAAAATCACCGGCAAAGACTGAGAAATAAGGGTTTCCCTACCCGATAACCCCATCTTCCACCAGTCCTCACACAAACTAGCGACATCAGTCAACAAACTCACTTCAGAGTCGAATAAAATTAGGTTGTCGTGTATCAGCTGCGCGGAAGGCAACAAATCGGCGGCTGAAAACACGTTTCTAGGGTGAAAAGCGCATAATCGGAGGATAAAGTTATAAGCCTGAAGCTTCTCGACAACGACGCCGCGGTCAGCAACTTCATTGCCTCGCCCCTTCTCGGATCGCGTGGATCGACGCGCGCGCTTCGTGGGCGGAGTTACAGGGGAAGACGACGCGTTGTCTGGAAAACCGTTGAACAGAGAGATGGCACTCGATATCGCGCTGTGGAGAGCGATGGGGAGATCCGACGATGGCTGCTTCGTTAGGGCGGTGATTAGGGTCTTCAGCATAGGCTTGGAGGATTTGAAAGGATGGCTCGTCGCCGTGGATAAGAACTTCTCGGCGGAGGTTTGGAGTTCGGTTCGCAGCCGTTTGTCCATCGGTGAAGGCGGTGGCGGAGAATCTCCGTTTAGTTTCGCAGCGCTGGTTTAGCGTCAGCTCACGGCGAGCGGCGGATTTGTTTTTCAAAAATTTGAAACACACAGAAACACTTTCTTTGGCGGACTAAATTGTAAATATGTAACTTTCATGGGACTCCCCCATAGTTGTTTGTGACCCGACTAATCCCCAGCCCAGGTCCGTGACCCGCCAACAATCAACTATTCTTTTTTTTTTTTCTTCTAAACGGTAGTTTGCATTAATAAAAAAGATACGGAGCTAAATAGCCCGAAGGATCTCAAGGATACATCGTTAATAGGTAGACAACAAAGCGACACCAAACAATCCTAACGAGGGAACAAACATCCCACACGTTGGAATATTATACAATTCAAAATTAAATGGAAAAGTGTAAAGTAAAATAACGAGAACAATGAACATCGACACAAAACAAACACACTCTTTGGGTTCTGTGTGACCTTTTTGGTTGCATTGGTTATTGGGCCATGAGGCATTTGATCTCTATTTCACCAAGTCGAAATCAGCATTATACATATTTCTCTCTAAAATTCATCAAAGTTATACTATATTTTTTGTGCTTGAACACTGGTAATGATGATATATATAGATGTAACGATATTTACTTGTGTTTAAACACTGTACGAAGAGATGTAACAATTTTTACTAAGTTGGAATACTCTGGTTTGTATCTCGTACTATCGACACACTGTTCCCCTCAGAACAGAGCGTACATACTTTTTTGTTTCATGCATATATTTGCACTAATCTTCTCAGTTACCCTTTCCGACCCTACTCAATAATTCACTTTCACCTTTTGTGCTTTCTCTAACCCTTTAATTCCTTGCTTTGCTATAGTGCTCTGCAGATAAAATTGACATTTCTGAGATAAGACATAGAGAGAGAGAGGGTTTTCTTTTTCGGAGCACAACAATCCCATGGTCGTCTATATCTTCATGCTCTGCTTCTCCACAAAAAATGAAGGTGCTCTGTTCATTTGCTTCCTTCTTCACTCTGCTACTGTTCTTTACTTTACTGGTAAGCAAATCAACCATTTGGCTAACCACTTGCATTGCATGTAAAAATGTGTCTGTCCGTGAATGATATGCTTTTCCATTTCATCTGCAGCTACAGCTCAAGAACCAGCGGTGGAGTTCTTACACCTCCATGACCCAACCGCTGCTGCTTCGCCTGAGTACTATAAACTTCCCACAGCTGTTTTAGTACAAAGCGAGCACCTCTACGATGTCTCAAACAGTGTTCTAATGGCCGAATCATGGCTTAAGACCCATGTTCTTGCACACTATCCAGGTATTAACGTAACGACGGTACTCGCCGGCCACAATGTTCTGTGCGACAGAAATGAGAAGCACCGTAATCTTAACCTTGTTTTACCATCCCTCAAGAACATTCACTACTCACTCACTAGGTGGGGTTTGGAGAAACAGATCAAAGTCGCTGCGTCGTTTTCAGACAGCTGCTTAGATTCAGGTCACAGAGGCCATTACAGAGGTGATTTAGGTTACATCAAACCCCTGCTTCTTACCTTGAAGGAAATGAACTCTCCTTATGTTCTGAGCCCTAATGTTGATTCTGGCGAAACGTTGAGTACCCTAAAGTCCCACTTCGAATCCATGAAGAATCTTGGAGATCTCCACCTTTTGGATAAGATCATTGCCATCACAGAAGCTCCAAAGCCCTTCGCTAGAAAGCTCTCATCTTTCACTGAATCTGATGCTATAACTCCTCTGCCACCGCTACTAGGGACTGTAATACCACCTCAGCCAAGCTTTAAAGCCCCATCACTCGCGCCTGAACCGAGCCTTAATAGCCCACATCTGTTTTTACCTCCAATGGCTAACCCTTCGAGCGCACCCTACGGACCCCACCTCCCTCCTTGTGAGCCGTCTGGTCCGACCGGCGCGCCACGGCCTGTGCACGACCGCGGTGGGGTTTGGTGCGTGGCTAAGCCAAGTGTGCCGACGGAGACTCTTCAGCTGGCGCTGGACTATGCTTGCGGCGAAGGAGGGGCAGATTGCGAAGCGATTCAGCCACAGGGAAGCTGCTTTTACCCAGATAATGTGTTGGCCCACGCTTCGTACGCTTTCAACAGTTACTGGCAGAAGGCTAAGAAACATGGTGGGAGCTGTGGGTTCAGTGGAACTGCTATGCTTCTAAACTCTGATCCAAGTAAGTTTGTTGTTGTTTTTTCCCTTCTTATTTTATGGTTTACCTTTGTTTAGTGGCTGCAATAATATTGAGATTTGGGTTATGACTGAATTTTCATCGTTTTGTTTGCAGGTTATGGTGGTTGCCGGTTTGTGCTTGCCTGATTGAAGTTAGTTTTACTTTTCTTGAATTCTGCTTTCTGCATATTGATTTCAAGACTTTGTTTTGTTCGAATGGGCAGTCTCTTTGTTAGATTTTTGTAAGAAAACGGATTTTTTAAGTAAATAGCCCTTGAGCTGGTCATCTTTAAAAAAATAGCACCCAAAATCGGACTTTACCTTGTACCCTTACTAACTCTGCTCTAAAGACTATTTTACCCTTATTTAATGTCAATCAACAACCTCAACAACACTTAACGATAAAATTAATTAAAGGGTTTACATGTTACACTGTAGCGAATATGAAACATCAGACCCGTTATAGAAGAGTGGGGTAAAATTAAAAAAAAAGCAACCACTTTCACTTCCAGTAAAAAAAGCAAGCGTGTCTCCCGCCCCTGCACTGCAAATCGTCTCCACTTTCACTTCCAGTAAAAGAACAAGCGTGTGCTCTCCCCGCCCCTGCACTGCAAATCGTCGTCTTCTCTGCAAATCGACTCATTCGACAATGGCATTCAACGCGAACGTGGAGGTATGTGTTCTACTCTTCGTCTTCTTCAATTTAACGCGAGAGGGGATCTGGGAACGACCCATCGAACCCTAATTTGGTGCGGACCCGTGCTTGCAAGCATAGGACAGAGCTTTGGTAGCATAGGACCTGTGCTTGCAAGCATAGGACCCGTGCTTGCAAGCATAGGACCCGTGCTGCAAGCATAGGACATGGGTCACGCGCGCGCAAGTTCGGGGACCCGCGCGTTATAAGCAGGGGACCCGCGCGCTATGCCCAGGGGACCCGCACTTATACGCAGGGGACCCGCTCTTATACGCACGGTTCCCCTGCTTAAACGCTCGGGTCCTCTTACCTTAACGGGCGGGTCCTGTGCCACTGCGCGTGCGCAAGCGGGGGACCCGCGCGTTATAAGAAGGGGACCCGCGCTTATACGCACGGTTCCCCTGCTTAAACGCACGGGTCCTCTTACCTTAACGGGCGGGTCCTTTGCCACTGCGCTTGCGCAAGTTCGGGGACCCGCGCGTTATAAGCAGGGGACCCGCGCGCTATGACCAGGGGACCCGCGCTTATACGCAGGGGACCCTTGCTGGGACCGCGCCGATGCGCAGGGGTCTCATGCGCGTCCGTGCTTGAATCTCAGCATATGTGATGCGGTCCCCTGCGCATCTATGCATAAGGGTTTTCTGTTTTAATTATTTCATACCACGTAATTTAGCTAAAATGTGTTTTACGCATAAATTAGGTTGTGATGCAGAAGCAGTTCGACACAGTGGACGAAGTTCCCCGTTTGAGTGTAAAAATGAGCTCGTTATACGCGGATGCCAGCGAGCTGATAAGACAGTGTCTGAACCACCACGATTGGGAGATTTTTAGGAACGAGAGTCCGTTCGGCCGCCTTGTTATGGCTGAGCCTGATTTTAACCTCTCGGGACAGTTGGTGTGGTACCTCATGCAGAACCAGACGATGCTGCACACAACCGGGAAGAGCTGTGGATGATTTTTGGCGGAAAACCACTCCGATTTTCAAAGTCGGATTATTGCCTAATCACCGGGCTGAAGTTCGCAGCCGAGCTAACCGCCGGTAAACGACGGCTCACAATTCACCGCAAGACATTTTGGCAACAGCTCAAAAGTCCGCATGTCGGACGTCAAGCGTGTGTTGGAGGAGTTGTCTGGCGACGAGGACGATGTCGACTTCGAGAAGCTGAAGTTGGCGGACGTGTACTTCGCCACCGCCGTGTTGATGCCTCGACCGTCGAAGAAGGACACCGTCGTCAGTACGACGGTCCTTAGTCTCGTCGAAGATCGATTTGCATTCTCCCAGTACCCTTGGGGCACCGTGGCTTTCCGTGAGGTGATACGAAGTGTTAAGGTAAATCTACGGGAGAGGCCACGGGACTGGCTGATCAGTGGGTTCGTACAACCACTTCAGGTGAATTATAACTAAGCTTCTTGCATACCATGTTTTGAGGACGTTTGTAAGATTTTTTGCGTTATTTGTATTCAGATACTAGCATACGAGTGCATGCCGGGGGTTGCAGACCAGTTTGCGGTTCGCAAGGAAGAAGATTTCACGCCACGCATGCTCAGGTGGGCGACGAAGAATTGGGGTCGCAAAGCATGCCCGACTCTTAGGACGGTCGCAGATGCCGTCAACCGCGATTTTGTAACGAGGGTTGTTAGTGCCGTCAGCGGAAGAGTTGGAGGCGGCGTACTTTAGGGACAGCGTTTTCGACGTTGGGGCGGCACACGACATATTCGACCGTGTGACGGGCCTACTCACGCGGGGAGTGGAGGTTAGGTGTTCCCCTGTCCACCTCGATCGTGGCGACGACGATCATTTAGCGATCGTACCTGTTGAAGATTTTCCCACACCTGTGGAGGTGGTTGAGGCGGGAGACGTTGGTGCTTCGTCGAGTGCCCGAGGAGTTCGAAGAAGAGGCAAAGCGCCTGTAGATGTTGTTGATCTAAGTGATGAGGATTCTGGCTCAGATAGAAATGAGAAGTGGAGCAAGAAGTACCTCGGGCGATGGGACTTCTCCGGGCGTGAGCTGATTCATGAGCACGATCGCGTGCTCATTGACATGTACCTTCAAGCGGCAAGATTTAGGTAAATGTTTACTTTCGATGTCAATCTCAGTTATCGTACCTAAACACGTAATAATTTTTCTTTTATGCAGTGATAACGTTTGGTCGTCTGACATGTGCGACGTGGATGCCCAAGGCTTCTACATGCTGCTCTTCCATGATATGCTCAAGTCCAATTGTCTTGACGCATATCTAGATTGCTTGAGGCGAATCTATGCGGACAATGCCCATTATCCTCGCGTCTTCGTCTTTCCAAGTTACGTGCAAGACGAGCACTTTAGGAAGGCGCAGAAGTTGAATAGGAAGGCGAAAGTCGGGGTGGATGATATGGAGAGCTTCGTGAATGGATTGTCGAGAAGCAGTCGGAGCTGGTTGGAGCGTCTCACGGAGGATGAATTGCTACGATGCAAGTACATCATCTCTCCTGTTTGCGCACGGGCCCACTGGGCAGTGCTTATTTTTGACGCGTCAACGCAAACCTTCGTCCTTCACGATTCATTGGGCGCGCATGGTGTGCAGTTCGCCGGGAGAGTGTTCGTAAGTAGCTGAAATCCGTTTGTCTATCATTTTTATTTATTTAGTGACATGTTCGGTGTTTGCTATATTTTGCAGGCGGAGTTTCTTTCCGCATATTGGCGTTTCAAGTTCGACATCGTGACGAAGCCGAAGTTGAATAATAAAATGAATCGCCAGCAGAAGGCTGACAGCTTGGATTGCGGGGTTCATGCGGCGTTGACGGTGGAGACGATTATGGTTGACACGCCCGAGTTTGATGAATATCAACGGCAGATTGATATTTCAGCGTATCGAGCCACTATGGCTGCACGGATATTGCGTGACCCGCATAGCTGTACGAATTGATTTGTTTGGGGTAGTTTGGAAGTGTTAATTGTAAGTGGCTTTGTAGGTTTAATGGACTTGGTGTAGTTTGTAGGTTTATGGAACTAAAAGTTTTTGATATTATTGAATGAATTGATTCTCTGTATGAAACGAAAGTACGTGATGGGTGATTTGACTTGTTACTGACGAAATTATTTTGACCAAATACTCAGCAATATGCGCGGGTGATTTGATTCTCTGTATGAATAATTGATTCTCTGTATGAAACGAAACGTGATGGGTGATTTGACTTGTTACTGAGGAAAATATTTTAACCAAATAATCAGTAATTGTTCAATTATTGGTACGACTAAAGAGAAACCCTAAATTGGACAGCGACCCGTTCATATACATACCTATACGGGACGCGTCCCATCAGCGCCAACGAGAATTGGACAGCGACCCCTGAGAATGTTTTGGTCCCCTGATTTTATGTGCATTTCCCATGATTTTAAGTTATGGTCCCTTTAGCACGTTACCCACCATATGACTTGATAAACCTTTAAAATAATGCACGACCATTTTTGGTACAGAAAGCATACATTCCACAGTCGTACGATCACTTTCGGTGATAATCATGACGATCACCAGCATTGTTTTTCAAGTCGATGGTAAGTGGGTAATTCGCGAGGACAATACGTCGAACTGGGTTCCGGATCCAACTTGCCGTTGGCAATCAATCTTGGTCGACGAGGAGTCATGCACGTTAGTGGATCTCACTAACGAGATATTGAATGCATTGTCGTTACGCAACGACAATACCAAACTACGGATAAGCTACATGCCTTGCATAGACTACAATTATGTGCGCCCCATCTACATCGAGAACGATTACGGCGTACGTGCGTACGTTGGAGGTGGTTGCCCACGATCAAGACCACCTCTTCACGTGGAACTTGAATTAGCCATCATTGCGTCACCGCCACATCAACCTCATGATAATGATTTCTCTGGTTTCGACGTCGGCCTTATAGCGCATTGCGATACAAACGCCGAAATCCAACCATTTGAGGGTTTTCCCAGCACATCTTACAACCCTCCTTACCAAAGTAATGAAAGCAGTGGCTATGTAGGCGATTACTCCGGAATGTGCGGCCAAGGATATGATAATGAGAACGAGCAAGTCGGACGGGACGACGAAAATGAGAACGAGGAAGGTGCCTTAATGCATGATGATGATGATGATGATGATGATGACGCACATGATGACGATTTTGACGTCGATGTGCACGACGACGCAACTGATGTGGCCGACGATGGTACCTATTCGTTTACGGATGGTTCGACCCTATATGTTGGACAAGAATTCCGTAGCAAGAAAGAATTGAAGGACGAAATCACTAAAATCGCTGTCGCTGCATGCTTCGAACTCCAAGTCGATAGGTCAAACAAAACCCTGTACGTAGTGAAATGTGCGAAGGAGAACTGCGAATGGCGCATACGAGGTGCACAGGATAAGGACTCCCCCTTTTTCTCAATCCGAAAGTACGTCAACACGCACACGTGCGGCGTGTCTCATCGACGCCGTAGACATCGCCAGGGAAGTTCGTCGCTCGTATCGAGCACGTTGTTGGAAAATTTCAGGGCTCCTAAAGACATCCCCGCTCCCAGTTCCATACAGTCGATGATGCAGAGCAGGGGAGTAGAAGTTTCATACTACAAGGCTTGGAGAGGAAAACAAATTGCGACCGACGAACTAGTTGGTAACAGGGACGCTTGCTACGGTTTACTGCCGTCTTACTTAGATGCGGTGAGGCAAGCCAACGAGGGCAGTATCACTGATTGGGAGATGGACGAAGACAATCGGTTCAAGTACATGTTCTTGGCATACGGAGCATGCGTCAGCGGCTTTACGTTCATGAGGAAAGTCGTTTCTATCGACGCCACTTTTTTGAAGGGGAAATATAAGGGACTTATGATGATTGCCACTGCGCAAGACGGCGATTTCCATCAATATCCTTTAGCATGGGGTATTGCCGACGGGTCGGAGGGAACCGACCCATGGACGTGGTTTCTCTCGAGATTAAGACGTTTTGTTGCGGATGGCGACGATCTCGTAATAATTTCCGATCGGAACCCTGGAATCAAGAATGCAGTTCCGGCCATTTTCCCAAACGCGTTTCATGGTTTCTGTGCGTGGCACCTTCAACAAAACGTGAAGACGAGAATGAAGAAGAAAGGTGCTTGTCCAATCTTTTGGCGTGCCGCTACTGCCTACACGAAGAGCGAGTCCGACCGTCATTTTAGGCAGCTTGACGGAAAATATGCGGACGTGCAGAGGTATCTTAACGAAGTCCCAAAGGAAACGTGGACGCGAGCATATTGCCCTAGATCAAGATACAACATAATGACGACCAACGGATCGGAGTCTATAAATGCAGCTCTACGTAAGGACAGAGAGCTTCCAATTATTGGACTGTTGGGCTCGATTCAGCGACTAACATCATCATGGTTCAGTAAGCATCGGCGCTCTGCGGAAGCTTCAATCGCCTCGAACATGACTAGGTTTACGCCGAAGGTAGAGTCGATCATACGAGAGAATTTCACCGAGTCGCAAAAATTTCATGTGTCGGAAGTCGGGCATCTAACATATAACGTATACGGGCAGCATGTGAACGAGGTGGTCGATTTGGGGCTGCGCACATGCACGTGCATGATGTTTGACATCGATCGTATCCCATGTCCACATGCGGTTGCAGCTTGTGGTTCTGCCCAAGTGCCGGTATATTCATTAGTGCACGATTATTATACCTTGGAGTTCTGGAAACTGGCATACGAAGGTACTATACGCCCGGTAACGGACCGCATTGAAAGTAGTATGGACATGTTGCCGCCTCGTGTTGGTTCACAACGTGGACGACCCCAGAAAAATAGGTTTCCTTCGACGGGTGAATTTGGTAGGAGATAACGTTGTAATATGTAGTTTTCGTATTCAGAGTGGCTTATACGTCGCCATTTGTGTTATGTTATGTAAGTTGTGTTAGGCGAGCTTTTGCGTGAATATGGAAGTAGAAAACCCTTATGCACAAATGCGCAGGGGACCGCATCGCATATGCAGAGAATCCCGCACGGACGCGCATGAGACCCCTGCGCATGAATGTGGTTCCCGCCGGGTCCCCTGTCTTCAACGTTTGGGTCCCGTGAAAAAATCGCGCTGGTCCCATGTTCCTTGCGCGCAGGGAGGGGCGCGTTACTCCCATCGGACCCAAACGTTAAAGGGAGGGGACCTGCCGATTAGCACATGGTACCCCAAATCATTAGGGTTGGTCACGTTCGCTTACTAAGTTGGTCCAATAATTGTTCAATTATTGATGAAAAGTGACATGTAGCAGTGCTTCATTTATTGGTGAAGTGACATGTCAGAGCAGTGTCATTATACAGTTCATCAGAGACAGATGACTTGACATTTGATTCCCGATTCCACTTTTTTGTCCCCGGCGAAAATCTAATATTATTAAATTCGTTAATAAGATAATATTGTCCACTGCGAAAATCTAATATTATTAAATTCGTTAATAAGATAGTCATTAATAAAAAATTAAAAAATTCGTTAGTATGGGTTATATTTTTTTATATGAATTATATTTATTTATAAGATTAAAATCGTATTTTTTATTCAAGAGGGGGTGTGAATAGTAGCCCCCTTTAGAAAATTACGGTACGAATATGGAAATAAAAACCCTTATGCACAGATGCGCAGGGGTCCGCATCGCATATGCAGCGAAGCGCGCACGGATTCGCATGAGACCCCGGCGCATCTTTGCGGTTCCCGCCGGGTCCCCTTCCCATAACGTGAAGGTCCCATGATATTAAGGTTTGGGTCCCGTGATAGTAATGCGGGGTCCCATGAGTCTTGCGCGCAGGGAGGGCGCGTTACGAGCATGGGACTCAAACCTTAAAGGCAAGGGACCTTCCGATTACCACACGGTACCCGCACATTAGGGTTAGTGATGTTCGCTTATTGAGTGGGACCAATAATTGCTCAATTATAGTCAAAACTGACATGTCAGAGCAGTGTCCCTATTTATTCGTCAAAAGTGACATGTCAGAGCAGTGTTACTATACAGTATGTACAGGACAGATGACTTGACATTTTATTCCCGATTTGCTTGTAATGTTGTGAAAATCTAATATATTATTAAATTCGTTAGTAAGATAAAAATTAATAAAAATTAAGTGTGCGTAAAAAAAATAAATTTAAATAACCACTCGATTAACAATATCTAACTCCAAGTTTAGAAAAAAGAAAATATATTTTACAACATGTATTTCGAGTCGTACGATCATTGACGTGAATCTAGTAAGAGAGCACACCGATAAAACATACTCATGTTTGTGATTTATGTAGGCTGTAACAATCTTATAAAGTGAACGTAATTCTTTTGATTACCTCCATTTTTTTTGTTCTGTGCTATTTTATGATGACTTTATATTGTAGTCTACGATAAACAAAGTATAAATACGCTCAATTAATCGCTTACTTCCATGAATTAACATTGCAAAAATCGCACATGAACATAGGGGACCCACATTTTTTGAACAGCGGACCCACTCTTCAAAACAGGGGACCCGCGATGATTGCATAGTCCCCACACTGAGATGTCCGGGTCAGTCGTGGTCCCGTCAAAATTGTCCGCATGTCATTGCCGGGGCCCGACTGGTCCCTTCGAAATGTCGCTTGATTTAAGCAGAAGACCCGCTCGTAAAGGTCACGGGACCTGTGCGTTATAAGCATGGGACCAGCGCTTGTATTCAGGGGACCCGCTAAGGGAGCGTTCATAGATAACACGGAAAACTTAATATGAAAAAAGTTAAGTTATGTCAAATCACTGCCATTCGCGTTATTTTTATGTCAACTCACACATCACTCTCACTGACAAAATCACCTCTCACAATTTCTAAACCCTAAATTGATATCAAACACACGTAAAGCAGATGACTTCTATCAAACAACTAAAATTAAAATTAAACAGAGATCACAAACAACACATAGAACATTTATTCAACAACAGAAGAAAACTAGAAAGATTTCAAATCACTTAAAATCAGTTCTTTTTATTTTTACGTCAAATCACACATCAGTCTCACTGACAAAAAGTTGGAAAACACAGAGAAACTCAATCGTTCACAATTCTAAACCCTAAATTCATATCCACCAAACGATATGCACAAATCAAACAAGTAAAATTAAAATTCAAGGGAGAAATTCAACAGACATGAAATAGTTCTTGAACATCGCAAATTTTAATTAAAAAAAAAGGGTATACTAAAAAGTGTCCCAATCATTATTGAAAATAGAAGATGCGAGGTATTTTCTAAACTCCTGCATATGAGTTTGATTGAGGCGGGAGACGTCGTCCTTCTTCATCATAAGCGACATTGCCGCTCGCAACATCGCCACGCCATCTTCTCCCCTGAAAATCATATCGAAAAAGACACTTATTTTTAAACACGACGACAAAGTAATAAAACGCATCATTCATGAAAACTTACTGATTTTGTTTCCTGAAGTCGCGACACCACCTAGCCGGCCAGCTCTTGCCCTTGTTAGGCATGCGTGTTATCAGTTTCAGTTCCTTGAAAATAGCCGGGATTACGATCCGAAGTTTGTTGATGTCGTCGGCGATAAAGCGCAGCTCGAAGCCAGGAGGCGCATCGGAGTCGTAAATCGTATACTCCTTTCCCCGCACATCAACAACGAACAACACCCATCGGCCTGACGTACGCATGGGGATGGCAACTTTGGTCGCTAGATCCCACGACCTGCATTTCCAATCTTCGTCCTCCCCCCTCGCGAACGGGAGCAATTTCTTGAAGCCTTTCCCACACGGCTTCCCGACAAAATTTAGCACCCCTCGCTCGTCGACGAGCGTCTTAAACTTATGGGGCATGTACGCGACGAAGCTCGCAACTGATTTGCTAAATTTCTGCATGCGTTCGATCCCAGCGAGGCATTCATCGACATGCTGCAATAAAAGCAAACCGGTTTTCAACACATTCAAGTAAGGTGACGAAAGGTATTTGGTAAATTTATATACGTACCATCTCATCGAGTTTAATACCCTCAGTCGCAAGGTTCAGGAGCCATGTAGGGTCGTGTTGTCCTAGGATCCCTTCGACTTTCATGCCGGTAATCTGCAAAGCCGTTTTTAGCTGACTTTCGACTTTTGGCCACAAGTGTTGGGCCTTGAACTGGATATGCCGCTCGAACGCCGAAAGCTTTGGAGGTTTGACTGTATTCGTCGAGGGGAAATCGGTGAACGGCGTCGTGGTGTACCAAGATGGCTTCTTCATCCGCTCAGGGGTCTGTTCTGTGACGACGCCTTTTCCTTTGTCGGTCGCTTGGACAGAAACCGAAGCCTCGGCGTGCGTCTCCAACTGAGGGACGTCCTGTAGCAGCTCGGCGTGCGTCTCGAACTGAGCGTGGTCCTCTGGATGCTCGTCCATGGTCTCCAACTGATAAGCGTGGTCCTCTTGAGCCTCTATGTCCGTCGCTGCCTCGTGAACCCCGAGACCATAAGCGCCCCTCCACGACGATGGGTCGACCACCTCGGGCGGTCTCGGTTCATCGGACCGAGCCGGTGCGACATATCCAGCGTAACGATTTTGCGCCCATTCAGACGGACTGTGACCGTCCCATGCCTCCTGGCTCGGAATATAGCCATCCGGTCCCATGTACGATGTGTTCCTCCATCTCTCATCGTAATCTATACAAGAAATTCGAAAATAACTATAAATTATTTTTCACGTCCTTAAGTATAAAAACTGACCAAGCTCGGGCGGTGTAGCGTGCAATCCACAACCAAACTCGGGCTGTGAAGCGTGCGATCCACTAGCAAACACGTTTGGATCGACATCTACATCGTAAATAGTAACTGTTGAGTAATCTGCGCAACTAATTAAAAAATTAAGTACAAAAACTGACCAAACTCGGGCGGTGTAGCGTGCAATCCTTCGCCAAACTCGTTTGCATCGACATCTACATCAGCAGACTCGTTTGCATCGACATCTACATCGTAAATAGTAACTGTTGAGTAATCTGCGCAACTAATTAAAAAATTAAGTATAAATAAATAACTTACTATAACGAGCTTCGGTAGGCGGAGTGCGAGACCCGTGATAAAATCTGCTCGCCAAACCCTGAACCGAGTTCCCCAACTCCCTGAGGCTGTCGGCCCACGATCGCATTTCCGTCCAATGTTCCTCGTACGCATCCCACCTTCTCTCGTTCGTCGACCACCGTCGACCCTCTTCTTCTTGAAACTGATGCAATTGCGTGCCAAGTTGGTCGAATCGCCCAAACAAGTTGGTGAAGTTTTGGTCCATACGACTTTGCCATTCATCGAAGCGTGGACCCGAGGCGAAACCCTGACCACTTGATCGTGGGGTCTCCGGTGTTGCATGAAAGGCGTGCTCGTGCGGAGGTTCGGGGTTGCCGTGCGGATGTTCGGGGATTTGGCCGTGATGCAACATTATATCGGTGTCGCGTCGCTCACTGCTCTCGATCTGGGCGATGGTCTCAGGCACCAAATTCTGCCGGCTAGAACCCTCACCGCGACGGCGGTGGCCGCGGGAGCACCTAACCTCCACTCCATGCAGGAGTAGAAAGGTCACACGATCGAATAGGTCGTGTGCCGGCCCAACATCGAAGACGCTGTCCCTATAGTACGCCGCCTCCAGCTCGTCCGCTGACGGCACTATTAACCCTGCTAGTACATGGAACTTGCCAGCGGCCTCTGCGATGCTCTTCTGTTTCGGGCAATTCTTGCGACCCCAATCCTTCGTCCGCCACCTGCACATGCGTGGCGTGAAATCTTCTTCTTTGCGCAACGCATAGGTGTCTCCAATGCCCGAGATGCACTCATAAGCTAGTATCTGAATACAAATAACACAATAAATATTAGCAATTACTTATATGTAAAAACAAGGTATGCAAAGAAGCTTAATAATAAATCACCTGAAGTGGCTGAACGAACCCACTTATCAGCCACTCCCGTGGGTTCTCCCGTAGATTTTTCCTCACAGCGCGCATGACCTCCTTGAAAGCCTCGCTGCCCCAAGGATACTCTGAGAAAGCAAACCGGTCTTCAGCGAGGTGAAGGACCCAGGAAGACACGACGGTGTCCTTCTTGGACCTTCGAGGCAGCAACACCGCGGTGGCGAAGTAGACATCCGCCAACTTGAGCTTCTCTTCGTCCGCACGTTCCTCGTCGCCAGACATCGCCTCCAACGCCTGCTTGACGTTCGACAGGCGAATTGTTGAACTAGCGCCAAAATGCCTCCTCGTGAATGCTTCGACGCGGTCCACCGCCGGTATCGCGGCTGCGAACTTGAGGCCGGTGATTAGGCAATACTCCGATTTTGAAAATCGAAGTGGTTTTTTGCCAACAACCATCCACAGCTCTTCGCGGGTGTGCAGCGCCGTCTGCCTTTGGATAAGGTACCACAGCAACTGAATCGAGAGGTTAAAGTCCGGCTCGGCCATGACAAGGCGGCCGAACGGACTGTGGGCATAATATAGGGCCAACTCCTCATCGTTAAGGCACTGTCTTATCAGCTGGCTGGCCTCGCCGTATAGCGAGGTCACTGTAGGACGACAATCAGGAACTTCTGTGCCCAACTGCGTCTTCATCACAACCTAATTTATACGTAAAACACAGTTTAGCCAATTACTTGGTATATGAATATTGAAAATTGAAAACCCTTATGCACATATGGCCAGGGGACCGCATCGTATATGCTGACAGTCAAGCACGGATGCGACTGAGACCCCTGCGCATGAGCAGGGGACCTGTGCGTATCTTCACGGGATCTGTGTCTACTTTCACGGGACCTTTGCGTATATTCACGGGACCCGCCCATAAGATGATGGACTAGGCAAGGGTCCCCTGGATATAAGCGCGGGTCCCTTGATTATACGTGCGGGTCCCCTGACCGTAGCGCGCGGGTCCCGTGTTGTTCTTCACAGGTGCAAGGTCACGAGACCCACGCGCTGCGACCAGGGAATCCGCTCGTTATAACCAGGGTACCACGCTTATACGCAGTGGACCCGTGCTGGGGCCATCATTTTATGGGCGGGTCCCGTGAAAACGGGCCTGTTCAGTTCAATTCTAAGCACGGTCCTATGCTTATCAGCATGGGTCCGCACCGAATTAGGGTTTGCTGCGTTAAATTGAAGAAGACGCAGAGTAGAGAAAATACCTTCTCGGTGTTCGCGTTGATTGCCATTGTCGATTTACGCTCTAGGACTGGGTTTTACTTGCAGAGAATAGTTGGACTTGCAGAGAAACGATTTGCAGGGCGTTTTGTGTGCAGGAGAAAACGATTGAAGTGAATTGAAAGTTAAAGTGCCCCTTCTGAAATGCTTTTTAACTTTTACTGTTCCATCACGGGTCAGTTACTTGCAGTTAAACCTGAAAACCCTTTAATGTAATACCCCTTTATGTTGATTACATAACTAACCTAATTAAATTAAATTAAATACCATAGCACTATCTATATTTTTTAACGGAACTAAATATTACATTATAAAACATAGTTAATTTAAAATACAGTACTAATTATATTGTCAAGGTCACGTACATCAATAATAATAGCATATCTTGATTGATAAAATTATTAAATAATTTATTCTACCCTTCTCGCCCTTCTCCACCAACCGGAGCTTGGTCGACATCCTTCTGCACAGCGTTGTTTCGGACAACCTCGATCCAACCTGGGCCTTGGATCACTTCGCTCTCAGCCTCGTCGTCGTCGTTTCGGACAGCCTCGGGTGCTTGTCCTTCGATAACTTCGCTCATAACATCGTCGTCGTCGACCTCGAGAGCATCGTCGTCGCCGTTTAGGAATCTGTCGATCTCGGCCACGATCCACGCCCTCCTTTGGGAGAGGTCGACACCGAGGTCGGCCTCCAGACGGCGGCGGACGGCGGCGGCCGTGGTAGTCCAGGGGTCCGAGTGACGGACGATTTCGTGGAGGCGGGCGACGATTTGGGCGTCCGTCACCATTCTTCCTGTTTTGTTTCTGGGATTATTTTTTAAAAATGTTAGATGCTGTGTGTTTGATAAATCCAAGCCTTATATAGCTTGCAAAACGCCGTAAGAGCTTCCCAAAACCATAACATATAACGCGGGACCAAGCTCTAGTACACGGGACCCAAGCTCTAGTGCGCGGGACCCAAGCTCTTGTGCACGGGACCCAAGCTCTACTGCATGAAGCATGCGCGGGTCCCCTGTGTTTACGCGCAGGTACCCTGCATTTATGCGCGGGTCCCATGATCTAATGGGCCTGCCCTAATGTGCGGGGACAATGCACTGATGCGCGGGGCCCGTGAATTTATGGGCGGGTCCAGTGAATTTATGTGCGGGTCCCGTGATTTACTCGCCGCACTAATGTGCGGGACTCCTGCTTTAATGTGGGGTCCCACGTTGTAACGCGCGGAACGCGCGGGTGGCCTGCTCTGCTTTCAAGCAGGGTCCCCGGATCAACTGGAAGTAAAAACAATGAACATGTTCGGCCTTCCAAACCGGAATTTCCGAAGCTTTGAGAACCCATTGGAAGGGTTTAGGACTGAGAGTTACAGATTTAGATGGTTATATTCAAAATACGACCCGGAAAAATACTTACACTGAAGCGTGAGGTTCGAATCTTTCGTTCGCCGAGGACTTTCCAGTTTTCTTCGACTGTGAAGAAGCGCGATATGAGGTCGGGGAATTTCTCTTAAGGACGAGGACGAAGAAGAAGAATAATTCGGTGAGGTGGAGTGGAATGAATGCTTTCTGCTGCAAAATGGACGTGCAGCTTTTAATTCATTTCAGGCGTTGTATTTTATTTTTGTTTTTCTTTTTTTTTTATTAATAATAAGGGATTACGAAAAGATGATTAAGTGTTAATTAAAAAGAGTGCTATTGACCAAAAAAAAAAGTCAAGAGTGCTATTTTTTTAAACTTGACCGCGTCAAAGGCCATTTTTTAAAAAGACCCTAAGAAAACTACTGAAGCTGAGTCTGAAACTTCTTTGAGGATCTATGGCCATTTATTAGTTATGACTGAGATATATATATATAATATATATATATATATATATATGAATGAGAGGCCCTCATTTCTGTCAATATGCATCAAGATCACCATGCAATTCGTCATTAATTGTGATTGATCATTGCCATTGTGAAGGCCGGAATTCTTGAAACAAATTAATCCCAATAATAAATCATAATAAAACCTCACCCAGACTACGTAAAAAAATCTCGAACTCAATGAAAAAAAGAATTCAAACGCCAGCCAGCAGTAATCGCCTCATTGGGCCCCAAATCGATTGAAAACTACGTGAAAGTACTTGGTAGTTAGTTGTTAGTAAGATTAAGATCACATCACATTACTCGAAAGCCATTTTAGTTGATAAATAGAATAATACTCCCTCTGTTCTACAATGAATGTCGTTTTAGTTTTTTGCACACATATTAAGGCATTGTATAAAATGTCTTTTATACCCTCAATGAGTAATTATTATTCCACTTATGTTCAATCACTCGTTCAATATTTCTTTTATATTCTAGAAAGAGATAAGACTCTTCATCTCCATCTTCTTTTATTTCAACTTTAAGTGATCTGAAAAGTAGAAAATGAGGGTAAAACAAACGCGTCCAATTTTTATTTCATTTTCTAGAAACACAAGAAGACTCTTCATATTCATCAGACTTGATCAATTCGTTCAGCAAAAAAGTAGATATTGGAGCCAAAAATTATTAACTTATTTGATCTGAAATTTAAACGTAGAAAGGGAGGGTAAAACAAATTGATTTCAACGTTTTCAATGACTATATATTATGATCGCCCCCAAACGCAAGAAAAACTAAAACTCCATGTCTTCACAAAGTATTGATCTGAATATTCCAGTAATAGATGAGCAGCGTGAACATACCTTGGATTTGAACGTATTTCCAGAAAGAAGCAACAATGAGGAAGAAACAATATCAGTGATCGTTAGATCATCGTCGGCGGGTACGATTTTATTCGATCTAAATACGAATCCAGAAGATGAGTTTCATTGTCCATTGTTAGAAGTAAATGTCCATGAGTTAAGGGAAGAAGATGAAGATAATGGGGCTGCAGTTGCAGATTCAAGTAATTCTTTTTTTTGCGTAATTTTTGTTTTGTTTAGGTAATTTTTAGTTTCTGTTCAAGATCCCATAAATATATAGTGTCGATTCTCAATGCTGTGTTAATATGGCGAGTTTTTTTGGATATGTTGAAACCTTAAAAGCTTAATGCTTGAAACTATAGTTCGGGCTAATTTCGGTAATTCTTAATGGCGATTCTCTATGTGTTACCTTCCTGTGTTAAGAATCGATTCTCTTATAGTTTCGGTGATTCTAATGTTTGAAACCTTAATGAGTTTGGATATGTTGCTTTACACATTTTTTTTCATTTGTGTATAGGTCCTTTACGTACATTGTTTTTGTTATATGTGTAAAGGTGATTTCCATAAATAATTTACATTGTCCCAGGTATTACAAACATATTCATAATAATTTGCGTAACTTTGCTCGTGGCCTATGTTTGTTCTAAATGCAGCTCAAAACGAACAAACCGTCGGGACAAAAAGAAAGGACTTGACGAACGATCAAAGATGGGCAATTTATAATGCTCTATTGGAGAGAAGTGTTAATGGGAAATTGAAGAAAAATACAACAAGGGAGGTATCTGATTTATTTACAGTAAATATTCGTACCACACAAAGAATATGGAAGCAAGCCAAAGTTACTTCTAACAATCACATTGTAGATGTGTCCCACAAAAAAACAAAAAATTGTGGTCGTAAAAGAGTTCAAGTTGATCTTGGTCGAGTTCGAGATATTCCATTACATCGGCGGACAACATTGAGGTCGCTTGCCGAAGCTTTGGGTGTTAGTCATACAATGTTGTTCAGGCATGTGAAAAATGGTCTCCTGCGACGTCACAGCAACGCCATTAGACCACATCTTAAGGAAGAAAATATGAGAGCTCGGTTGCAATTTTGTGTATCTATGTTAGATACTAATAGTCTGCCTCATGAACCAAAATTTCAACATATGTATAATATTGTACATATTGATGAAAAGTGGTTCTACATGACCAAGAAGACGGAGAACTACTACTTGCTTCCAATCGAAGAGGAGCCGTTGCGTACTTGCCAAAGTAAGAACTACATTGGAAAAGTAATGTTCTTAGTTGCAATGGCACGCCCAAGATTTGACGAAGATGGAAATGAAGTTTTTTCGGGGAAAGTTGGGGTTTTTCCATTTGTTACTATGCAACCAGCACAGAGACGAAGTAGAAATAGAGAAGCTGGGACTATAGAGATGAAGCCGATTACCTCTGTTAAGAGAGAAACTATAAAGAAGTGTTTGATTGAAGAAGTGATACCAAAAATTCAAGAAACATGGCCAAGAGATGATTTCGAAAAGACTATATTCATTCAACAAGATAACGCAAGGACGCATGTCAATCCAAGTGATAAATATTTTCAAGAAGCTGCTTCAACAAATGGTTTCGACATTCGGATCATGTGTCAACCGCCAAATTCGCCGGATTTAAATGTTCTTGATCTTGGATTTTTTACTGCAATTCAAGCTCTACAACACAAGGAGAGTCCTAAGACCGTAGACCAACTTATTCATGCGGTCGAGAAAGCTTTTGACGAATACCCCTCAAAGATGATAAACCGAATCTTTTTAACTCTTCAATCGTGCATGCAAGAAATCATGAAAGTCGGCGGATCGAATAGCTACAAAATTCCGCAGTTGAAGAAGGGTACGTTGGAAAGAGAAGATCGCCTTCCTACGCAAATAACTTGTGATCCGAATGTCGTGGAAAATGTAATAAACGTATTGGCTTCTTAAGTCATTTCTAGCATTTCATCTTTAAGAGTACATCGAATTTTAATAGCATTTCATCTTTAAGAGTACATCGAATTTTAACCCTAACTATGTTTTCCATATAACGATATAGAGGAACATATGTTAGAAAACGACAAAAAAATTGCTTATATCAGTGAAGAATTAGACATGAATGATCAACATATAAAATTGTTCCTTTTAATTGAAATCGACTACCTTGACATTCTTGATTAGGGTTTATAGGCACGTAAAAAGTACTTCGAACGCGTTAAGCCCACTTTGAACTTGTGTTTATAGCAGACAGCAAGGCATTTTTTTTCAATAGAGAAACGGTGTTATAAGTGCAGTAATCTAAAAAAATTTTGGAAGATAAATTTTCAACATCGTCACAATCTCTTGTTGAATCTCTTTGTTGGTATGGAGTTCTCCTTCATCGACGTAGAACTTGTTCAAATCAAAATCATGTTTAACTTTGGCAATAACTTCGTGATCTTCGGTATCAACTTTGGCAGATATTTCATCCTCCTCAATCTCTTGTTTGACTTGATACTTGAAAGAACACGATGCTCTTGAAACGATTTGCTTTTTCTTTTATCTTCCATTTTTAAGAGATTTTCTTCTGCACTGAGGCGTTTATAGAATTTTTTTGTACTCTATTTATGGATATTTAAAGGGACCTTTACAATTCAGCCCCCATTCTACTTTAAAAATAGTGTTCAGCCCCTGTCAGAAAAAGCAATTAGTTTTAAGGACCCGATTTTTCATACCACTTCATCGGTCTGTGGTACCACTTTTTTGTTCTGTAGTACCACTTCTTTGTTCCGCAGTACCACATAATTGCTCTGCAGTACCACTTCTTTTGTTCTGCAGTACAACTTCATTTTTACTGCAGAAAAATGAAGTGGTACTGCAGAGCAATTATGTGGTACTGCATAACAAAGAAGTGGTACTACAGAACAAAGAAGTGGTACCACAGACCGATGAAGTGGTATGAAAAATCGGGTCCTTAAAACTAATTGCTTTTTCTGACAGGGGCTGAACACGATTTTTAAACATGAATAGGGGCTGAATCATAATTAACTCATATTTAAATGGGAGTTGTAGTTACGAGATGTTGGAAGTTGGTGACATTGACATTGAAAAGACAAATTGTAAGTTTGACTTCGTTTTTGTATTTTTTCGCATTGAAGCATGGGTTGTATTTAAACAGGGGCAATTTTGGGAATTTAGACAATATATTTATTGGAAAGACCAAAACGACAAGTTTTTTAGAACAAAAATAGCTATCTAAAACGACATTTATTGAAGAACAGAGGGAGTAATAATAATCCATTAGAAAGAAAGCGACAAAAACTAAGGTCCTAGGACCATGTGTTTACCAGAACAACCCTTCATAAACCGGTCGATGTCCCAGACATCCCAAGGGCATTGCTGACCTTTCGATCAAAGATGGCCCCTTCAATGACTCTCCAAAGACCAAAAATTGACCATGGCCCACATCGATAAAGATAGCCGTTAGACCCACGAGTAGGTTGGAGCCTAACTATTTAAAATAATTAGTAAATATCCCCTTCAACTTTCGAAAGCCCTAGACATGTGTGCTTCGAAGATTAATACAACCAACCAGGGAAACTAGCCGTTAAAGAGAGTGAATCTTTGAGCTGACACCACACTACAATACAACTCGTTTAATGTCTCCTAAAAACTCATTTCTTTTTTATTTATTTTTATCAGATTCCTTGGATTTATCATTATCTCTCACGTGTCAGTCATCTCATCTCTATCCTCAGCCCCACGCCATTAGGCTCCAACCCATTATGTTTAAGTTCCGAACTACATATATTAAACATCGTTTTCGACCCATCTTTGTTCTTTGTTTCCTCACACTTCTTTCTTATTACAGCACTAACGATGCTGTCTTTTCAATAGAACCAAGTTCATTCCTTTTGCTTCGAATTCACCCTCAAGCACAGTCATGGACGGATTAAACAACTGTAGTAGTTCATGTGCTGATGAAATGTATCATCTTTCTTGCAGATTCAAGCTAAAGCCGAAGAACACTCAGAGATTTCAGACAAGCTGTACTTCTCTACTACTAGTTCGAGTTTTCTTGACCCTTGAGCTTCTACTTTCTTGCCACGTAACCAAGGTTTCCAGCGACGATTCTTCTTCATGGGACGGCGTGATAGTGACGCAAGCAGACTACCAAGCACTTCAAGCCTTCAAGCAAGACCTAATCGACCCAAAGGGATTCTTGAAAAGCTGGAACGACAGTGGCTATGGAGCTTGCTCAGGCGCTTGGGAAGGAATCAAATGCGCCCAGGGACAGGTCATCGTTATACAGCTTCCATGGCGAGGATTAAGCGGCAAGATCACAGTCAAGATAGGACAGTTTCAAGCTCTGAGGAAGCTAAGCCTCCACGACAACAACATCGGCGGTCCAATCCCAACTTCGTTAGGGTTCTTGCCTGAACTCAGAGGCGTTCAGCTCTACAATAATAGACTAAGTGGTTCCATCCCATCTTCGCTTGGCTTGTGCCTTTTGCTTCAGTCGCTCGACCTTGGTAATAACTCTCTATCAGGGTCTTTGCCGCCGAGCCTTGTGAACTCGACGAAGCTTTCCAGGCTTAACGTTAGCTGGAACTCTTTGTCTGGTTCTTTACCAGTCAGTTTCGCTTGGTCTTCTTCGCTGGTCTTCCTCGGCTTAGAGCATAACAATTTGTCGGGCCCGTTGCCAGATTCTTGGTCGGCGGCGCGTCAGCTTCAGGTTCTAACGCTCGATCACAACTCGTTCGACGGTTCGATCCCTGGCTCGTTTGGGAACCTATCTTCGCTCGAGGTGGTCGATTTCTCTTACAATAATCTTACTGGGCAGATCCCAGATGGGTTCGGCGACTTGCCGAGCCTTGCGTCGTTCAACGTCTCTTACAACAATCTTTCCGGCCAAGTCCCTTCTAAGCTGTCTAGAAAGTTCGACCCAAGCTCTTTCTTGGGAAACGTTCAGCTCTGTGGGTACAGTTCGACCACACCGTGTCCTTATCTCCTCCGCCGGCGCAGTCTCCTCCGCCGCCACCTCGGAAGAAGCGTCGAAAGCTGAGCCTCAAGGACATCTTGATCATAGTCGCCGGAGCACTGCTAGTGATTCTGCTCATCGTCTGCTGCGTGCTGATCTTCTGTCTGATAAGGAAGAGGAAACGAGATACGAACGGAGCAGCAGCCTCGAAAGGCGTGGAAGCCGGCGAAAAGGGTATCCCGCCGTCGGCGTCGGAGGTGGAGGCCGGCGGCGGAGAGACTGGCGGCAAGCTCGTGCACTTCGACGGTCCAGTGGTGTTCGGCGCCGACGATTTGCTGTGCGCGACTGCTGAGGTCATGGGGAAGAGCACCTACGGCACGGTGTACAAGGCCACCATGGAAGGCGGCGTACAAGTCGCCGTGAAGAGGCTGAGAGAGAAGATAACGAAGGGACAAAGAGAGTTCGAGTCCGAGGTCAACGTTCTTGGTAAGATCAGACATCCCAACCTCCTTGCCCTAAGAGCTTACTACGTGGGGCCCAAAGGCGAGAAACTGCTCGTCTTCGACTACATGCCAAAGGGAAGCCTCGCCACTTTCCTCCACGCACGCGGGCCGGAAACTCCGATCGACTGGCCGACGAGGATGAACATAGCGAAAGGGGCGGCGCGTGGGCTCCACTACCTCCACACCAGCGCCAACCTAACCCACGGAAACCTAACGTCGAGCAACGTCCTCCTCGACGAGCGCGCCGACCCTAAAATAGCCGACTACGGTCTCTCGCGGCTCATGACGGCTCAGGCGAACGCCAACGTGGTAGCCACCGCCGGCGCGCTGGGCTACAGAGCCCCTGAGCTGTCGAAGCTGAAGAAAGCCACCACAAAGACCGACGTGTACAGCCTCGGCGTGGTAATGCTCGAGCTTCTGACGGGGAAGTCGCCCGGCGAGGCTATGAACGGCGGGACCGACCTTCCTCAGTGGGTCGCGTCGGTGGTCAAGGAGGAGTGGACCAACGAGGTGTTTGACTTGGAGCTAATGAGGGACGCCCCGGTAATAGGCGACGAATTGTTGAATACTTTGAAGCTTGCTTTGCACTGCGTGGACCCCACGCCGTCGGCTCGGCCGGAGGCTATTCAGGTGCTGATGCAGTTGGAGGAGATTAGGCCGGAGAATGCGGTGGCCGGCGGTGGTGCGACGACTAGTTCGGGGGATGACGGCGGGGATGGGATGGGGGGGCCTACCTTAGTTTGAGTGAGTTGATGTAACTTTTTTGCTTTCTCTCACCATTTTTTCATTCTTGGAATTTCTTCGATTTGTGCTTAGTTGGTGTGTAATTCAAGTGGTAATTGGTATGGTTGGCTCGTTTTCTTAATACTTATTTAATTATAATTGTCATATCTTTTTAAACAAAGAACAATAGCTTGTAATTCTATTTATTTTACATGTTCAAGAGGAAAGATTGCTTGGAAAAAATACCTTCGCAAAGTGCGCTTCGGCGAGGGAGGAGTTGAGATCTTCCCGGGATTGCGATCGCCTGCTCTGAAGGCGCATCTGACCCCTGTGTGGGCCCCAGTAAGAACCGAGGGCATTGCTGTCTTCTAACTGCATCTGCCCTAAGCTGCCCGAGGAATAACTGTGCGAAACGCCGCTCGACGACGAAGACGAATATAGAGACGACTCTGCTAATTGCACGTTGTCGAATAATCTTTGCTGCGTATTCGCAACTGTTGGGCTCAGAGGCATCTTCGATCCATCCCCTGGAACAAGAAAAATGTTTTAGACGTCGAATCTTTACGGAAAAAAGAAACATGATAATCAAAAATCAGAAAAATTAACGAGTGGAATTTATCCGCTACTTGCAATACTCTATGGTTTCTTTCGCCATTTGGATACTCCGATGGTCTATTCAGCAACCCAACTCTGTTGGATTTTCGATGAATGTGCCGAAAATCTAACGAGTTTTGGATTGGTGTACCAACATGGGTTGGGTAGTAGTGATCGGTTATGATACTCGCAGATAAAAAAAAAAAAAGTCGCAAAAAAATCGAAAGCATGTAATGTAATAGGAGAAACGAAAGGTCACCTGTACTGAGAGGGCTCCAGCGCCTAAACCGAAAAGGCGCGGGAGTATTGAGCCCCGACGCCGACGACCCGCCGCCGCCGCCGCCGCCGCGCCTAAAGAGCGGGAGATAAGACCTCCTCCAAAAAAACTTCGGCGGGACCCACCAATTCCCGATGCAAAACGAAGCACAAAAAACCACCACGAACAGCAAAGAGAAAACGAGCGTCAACACAGCAAAAGGGCTCAGCTTCCTTCCCATCACTTCGTAGCCGTAAAATCTCCCCCGACGAGGAAAATCCTTCCCCGCTTCATAAAGAGCCACGCCGAGCGTCCAAGTGATGCTACCCGACCCAATTATTACGTTCTTATCCGAAATATGAAGCCCTTCCCTCAAAAGAAGGGCGACGTAAGGAGCCCTAAAGCAGTACTGTTCAATGAAGGGCTGAGGAGCCACGCTCTCCCTCGCATCATTCCATGGTTTTGCGCAAAACTCACGGCCCTTTTGTAACAAGTCGTCTAAGGTAGCATCGGGGGAAACGTTGAAAAACCTATACACCACGAAGAAGCCCGACATGGCGTAGAACTGCCCGACGGGTCTGGGCAGGTTAGGCGTAAGGGCGCACGGTTGCACTTCGCAGTCCATTGAAGGGATGTCGTTAATGTTATTAGACCACTCGGAGAAATTCACGGCGACTCTTGCGAGTTTACTACACTCGTCCCATTTCGGCGCTCCTATGAGTTGGACTTTGACGCCGTCTTTAGCTCCTTTTTTGGCTGATTTCTTACCTTCGATCGGAGCGTTCCCATCGCTTGTGAAGGCTGAGACGCAGTTAGAACAAATGTACTGCTCTTTGTAGCCAGAATTCAGACAAGGGTGGTCGATCTCAACCTTCCCTCTAACAAGTTCTGAGTAGCTGACTTTAGGAAACCTACTCTTGACGAGGTAAGCCACCGACTTGTCAAAGGCATCGTTCAGACCATAGCCAGCTAAGGAATAAGCGCTCAGGCGATGATTGACGCTTCCTATGCTCAGCTCCAAGTTCGTATCATCGCTACCGCTCGGTTGCTGGCCTTCGAAGGTGACCTGTAAGGACGACCCGCCTAAGTCAAGGGCACCGTAGGTTTCTTTCTTGGGCAATGAACCTAAGATTCGAGTGTGATAATTCAACGCTATCCACCCGAAATAAGCTTCTTCTGTTCCCGAGATTATCTTCACCCACTCCTTCTTGCAAGTAAAAGGGGAGGAGCTCTTTAGAATCGACCAAATGTTGTCGAGGATCCACTTTGAGTCTGAGCTGGGCAGCCTTCGAACGCCCGCCGTGGCGTATAGAAAGAGAGAAGCTGTCTTATGGGACGCCTTGGGAATTTGCTTCTCGGCCCATTCGATGAGAGGCTCCATGGCTAACCTCAGCCCTGATGCATTGCCGACCAGCTTGTCCAGTCCGGGCTCTGTCTCCATCCTACTGTAGGCCCGACCGCTTTGAGAGGCGGGCTTCGGGCTGAACTCTTCGGGCAACGATTTCAGTGAGATTGGGAGAGAATCGTCTTTTCGGCGATTGCTTGACGCCTCGTATACATAAACCCTAGTCCCGGTGCTGCCACAATCGAGCACGATGTAATAGTTCGACGGCCCTTTAACCCAATTCGAATAAAGGTAGTGCACTGAGAAACCGAGGCAAGCGACAATCAGTAAACAGAGGAGAACGCAAAGAACTCGAAGCCATTTTCTACGTGAGGGTATTACAGTAGTTATCTTCTCCTTGGAGAAACTTGACGGGCCATTTTCCTTTGTTAATATGCGTTGCAGCGATGGATCTACGGCAGGGAAAAGATTAGATTCTTGATCGAGTTGGCGGTATATAGACAGATCTTGAAGGGAAGTGGAAAGTCTCATGTGGTTCTTCTTTTCTGGGATCGAATACTGATAGCCATAGTGAGTTCCTCCAGGCAAAGGAGGCAGCCGAGATGTTTTATGTGAGTTCGAAGAAGCATTTTTGGGAACTGATGCACTATTCGTCTTCGAAGGAAAAAGGTCCCTGAATCTACTAAGACCATTTCTAAGGAAACAACTTTTTCAACAGTTTTCGTCGAGATGCGATAAAACTCATCAACCCATCATAGCTTTCCATGTTTTAATGGAGTCCTATGAATCCCATGTTAGAAATAAGAACACGCAAGGATCAAATTAATACCGAAAAATGAAAAAGAAACGGGAATCTAATACAGTCGACATACATCAAGGAATAGTTATTAACCAAGGAAATTCGCCATCAGCTACTGATCAATAGAGAGTTAATGTAACATACCGTAAGCTTAAGATCACATAAACCCCAGTGAATGCAGACATGGCGAACATTAATCCCAGGATCATAAGAACACCCGAATCCATAAACTCAGGAAAACACAGATTCATCGGAACCCACTCAAAAGAAAAGAAAGAACACCACAGCTAATCACACATATATAACAGAACGTAATTCAATCACACAGTGTAGGTCAGATATTTCCCAACATACCATCAGATCACGAAGAGGGAAGGTAGAAACAGACACGAACACCACAAAGGCTGTCTTCTCAAGTCGTTTACAGCAGATTTGAATTGCAGATCGAAACTGTAGAGAAAAAAAATTGAATCTTCCGCTCTTCGACCGCTTGAATATCAAAACCCAGCTGAATCTGCAGCTTGTACTACACCGCCATTTCTCAAGGTTATTTCGTGGGTAGATAAATTAAGTGGTTAACTGAACTGGGTCTCAGATGTTTTACCACACCAAATGTGCAAAGTTTAAACCTTTTCAATTTTCTTTTCCCTTTTCTTGGGGTCTTCGTATGTTACCGTGCGGCTTATACTGTCGTTCTTGTTTGTATCTATTAAAATATACGAGATAATGTTCTCTTCTTACAATGTATAATTTGGATTTATTCTTTGACATTCCCATCAAAGACCTTTCCGTTGCCCACAGGCATAGGCCCATCACGTCTTGAATTCGTTGTTCACTATTTACTACTCCAATCATGAATCAACAAGAACGAACTTTTTCAAATCTGCAGGTTAGATGGGAATGAGAACGATAGCTCAATCAAGATTCAAGATCCGAACCAAAAGATGAATCTACTCTGAATCCTTAAATCCACACTCCAGTAGTATATATACATACATCTCCGAGCTGAGGAAAGATGTCCATAGCAATTGCAGGCATCCTCAAAGATAGAAAATATCCGTTCGTTTTCATCTTCTTCCTCTCACTCGTGTTCGTCACCTTAATCCTCATCTCCAACTCACAAAGCCCTCTGATCCCAATCCAATCCGATGCATTGTCGCGAAAAGAAGATCCGGCGAGTAGCACGGATACTTCACCGTCGACGAATCCCGTTTCTACAAACACTTCTTCGAAGGCCACCGACGCTGGTAACAGTAAGCTCGATGAAAATGGAGAAAGCCCTTCTGCTAATACCACCGTTTTCAATGATGGGGACGTTGTCTTGAGCAATGATGATGATCAGATTCTGGTGGGGTTTGAGTGGGATTTCTGTAAAGGGTCAGCTGCCGTTGATTACATTCCGTGTCTGGATAATTGGGAAGCGATAAAGGCGTTGAAACCGAGGAGGCATATGGAGCATAGAGAGAGGCACTGTCCTGACCCAAGTCCGAGATGTCTGGTGCCTTTGCCCAACGATTATAGAGTGCCAGTACCGTGGCCTAAGAGTAGGGATACGGTGAGGTTCATTGAATTTTTTTCTCTTTTTCTTTGGTAAGGAATTGTCTTTTTTCTTCCTTTAGGTTAGGCATTGTGTTGCAAGTGGTTCTTGGGTTGAGTTCTTGCAGAGATGAAAACATACCCTTGTTTCAAGCTAGTCTGGAATGTGATTAAGCTTGGGAAGTGGTGTCTCGATATGTTTATTTGGTGTTGTGTGGAAGGATTACTGAAGTTGGGTTTCTTTCCATTCCCTTGAATTCATGCTAGATCTTGTTAACAATCTTTTGCTCTACTTAACAGATATGGTACAACAATGTTCCTCACCCTAAGCTCGTTGAGTATAAGAAGGACCAGCGTTGGGTAGTAAAATCAGGCGAGTATTTTATATTCCCAGGTGGTGGAACACAGTTCAAGGAAGGGGTTGATCGCTATATCGAATCTATTGAAAAGGTAATTGCTCTCTCTTTGTCTCTCATGCACCTAAAAATATGTTTCAGGAATTCCTATCCTTGGTGGTTCTCTCTCACAAATGATCTAATAAGTCCATGTTGCTATTTTTTGCTTTCATCCCAGACTTTACCAGCTATTCAATGGGGTAAGAAAACAAGGGTAATCTTAGACGTTGGCTGTGGAGTAGCTAGCTTTGGTGGTTCATTGCTCGACAGAGATGTGCTTACAATGTCATTCGCACCAAAAGATGAACACGAGGCTCAAATACAGTTTGCTCTGGAGAGAGGAATTCCTGCTACTTTATCAGTTATCGGGACGCAGAAACTCACATTTCCTGCCAATTCTTTCGATCTTATCCACTGTGCGAGGTGTCGTGTTCATTGGGACGCCGATGGTATTAGAATCAAAACCGTTGTAGAATCTCTCTTGTTTTTCCTTTCTTAGATATATATCTGATTTTACTGTTATACTGAGGATAGTCATGAATGATGAATTGAAGGTGGAAAACCATTGATGGAGCTGAACAGAGTTTTGAGGCCTGGAGGATATTTCATATGGTCAGCAACGCCAGTTTACCGTAACGACGAGCGAGATCAAGCTGTGTGGAAATGTTAGTGATTCACACTTGTCTTTCCTCTCTTGATATGAAACTAGTTTCTCAAAATAGTTTACTTCACATTATTAAAAAATTACGAATTTTCTTCACTGTTTGGTTTTACAGCCATGGTAGCTCTCACAGAGTCGATTTGCTGGAGCGTAGCGGCCAAGACCTACTCCAACTCTTCCCAAATAGGGTTCATCATTTACCAAAAGCCTACATCGGCATCTTGTTATCAAAGTAGGAAACAAAGCAATCCACCCCTTTGTGATCGAACTACTCAGCCCAACATCTCATGGTATGTTACCATAATCCCAAGCATATAAACAAAGCCAATCTATTTGAACATATCTTAATAAAGATAAACGATTGCAATAATAGGTACTCGCCTTTAGATAGCTGTCTAGTGCCACTAGAAGAGAATCCACCACAGTGGCCTTCGCTTTGGCCCGAGAGGCTCGGAGATAAACCCCCGAGACTTTCTAATGAAGCAGATGCAGAGAACTTCAAAGAAGATACCCAACATTGGTCTGCACTTGTTTCAGAAGTTTACATAGGAGCCCTTGGTCTTAACTGGTCTAGCATAAGAAATATAATGGATATGAATGCTGGCTATGGAGGGTGAGGCTTTGTTTTGCTCTGTTTTCTCTTTTACACTGTTGACTTGGATAATACACAGTAATTTCTTTTTCTTCACGGTTGAAGGTTTGCTGCTGCGCTCATTACACAACCCGTATGGGTGATGAACGTTGTTCCCATCCACGAATCAGATACAGATACTTTACCTGTTATTTACGATAGAGGGCTGATTGGAATATATCACGATTGGTGCGAATCTTTCAATACCTACCCAAGAACGTACGATTTGGTGCAATCTAGCTTCCTCTTGGGAAACTTGACCAAGAGGTATATATCACTTATCTCGTACGCTTCATGAGTTTGAGCTCGATTTCAAATTTTTTTTCTGGGCTGAAGCTATTGATGTAGTAACTGCATTGCGTTCTTTCCTCATGTTTTTCTTTTTTTTTTTCAGATGCGATGTAATAGAAATAGCTGCAGAGATTGATCGTATATTGAGGCCGGGAGGATACTTGGTGGTTCAAGACACCATGGATACGATTGCAAAGCTCAGACCAGTTCTGAAATCTCTGAATTGGTCAATGGCTCTTCATCAAGATCAGTTCCTTGTTGGCAAGAAAGGTTTTTGGAGGCCCAGTACCAAGAGCTGAATATATAAATATGCGGCGATCGTTCGTCTTCGTCCTTCGTTTGTATCAGTTTACGATAAAATTTATGCTCTATTCTTTCTTGCATTTTATAAGAGAAATCTGCAGTAGATTTCATGAGCAACGGTGTGCAATGTAAGAACTGATCTGCAAAACTGTTTCAGTTACAGTACTCAGAACCAGTTTTTGCTATGTAGAAAAATAATCAGAATATAAATAATTTTATAGTAATGTATGTCACGCATGACAGATATACTTGCCACGAACTAAATGCCCAAATGATATAATAGTATATACCGTACTCATATTTAGAGTTTCTAAATATTAGTAAGTTGTATTTTCAATGACCATAAGCTAGTCAAGGTGTGGTCAAAATCTTGCGTTGACTATTTTTTTATTTCATGGGAAGTAACGAATATGTAGACCGGTGAGATGTCACTCACGTGGGCCAAAGGAAATATAGACGAAAAATGCCTTTGTAATAGCAATTATTGAGTTGCCAACCATGCACATACGTTTTATTTTTTTGGATTAGGTTTGCATAATTACTGATTTGGTGACTGAATTATAATGTTTTTGAAAAGAAATATATATATATATATATATATATATCGATTGCACATCACAGGATCTGTTAACTATTTACAACATATTTGGTTTCTCTTTCATTTTTTTTGTTGCGTGCAAAGTATTTCTCCGAAGAAGAGACAACTTCCATGATTCTTGTCCGAATTCTTCATATTCCTAACCCTAAATATACATATATATTTCATATCCCTAATCTAATAACTTAACCAATTATTATTCCATTCTTTTCATAACTTTATAGTCAAACCAACATTAAGGGAACAAGATATATATCTAAAATAAGTCATTGGCGTTTATTCCCTTGACAAAGTTATATAGAATAACTAACACACACACACACATCATCAATATATTGAGTAGATGATATTAGAGAGCCCTTCTGTAAGTTTCTTGATAGTTTGCAAACATCCACAAATTCAGACTACCATGGACAATCCCAGAATCATCCCTAATCATACTCATCTTCACCACTTCAAAGAAGAAAATCAAATCGTGAGACCTAATGAGACAGAAAGCTGCAAGAACGAAAACAGCTCTAGTGATAGCAAAAAGGCCAGCTCATATGGATCGATAAGGCGATATAACAGATCAAAAACTCCAAGGCTAAGGTGGACGCCTGAGCTACACCTTAGCTTTGTTCGTGCTGTTGAGAAACTAGGAGGACAAGAAAGTATGAGCCATGTCATTATTAGATGCTATGATTATACATATGTATATGGTTTTATTGAATCCCTTGATTGAATATTTTTTAGGGGCAACTCCTAAATCGGTGCTTCACATGATGAACGTTAAAGGACTTGAGATTGCTCACGTCAAGAGCCACCTTCAGGTATTAATTATAAGTCTATTAGTCCGTAACACTTCAGATGATTTACTATGCCCCTTTTATGTAGCTATTAAGGGCTGATTAGATACTAATTGGATATGATATCTTGTTTGATATAGATGTACAGAAGCAAGAAAAGTGATGATCCGAGTCAAGGTAACCTCAGTTCCAAGATTTAGGGTTTTCAGATTCTTTAGAAATATATTTATTTTGCAATCAAGTTAAATTTAGCACACTATACTGATTACATTTACGATGATCCCAGATAATCACCATGTCTATAACTTCAAACTACTTCCGATGTTTGGAAGTTACAGTCGAACGATGTCAAGTTCTCACAATATTCAATCCCACCAGCATTCAACGTCCAGCCTAAGGTAATATGTGTGTGATTTTCTTTTTGTAAATAAACCTTGATCCATGTATTGTCTTACTATTTTTGTTGGTGAGAAAACTCCTACAATTTATCATACATTTCCTTGATTTTTTTGTTAGCAGAAATACTATTTCCAGTCTTCATAACAGTTGGACAAAGTCCAACTTAACCAGAAATGGACCCTTTGGCTCCACATTTTCAGAGATCAAAACCTCACCATGGCCCTTAGAAAGATCTCCTAAAGGTCACGACTTTAGGCAATCATCAAGAGTAGAAAGTGACTTGACGAGGAAGATCATATCATCATATGACGAAGTTGATGATATTGATCTCAATCTCTCTCTAAAATCAACTCACGAATCGGAAATTGATAGCATGGTTTTGTTTACATCATCGAAGGAAAGTTTACATGGCGACGAAAGTGCTTTAGATCTGACTTTGTGAATGAGACAAATTGTCTCTGAGTGAGATTTTTTTTTTTTGCCAAAGACAAAGTCACGATCATTACCACATAATATTTTCGATGCCTTGTTTTGCTTGTATGTAAATCGACATCTATGCAGACATCAATTATATAAATATATATATGGGTGCTGAATAGGATACTGTTTGTAAGAATCTTAGCATAGATTGTCGGGTTGGCTTTGCATTTATATAATAGACGGTGCAGATCTCCGTCTCTTTTTCTTTTCTTCAAGGAGATCTTTGTCTTTGCATCGCCACTGCTTTCTGTCCCTTCTTATTTCCTATAAGATTTGCTTACAGTTTGCTTGTCTGAAGGTTCATCAGTTATCTCATGCAGCCGAGAAATTACTAATCAATCGAAAAAGAATCAGACGAGGTTTATCCGAAACAAAACCAGAATAATGAAGAACGAAAGAAAGAAATATCAAAACCAACAGCAGGCGCCTCAGTCTTACAGGATCTTATACTACTACGAACGATAAAAGATGCAAATTAAAAAAATTCAGCTTCCGACCTAAAACTGTAACAAATATACCTCTCTCCTCAGTTACGAATGATTATTACAAAGAAAACATGTAAAATCCCATACACATACATACCGTCAACAGCAGAAAATGAACAAGTTCAGAAAACAAAAACACACAAAAACCGTAGAATTTGAGAAAGTTGTTTTTGCTCTCAATAAGAGCCCATTGGTGGCATGCCAAAGGGTTGCATCGGAGGCATACCCATTCCACCCATGCCCATTGGTGGTGGAGCAAATCCACCGCCCATGCCCGGCGGTGCAGGTAATGCAAGAGGTAGCAACTGAGCATACATATTCTGCACCCAAAATTACTCACACAATTTATTTATTTCACAAAAAAAAAAAAATAGGAAGTTAGAATTCGGTCTCACTAATTTACATTTCTTTGCTGTCTTAGCTTGTATGGCTTTTTATGTGAGTAGAAACTGTCTAAGCAAGAAGAAATAGCAGGTACCTGTTGCATGACAACATCTTTCTCTTCGTTTTCTTTAGCTTTCTCTTCTTTTTGGGCTTCAATCTTGTCCTTTATCAGTTCATCAACTTTTCCCGTGTATTCTCGGATGAACTGCAAGATTGTATGCAAGAAAATATTAAATGGAAAAAGGGTTTGCATTGCTTGTTAACTATATTAGAAAGGAAAATGCAATTACCTGAAGTAGATAGGGGAAGGCAAAGTCAAGCATGTTGTTCATCCACGCAAGTTCTAAAGCAACATCTGCGCGGATCAGGTCGTAACAAACAAATAGGCATGAAGCGAAGCACTCCTTTTTACCCTGTATATATATAACAGTTCAGCAATCATCAACAGTCCACTAGTTCCTCCATAGATATTAGTAGAATAGTATAGCCAACGATTTTCATCGCTTATGAGAGATAAGATAATGGGTCCACGTATCGTTGTTCAAACATGGAAAAATAGATGCATTTCTTGCATCGATCCATCTAAAATGAAAGGATCGAAGCATATGTACACTTATCAATTTTGACCAAAAAGCCATCGCTCTTCGTAATGCAATATTACAACTAGGTACACATTAACAAGATATCAACAATAAGGAGTCTCGTGATCACCAACTGTACCTGTTCAATGAAGTACACAAGCAACTCCTCCGCAAGTTCACGATCACCCGATTGTGAAGCAGTTTCCATTGCATCTTTGTAAAGGTTGTCTTTCTTTGACAAGGCAATTGATTGCTTCCATCTTCCAGCCTTCTTGTAGATGTAGGCTGCAACACGCCTCATCTCAAGAAGCTCGTGTTTCTCAATCTGCACAGGGGAAATGAAAAAAGTTAATTAAAGTGGCCCCGGCATGCACAAGCTAATCCATCTGTATACTGCTATAATTTAAATCTCACCTTTTGAGCAAGACCAATCTGATCAAAGCTGTCATATAAATCAGTAGATTCGCGTAATCTGTCATAATCTTCCTCTTCCACATAGATCTCATTTAGAGCTTCATTAACTGCAGATACGTTGTTGCTTTGAACTGCTACCATGTAGGGTTTAACAAGACGTAAGTGGCCCGCCTGAATCAAAACTTGAATTGTCAGACGAATACGAAACATTGAGGCGACAATGTGAAATGATGATCAAATTAAGACAAGTGCGAACCTTTCTCATTATGTCAACAACACGAGTGTGATCAACACGGAGAGCAAGTACGTTCAAGACATCGTTTATAAGATCAGGATGCTCTTGTAAATAGAAGTGTACAGCCTTGTAGTAAAGCTCTACATTAGCAACTTTGACAATAATATCTTTGAATTGCATATGTTCCCATGCTTCAGGTGAATGATTCATGACTGTTGTAGCAGCATTGTCAAACTCATCGTATTGAATGTACAAGTACGTTAGTTCTTGCCAATGCTGCTGTTCATCACAAGCTCGGATAAGCTTGGGAATATTGAGACGGGTCGAAAACAATTTTATGTGTTCCATGAGCTTTTCATGTCGGTATCTGGCATAAAGAACACCAAGTTCAGTGAAGATGCCCATGTGCGCCCGCTCCAATCCTAATCCACTCTCCATAAGAGAGATGAGTTCATTAAAGCAACCTCTGTTCTGATAGTACTCACTGACCTCTTCCAAATCATCAACCTATATACGCAAATGAAGCAATCAAAAATTAAAGTCAAATATTGGGGATTTTTGAATTGAAAGGAAATTGATCACACTGGATTGGAGCCCACAATTCTATAGGACATTGGACCTACAACTCTACAAGGCAAGTACCTGCACAATAATGTTAAGACCACAAATCTGAGCCAACCGAAATTCCTCTGCATCCACACAGGCAAAGCAGACTTCCTTCCATGTCTTTGCACTATTAGCCTTCCGAGCAGCATCAACAGCACCTTGGAATTGCTTCAACTTAACCAATGTGCTCGCCAACTTGCCCCAGTTAGAAATGAAAGCAAAGATGATTTTTGCAGCCTCATATAAACCTTCCTCGTACAAGCGATCACCAACATTAGGAAGATTGGCAACATTTGGCATGAGAATGAACTCTTCAATTTCACCAAGCCTGTCAATCTTGGCATACGCATATATAAGCTCACTGTCCACTCTGGGCTCTTTTGTCTTCTGTCTAACCATGAGCAGATACTTAACCAGATCATGATAAGCTTCTCCATCCGCTGCAGCTTTAATGACTTCCAGAAATTGGGTTGCATCATCAGCACGAATAAATGATTCAATTGCATCGCTTACAAGTCCTTCCCGTAACTGAGCTTTAGCAACTTGACTCCAAACGGCATCTTCCTCAACGCGGAATGCAAATTCTACAGCACGATTTATATCACGTATATTATCCAACAACACATTAACAGCCTGAACATTCAAATTGAACTTCTTGAAAATAGCATAGGCTTCTTCGTATAATTGAGCTTCCACCGCAACTTCACCAACGGCTGGTCCATCAAAGTTATCTAGTCGATTAACATAATCCATAACCCTCGACGGATCTGCTTTGATCGCAGTTAAGATGAGCAAATTTTGCAGGTTGAAGTTTCCACTGAAAGCAGAGTTTTGAAGCACAATCTTTTCAAGCAACTCAATAAGCTCATGTGGAAGATCGGCTGTCATAAAAGCCTTAACCGCAGCAGAAACCTGCTCAGGGCTTTTGCTCTCCGGAAGAGCAGTAGATACAACTTGATCAATGAGCAACCTCCTGAATTCATTTTCAGGGTCGAGAACCTTGCCCCATAAATCGCCGTCCATCCTCTCAACCACATATCTGAAATGGAAAAAGCATGTCATGAGCTCTTTAAGGCACATAACTGTAACTGGAAACACCAAGCAATGAATAACAAAGTTACAAACCGGGCTTGCAGCTTGAATAATGAATTCTTGTTGGTCACATTGATAAGCTCATCATCACATTGCCCTCTTCGGTATGCAACAACAGCAAGGGTGGGATCACGCTTCTCACAATATTTACCCACAACACGCGAATCATAATATGGATTGGTGGTGAGAAAATGCTCCGGGTTGTTGTTGCTATCTATTATTATTTTACCCAAGGCATTGTGTACATGCACATCTTGGCTTCCTTCACTCACAAGATGCTCCAAGAACTGGGTAAGTAACCGAAGTCGGTTCCTGCATCACATGTCAAACGTGAGAATCTGAAAGCAATACCACCCACCCCAGGCAAGCCATCGGAGAACAGAAAACGCACCTTTTTTCACATTCCTCCACCAGAGGTTCAACTGGAAGGAGCGATCGTACAGAAAGAATTAGTCCCTTGATAAAATCTTCAGGACACTCATCATCTAAAAGCTGTCCAACAACTAACGGAGCGTTTCCAGGATTCACCTGCCCGTAATGAAGAAAACATCTTGAGCAAAATGATATTTGTCATTGGTGAAATAAAATGAGAACAAAATGAACCTTCTGCACGTAGCCTTCAATATAGCGGAGCATGTTGTTGGTGTACAAGTAATGCGTGAGGTCAGGAACAAAACCAAAGCGATCACACACATTAATCAGGGGCCGTGCATCAGGAAGTTTTGCTTCCATCAGGAAGTTCTTGGTCTTCTCAGCATCATAGAAATTCGATTCTCTTGTAACACGCTCAACTTCCTTAATTTGCCCAGTCTTTGCAGCAGCCTCAATGTACTTGAAGTGAATTTCAGGATCCTCGCTGGCAGATGCTAAGTATTAGTAACTTACCAACAAGCTATCATAGTGACCGACCATTCCAAGGCAAGAAATTACAGCTCACACAATAAACTACCTGGAGCTCAAATATGAACCCAAGAAGAAATATAATCCTTCATAAGACTTAAACTGTTCAAAGAGCTTGATGCACGCATCAACGCCCAGCTGTTCACAGTACTCTTTAGCAACCTACATAAATCTTCAGTCAGTACATCACCACCGTTCAGCTTAAAGTAAGCATGACAAACAGGTTCCCGATTCAACCTACCTGGACAATTATCTGAAGATTTCCGCGTAGATTGACTAGTAAAAGATCTTTCATGCACTCAAGAGCCCACTCCTTGGAAAGTGTCCCAAAGAATTCCACTAGAGCCTGAAATCAATTAATCATTAAACATCATATAGCTACTTTGTAAAAAAGGAAAAAAGAAAAAGTAAACACTTCTGGGAGAAAGTAACCTGTGGCTCAATGGCATGAGTGTTCACGATAACACGTTTGATGTCAGGTAGATCAGAGTAATGCTGCAAGCACAAATATTACATATTATGAATGTCAGGTAGATCAGAGTAATGCTGCAAGCACAAATATTACATATTATGAATTATGAGAATATCTATCTATATACAGACACACACGCATGGAAGTGTATATATATATAGCATGAGTATGTAAAATTAACAATAGAAGTACATCGTAAGTAGTTAACCTGCAATGCTCGCACATATAGACCAGCTTTTTCGCAGAGTTGGGCAATCCGAGGCCTATCGTAGTGACTAAACATACCATTTGCCAAAATGGCATCTGCCACATTTGGAAAAGTGACAAGGTTGATCTCCAAGACCTGTAGGATGGAGAAACTTTTTAGTAAACAAAAAAAAAATGACAAGAACATTTATTGGGGAAACAGACAAGAAGAGACTGACCTTAGTTTGAAGGAACGCATGCTCCGGCAAATTTGGTTTCAAAACATCCAACAGAAATGCAGTTGCCTCGCGGATCATGTTCCGCTAGGGGAGAAGAAAATGGAAAGATGAATAAAGGAGCTAAAAAGTGCTAAAGATAAAAAACTTAGAGCATTAATGAAGTGAGGTCCATAAAAATGAGCCCAAACAAAATAAAATACTAGACAGTTTCCTACCTGCAGAAATAGATCTGTGATGGTATTGTAGTCAACAGGACAACCTCCCTCCATTTGAGACATCATGAGAGCAAAATTGACAGCCCCCTGGGTACGAAAAACAAATTCAAAATATCAAATCATCTAACAAAATAAATGCTAGTCTCCAAGCATTCAGTTAACTAATTCACGACAAGTGAAGCATACCTGGGGATCTGATCGTAGAATGGTTTGCAGGAGGAAGAGATAATCAGGAGTGTACCCAACCTGTCTAAAGGTAACAGGAATTTTCAATTCAAATCCATTACATGACAATTAAACACTTAAAAAAATTAAGAAAAGTAATGGCATCTCTTCAAGTTCAAAAACTGCATTGAGTTATATATATAAGAGAGTACTGTCCGAATTATATGAATGACCTGCTTGGAATATATCAAGATCTTGTCGAATTCCCGGCGCTCAGCAAACGCTGCAACAACTTTTGGCGTAGCCCTGGCTTTGATATATATCTTCAGGGCAAGGTCATTATCAACAGTCTACAAAGAGACAAGAAAGCAATTATGTTGGAAGGGTAAAAGGTTGAACGTAAACAAGAACGTCGAGTGTGATATAATAAATATTTGCTGATTCAGGATGGATGCCAAGTCCAACCTTCACAAGGTCTCCAAGTTCCTCACTACATTCTAATTTATCTTCACCTAACCAGTTCTCCAGTAGATTTTTCTTGTTCTGGTTGACAACAAGACGAGATAACTCCAGTGACTCAAATGCATTAAGCTTTCCTTTGGTTAACAGTGTTCCAAAATATTGCAGCAACGGTGGCGTCTGGCCAGCTTGAACAGGAACACTCTGGATAGGGCATGTCAAGTTCGTGATTAATACGAATAGATAATAAATTCAAACAACAGAAAGAATGCCCTTGAATCCTTTTCTCCATTCTCTGACAAGTTTCGCATTCGGAGGATTTAAACGAACCTGAAATTTAGCAACAGTGTCAGGTGTCCGGAGGATGCCTTGTGGAGACTCTGCAGCAAGCTCCGCAGCTTCCTTATACTTGGTCTGCGCAAACAACTCTTGAAAACGCTGGACAACCTACGATGTTTCAAGTCGAAAAAATGCAAAAAATCTGCATAAACCATCCATCTCATAGGTAGCTCAACAAGAAAATTCACTGCTCCTCCATAAAATAAAAAATTACAATAGCTGAAACAACTTAGAAAAGAAGCGTTATTCATTTAAGTGCATCATAACAATTCGTGGAAAACAGTAATGCTTAAAAGCACAGCAGTCACATACCAAATTTTCAGCTCCGGGAAGGTTTCCTCTTTTGGCCAGATTGACAGCAAGCTCCAGATTGTTCAACTGGCAATAACAGAAAGAACAAGCGGTTTAAATGAAAAGTTTATGCATAAATAAATTCATGTGATGATGCAAAAGTTAAAATACCTGCCCACTGACAAATGGCACAATTGTGGCTTCATTAACTGTAGCAAGCAGAACTTGGCCACGCCTGTTAATTGCATAGAAACCTCCAACGGATGAAGCTTCTGATGTCAGAAAAATGGGATCTGGACTAATCCTGTTTCTGTAGACAGCTGTGGCACTTTCCAGGTCGTATACAAAGAGCAGCCCAAGCTTGGTTATAACGTAAATAAGACCATATTTATGAGATATCTGCAGGATCATAAGAAATTAATCAGGAATATAGAATAACGGAACTACATTAAATTATTTTTATGAGGAGAAACTAGGATAAATTCAACTTTTCTTACCTGCATGGCAACAGGAAAATCATCAGCAAAATCAGGAGGGAAGAAAAGATCGGCTTGCTTTTTGGTAAAAGATGGTTTCCCTGGGAAATTTACCAACAGGTAAGACAAGCCAGTAAGAACCAAAGAGGAATGACATCAGGCAACACAAAATTGCAGGATACAATCACAATGTGGCTAATAAACTAAAAGTAACTAAATGAGTCACCTGGCTGTGCACCAAGCTCAATTACATGCAACTTCGATGTTATTTGACCAGCATTAGACGATTTTGTAGCAAAAGATATTAGAATGGAGTCCTTGTCATTGCCAGGAACCTAATTAAAAGTAAAAAAATAAGTCAAATCAGTTCTGCATGCAAAATAGCATGTATGGCATAGAAGTGCTTAAGAACAAAAGCTTACTCTAAGAGTGGCAAATGACGCAGCATGAGCTTCAAGAGCTTGACTGCGTTGTTGGTCCACTGAAAACAGTTGCATATTACCTTTGACCAGTTGGGGCCGCTACAAAAGCAAGAGGGCACAACAAGAGTCAAGGATCACAAAATCGTTGCATGCACTTCGTATATAGGTGATACATAATAGATAATACTTTCTGCTCTACTACCACACTTTGTAGTTCAGTATAATTATGCCTCGTGCAAATAATTTCGTGTAGTGACCAATATCAATAACTTCAGTACAGATAAGATAGTATAATACCTCAGGTGAACCAGGAGCAATTCCAATCAGAACCAACCACTTTTCGGAAGGATCGCATTTATAGTTGATTACTTGGTTGTTGGCCAAGTTGGCAGTTCTATCAAACATCTTTACTGGTTCAGAATCACCTATATGAAAAGGAAAACAAAGCTCAAAGGGAAGAACACGGAAAGAACGAAATAAAAGCCATGAGAATATGGAGCACAACGAGAAACCCCAAACAGTCACTTTACCCTCGATCGACCAATGATACACTGAGGATTGTGTAACTAAACCCAGCATCTTTGGAGTAATCCACTTCCAAAACACCACCTGGCCAAACATAAAATTAAGGTAAGTTCCAATACCATCCTTTCGTAAAAATGTGATATGTATTGCTGGTATTTTAGGCATCCAAGCAACTGGGAGTCATAAGGTCTTGCCTGCTCAGGCATCTGATGGGACTTAATCTTTGCTTTTGCCTCAATATTAAATATCTGCAAGTGATCTTGTGTGGTCCCAGGAAGTTGAGCTACAAAGAAAGTAAACCTTTTGGTACTTAAATTTGGACAAGACAAATGATCCATATAGTGTCACATTAACTTGACCAACTCATACTCATTAACTTTACAAATTCAACAGGAGTTAAATGTAAGCTTGGAAAGACACTTCTATATGATGGAAACAATACCTTTTCAATCAGCTACAAAACAAATCTTAATATCTTAACAATAAGAAAACGGTTCCAAAGAAACAATTTGTTAAGAGTTGGAAATGGACATGTTAATCATTCTATGGGGAGATTTATTTTTCATCCGGACATAGCAACATTTACAGATGGTGGATGGCGACATTCCACGGATGGTCTGCTCTTCGTTCCCTAGATTTTTTTCAAAACTTCCCCATTTTATGTGAATATCTTCAAATACAAATTACTGGGATATTCAGTAGTATCTCTTATTAGATCCTTAAGGGTTTGGTTTTGTTTGCATGTAACGAGGTGCAGGCCTAATCATCTCACACTAAGATATCAACTAAAATACTTAATAAAATTTCGTCATTCACCTTTCAGTGCCAAAATTCTTGTATTTGGATTCATAAGGGCTGAATCTGCAGTGATAGGCCGTCTCAGTGGCTGCATTGGCATGTTCATATCAACTATCACCACACTATTCTGCGGTGCAGTCTCACGAACGCATATATACTTATCAGATTCCATTGTCACGTTCGTAAAAGTGATGAACTGCGGATTGATCCCTAAACTAGTCAACTGCAATCAGAACGTAAAAAGTCAAAACATCATCTACGGCAACAGAAAACTCAAATAAAAGAAACTAAAATAAAATCAATAGATCTGAATCAAACCACACAAATAGCCTAAAATATCAGCCCAATTAAGCAAAACAAAGTTAGCCAAATACGATCAACCAGTGTGATTCATCAAAATCAACTGTCACTAGCAAAACACGATCCCATGCTCCACGGTTTTCATCTCCAAACAACAAGTTCATTTAAAAGTAAATAAATAAATAACAAAACATAGACGCGAGATCTAAACCTAAACTCCTCAATATATTAAAACTAGAACTACAACAATATTAAATCAATAATGAAATGAGAATTCGGTGAATTAGTTACGCTCTCCTAAACCCCCATATCAACAACAGAATCGCGCGAGTGAGATAACTTAAGGTTACCGTTAGGGCTTCTTTCATAGTGATCGGAGCGTTCGCGGCCGCCATGACTGGTCGCGACGAATCTACGATTCGGATCTAAATATCGAAGAACAAAATTGACGCCGTATCAGATGGTACTTTACGAATCAGAGAACCTCAATCCCCCTAAAAATTAAACGAAGGTGAGCTGATGAAGATTGAGATCTAGAGAGATAGATGGAGGAGTAGGGTGGAAGTGGTGTTCTAGAGAGAGAAACCGATAGATCAAGAATCAGTGCTACGGCGAAAATGGGAAATTTCGCTTCGACGGAGAGATCTTAAAAATGAAAAGCGTAGTGTGCTCATAAGTTGGGGAGTGATTGGATGCTATTGCCACTTGCCAGTAAATAAAACTTCCAAGTAAATACCCATAATGCCCTTGAGATCTCAAATTATCTCTTTCGTTACACATTAAAGTTCCGTAGAATTTTAGGTTAGACTCGTCATTAAACAAAGCATCTCTCCTGGCGTCATGCCAATTGTTCTGGACTTCATCAGAAGAATAATTGTTCGTTAAATTCCACATAGGATGCGTTTAACCAGGATATTACAACGTTGTTGAATTGAAGCATTCAATTTCCTCATGTTGTTCATTTTATCAATATCCATGTAGCAAACAACACCACCAACAAATATATATATATATATATATAATATTTCATATCAAACTTTTATTAATCACACAAACTGAAACTTCATGAGAAGCCTAACAGATTTGTACTTAAAACCCTTCTCATCGTACAATGGGACAGACCTAATCCCAGGCTTCAAATCAGAGACAAGCAAGCAAGTGTGGCCAGCAAAGACATCCTTTTCGGACACATTGTATTCCCTTACTTCGATCCTCAACAAGGCGAGCTCGGGAACTGTTAGGGGGAAGACGAACTCTTCGTCCCAATGTGGGGTCCACTCGTCTTCGATCACCCTCGTTTTCTTCTTCGCCCAATCAGTTGGCACGCCCACTACGTATATCTGCATGCAAAACCCTCACTTTTTCAAGAATTCGATTATTGGGCTTACAATACCTTAGGTTTACTTTCTTTTTTTCTAGCGAACCTTTGTGTAAAAATCGGGAGGAGAATAAGCGTCGAAATGCGTGTGTTTGAAGTCGAGGCGCCATCCATTGCCTGCGTATACGTTTATCTGTTCGAAAAAGGATTGTGAAACCTTACGAAATTAAATCGCCAATCTCATAAAAAAACCCTCGAAAAAAAAAGGTGTGAAGTAGTCGCTCGCCTTCAATGTTTTGGAGACCTGCAATGGCTTTCTGGGATCGAAGATTTCGCTGTTTGGGCCCTTCTTCATGAGGATGTCGGGCTTCTTCACGTATCCACAACCTCCATTGGATCGAAATATCCCATGCATCATCCTAAGGCTCTTTCCATGTCCCTATTAATAATCAGACCAAACATCAAAGAAAAGTGTACTTCGATTTATTACCGCGTACGTATACGAATAATAAACTAACCTGCATGTTGAAGGCCACCATCTGAGTCCCGTGGATCCATGCTTGAATCATCTCAAAGTTCGACGAGGTTACTCGCGTTATCTTAGGGTAAACCCTCAATAGATTCTTCTGAGTAAACCTTATAACAAAAAAATCTTACATCTTAGGTATCTGTAAGAAGTAACCAACATTATATCGTAATGCAGCAGTACTAAATTAAATAGTAGGTATATTAACCTTATAACATCTTGCGAGTACAAAGCCACTGCCTTTTCGAACCTCTGCTCATTCAAGCTAAGTCGAATCAACATACCATTCGTGTCGGCCCTCAAAGCGTTCTTCAAGCCGTTCTTCCCACTCCCCGACTGTATACCTATGAGACGCTTGTACTCGGGCGGGCCCACGTTCAGCGATAGCCTCTGAGTCACGTCGTCGCCGCCCTCCTCCCCTTCGTCCTGATCGCTGTTTTCGCTGGTCTGCTTTATTCACACACATTTATCTTAAGAAAGGATTAAATTCTCTTCTCTTCGAAGATGGCTTACTTTATCTATAATTCTACAATGTATACATAGTGACCAAACCTTGTCGTAGTTATCGGGCTCGGCTTTAGACGATGTCTCCCCCGCCGACATTGCTTCGATTTCGGAGGAAGTGACTTTGCTGTTGCTTTTCGATCCAACGGTCAGCTCTTTGGGCGGCTTTGTGGAGAGTATGATTCTGTGCTTGAGGTCTTCGGGTGACGGGAATTCGTCGAGTTCTGATTCGGGGTAGTAAAGCATTTCTCCGAACACTTGGGTGACCATCTATAATGAACAAGAATCAAGAAAAGGAAAAAAAAAAAAAAAAAAACAAGCCTTTTTCTTTATATCAAACCCTAACTTATATATGTATAATTATTGCATATATTACAAGTGTTGTTGACTATTACCTCGGCTACTTTGGCCTGAAGATCTGGGGTAAGATGATCTTCCAAGGTGATTATGACGGGGTAAGGAGACTTGACGAAAGCATGGTCTCTAATTGACTTCAGGCACTTGATGAGTGTTACAGGAGTTGTTAGAGTCCTGCATAAATAAAATATTTATTGTTTCTATAAATTGTATAAAGATTTATTTTATTTACCTTCCATGAAGAACATGGATGTCGTTTTTAGAAGAGTTGGGCCAGAGGTCAAGCTCTATCCCTCTGACGCCATTCTCAAGAGCTTCGACGATCGGCGTTTCGCTGCAGACGCTGTTGAGTTGGTTACCAGTTAAGTAGGAATTGTGCCCCGTGTATATGTAGTAATGCTGCAATGGAGACTTCATGTCATGGTGCACCTATATAATGATGATCATAATCATCGAATTTTTAATTTGATGATTATAAAGCATTGCGTACAAGGAAAAATAAATATGGTCATTTCGATTTAGTATATGAAAATTGATGCGGAAAGGGGATTCTATTTGCTTTGGTAAGATCTATATCGCGTCGTTTCAGTTCAAAATATGCTTTTAGGTACAATAAGTTCCTTGCAAACTATAAATTATTTGTCCTCCACTACTTTAACATACCAGAAAATGCCCGCTTTACTTTAATGACGACGTCAATTTATACTCTAGGTAATAATTTCATTAAAGCCTTATGGGATGTGTGGTCCACCAAAGTCCAATAATGATATTCTTAGGTAATAATATCCACTATTTCACTTGTGATAGTTCTAGTTAGTAGATGAAAGCTTTCATGTGTGAATTGCTACGCATCTTTCTTTTATCATTGTCTATTTAATTCAATAATTTATTAACAAAAACAAAACAGGTCTAAATTCGCTGTTGCATCATCGAAGTTCGCCCAAAAAAATTATTAATATAATTAATTGCAAATGGTACCTCGGGGTTGATGGGCCCATTGAGATCATCTTGAAACAAGAAGTAAAAGAAGTCTTCTAAAGTCAACCCCGCCGCCGCCTGCCTCCGACGAGTACGGTGGCGCCGGCGAAGCACCTCCTGGATCGTACCTTCCGCATCGGAGGTTGTACACTCTCGATCTCCCTGATACTCCGACATAAATCTCTGCAGCTGATCGGCGCCCATGGTGGGGGTCCAAGCTCCTCCGCCGCTGTTCTCGTACTGTTCGGTGTACCGGCGAAACGCCTCCTTCACATCCGCCGGCGGCTCGGCCTCGGTTACCTTGAACTTGCGAGTGAAGCATCCTAAGACCTTGTAATAATTGTAGCTTCCCATGCTATGATAATCGATTGATTTGGTTAGTAATAAAGTTTATCTTTTTTATTTGCTGGGTCGTGTGAGAAGATGAATGTGGATTTGTGCATGCTTATATCTCTCGCTGTATATATATATATATATATATATATATATATATCCGTGTGTATGTGTATGGTTGGATATATAATTTGTAACGCGTTGAGTTGTTTATGTGTAAATTAACCACGGTGGTTTGTTTATTGGAAGTGATGTTGTGTATGTCTTACGTAATTGGAGTATTGGTAATTAAGTATAAACTTTGGGTGATAAAGGGGAGGTTCTCACGAATATTAGGTTTAATTGACACGTTCAAATCATTTTGTAATGAATTTATTTATAGAGCACAAAGTAGCTTTTTTGGGGGGTGGAAGAGTCAGGAAGCTCATTATATTCTCGCCATGGAGCGTTTGAGATTGTTTTAGATATGATTACAAAAACATTACTCTTCATGGTGAAAAACATTAGTTTTATCACTAATCAAAATTAAAACTTTATGTATTGGCTATTTATTTATTATGTTCCAGTGCATGTAGGGACTTAAGGACGGTGACATTATGGGAAGGTAATGGCATCTGCAGAAGAAAAAATGACCCAAGTCGTTGCAGATCCAAAAAATATAAATAAATAATGTACGACACAGATTAAATTAAACCAAGCAAGAATAACTTCCATGTGAAGCCATATAAATGTAATCTTCTAACAAACGCGTAAAACTGGAGATGGTTTTGACCTTTATGATATTTTTGTCAGAGTTCAATTAAATGTTGGCAAAATTATAAAAATGCCACCGTATATCAGTTTTTGATTTTGGAGTCGCTATCTTTGTTTGTCACTAATTATGTATATAGTAACAAAATTGAGTCACTCAAAACTAGATCACTAAGCATGTATACAGTAACAAAATTAGGTCACTAAATATGTATATAATAAGAAAAAAGAGGTCAGTGATCCAATTTTGTTACTATATACATACTTAGTGACCTAGTTTTGTAACTCGCAAACATAATAACACAAAAATAAAAAAATTGGCATACTTAGTGACCCATTTTTATAATTTTCCCTTAAATGCTTTTAGTAACCTATTTTATAACATCCAGTATATTGTAGGGAGTTACTATTCACCGCCCCCTTTTTCCTAGTCACCGCCCCCTAAAGGGCTATAAAAAGACGTTTTTGCCCTTATGATATTTAAATTAATTTAAAAAGAAAAAACTAACTAAATATATAATTTCGGTACGAAATACTAAAACCTACGTATACAAATAAATTCGAACGATCATCGATATTTTAGGACCGATCGGTCGATATTTTTGGACCGATCGATCGATTTTAGGACCGATCGATCAATATTGTCGTAAAAATCATTCGTACGTAGATGAATTAGCGAACACGGATCGAAATAGTTTGAAAAAAGTTCCGACCGAACAAAAATTTCGGCCGGCACTTGGTACGACCGATCGGCCGTCACAAGGCACGGCCGAAACACAATTTCGGCTGTCACATGTGGTGGCCGAAATTCTTGTTCGGCCGTGCCAAGCGCCGACCGAAATTTCGGTTCGGCCGGTGCTGCGCCGGCCGGCACCCGGATCGGCCGGTGCAGCGCCGGCCGACACCCGCGATCGGCCGGCGCAGCACCGGCCGAACCGAAATTTCGGTCGGCGCTTGGCACGGCCGAACAAGAATTTCGGCCACCACATGTGACAGCCGAAATTGTGTTTCGGCCCGTGCCTTGTGGCGGCCGAAATTACTGTTCGGCGGTACCAAGCGCCGAAATTTTTGTTCGGTCGGGAATTTTTTCAAACTATTTCGATCCGTGTTCGCTAATTCATCTACGTACGAATGATTTTTACGACAATATCGATCGATCGGTCCTAAAATCGATCGATCGGTCCTAAAATGTTAAATCAAAATTTTTTTTTTCGTATCGATCGATCGTTCGAATTTATTTGTGTATGTAGTTTTCAATATTTCGTACCGAAATTATATATTTAGTTAGTTTTTTCTTTTTAAATTAATTTAAATATCATAAGGGCAAAAACGTCTTTTTACAGTCCTTTAGGGGGCGGTGACTAGAAAAAAGGGGCGGTGAATAGCAATCGCGTATATTGCATATATATCTCATAATCGGCATCGTATGCTCTCTCGCTTTTATGATATGGATATAATAATAAAGTTAATATGGAGGTTGCTTTTGAATTATTTAAATTAAACCATACCCCTGACGTTGATTGAATTCCCATGAAGAAATCTACATAATAAATGCCGATCTTTTTAATATTATTTTAAAGCATATTTTTACTGAAAAAAATTCATGACCTATGCATTTGAGCAAGCAATTAATGAAATGCGAACGGTTGTTATAATTTCGCACTGTTTTCTTTCACTAATTATACATAAAATACCATTGATAAATTACAGCCTGGAAGAAGAAGAAGAAGAATGCTTATTACTAGTTGCTTTACTGCTGCTCTCATCAGTTCTCTTCTCCTCCTCTTCCTTCACCGGCTGTTCAAATATCAACTTCAACAAAGTGATTAAATTTTAGGAGAAGAGTTAAAGACCATTTCTTGACCCTTACCGTGGTTTGACGACGATCAACATCCAACTTCTTCGCCTTCTCAGGAGAGTACAAATCTCCCTGACCTAATAAGCCATCTTCAGAATTCTTCCCATCGTCGTTTCCATACACCTCACTCGGCGGCCGCGGCGGCGGACTTTTAGTTTTCCGATCATCCATTGTCTGAATGCCTCTCTTCGCTTACTTCGTTGCTATTTAAAAGCTCGACAGTTAAACACAGCGCATCAGTTTGCTTGTCTGTCTAGTTAGTTCTAGGCGGACACGTGTCTTCATTTGAGGAAGTGTGTAAGCTCGATATGGGCTATTGATGGGCCTAAAACTGAAATGCTAATGGGCCTTTTCCTAAGACTCGAGCCCAATAATCTTACGAGACCCAATGAATGACATCATCGCCCCATCCATCACTACATTATCAATAAAAAAGAAGAGTTCAATGAACTGTTGAGTGATGAGATCAAGTACAGGCGTGGATGTCTATGGTGTGTACACGTAGCCATGGAGATGATGTGCTGCATTTTAGATTATTTTCTATTTTGAAAGATAATTTATACATACGTTCATCGAAACCAACCACAGGGGAATATATTTTTATTATTTTTCATATATTCAGTTCTTGCCGTCTATTATTGGGCTTGCCATTATCCGTTTGCGTTACGTCCCATCAATCTTGCTATTTTGGGGAAAAAAATTGGAGAATTAGTCTCGGAACGGATTGCTCGTCGTCTGGGTTCTCTGTGTTTTGGTCGCGCTACCATTTTAATTTTTTTTCTTCCTAATTTAAACGGATTTGAGCTTAGGATAGGATGGGTAGAATTTTCGCCGTGACTCTTGAAGGAAACATCTACAGTTGCAAGCATTGTGCGACTCATCTTGCTGTTACTGAGGACGTCATCTCCAAGGTTTAATTTCATTTTATCTTTTATGTTTTTAATCTATCCGATAGATTTAAGCTTCTTTTTCGATCAGCATTCTTACGTCTAAGACAATTAGCTGATTCCTTTGCTATCTTGCCGTTGTTTTCATGAATGTGAGATTGTGAGTTTTTTATAGTGTTGGCGCTGAAACTTAGTTATATCCTAGCGTGGGAAATCCTATCAGATCTTATTGTGCTTATTAGCTGACATGATCGTTTCTGTGTGTTAAAAATGGGATCTTGTCTGTAGAAAAGAACATTGCAGCTGGGACTCGTCTTTGAAGTTTGAACCCTCTGATTTAACGTCATGTTTATATGTGATTTAGACATGGTTGATGAGATAATGTGGTAATGTTTGGACCGTTTGGCACACAAATCAGACACTATAGAACTAGTGAATCGCTCTGGAGATCGGTTTCTTTAGCTTGTCTACTCTCTTTTAACGAGTAGTGTCTAGGTTTCTTCTTAATATGTTGTCCAAATACTTGCATTGCGTCCAAATTGTTCGTCTTTCTCACAGTTCTTTACTTCAGTCTTTCCAATGCAGACATGGGAAAGCTTACCTCTTCGACAAAGTGTAAGATTTCCTTATTTTTTCAGCTGCCTGTGTATAGTACTTAAACCAATCAAATTTGCACTTCATGAAAAATCCTCTTAGCCGTAAGAGCATCATCGGACGATTGTGTAGGTTGATCTTTTATTTCATATTACAGAGCAAACGTAATGCTCGGTGAGAAAGAAGACAGATTGATGATGAGTGGACTGCACACTGTGGCAGACATCTTCTGCGTTCGATGTGGTTCGTGCGTTGGATGGAAATACGTAAGATTTCATTGCTCGGACACATAGCACATTTTGCTTTCGAATCTTTATCGTGGATTTATGTATGTACAAACAAGCAAGTTCGATATTTTCGCAGGAAATGGCTCACGAAAAGAGTCAGAAGTACAAAGAAGGCAAATCCGTTCTTGAACGGTTTGTGCATTTCCTTATCACTTTCCTACATGCATCCATCCTATCGTAAGATAATTCTTTATATATATATATATATGTGTGTGTGTGTGTGCTTTTGTGAAAAACAGGTTTAAGATTTCAGGCCCTGAGGGAAGAAATTATCGGGTCAATCATGGGATACATGTAGGAGGAAGCGATGCCGATGAGTTTGACCGAACACAGTAAGAATCTATCATTACATCTCCAATCTGTACATTAAAACAAAATCTCATCAAGACATTCTAAGCTTCGTCAATTGATCGATTTAGCATCCATTTCTTATTTAGATCGAATTCGTGTGATAAATAAATTGTTTGTTCTTTATTTGTAATGGAATTAATCTTGTTATCGGAAGTTTAGTCTCTTAAAAGCTGCCGAGATCATGAAATTTTAAGGGAAAAAAAACCCATGGAAATGGTATAGTGAATACCATTATTGTTATTCAATTTATGTTCAAGTCAAGACGATAGCGTGCGCTTAGTTAATGATGGCGAGAAATCATTTTTAAACTCCGTTTTAGGCCTTGAGCCCCACAAAAGTGCATGCTTAGCTTAACTTTTAATTTTTTTAGGACAATTATTTTCGAATATTACACAATGGCCCCACAATTTCACCATCCAATCAAATCTCAGCCACGCTCGCGTCCGCCGCGCCTCGGCGTATCATCAGACTCCTTAACGTAGACATGTCCCCTTGATTTACGACCCTCCTCCGCTGCCTCGAAACGACGTCGTCTCTCCCTTGCGAACACAGCCCAAACTCCTAAGAACAACGCCGCAGCAACAGTAGCCAAAGCCAGGCCGACGCAGACCTGCCTGCTAGACTTGACAAGCCCGGCGCAGTACGACCCACGAACATCGGAAAACGTTCGCTTCACGAACTCACAATCCCCCAAATCGACCAAGAACGACCCCGACTGATACAGACCGTAGCCCACCTTCGCCGCGCCGTTCAGCTGATCGTAGAGGCTAGGATTCAGACGGCCGGCGGTGATACAGATCCCACTCGGCGACGTCTGGCAAACGTAGCTGCCCAAGACTTGGCTCGCATTGCTCAGCTCCACCTCGCCGGGCGAACACTCTCGGTCGGTGAGGTCGTGGTGGAATGGGTTGCACAGGGTTGGGACGAGCGGGCCCGACTGATTGTAATAGAATTGGACGAAGTTGGGCGCGAAGTTGATGTTGGAAATGTTGGTGACGACGGTGTTGATGACGTCGACTAGCTGTGACGCCGCCTCTTTGGTCATGTTGAGTGCGTCTTGGGAAGCGTCGGCGTCCACGCACGGCAGCACGTCGTCGAGGGCGGTGTTGGGCTTAGGGTTTTGAACCCATTGGTCCACGGCGGCGCACGTGTCTGCAGTCACGTCGTGGAGGGTCAAGAAGACGCCGCAGATTACGAACGCCGCCGTTATTACAATCCATCCCGAGATTAACAGCAGGGGGACGATGTGCTTGATGTTGAAGACTGAGTAGCCAAGTCCGAGCAAGATGATGAGGACGATGAAGATTGAGGCTAAGATGAGGCCCCATCTCATCGATTCTGTGAATTTCTTGATCTGCTTTGAGTTTTGTGTGGGTTTTGAGGTGAGTGCGAGGGCTGCAGAGTCTAGCTTGGCTTGGACGCGGTCGACGTCGTTTTGTACCGTTGGAGGGAGAGAAACTTGGCTCAATACGTTGACCTGCTTTGCCGTGGAGAAAGATTCCGACATGTTCTTTAACATGGACGAAGTCGAAACTGCTTGGTTTTCGAGGAGATCCAAGCTCTTTGCTACGCTCGATTGAAGCTTTTCTTGCCCAGTGTACGACATCACGCAACCGATTATTGCGACGGCGCTGAAGAAGATCAGCAAAACGAGGGAGAGCGTGTAGGGAATCTCGAAAGGATTACGGCCATGGTCAGTAGAGAGCTTCTTTCGACGACAGCAACGTGAGTTGAAGAAGATGGTAAGAACCAAGCAAATGCCAAACACTAGAAACCATAGCGCTGCAATAACGAAGAGAAGGGTGCTCGAAGTGTAAGCAACAGAAGCCCAGTAATGGCGGTCGTGGAGGTTCCAACCTCGTGTGTATCTGTTGAAGTGGTTTAAAGGGTCTTTTCTGTATGTTCTCCTCGGAGCTAGAACAAGATCTGGGTTGTCTATCACTTGTTCATCATCATCGCCGCCAGTGAACGATTCTTTGTTGACCAGAGATGTTGAAACTACGGCGGCGGCCATCCCTTTGTTGCTCTTTGGTTTGCTGCAGTAAACCTCAGCGGTCTGAAAATCTTGGGATAGCGACGAACATCTGAAGAAAGCACAAGAAAGAAACAAGATTGTGGTGAATGCTTTATACTGCCTTAGATTCGACATTGTTTGGGTTGCTGCAAATGTACTGTCTTGAAGCCAAACTGTTAAGCTGTGGTGCAATGGAAGAGATATAGTAATGTGATGAACATAAGCAATATCAGTTTTTTTGTGTGGGTAGATACACATAATTGCAGCACAGCGGTAATTACGCGATTTGTGTCCTCCACTTTTTTGACTATTTGATGCAAAGTGCAGCAGCAATATCATGACGATGTTCTGTTTTCTTATTTTTCTCAAATCCGAAAGTCTTCGATTCTTTCGAGATATATAGGTCCACTTCGTTTGGGGGTTTTTTATATTTTGTTCAAGTTTTTGTAAGTTGTAACGATCCATATCTCAATTTCGATAGGGAGTTTGATACATTACACGTAGGCTTTAGCTTATTTTTTTTTTTCCCGGAAACGATTGCTTTAATATCATAAACAAAGGTACAGAGGCTAAATAGCCCAAGAGGTCTCTCCAGTAATATCAATCTGGTAGAGAAACAAGGCTCACACGGAGCAAAAACACCCGAACAAAAAACGAAAAAACCGACAGAAAACAAGATTCACGATCTAGACACGACAACTAAAGAACATATTACAAAAAAGGCTGTTAAGCCTAATCCACAACACTCTTCATTTTGCTCGTGCCCTCGACGACGAATCTTGCCTTCATCGGAAAAGGCTCCACATAGGGAGAAAGATGCTCCAACAAGTGGAGAAAGAGCTCCCGGCTCGGAGGCCGGGAGAAAGAGCTCCCGACCCAAAGGTCGGGAGACTCAAGGTGGGTGACTCAGTCTATTCACTTATAATCTGTACCTTTTTTAATACAAGAAAAACTAAATCACAAACGCAATCTAATCTTTCATCGTCGACGCCCCTAATTACATTTTACGATACCACTTGGGAGCCCGCTAACGTGATGGGGCCATACGGTAATAGCATACTGGTAATAGCTTACCAATATTTTGGACACCAATGTTGCCATTGGATATATAACTCAGAATACTTTTCTTACGAAGAAATAATCATCTTTAAGGAATACGTTATTCAGTAGCCTCAGCTTCGTGATCGTGAGCGCAAGAACAATGAGGGTCGAAGTTTTTTAATATAACTCAGAGCAAGGTCCACAGCTCTGCACAAGTCTTGAGTACCTCAATCAATATTATTCAATGAAACTAAGCAGTCAGTGACAAACATCATCACTAGAAATGTATGTTGCAGAACAAGAATCAACAACTCTGAGCAAACGTGAAGATAATAACCAAGCCAAGCACGAAAGTTATCATCAACCCAGTAAAATTCTCATCAACCTTAATCGTACCTGAGATATCGAAACCCTTATACTTCATCGTCATGTTGGGATACATAATTCCCCAATTCTTCCCAGCCACGCCTCTCAGAGTTGTACCATTTGCACCCATGTTTGTACCGAGGTCGTCATCATCATCAAATAGCTGGTACAAGTATGCCTCTGCCACGCCTTCTCTCCTCAGCGGCGTCCCTTCGCCGGACCTCAGATGCTTCACCAAACCCTTGAGATACATTTCAGCGTATTTCCCATTGTTGTCGTCGTACGGCCACCCAGTTTCTGCCACAACCACCGGGATATTCTCATGGCCTGAAACCGCCATGGCTGCAATAATAGCATCCACCATCATGTCAAACAGATTTCTGTACCTCACCCCCGTCACGACGTCATCCCTGAAATTGAAGGGGCTCTCCTGAAAAAGAGCGTAAACCACTGGAATTTGGGAGTTGATTCTGTAGACGTTGTAAGGGTAGAGATTAATTAGGAAAGAGGAGTTCGTCTCCGACAGAAACTGAAGCAGTGGGCGGAGAACAAGCGTCGCAATTGGCTCCTGAAACTCGGCAGCTGAAGGTGGGAACTGAAGATATAAATGTGCCTAAGAGGGGGTGAATTAGGCTTGTAAAAATTTTATGCTTCTTTTCACAAATGCTAAGTGTGGTGACTTAGGTATGCCTACTGATATTTGTGACGAGTATGCCTGATATATCCTAGTAACGTCGGATGTGCGTCGGGTCTGTCTCACAACGATAAAGAGATAACTGAAAAGTAAATCAGAGACAGGATTTTTATAGAGGTTATATCCCCAACTGGGGTTTACTCCTCTCCTTGGGATTTGCTTCCCAAGAGTTTAACCAATCACTATAATGCAACGTAGCTGGATACAAAACTGATTGGTTAGCCCAATACACAACCGAAACAAGTCGAACACTAGCCACTACCAGGTTACCACACGCCGAGTTTCGTTCCTCGGGATCTCCTTGATCCCGACAGACACAGCTCGCTACCGAAGGGCCCCCGGACTTGTCCTTTCCTTCACGTGTGCGTAAACGTCGACCTTGCCTCCTTGGTATTGCTCACGTCCGAAGACAACACGTCCGAAGACAGAATGTATGGCAGGGGATGATGGAATATCGGATGAATCACTCGTGCAGTGATGGAATCGCAAGTTAAAGCTCAGTGTGGCAGAAAGCTATCGCAAATAGAAGCTCAGGAATCTCTCTGTCTGTTTCTGCTCAAGAATTTCTCGTAGGCTTATAATCACAAATTCTAAGTACCTCGAAATTCTGAAGTGTAGCTCATATATAATCCTTTTTAATCAACACTTCACATGGAAAATTATATCATATAATAATTACCAAATCAAGCATAGTTTCCATGCAATTTTCGAGTCATTCATACCATATAAATCATGCTTTTTAACAAATCATCACAACGGTCATAAGTACATTAAAGCATGATTATTTTCCATATAAGAGCTCATTTAAGCATGAATATATTCCACATAAAGACTCAATTTCGTTCTCATGCATATTTAATCACTTCGCATATATTTACCATATCAGAACTTTCCATAAGTGATTCCCTGCTATCTGTTTCTGGTATAAATCAATCAAGACTAACTTTCCAAACATAGCACATGAGATAGCATCACATAAGCACGTTTTCCATGTACAGCTCATAGTATTAGATCAATATTTTTACTATGTTTAGCATGCAAATCAGATCAGAGCTTTCTTAAATAGATTTATCACATCATGGCTCGACTTTCCTTATATCAGAGATCACACCCGTTATATCACATACCATATAAGAGCAACTTATCCACAAGGTCAATCAAATCAGATCTTTCCAAAAATATAATATCCAATCAGCATAGGGAAAGATATCAATTCAATATTTCACATTTAATTCAGTTAAGGGCATGCAAGGTTCGTACATATGATTTTCGTCCAGGAATAACGGATTTCAAACAGATATATCACTTTCCATATATAAACAGCATATTTACCATATATAGCTCAGTAGGATATCTCATGCATTATTTCCATATATAATACAGAACGATATATCCTATCTCATGGACTGTCTATAACATGCGATCACCTAGTTCCATCAATTCATCACAGAATCACACGTAATTCAAATATTCAACATTTAATCGATTTATAGCTTATAAACAATACATGGACGAATATTACATGAACTTAGACATTTTATTTGTCCCAAATCGAATTGCTTATTTTATAGACCTAATGTCACTACAATTACATCATTCATCCAAACTCTCTAACATGTATGAACCAAATAGGTCAACATTCTCCCCCTTTTTGATGATGACATGTAATTGATGCAGCACGGAAGCAAGTAAGCATATTCGATCACGCAAGTCCTAGCGCGTATGTCTAAGTGTTCCATAATCACAAAGCAGAGCATACGATATTTCCTAATCACATGTGATACCTATTTGCTCCCCCTGCCTATGTGCAGTTATCTCTACGACATGCAAAAATATATCTTATATAGATTTTGCTCCCCCTGTCTAAGTGCAGATATATCATGTGATTTTCAACGTTATATCATGAGTGCAAAACTTTGAGATTTACCCATGAGTGTGCTCCCCCTGCCTAAGTGCGCATCTTCAAGCATGATTCAAGCAATCACATAATCATCGCAGCAGGCACTTAACACTTATCAAGAAATCTCACAAACGTTAATAGGCACAGATAAGTATCAGAGCATCACTGTAACAGAGCATAAGATCATCGCAGTATAAAGGCATCAAAGATATATCCTAAGAGCAGAGCAAAATATCAAGAATCGCGTAAGGGCGTCACAGATATATCAAAAGTGTAGCTATTCCATTCGTGATTGCACATATTCCATATCATTTATGCAGATATTCCATGTAAAGCATTCAAGCATCAGAGCAAACATATTAGTGAAGTTCAGAAATTTTACCAGGCTACATTAGTTTGCTCCCCTATCTAAATGAGGTTATTCCAACTGTCCAGAGCATAAATTCAAAGTTCCACTTATAGCATATATAGATATCATATAGGCAAAAATCAGAATACAATTATGCTCTCCTTGCATATGTGCAGATATTTTCATGCAAATTAAGTCAGCACACATAAGAACTAAGCTATATCATAGGCGCATAAAAAATTTCAAAAATTTCATAGGCGCATACAAGGAATAACGCACACACATCATTACGAATATCTGAGACAGTTCTTAGACCCCCTATGTCCTTAATTACTCAAACTTCTCCCCCTTCAGCATCAAAAAGGGATATACTAAGGCTTTAAGGCAGAAAACTTAGCGCAAAATAACTAAGAAGAATGAGAATGAATGAAGGAATAACTTAACAGAAAACGTTCTCAAGGCTGGAATCACATTAGATCTGGCGGATATAACAGACTTGTTCAGCTCCCTGTGATCTGATCAGAACTCTTAAAGTTGGAGTATAACTTAGATGATTTTCAGGAAGAGAAACTGTGAAGTTCGAATTCTGAGGTAAGGAATGAAGAAGTATCGAGTGATCTAAAAAATGGGCATTACCCAAGAGATATAGTTTTCAAAAAAAATGAGATAGGATAAACTCGGTGTAAATAGAATTAAGAAGATATGGTTTTCAAACCGAATTCTGAATTTTAAAAAGAAAGTGAAAACTGTCAATCAGTGCGCCAGGGATCTCAGAGTGAATGGATGAGATCTCATGAATAAGGAAAAGATTTGATAAGGGTTGAATAAGAAGGATCCAAATTCCTGAAATAACTTAGCGGGTGAAAAGAGATCTACGAATATCTTTCTAAAAATAACTTAATTACATTCCAAGAATAGATCCAGAAAATCCGACATTCCTAAAATAATTTATCGGCTGAAAAAGAATTCTCAAGGTTGGATAATTACGAATTTCTTCATAATATAATCACAACTTAAGATAAGATCTAAAGGATCCGAAATTTATAAAATAACTGCGCGGCTGGAATGATATCTGTATGAATAACTGCTCGGCTCGAATGATATCTCTATGAATTTACTATGAATCTTTTCCTAAAATACTAAAATGGCATTTGTGACTAAAAGAACTATCTTATGCTGGAATTCACTATGAATCTTTTCCTAAAATACTAAAATGGCACTTAATGATAAGGACAATAAGATCCGAAAATAGTCGAGGGCCGAATAGGAATATACTTTGAATAAATGAGTTCCCTCAAATAACTGAACGGCTGGAAAGATATCTACGAGTTCCTTCCTAAAATAACCTGATCACATTAAAAGACAGATCCAGAAGATCGGATATTCCTAAAATAATCTAGCTAGCTGAGGGAATGCCTCGGAATGGAATAACTACGAATTTCTTCCTAATATACGAAGATTACACTTAAGGAAAAAAAATTAAGATCCACGGAAATATGCTAAGGGCTGAATGAATATCTTAAGATAGGATAACTACGAATTTCTACCTAAAATAGAATAATCCTAGAGTAAATGATAGAATTAGGCAGATTTTCTAACCTTATTTAGCTCGAGAATTCCCAATCGATCACGGATGTCGCAGAATCTTGCCTCTATTAAGGGTTTCGTGAAGATATCAACAAGCTGATCATTTGTTCCTACGAATTCCACACTGATATTCCCCTTCTGAACATGGTCTCGTATGAAATGATGTTTAACCTCAATATGCTTAGTACGAGAGTGATGCACGGGATTCTTAGTAATGCTAATGGCGCTAGTGCTATCACACATAATAGGAATTTTGTCATAACCTAACCCAAAATCACTAAGGGTTTGTTTCATCCAAAGAACTTGTTGACAACAATTTCCTAAGGCCATATATTCAGCTTCGGTTGTGGAGAGGGCGACAGCATTTTGCTTTCTACTAGACCAAGTTACCAGGGAATTTCCAAGTAATTGGCAAGTTCCACTAGTACTTTTCCTATCTTCCCTACAGCCGGCATAGTCGGCGTCGGAATATCCCATTAATGGGAAGTCATCCGTATAAGAATACCACAAACCAAAATTGACAGTACCCTTGATATATCTAAGTATCCGCTTGACTGCGGTCAAGTGAGATTCCCTAGGGTCAGACTGATATCTCGAACACATACCAACAGCAAACATGATATCAGGACGACTAGCAGTTAAGTAAAGAAGGCTACCGATCATACCTCGATATTCCGTTTGATCAACTGGAATACCTGATTCGTCACTGTCTATTTTGGTGGTCTGATGCATAGGAGTGGACATCGCTTTGGAATCGTTCATCCCGAATTTTATCAGTAATTCCTTGCTGTACTTAGTCTGGGATACAAAGGTTCCACCGTCAAGTTGCTTTATTTGCAACCCAAGGAAGTAGTTCAGCTCGCCCATTAAGCTCATCTCAAATTCCTTCTGCATAGACTTAGAGAATTTCTCGCAAAGTAGGCTATCAGTACTACCAAATATGATATCATCAACGTATATTTGTACCAGTATCATGTGATCTCCTTCATACTTAATAAACAGCGTGTTATCAATAGTTCCAGTTGAAAATCCTAAGTCGATCAAGAACTTACTTAGCCTTTCATACCATGCCCTAGGAGCCTGCTTTAAACCATATAATGCTTTATTTAATTTAAAAACATGGTTTGAAAAATCTTCCATAGCAAAGCCTGGTGGTTGTTCTACATAAACCTCCTCATTTATAAAGCCATTTAAAAATGCACTTTTTACGTCCATTTGAAAAAGTTTAAAACGTTTAAAGCATGCATATGCAAGCAAGACACGTATAGACTCTAATCTAGCTACCGGAGCAAAAGTTTCATCGAAATCAATACCTTTCTCCTGGGAATAACCTTTTGCAACTAACCTCGCTTTGTTCCTTGTGACATTACCATGTTCGTCGAGTTTGTTGCGGAAGACCCATTTGGTTCATATAATGGATTTCTCATCTGGTCTCTCTACGAGTGTCCACACTTGACTCTTTTCGAATTGAGATAACTCATCTTCCATGGCAGAGACCCAGGATATATCATCCAAAGCTTCATGGACTGTCTTTGGTTCCATCATTGAGAGCAGTACATCATGAGATTCCTCCGTATCTTGATTTCGTGTTGTCGCTCGAGTTTTGATTCCAGATCTGATGTTTCCTATTACTTGATCTGTTGGATGACTGGAGGCATGCTTCCATTTTCTAGGTTGCAGCTCATCAGCTTCTGGTTCCACTGTCTCAACATTTTCGTCTTTGGGAATATCTTCCTCACTGTCTTTAGTATCCTGTAATCCTGCACAAGGCAAATCTATACCTTCCTCATCAGTAGCATCTGCATTAGGTATCTCATCAAAGGTAACATGTATGGATTCCTGAACAGTCAGCTTTCTTTTATTATAAACGCGATATGCCTTAGAGTGAAGACTGTAACCAAGGAATATCCCTTCATCAACCTTAGAGTCAAATTTTCCTCTCTTATCTCTATCGTTCAAGATAAAACATTTACATCCAAATACACGAAAGTAACCTATATTTGGAGTTCTACCATGCCAGATTTCATAGGAAGTCTTCTTTAATATTGGCCTAAGGAATACGCGATTTGACACATAACAAGCTGTACTAACAGCTTCCGCCCAGAACTGTTTAGGAATATCATACTCATGTAACATAGATCTAGCCATTTCCTGTAATACCCTATTCTTACGTTCAACTACGCCATTCTGTTGGGGAGTTATGGGGGCAGAGAAGTTATGACTATATCCATATTGATCACAGAATGATGCAAATGATTTACTATCAAATTCCAGTCCGTTATCACTGCGTATCCTACATAAGTTCGTTTCTTTTTCATTCTCAAGTCTCTTTACTAGCGATGCAAAGTTATCTAGTGCCTCATTCTTATGCGCAAGGAATATCACCCAAGTATACCTGGAATAATCATCAACGATGACAAAGGCATATCTTTTACCTCGCAGAGACATCGTCTGAACAGGACCAAAAAGGTCGAGATGCAGCAGTTCCAGAGGTCTGGATGTGGATATCACATTCTTTGCCTTGAACGATGTCTTGGTCTGCTTGCCCATTTGGCATTCCTTGCATGTTTTGTCCTTGACGAACTTTATGTCAGGAACACCTCGTACCAGTGCATTGCTTGTGATGTGAGACAGGAATTCCATGTTGGCATGTCCTAGGCGTCTATGCCATAACCAGGTGTTATCCTGTGTAACTGCTAAGCACTTGACGTTCTGGTTAGTGATATCATCAAGAGTTATGCAATAAATATTCCTGTCCCTAGATGCACTAAACAATACCTTATCATTTTTTCTAACAACACACTTATCATTTTCAAAAGTTACCGTATGATCCTTATCACATAATTGACTAATGCTAATGAGATTATGTTCTAGATTCTTAACTAACCATACGTCATCTATAGTAGTATGTAAAGTGTTACCAACAGTTCCAACCCCAATAATCTTAGCTTTTGTGTTGTCGGCGTAGGAGACATATCCTCCATCATAGGCTTTCACCGACACAAACTTACTGATATCACCTGTCATATGGTGGGAACACCCACTGTCGAGGTACCACTTGTTCTTCTTGCTGGATTTTCTTCTTTGTACCTGCATGAATCATTTCTTTTCTGAGGTGCCCAACTTTGATTGGGTCCTAAATGGTTAGTAGCAAAATAACTCCTGTTCACACGTGATATATCATGTGTCACAGACTGTGATCTCTTGAACACTGACTGGTCAGTGTCAGGAACCTTCTTGGGCCTCCAGACATATCTAGCTTTATCAGCTCTCTTCAGAAAACAATGGTTAGCATAATGACCGTGACGGCCGCATGAGAAACACTTAGGTTTTCTAACAGTAGGTGGTGTAACATGCTTATGTGTCATGGAATATCCTATCCCTGATTTTCCTACATTTCTAGGAATACTAAGTAACATTTCAAGATTTTGTTGTCCTTCAAGAAGCTTATTATCAGTACGAGATTTTTCTTCTAGGAATTCCTTAAGAACAGACATGTCTCTAGATATCTTTTCTTTCGTCCTAAGCTTATCGCAATTACACAAGGCTTTCTCTTTCTTAAGAGTTTCTAGCTCGGCTCTTAGGCGCTCATTTTCTAGATCTGTTTGATGCTTCTCTCTAGCTACGTCATCTCGTTGCCTAACCAGACTCTTTACTTGTGAGTTGAGCGACTTGATCCTTTTTTCGGTGTTTTGAATTATTTCAAACATCTCTTCCTTTTCATCTACTTCAGGGACTGAGGAAGCGTTATCATGAGATTCATCTTGCCTAGCATATAATTCATTTATAAATAATATTTTCTTAATGGTAGATGAATCTGATACCTGATCATCGTCAATGGCCATGTAGGCGAGATCTTCCTCCTCTTCACTTTCGGCCTCTTCCCAGTTAGTGACCATGGCTTTCTGCTTCTTTACCTTTTTGTCACCATTTTCCATCGGGCAGTTTGAGGCGAAGTGGCCTGGCCTATTGCATTTGAAACATTTTTGCACGTTGTTCCCGAATGATGATATTCCCTTGTTCCTAGGTTGAAACTTGGAGTTTCCCTTGAACTTCCTTCTCATCCGAAACTTTTCAAACTTTCTGGTCAGCATGGCGATCTGCTCCATTAGGTCCTCCTCAGTTTCTTCTTCACCTTCAGTGTCGTTTTCTTGTTCGGTGTTGAAGGCAATGTTTGGCTGGTTTCGGACTGTTGGTTTCTCTTTGATGGAGATCTGAGTCATCTCGTAGGTAGTAAGAGATCCAATCAGCTCTGACACGGAAAGTTCGTCCAAGTCCTTTGCTTCGTAGATGGCTGTCACTTTGGGATTCCATTCTCTAGGAAGAGATCTCAGGATTTTTCGCACCTTCTCACCATCTTCTATTTTCTTTCCCAACGAGAACATTTGATTGATGATGTTCATGAATCTGGCATACATGTGGCTTATGGTCTCGTTGTCCTCCATCTTGAACAGCTCGTATTGGTGAGTCAAGAGGGCTATCCTTTCTTGCACAACTCGAGTGGTTCCTTCATGTGTGACTTGAAGCATGTCCCACATATTTTTGGCAGATTCGCATGAGCTCACACGATTGTACTCTTCTCTTGTGAGTGCGCAAGCTATCATGTTCTTTGCTTTGGCATTTAGGGAGATTCCTCGCTTGTCTGCTATATTGTAATCAGGGCCTTTCTTTGGAGTTCCATCTTCGTTTTTGGGAATGTAAGGTCCTGTCGCGATGATATCCCATAGGTCGTAGTCTGTAGCGATCAAGAATTCCTTCATGCGATTTTTCCATATGACGTAGTTTGTCCGTCGAAGAGTGGTGGCCTGGAATGGGATTGTCCTTCTGCAAAAACATCAAAACTCGAAGAAGCCATTAGATCTTTAACTCAGGCTTGTTAGGCCCGTCGTTTGAGTAACCCGCTCTGATACCAAATGAAGATATAAATGTGCCTAAGAGGGGGGGTGAATTAGGCTTGTAAAAATTTTATACTTCTTTTCACAAATGCTAAGTGTGGTGACTTAGGTATGCCTACTGATATTTGTGACGAGTATGCCTGATATATCCTAGTAACGTCGGATGTGCGTCGGGTCTGTCTCACAACGATAAAGAGATAACTGAAAAGTAAATCAGAGACAGGATTTTTATAGAGGTTATATCCCCAACTGGGGTTTACTCCTCTCCTTGGGATTTGCTTCCCAAGAGTTTAACCAATCACTATAATGCACCGTAGCTGGATACAAAACTGATTGGTTAGCCCAATACACAACCGAAACAAGTCGAACACTAGCCACTACTAGGTTACCACACGCCGAGTTTCGTTCCTCGGAATCTCCTTGATCCCGACAGACACAGCTCACTACCGAAGGGCCCCCGGACTTGTCCTTTCCTTCACGTGTGCGTAAACGTCGACCTTGCCTCCTTGGTATTGCTCACGTCCGAAGACAACACGTCCGAAGACAGAATATATGGCAGGGGATGATGGAATATCGGATGAATCACTCGTGCAGTGATGGAATCGCAAGTTAAAGCTCAGTGTGGCAGAAAGCTATCGCAAATAGAAGCTCAGGAATCTCTCTGTCTGTTTCTGCTCAAGAATTTCTCGTAGGCTTATAATTACAAATTCTAAGTACCTCGAAATTCTGAAGTGTAGCTCATATATAATCCTTTTTAATCAACACTTCACATGGAAAATTATATCATATAATAATTACCAAATCAAGCATAGTTTCCATGCAATTTTCGAGTCATTCATACCATATAAATCATGCTTTTTAACAAATCATCACAACGGTCATAAGTACATTAAAGCATGATTATTTTCCATATAAGAGCTCATTTAAGCATGAATATATTCCACATAAAGACTCAATTTCGTTCTCATGCATATTTGATCACTTCGCATATATTTACCATATCAGAACTTTCCATAAGTGATTCCCTGCTATCTGTTTCTGGTATAAATCAATCAAGACTAACTTTCCAAACATAGCACATGAGATAGCATCACATAAGCACGTTTTCCATGTACAGCTCATAGTATTAGATCAATATTTTTACTATGTTTAGCATGCAAATCAGATCAGAGCTTACTTAAATAGATTTATCACATCATGGCTCGACTTTCCTTATATCAGAGATCACACCCGTTATATCACATACCATATAAGAGCAACTTATCCACAAGGTCAATCAAATCAGATCTTTCCAAAAATATAATATCCAATCAGCATAGGGAAAGATATCAATTCAATATTTCACATTTAATTCAGTTAAGGGCATGCAAGGTTCGTACATATGATTTTCGTCCAGGAATAACGGATTTCAAACAGATATATCACTTTCCATATATAAACAGCATATTTACCATATATAGCTCAGTAGGATATCTCATGCATTATTTCCATATATAACACAGAACGATATATCCTATCTCATGAACTGTCTATAACATGCGATCACCTAGTTCCATCAATTCATCACAGAATCACACGTAATTCAAATATTCAACATTTAATCGATTTATAGCTTATAAACAATACATGGACGAATATTACATGAACTTAGACATTTTATTTGTCCCAAATCGAATTGCTTATTTTATAGACCTAATGTCACTACAATTACATCGTTCATCAAAACTCTCTAACATGTATGAACCAAATAGGTCAACAGGAACGAAGTGGTCATGATGGAGGTGAAGGAGAAAGTCGCCGAAACTGGTATGGATTGAAGCCCTAGGTCGTGAAGAGCTGCTCTAAGGTTTCTTATGGCGTATAGTAGGGTGGTGGAGGGGTCGCCGGAGACGGTGATGGTGCTGTCTGTGGTCAGGGGGTCGTTTCCGGCGGAGATGAGGGAGATTTTGGTCCGTGGATGGAAAGGCAACACCGTGGACGCCAGGAATCGGGAAGCGGAGGAGCGGTTTCCGGCTAATGAAGCGAGGTGGTGGTTGGGGACTGTGAGAAGGACGGAGATGTTGGAGTAGGCGAAGGCTCGAATTGCCTCCGGCGTAGGGCGGAGGATGCGGACGGAGGTGATGTGGTTGGAGATTAGGGTTTGGACGATGCGCTCCGGCGGCGGGAGGTTCGGCGTGGTGGTGTCGTAGGTAACTCCGACGAGTGTGGCGGAGGTGGTGGCTGAGGAGAGGAGGAGTATGAGGAAGACGACAATCATTTTTCGCGCGTGTGTTTTCACTTTTCAGTGTGTGAGAGAGAGAGAGAATGATTTGCTCTGCTGTGTGATCTTTAGCGCGGGAAAATTCAGTTACATTTGCAGTTAATCATTTGACAACACGTGCGTGTCAGAATCCGACTCATATTCTCGGGTCAAATAGATCCGTTTACCCGATCCATGATAAAGCACAAGACGAATCGAGTCGAATGGCTTGCAATCCGACCCATCACCGAAGAATCAATCCACAGAGGCGAACCTTATAAGATTCCATTTACTTGATAAGAACAAAACACCTTTTTCAGAATCTGTGAAGAAAAGTTTGAAATCAAGCTCAAATGGAGGGTGATGATCAGCAGCAAATCGTAAACCACGTGCTTCTGGTGAAATTCAAGGAAGGAGTAACCGAGCAGCAGATTGAAGAATTGATCAGACAATTCGCCGACCTTGTTAATCTTGTACCGTCGGTGAAGTCGTTCAGATGGTAATGGTCTCCCCCCAATTTCTTTCATCAATTCTCGCACTGTTCCATGTTCTTGCTGATTTTAGGGCTCATCTGAATTTCGATTTAGTGCATGATCTAATTGACTCTGAATTTTTCTAAAAAACGACATGAATCCATTTTTGGCAGTAGGCGGCGTAGTTAAATTCTTCAGCTTAGGGCCTTTTGAATTCTTTGCAGGGGTAAAGATGTTAGCATTGAGAACTTGCACGATGGATTTACTCATGTGTTCGAAGTGAAGTTTGAGAGTAGTCAAGGTGTTGCAGAGTATCTTGAACATCCCCAACATGTCTCCTTTGCCAATGGTTTCCGTCCTCATATAGAGAAAATCATCGTCGTCGATTACAAGCCAACCACAGTTCCAATCTGAACGTAAATCAGAACATGTAAGTATGACTTGGTAGATCACCATGGTGAAGATGATAGTTCACTGTAATTAATCTATGCGAGGCTTTTCTTGTGAGGTAATTGATCATGCAACGACTGTATGTAACATGCATACTTATGAGATTGAGAACCAAATCAAAATTGATTTATTTGAGGATCAATTCGATATTAAGAAAGAGGTAATCGAATCGATTGCAGTTGCAGACATTATTAGTTGCTCGATATTCAATTCGGGCCCAAGCTCGAGTTCGATTGCAAGGGAAGTGCGTGCCAAATGGTTGAGAAGCAAATATGATAACAAAAGCATCTTTCATCAACAAAATCGAATTAAGACTAACAAAACAGATTATAAAATAGCTCAAAATAGGTCGTATACAGGACAGATCGAGGAGTTTAACCCCTGAAGAATATAAAGAGAAAACTTTCCGTGCTCTGTGATGAACTAACTGGCAGTGGAAAGAATGAAGAGTTGCTACAATATTTTATGATAAAACCGACGTCTGTTTTCAGTCAGCAAATCACCTCAGCCCAACAAATCCAGAAAATAACCAACTGACGAATTTGCATTCCGTATGTATATATATATATATGAAGATGATGATGATACATATTGCTTGCACCTCCCCGCTTTGCCAGAGATGTGTAGAATTATTTAGTACGTTTCTTTGATTCGCTATAGAGGATGACTCCGAGGACTGTTAGGCTATATCCAAACATTCCCGTGACAGAAACAGGGTTCCTAAAGATCATTATAGAGATTACTACCGCTACTGCCCCTTTTGCATTACCAAGGACCTGTGAAACGTTTGACAGGAAATTAGTTAATAAGAAAAAGTATGTGCATCCGATGATTGACCTGTTAGTATATTCTTAAAGCATTCTTGCACATACTGACAAATACTAGCATATGCGTTTCAATACTAGAAGAGAAGTCTTAATGAGGGAGAGATAAGTAATTACCTGAAGTGTTAAAGCACTAGTGTGCTTTGTCACCAAGAAATTGGTGAGGTTAACGAAATACGCAAGTGAGGAATTGAAGAGTAGTAGCCAAATGATTCTAGAATCATCACGTGCCAAGGCCAATGTTATGCCAACTACGTTTTCTTCCATAAAGAGAGTTGCTGGAAGGAGAAGGACAACAGCTATAGGGGCCATGTACAAGAGCAAATTCATCGAGTTCAGCTTTTCCCTTCAATGGAAAAAAAAAAGGAGAAAAGTGATCATTCAAGTAAAGAAACATAAAATACAAGCATGATGAGTAAAGAAACCTTACCCTTCAGAAGAAAGTAAAATACCCTGAACCACTGATTTGAGCGCCCTTGCAGCTGTAGCACCAATGCACATGATAAATCCAAATAAATGAAAACTCGGCTCGCCCTAACATTAAAACAGAAAGCAGAGGAACATATATCAGTTGGAGGAATTGTTCTTAAAATTTTGCAGTGATCAACTAAAGATCAAATTGGGCTTCTTATTTTCAGTGTACTAACACGATTTTGATAATAGCATCGTAGGCTGCTGAATGTTTCATTTTCATCCTATATAAGGAAAGTTGGAGAACTCTCAAGGTTCATCACCATCTTCTACTAAATAACAAAAGGCAAAATTATCAGCTACGGCACACAGAACACTATGTTTTCTCAGCAGTTAATCAAGAACAACAATCTCTTATGGCCTGTCTGTAATCCATCTCCAAAGCGTGTAACTCGGACGAACTTCAAGAAAAAAAATCATCACAAGTAACGAAAAAAAAACTCAACCAACATCAGCAATCAACATACCCCACTGGCAATAACCACGCCAGCAACGACTGGCACAAGGGTCAAGTACGTCACCCAAGCCTCCCTCTTCATCGTCATCAGATAAGCAAATACGGCCGTGAAGAAGGGCGTCGTGGCACCAATCGCCTGATTGAAGCTGACTGGCAGGTACTTCAACGAGACATTCCCACTCACAACAGACCCACAAAAGATCAAACTCAGAGCCGAGATCTTCATGAACTGAACCCTAGATCTTATAGTCTGCATAGGCACCATCTTCAACCACGCTATGGCGATGTAGCTCAGCAAAGAGCAGGCCGTCATGTGACACATTGTCAGGAAAATCGGGTACCTAAATCCGTAATTGCTCAATAAATACTTGTTCAGCAACAAAACCCCGATGTTGGACGAGTACCAAGCCGCCACCAAGCCGATCGTGAAGAATCGGCTCGTGGGTTTCATTGCCGACATGATTAGATCGCCGATGCGAACAGTGATTGCCGATCAACTACGACGAATGCTTCGATTTCTTAGGGCTTGAAATAAGAATCACGAGCACGAAACAGTGGAATTCAACGATTCCGATGCAACCAAAGTAATCAAATCAGATAAATGATAATAATGATCTTTGGTGGGACGGCCAAGCTTTACTGTTCAAGATCTCGATTTAATTTTTGTCACGAGAACTTATCCTTTGACTTGCCGAGGAATAAGATGAGGTGGTGGTACGTACCCATAATTTAAACAAAAACAAAAAACAAAACTGTATATGCACAGTGGAAGCAAAGTGGGAATTTGACTTTGCCGTCGTAGTAATTTTTTTAATATTACTTAAAACAATAAATATGATCACGAAATCCCAACTTCGGCATCTTCAGATAAAAAGCCCAAGCCCATTTAGTTGAAGATCCAATAAGCCCAATCATCGAAGATCCTCGTATTATCCAGAAAAACGCCGATAAAGAAAAACAAAAACGAAAAATAGAAGGCGACGACGCTCTACAGTTATGCCAGGAAAAGCCGCGAAAGCTCTAGAACGAACCTCTCCGCCGTATATATATCGGATGAATCTCCGCCGCAATTCTTCAGATCAAGCAAGTGTATATTCATATCGTCGAGAAAATCATCAAAGATGTCACTGATTCCAAGCTTCTTCGGCAATCGCAGGAGCAACGTCTTCGATCCTTTCTCCTTGGAAGTTTGGGATCCGTTCCAAGGATTCCCCAATTTCCCGGCCAACTCTTCGCCTTCAGCTAGGGAAACAACCAGCGCAATCGCGAACGCTCGAATTGACTGGAAGGAGACGCCGGAAGCTCACGTGTTCAAGGCGGACGTCCCCGGCCTTAAGAAGGAAGAGGTGAAGGTGGAGATAGAGGACGGTAACGTCCTTCGGATCTGCGGCGAGCGCAGCCACGAGAAGGAAGAGAAGAACGACACGTGGCACCGCATGGAGAGGAGTTCCGGCCGGTTCGTCAGGCGATTCAGGCTGCCGGAGAATGCCAAGGTGGACCACGTCAGAGCTGCTATGGAGAACGGCGTTTTGACCGTGACTGTGCCTAAGGAGGAAGTGAAGAAGCCTGAGTTCAAGTCTATTGAGATATCTGGCTAGGAATTATCTTCTTCCTTTCCTGGAAATGAAGTTCTGTCTTCACTGTCTCCGCCAAATGTCATATTGCTTGCTGTAACTCCTAAATAAAACTGTGACGTAATTCAAAATAAAACTGTGATGTACTTCTGTGTTTTTTCTGAATCACAAGTCTGTTTGTATTTTTGATCATTTCCTCGCGAATTACTCTAAAGCAAACAAAGGAAAAATCATCAAATCGTAACATAAGCCGTTCTTCTATTGGCATCGGTCATCTACCATATTTAGCTTGAGCGCAATCGTCGTTGGCTCGAGGGTTTAGCGATGACACCACAACGATTGGTTGACGATGCAATGCGTATAGTTGTTGATAGACTTATGACATTGGATTCATGTCGTACTTTACAGTTTAGGGCGCTTCAACGTTTATGGTACATCGCTTGGTAGATTTTTCTATTATTGTCTTTGAGGTTGAATGTTATTGGTTGGTGCTGCATGACTTATTGTCTTGTACGCTTGACTGTATCACCCATTTTTTATTTTTATGAATTTGAACTTCGGCTAAAAAAAAAAAGAAATTAATCCCTGGCTGATAGCAAAATCGATAAGCTACAAAATCCCATGATGTTGCATATTATTTATTCCATCACCCACTTGTTTTTTATATGGCATCCCTCGATCAATCAAATATAGTTATGGGCTTGCCGTTGATCTCTTCTGGTTATTTCCTGGCCACAAAAATTATAATATTAGGAATTTTTACGTTAGTCCCCCCAATAAAATGCCATTTTAGTCACGTTGTAGTTATATTTGAGAAGTCCCATACCCAACAATGCGATTCTTTTCATCCTAAAACGTCAAACCACGAGTTTATGTTGGATTGGACAAGTTAATGTCGAAAAAAATTTGCTAATTACTATTTTCATTATACATAAAAAAGAATGAATATAGGAATTGATTTATTTTTCGAAATGGAAAAAGACGAGTTTGTATTGAACGAGTTAATGTCCCAAAAAAACGAGAGAAAAAAATGATTCTTTAACAGCACACGTGGCAGAAAACTATGAAATCTCACGACCCTTCTCGCAAACTCTACCGATTTCTTCTTGATGGTTCTCGACATTTCTCCACCGCTTGGGAAAAAAACACAAATACACCCATCTATCTATAAATACACTCACAACACTTTCACGGCAAATGCAGAAAATCGAAGATAGATAGCACAAGCAGAATTCAAAGCAAATCAAGAAAATCCTCTGATCTTTTTACGTACACAAACACCATGTCGCTGATTCCAAGCTTCTTCGGACGAGGCAGCACCGACCCATTCTCGGCGATGGGCGTGTGGGATCCATTCCGCGAATGGCCACTAATCGCTGGTTCGAACGACGAAGCGTCGCAGTTCGCCGCCGCGCGCATAGACTGGAAGGAGACGCCGGAGGCCCACGTGTTCAAGGCGGATCTCCCCGGTCTGAAGAAGGAGGAGGTGAAGGTCGAGGTGGAGGACGGCAACGTACTTCAGATCAGCGGCGAGCGCAGCCGCGAGAAGGAGGAGAAGGACGACACGTGGCACCGCGTGGAGAGGAGCTCCGGCAAGTTCTTGAGGAGGTTCAGGTTGCCCGAAAACGCAAAGTTCGATCAGATTAAAGCTGCTATGGAGAACGGCGTGCTGACCGTCACCGTGCCCAAGGGTGAGGAGAAGAAACCTCAGGCTGAAGGCGATTCAGATTTCTTGAAGTTTTGAATGTCGAACTACCGTGAGAGAGTTTTAATGTGTGAAGTTGGGAGAGTCGTAATAATGATGTCAATAAAAAAGGTATTCAGTGCGTGCATGAGAGTAAGAACTGAGCTTGTCTGAGTGTGGTTTGTTGGAGTCCTATGTGTAATCTTTCTCAGTCTGTAATTTTGTAATATAATGATATATTTCTATCTGATAGAAAGGGGAAATAACCAAAAATAAAATAAGAAGACAGGAGAAAGGAAAAGCTTCTGATGCTTTAATTTCAAATTAAAATAATTTAAATTAAAGACAATTTTCGTATAAACTTGGAAAGTGAAGGCAAGCGAGCAGTTTACATCTTTTTTTTTTCAAAATAAAAGCAGGTAGATCATCAAACCTGAATATGTGATGCTTGAATTACAAACAAGCTGAGAATTTTCATCTTATATGTAAAGAGATTGACGTTAACATGTAAAAGTAACGATCTGTCATATTTTTCTTCTACTGACCCGCCAACACAGTTCAAAAACCGAATCTTTATCTGAACTAATGCTTTCCGACTAAACAAGCTTTATATATAGAGAGAGGCTCACTTGTTCTTCTTGAAGATCGCATGAATTAATTAACTTTGTTATTGTTCTTTTGTTTGGGAATAAATATGGATCATTCATCTGCGAAGAACAAGGAAGACGAACACTCCGATTGGTTCAGTGATCACTCGGCTGACAACGAGCAAATAGATAGCACTGACACCATAATATCAAGCAGTGGTTCTGATGATTACAGTTCGCCAACTCATAAACTTGGCTGGCTTATGAGAAAAACCCCACAAAATGCTGCCTCCCAGGGAAAGCAAGAAGAGCACGTCGTCGTAGAGAAGAAGAATAAGAAGGTCTCAAAAGATTCAGGTTCATTGATTTATTCCGTTACTTCTTCAAAAGACTCCTTGAGTGTTTTTGTTTCACTACTGCTTTTTTGTTCGAACTGATTTTTATAATATGTAAAAAAAATTGAAATAAAGAGAAGGAGATGCTGAAAGAGCATTTCGCACAGCTTCTGCTCTGCCAAGACATGTCTGGGCATGGCAATAATGGAGTAGTCTGCAGCACAGAGCTGGCCATCTCAAACGCCATATCAAACCTCTGTAGTGATGTCTTCGGACAAGTATGGAGATTGGAACCATTATCGCAAGACAATAAATCAACCTGGAAAAGAAAGATGGATTGGTTCCTGAGCGTCTGCAATCACATCGTCGAATTCGCCCCTACTTGGCAAACATTACCCGACGGAACCACAAACGAGGTGTATAGATAGATGGCATAGCAGTAATGATAATTCTCTACATTTACGCAATGATCTCTAAACTCTGTTCTTTGCTGCATGAAACAAACAAGGTCATGAGTTGTCGTCCGAGATCTGATCTATACGTAAACCTCCCAGCCCTGCGCAAGCTCGACGACATGCTGCTAGTAAGTGATTCGTATTAGACAAAAAAAAGAAGGAACTTTTTGAAGATTCGCCATTTCGTTTTCGTTCTTGCTTATTAGGACATACTGAACGGATTTAGCGGAAATACGGAATTCTGGTACGTGGACAAAGGCGGCGGCGGCGCGATAACGCCTTCGCCAAGTAATAAATCGATTCTTAGCGTTAAAGAAAAATGGTGGTTGCCCGTCCCTCGAGTCCCTACAGGCGTCGGCCTTAAGAAGCAAACCGTAAAATCGCTGATTAAAAAGCGCAACTCAGCAAATCAGATCCACAAAGCGGCTAAGGCCATCAACGCCATGACTTTGGCCGACATGGAAGTCCCCGACGAGTATTTGGACAATCTGCCTAAGGTTCTCTTTTTTTTTTTTTTTTTAACATAAGTAGATACACATACAGTCGAATACGACCCATTTACGCCGATGTGAACGACTGATTAATTTGTTTTTTTCTTTCGGAAAAAAAGAACGCAAGGTCGTGTTTGGGCGACTCGATATATAGTAACATGATGTCGGAGCATTTCACGCCCGAGTGCTTGCTGGACTGCATCGATCTTTCCACGGAAGTAGACGCCCTGGAGATAGCAAATAGAGTGGAGGCTGCGATTTATGCCTGGCGTGGGCGCAAGGGGCATTATCATCCTCAGCAAATCGTCGTGAATAAATCGACTGCAAAGGGACGATCTTGGGGTGGGATTGTAAGAGATGATCATCGACGACAAAGGGACGATTTTCTAGCGCGCCGAGGAGAGAGCCTAGTGCTGTGCTTGAGACAGCGATTTCCCAGCCTCGGTAGGACAACGTTGGAAGATTGCAAGATAAAATGCAACAAGGTTCGTTCTCTCTAACATCGACTGATCACATTATTGCTTCTATTCGACGTTGGAAAAAAAAAAAAAAACCGAAGTAATGTCTTAATTTTTTATTGAAGGATATTGGGAAGGCGATACTTGAGAGCTACTCGAGGGTCCTTTCGAGCTTAGCACTGAGCGTAGCGTCGCGGATCGAAGACGTGCTGTACGTGGACGAGATAACTAAGGAGACGGATAAAATCTCGTCGATGAAGAAATTGGGGCTGACGCCGTGTAGGAAGGCGGCGTCGGTGCCGACGGCGGCGATGACTCCCATTCGAACGCCTTCTTCGAATTATTGTTCGCCGATGCGTCTGAGCCCAGTTGTTTATTCGGGTTTGAAGACGCCGTCTTCTAGTAAGATTTCGCGGCGTGTAATGGGGAGAGTTTTTTCAGGGTACGGCGGCGGGGGAGATGTTAAGGCGGCGAAGGGCGGCTGTGGGAGGGCCGATGATGTGTCGGACAAGACTATCGTGGGGCGGCGTCTCTTTTAGTATTTTACATATTATTATAGTATATGTGTGTTTTCCTTTTCTTTTTTTTTTTTTTAATTAAAAAAACCGGTACAATGTCCCATTGTATTGTGTGTATCTGAACGCTTCGTGTTTTTTTTCACTAATATGGTAGTGCCAACCAAAGTGGAAAATGAACCATATACATGTTTAAGAATTTTACTTAATAACTTTATAAATAATGTTATTTTCTTTGAAAGAAATGTAATAAAAAAGGTTGGGGGCATTCCGACCAAATGCCACTAGACCAAATGCCCATTTTTTAAAGTGAATGTAATTTTTTATCTTAAAATGAATGTAATTTTTAAAGTTAAGTATTGTGATAAGTTGTGTCAAATGGTCCACTTGCATATATAATACAACTTCAAATGTTTCTTTTCGAAGTGCTGCTACTCATCATTACTGTCTGTCTTACGTTTCCCCATTATCATCCACTAAACTTGGGTAGTATCCAACATTAATATGTTAGATAACATTATCAAGACAGTATCCGCCGCTTCTTTCCGCTAAAAGTAAACTAAAAATAATTACCTATCACTATTAGTGCTGAACTGAAATCTTGTGTTTTCACCATTTATATGCGCATCCCACTAAAGTATTGCGGCTAATATAATAGTATATCATGTTCGTAAACCCCTTTTCGCCGGGGATTGCTACTCACCGCCCCTTTTTCCTAGTTACCGCCCCTAAAGGGCTTGAAAATGACCTTTTTGCCCTTATGATATTTAAATTAATTTAAAAAGAAAAAACTAACTAAATATATAATTCTGGTGCGAAATACTGAAAACTACATATACAAATAAATTCGAACGATCGATCGATACGGAAAAAAAAATTTCGATTTAACATTTTAGTACAGACCGATCGATATTTTCGGCCCTGCAGTGCACGGGCAGAACGATATTTTCGGCCGGACTGTGCGCGGGCCGAACAGTGTTTTCGGCCCGGACACTGCTTGGCCGAAATTTCAGTTCGGCCCGCACAGGCCCGGTCGAAATCTGATTTCGGCCCTCACAGGCCCGGCCGAAATCCCCGCACAGGCCCGACCGAAATCTGATTTCGGCCCGTACACTGTTCGGCCCTGACACAGCACCCGAAGTTCATTTTCGGGTACAATTTTGGGGTCGATACGCTCCGAATCAGGCCAAACATAAAACATAAAAGTTGTAGATAATCAAATTGGCTTTCCATAGGAATTTGAACCAGGGTCATCCGATTTGTAAATCGGAAGTTATTGTCAAAAGCGTACAGACTGCCAGTTTCGGTCGATTCCACTCGGACAGCAACCCTAAGTTAGAATCGGGCGAATTTTTGAGGTCAATGGACTTCGAATCAGGCCGCCATTAAAACATAAAAGTTATATATAATTAAGTTGGATTTTCATAGGAACTTGAATCAGAGTCGTCCGATTTGTGAATCAAAAGTTATGCTCAAAATCGTGCAATCTGCCAGTGGAATCGACCGAAACTGGCAGTCTGTACGATTTTGACAATAACTTCCGATTTACAAATCGGATGACCCTGATTCAAATTCCTATGGAAAGCCAATTTGATTATCTACAACTTTTGTGTTTTATATTTGGCCTGATTCGGATGTATCGACCCCAAAATTGTACCCGAAAATAAACTTCGGGTGCTGTGTCAGGGCCGATAAGTATTTTCGACCCTGCAGTGTACGGGCCGAAATCAGATTTCGGCCGGGCCTGTGCGGGCCGAACTGAAATTTCGGCCAAGCAGTGTCCGGGCCGAAAATACTGTTCGGCCCGCGCACAGTCCGGCCGAAAATATCGTTCGGCCCGTGCACTGCAGGGCCGAAAATATCGATCGGTCTGTACTAAAATGTTAAATCGAAATTTTTTTTTCCGTATCGATCGATCGTTCGAATTTATTTGTATATGTAGTTTTCAGTATTTCGCACCAGAATTATATATTTAGTTAGTTTTTTCTTTTTAAATTAATTTAAATATCATAAGGGCAAAAAGGTCATTTTCAAGCCCTTTAGGGGGCGATAACTAGGAAAAAGGGGGCGGTGAATAGCAATCCAGTTTCGCCATTATATAAACCCTCGCATCAAAATTGATGCAACATATCAACCTATCTAAGCTCATCTCACATAAATATATACAAGAAAGAATTAACAACAATGGCATCATCATCATCATCATCAACCTCTTCTTCAAACCCTAACTTGTTCTACTATTGCACCCTCGGACTGGTGATAATGATCTCCGCCATTTCTTGCGCCAACGCATTCGGCGAGTGCCCAAACTCTTTAGGGCCCGACGTAGAAGCCTTTAAGCTTCTTCCCTGCGCCCCGGCGGCTAAAGACGTGAACGCTGAGGTGCCTCAGAAGTGCTGCGCGGCGGTGAAGATTTTAGGGCGGAACCCAAAGTGCCTATGCGCCATAATGCTCTCAAACACCGCCAAAATGTCAGGCGTCAACGCCGACATAGCCCTCACCATTCCCAAGCGCTGCAACCTCGTCGACAGGCCCATAGGCTACAAGTGTGGACGTGAGTAAACTCTACTCCATTTTAATTATTATTATTATTGTCCATCCTTATTTGTTGAATAAATAAATTACTACATGTTATGGGAACTTGTTATTTTTTCGTTTCTCATGTAGTTGTTTTTTTCTCTGTTTTAACAACTTTTGCAGCTTACACATTGCCGAGGATGGGGGTTTGAACCTGCCATGTGAATTGAGGACTATCATTGCACTGCACTTGTGTTTGTACGACGGCGTGGTTAGAATATTACTATGATGTGTGTTTTGTGTGTTGTTACTTCGAAGTGAAGTATTATTATGTGGGATGGGATGACATAATAGTACTTCACTTCGATGTGTGTTTGTGTATTTTATTCGACTTTTACCACTAATGCAATATATGGATGTCCACTGCCTTTAAAAGAGATCAAATTATATGTGATAGAAAACAAGAGTAAATAAGAATCGAAGTAACATCAAGTGGTGACTATCATTGTCCCATCGCTATGGCATGCCTTCTTCTTTTAAGGGATTAAAAGAGAAACCAATGCAAATAAGAAAGACATGGTGATATAATATTACTTCTTTATTATCCTCAACACATCGCCAATTAAGTGCAAAGAACCTGTCACTAGCACCTGACGAACATATATAGGCATAAAGAGAAAAAAAAAAAAAAGAAATACAGAATAGTTATATAGGAAGAAAATTAAAGGAAAAATGTTGCAGATTATGCAAAAATTTCTTACCTGGAAGCGAGCGGATTGGCTTCTGCGAACGTTTTCCCGGAGCCAGTTAATGGCTAACGGTAGCGAAGGGAAAACCGTACTACTGTTCTCAGAACTGAAGATCATACCTTTCTCTGCTTCCTCAGCTCTCACCGATTCACATTTCATGGCTGGTGTAGTTTTTGCATCTGTTTTACCTGAAGGAAACATGAAAAACTCGATAAAATTTGTGCAAAACACTGCACGAGAAAGAGCCTATGCAACTCACTTCTTACGATGCTTTTCCATATCCTTTGAACGCTCAGCTGCCACGAAAGATCGACGTGAGGATCAGCTGCGGGCGAGGAAATTGGGGCGCCCACCTTGTTATAAACCGACGTGTTTGGGACAAACAAGGCCTTCTTAAAGTGAACCCCTGTTCAGATAATCAGCAGTGACGATGATATACTCAACATTAAAAGTACAAACAACGTTTTTTTTTTGTTGGCAAGTTAATCGTGAGAGAGCAGCGTTTTCTTACCACGACTAGCACATCCATTCACCAGGCGAGGGAAAAGCAATTGAGGATCTCTAACCGACATGCAGTTGAACAACAAAATCTGCACTTTTACAGCATCCATTTATAAGCTATTTCTTTTTTCTATCTACAGCCTACAGGCAAGTAAATAAATGATTATAAGGTATCACCTGAGTGGGATCTTTTCTCAGTGTACTGCGCTGCTCATCGTACGAAAAATTACGTTCCTCTTCTTTGGTAGAATTACAGAACCAATTAGCACAGACGTCCATGCTCTCGGGACTGTGAGCACCATCGAGGTAGAAGACTAAGTCCCCAGGGCTCTCCTTCTCGATAACTTTATCACGAACGATCTGAGCACGTCCTTGAAGCGAAGCAGTAGCAAGCCCTTTGATGAATTCCTCTGGCAATGAGGTCTATATATTCCCACGTACGAGAAAGCTAGAGTTACATACAAAATGAAATAAAAAAAAAATCCCGACTTTTTAATGGAGCTCACCGTATGTTTCGAGTAATCGATTCCAACGTTGCCTGTTCGATGGAGCCACGTTGAACAGAGTGCGATTGCCAGGGAAGCGTTTGAGTATTGGTGATCTCCTTCGAGCCCTAGATGCATATTGCACAGCAGACTAGGATTCAATTGCGAAACAACTTGGAGGTGTACCTATCAGCATTTTTGTTTTTATCTATTAGCAAATGCAATGCAACTAATACATAAGTATGTGCATGGTACCAACTCATCTTTCATTAGGATTTAGTTAGTTATTAAACAGAAAGATCAACCTACATCGAGTTGTGAGGCCTTATCTTGAAGAACTTTCATGGCTTCTTCAGGCTGTGGTACAGTAAAGGCTGGAATGCCCCTCTAATCGTTGAAAGTTGAGTATCAATGTGGAATGTGAAGGAAATAGTATATATAAGCTAACGCAGCTGAACAAATATGATAATTGGTGTCGTCCTACTTTGAAAATACCAGCCTTTTCCCCAGCAATTTGTCCCAAGGTATTTCCTGACAATATTTCAACAGACAAATTATGAGAACTATGAAATATTTCTTGTCAAAGAAAGTACATGGATGGAACGAACAGAGTGTTTTACTAACCAAGAATTTCCATGTGGTCATACCCAAGAGAAGCTATGCCGCAAACAACTGGGTTCTGAACCTGCTCGAAACAAAGATTCGTCGCCAGTTCATTTATTAGACATAACTGCTAAGGCCGAATAAAAATCATACCACATTTGTTGCGTCGAATTTGCCGCCTAAACCAACTTCAAGAACAGCGACGTCCACCTGAATAATCCACTCCCATGGCCAATATTAAGACGTCGAGAAACTTCTACATAGTACAAAATGTCCAAATAAAGTGACGAAGATTACCTGCTCCTCAGCGAATATCTTGAATGCAAGCAAGGCAAGGAATCGAAAGTACGTTGGCATTGGCACATCATTTGAGGTTCTTTCCTACGTAAAGTCAATGGCAATGATAAGAAGAAGAAGAAGAAAATAAATTGATGAGCATATTCATCAGTTCAACCCAAGATCAGTAATCTTCACATGCCTTAAGTCTATCCCAACACCACCAAAAGTATTGGAGAAACTTCTCTTCACATATGTCTGCACTGTTAGATAAGCATTGTTAGAAAGTCGATAAAAAAAAGATCATAAACTGGGGAAGGGGAAACATACCCATCGAGTCTGAATCTTTCTCTAACATCGATGAGGTGAGGAGAGGTGAAAAGCCCAGTTCGAAAGCCACAGTTACGCAAGATCGACTCGGAGAACGTGCAAGTCGAACCCTTCACATTCAACGACACAGCATTCAATCCAATCGAAGATGATGAATATCAATAGTTTCCCTACCTTTCCTTTGGTGCCTGCCACGTGAATAACCTTCATCTGCTGTATCGATTTCTCTAACTCCAAAATCTACATTTTGATGAAGAAAACGAAACAGAGCATATCATCAACATAATCAAAGATAGAAAATCCTGCATAGTAAGGGCAGATAGATATACCTTAACGTAGTCAAATAAAAGATCGAAGTGATCTCCTTGATTGCTCTTATCAGCACGACTGCGCTTGGTTATCAGTGAAGACAAAGCCTCCATCGCATCGTCGTACGGAGAAGAGCCAACAGCCATTTCTGATCCGATGTTGTCTTTACCAATAAACAAACATTAAATCAAACAAATTAAGTGCATGAAAAGCAGCTCTTTTACGTATGTATACTGGTTTCCAGCATCAGATAGAGTGACAGTGAGTGCATTGAACACCTCATAGTCGTATATCAAGCGAAAACACATACGCATATCAGATTCCCACGTCAACTCAATCAAAATGCATCCATAGAAGTGTAAAGAAAACGAGTAATCAGCTCATTAAAGATTTGACGAGGCGCACCTTGAGACATTTGTTCTGATCTAGCGCGCGAACTTTACGACCAGAAAATACAGAGGAATATTAGATTGGCGTACAACACCGCAAACCCAAGAAACATATATAAATGCGTATCTATGACATTGAAATCAATGGAAACTCACACGAGAGTGAAAAAGGTTGGAGAACTCTCGCTCACTCGGTGACGGTTGGTTGTGGAGTAACTAACGGAAACGATGAGATTGGCTAAAGTTTGTAAGAACGTAAAAAAGCCAAAAAAGATAAACAAATAATAATAAATTAATATAATGTATATAATAATAATTATTATTATTCATTTTGAGGACAAGATTCAGTCGAAGGCGTTGTCCTGGTTAACCTGAATTTTGTTGGTCAGTAAAAGACTTTGTGTAAGTTGGTTCTTTATGTAACTGACAACTGCAATTAGAAAGTTACCAACAAGCTGTAATAATTCATAACCTTGGGGGTACCTTTTGCAATTATCTTTCCAAGTTTCATCGAGGTCCAACTCTAAAACCCTTTCGTGCGGCTAACGGGTCGTCCTCCCCATTTACGATTAATTTAAGGATATTATTACAGATAAACTGAAGGTTCGTGCCTGCGCATTGAGTGCGGACAAAAAAGGGTCGTGTCTGTGTGTATTTATGTCATGTGAGAAGAAAAAAACCCTATTGAGTACAACGAACCTGTCACGGGGTCTCCTTGTTATCTGCTGCGTTTGCTAACCCTTCGAACTCCCACCTGAATCTCAGCATTTGAGCTCTAATTTCTATTTATTCAATCATTCTGACTTGGGGGGAGGAATGGAGGGCGTGGATTCAACTCGTTCGTTTGTGAAAGATGTGAAGCGTGTCATCGTAAAGGTGGCTGCTTTTGTTTTTATTTTTATTTTTCGTTTTTGACTCTAATCGTGCTTGTTTTGGGTTGCTTCTCTTTTTCGATTTGTGGGTTTTGTCGTTTTTATGGATTGGAGTCTTCGATTCTTTGTTCGTCTTATTGATGTTCTTTTGTAGAATAAGAAATGTTATGGATGAGTTCCGATTTTGCATGTGTTATTTCTTTCTTTTTGTTATTCTATTACGTTTCATTGTATGCATTATGTGGAAATTGGTTTTATTTAGGTTGGAACAGCCGTAGTGACTCGAGCTGATGGAAGATTGGCTCTTGGAAGAGTAGGGGCACTATGTGAGCAGGTAACTTATTAGCTAGTTCTGTTTTATTCTGAATATTTTCGATCGATTCGATGCTAACGTGTTATTTACCGAAAAATCTCTTTGATCACAATGTATTTCAGCTTCATGAGCTGAACTCTCAGGGATATGAGGTTATTTTGGTAACATCAGGTGCTGTTGGTGCTGGTCGCCAACGGCTCAGATACAGGAAACTGATTCACAGCAGGTTTTTTGCAGTTTCATATGATGTCGAATTTTTATTCTTTGCAAAGATTACGATATTTCATCGTCAATAAAATCAATGTAGTTAGTAGTTTTAAAGCATTTTGGAGAATCCAACGGAAGGAGTTTTTGTTTTTTTTTTTCATTAATATGTTTTGTTATTTTTGGGATTTTTTGCAGCTTTGCTGATCTGCAGAAACCTCATGTGGAGCTTGATGGCAAAGCTTGTGCTGCTGTGGGACAAAATGGTCTCATGGCTCTGTACGACACGTTGTTCAGCCAGGTGAAACCACATTGCCTTAAATTTATTGATATACCACAGTCGCCCTCGAAGTAATCATTTTTTTTTCTCATGTATTGATTGATAATTCTAATTGAATTCATTGAAATACTTTATCTCAATGAATTTGTTCGTGCAGTTGGATATGACCTCGGCACAGCTCCTTGTTACTGACAATGATTTTAGGGGCCCACCGTTCAGACAGCAGCTCACCGAAACTGTTAACTCTTTGCTGTCTTTGAAGGTTGTTCCTATATTCAATGAAAATGACGCTGTGAGTACTAGGAAAGCTCCTTATGAGGTACGCCATTCTAGCAATGTCCTGAATATTTTGCCTGCTGTGGAAAATTTTAACAGTGAACCTAAGCTATGAATTTTACAGACTCCACACCATATCATGCTTACAGGAAGCATCCTTGTTTGTATTACAGCATGTGACAGTGTGTGTTACTAAAACAGCATTTTGCCATTTTATAGGATGCGTCTGGAATATTTTGGGACAATGACAGTTTAGCTGCTCTACTAGCCCTAGAGCTCAAGGCAGACCTCCTTATACTTCTGAGTGATGTGGATGGTCTTTACAGTGGCCCGCCAAGTGATCCCCAATCTGAACTGATTAGTACATATGTTAAGGAGAAACACGAGGGGCTGATCACTTTTGGGGACAAGTCCCGAGTTGGAAGAGGGGGCATGCATGCTAAAGTAAAAGCTGCTATTCATGCTGCTGATGCTGGAATCCCTGTTGTAATAACAAGGTATTCTAATGGAAACTGTCTTAATCTTGCCTGCCTTGACCTTCTACTAAACCCCTTTTTCCTTGTTTTCAATGAAGTGGTTTTGTTGCTGATAATATTGTGAAAGTCCTCAATGGAAAGCGTATTGGTACGTTGTTTCATCGAGATTCCATTAAGTGGGCCCCACAAACCGATGTCGGTGCGCGTGACATGGCAGTTGCTGCCAGAGAAAGTTCTAGGCGACTTCAGGTAATTATCGTTGATCAGCTAAGTATCATCTGATGTTGACGAATAGAGTAGGCATTGCTATGATGTTTAACTTTGCAGGCGCTGTCTTCGGAAGAAAGAAGCAAAATTTTACTGAACGTAGCAGATGCTTTAGAAGCAAACGAGAAGCTGATAATTGCGGAAAATGAAGCTGATGTTGCTGAGGCGCAAAAGGCTGGATATGAGAAACCTTTAATTGCGAGGCTGGCTTTGAAGCCTGGAAAGGTAATGCATTTCTAGCAAAAGTATATTTGCTCGTGGAAATGGATACCCTATGTATATGTCCTTTTGAGGGAAAGTTCGTCTTCTTTCATAGATTTCAAGTCTTGCCAATTCTATTCGTGTGCTTGCCAAGATGGATGAGCCTATTGGTCAAGTTTTGAAGAGGACAGAGGTAAGAAAAATGTGTTGTAATGATTTCCTTGCTATTTTTTTATCTATTGACTGTTGTTGAGCTTTGCATGAATTGAGGAAATGAATAAGTTAACTAGAATTTGAAGGATCTCTGTCTAAAAATCATGTCCTTTGCAGCTTTCAGAAGGATTCATATTGGAGAAGATGTCATCTCCATTGGGCGTTTTTTTGATCATCTTCGAGTCTCGACCTGATGCACTAGTTCAGGTAGATATTCCGTTGTAACTTAAAAAGTAAAATATTTGATTATCTACATCGTTGTTCACTGTGCTTTTTTCCATTTCTTACATCGTATAAGTTATTAACTCAAATATGTTTTCCTTTTTCTTGATTCCTTACAGATTGCTTCGTTAGCTCTTCGGAGCGGGAACGGGCTTCTGTTGAAAGGAGGGAAAGAAGCTAGTCGTTCAAATGCAGTCCTTCATAAGGTAATAATAATAATTTGCCATATAAATGTTACCATGGAATCATATGATACTCTAAATTCATCACCCAAGTTTCTTTTCTTTTCTCTTTCCTTTTTCGACTTTCCAGGTGATTACTTCAGCTATTCCAGAAAGCGTTGGCCCACGACTTATTGGTTTGGTGACTTCTAGAGAAGAGATCCCCGAGTTACTCAAGGTTATTTAAAACACATAATTGTTCCCATCACACCATATATGTTTACTTAAGGGATTTGTCCTTGTAATGTCGTAGCTCGATGATGTCATTGATCTTGTGATTCCAAGAGGAAGCAACAAACTTGTTACTCAAATCAAGTCTTCGACAAAGATTCCTGTTTTGGGTCATGCTGGTAATGTTTGGCATGTAAAATTTCGATGTTCTCGAGATTCTCGACTATGAATTCTGTATGCCCGAGCTTGAAAATCTTTTTATGTTTTCTTTTTCTCGCTTTCCAGATGGGATTTGCCATGTGTATGTCGACAAGTGCGCCGACAGGGAAATGGCCAAGAAAGTAGTTCTCGATGCAAAAACAGATTATCCCGCTGCTTGCAATGCCATGGTTTGCTTTTCGAATAAATACGTTTATTCGCCTCTTTCGCATTATTACGTTATGACGCTTTATGACTAGAAAAATATTTCGCCCTTTCTTCTAGGAAACGCTGCTCCTTCACCAGGATTTAGTGCAGAACGGTTTAGCAAATGAACTAATTGCCGAACTCCAAATCAAAGGTCCGTTTTTTTTCCTCATTCCGACTCCCATTATTCAATTTCTCGACATAACACACTGTGTGTGCGTGTGCGTGTATTAGGCGTAAAAATATTCGGTGGGCCCGAGCGAGCTCTCTACTCAAAATCCCAGAAGCGAAATCGTTGCATCACGAATACAGTTCCCTCGCATGTACTGTCGAAATCGTGGACGACGTTAGCGCTGCCATCGACCACATTCATCAACACGGAAGGCACGCTTTTTATCTTATTACGAGAATCGTTTTCATGTCCTAATCTTATCTTTTCTCTTTAAACGTAAAGCTCGCCTTTCCCTTCGTTGCAGTGCACACACGGACAGTATCGTAACCGACGACGCTGAAGCTGCACAAGTCTTCTTGCGCCGTGTCGACAGGTACTCATTCGATGAATCTGCGCAAATGCTTGTCGAAAATGAAAATGTCATAAACGCCCTTCGTTATCTCTTGCCCTTCTCAGCGCTGCCGTCTTTCACAATGCAAGCACGAGGTTCAGCGATGGATTTCGTTTTGGATTGGGTGCTGAGGTCAGACGACGATATATTTTTTTTTTCCTGGGATAGTCAAACTGAAAAATCGATTTAATTCGAAAAAAAAAGAATAAAGCGTGTTACTTGCAAATACGAATAGGTTGGCATTAGTACGAGCCGTATCCACGCTCGTGGGCCCGTCGGCGTCGAAGGATTGCTTACGACGCGGTGGTAAGAACTTGCGAATATATTCGAAAAAGATTCAACGTAATTTGTTTGATATTTTTATGAAAAATGGTGTTACAGGGTTGCGAGGGGCAGTGGGCATGTGGTGAATGGTGACAAAGGCATTGTATACACTCACAAGGACTTGTTTAATGAGGTCTCAAATGGTCACTAGTGAAGAGCTTCCTCTTTTCTTGATCATTTTAGTTATCTCGTGGTGGTAATAAAAATATTTTTTATTTGAATAAAAATTAGTGGGCTTTCTTGTAATATTATGAATATGGAGTTACCCAGTACCGCATTGTTATGGCTTCTAAAGTAATATTTTATAATTAGGTTCATTTCACCTGTCATATGAATCAAGTGCTTTTCTAGTACCACTATCGAAAACAAAAGATAGATATTCAATACGTGGCGTCTAATTACTGACTTATTTGGTGGCTAGGACGGCCATAAATTCGGGATAAAAATTAGTTAGTTTTAAGATATTATGGTCGTATATGCAAGTGCATGCACTGAAAATAGGTTTACAGTAGAAGCATGGGGTGATACTTTTTATTTTTCTTTCTCAATATTAACTGTTCTAGAAATGGAGTTTGTTAATATGTCTTCTTCTTGCTTTAGACCATCTCCAACCATTCCTCTATATATAGAGTTAAAACAGTACAATAAATTTACAGTTTATGTTGGCGTGGCAGCGGACCCGATCGAGTAATACCGCGGCTAATATTTGGGTAATTAAAGATAAAAGTGGACACCGAGATTTAACGTGGAAAACCCCCAAACAAATCGGGGTAAAAACCACGGGCAAAGAAGAAGAATCCACTATAGGGGAAATATAGGAGTTACAACCTCTCAATCTATAAAGGAGAAAACCCTCAACATCTCTCTTTATAGTCGTAGAAAATACCCGACACTCTCTATTCTATTTTTCTCTCTTTCTCTCAATCTTCGTTTCTATCTGTGGGATGCATTTTCATCTGATGCTTTGAGTGCTATTTATAGCCGAAGGATTATTAGGTGTGAATAAATCCATGTGAAACTAAAGAAAAACTTTAGCACACCATTGGACTAATCACGTTGATGTAGGCTCCTTTTGACTGTTCAATAAAGCCATGTGCCCATTTTATATTATGTCGACAATCTCCCACTTGAAGATTTGATTGAGGATCAATCGGATCTTCACACAATTCTTTCTCCCTTGCCATTCATGTTGCTTACGTCTCCGCTAGGCCACTCGAGGAACGACACCAAAATGCACTTGTTAGTGTTGATTGCCATCTGACAGTAAAGTCTGCTCCCCCGTAACATAATGCAACATCTGATGTTCCTTTGATATATCGTAGGATCCTCTTCACCGCGCTCCAATGCTCTTTGCCCGAATTCGCCATGTACTGACTTACTACTCCCACTGCATGTGCAATGTCTGGTCGTGTACAAATCATCGCGAACATAAGACTTCCCACCGCTGATGCATACGGTACTCGAGACATCTCCATCCTCCCTTCTTCACTGCTAGGACTCATACTTGAGGATAATTTGAAATTAACAAGAAGTGGGGTAGAAATTGGCTTACAATCTTGCATATTGAAGCGTCGCAAGACCTTCCTCAGATAATTTTTCTGCGAAAGCCAAATCTTCTTGTTATTTCTGTCTCGGTAAATTTGCATCCCTAGAATCTTGTTTGCTGGTCCCAAGTCCTTCATTTCAAATTCCCTAGCCAACTGTGCCTTGAGTTCTTCAACACGATCTTTGTTGGGGCCTGCTACCAACATGTCGTCAACATACAACAGTAATATGATAAAATCATTTTCACCAAACCTCTTGAAATATGCACAAGGGTCTGCATTCAATCTGTTGTATCCAAGGCTCATGATGAAGGAATCAAATCTCTTATACCAACACCTCGGCGCCTGTTTGAGACCGTATAGAGATTTGTTCAACCTGCAAACCAAGTTCCGTTTTTCTTTGTCTTCAAAACCTTCCTGTTGGAGCATATAAATCTCTTCTTCAAGATCTCCATGAAGAAAAGTCTTCTTCACATCTAGTTGCTCTAGATGTAGATCGGATGTAGCACGCATCGCCAGGAGTACCCGAACAGTCGTCGTGGTCGCTGAACGTTCCTTTGTGGTGCTATCATTTTCTCCGATTGGTTTATCTTCTAAGAAGATAACCTCCCTGCTGATGACAACCTTGTGGGCAGTGGAATCCGACAGGCGATACCCCTTCACACCATCAGCATACCCCAAGAACAAACACTTCCTGGACTTCGGATCCAGCTTCGTAGTTTCTTGGGCGTTGTACATCACGTACACAGGACTTCCGAATACATGGAGTTTGGAATAATCCGCTGGCTTTCCGGTCCACATCTCCATCGGCGTCTTCTGATCAATTGCCGTTGAAGGCGACCGATTGATCACGTAGCAGGCGGTGTTGACTGCTTCTGTCCAGTATGATTTATCCAGACCTGCAGCTCCCAACATGGCTCTTGTCCTCTCTAACAGAGTCTTGTTCATCCACTCCGCCACTCCATTCTGTTGTGGAGTACACGCCGTAGTGTAGTGCCTTTTGATGCCTTCCCTTTTGCAAAAGCTATCAAAATCTCGACCAGTATATTCTCCTCCATTATTAGTCCTCAAACATTTTTTTCGTCTGTCAGCGTGGCTGGTTTTCCATCGATAGCCTCCAGACATCAGTCCTTTCTCAAGATCGCCTTTATCTTTAATTTCCACAGTGAGAAATTTCTCCCGTTGAACTTTTCGATATCAAACTTCGCCGCCATAATTTCTGGTCAATCGTGAGCGATACCTCCGATGGGGTTGCAGCAGATAATTATTGAACTCGTACCGGCCTTTTCATCACCGTAACAAGGGAAATATAATATCTATTATTTTTTGATGTGGAGGGTCCACGTTAGTGGCAACCACAGAGCATACGATGAATAGATATATAAAACCCAAGCACGGCTCTGATACCAATTGTTGGCGTGGCAGCGGACCCGGTCGAGTAATACCGCGGCTAATATTTGGGTAATTAAAGATAAAAGTGGACACCGAAATTTAACGTGGAAAACCCCCAAACAAATCGGGGTAAAAACCACGGGTAAAGAAGAAGAATCCACTATAGGGGAAATATAGGAGTTACAACCTCTCAATCTATAAAGGAGAAAACCCTCAACATCTCTCTTTATAGTCGTAGAAAATACCCGACAAACTCTCTATTCTATTTTTTCTCTCTTTCTTTCAATCTTCGTTTCTATCTGTGGGATGCATTTTCATCTGATGCTTTGAGTGCTATTTATAGCCGAAGGATTAGGTGTCAATAAATCCATGTGAAACTAAAGAAAAACTTTAGCACACCATTGGACTAATCACGTTGATGTAGGCTCCTTTTGACTGTTCAATAAAGCCATGTGCCCATTTTATATTATGTCGACAGTTTAAACAGTGCTGCCAAATTCCAACCATCTTCTCTATGTTTTCTTCTCTATATAATATTTCTTATTTAAGTAAATTGTTGAATATTATTTATATTAAAATAACAACGAACCTAAATTCTCAAATAAAAAATTTAAGTAAACAAAAATTTTAAGTTATGAAATTTAAATATATTATCATAATTTCAATTAGGAATTAAAGTTTAATATACTATACCAAAAAACCTATTATTAAAATCTCACAATGATATAATAATATTAGTTTTATTAAAATATAAAATTATCAACTAATGTTTATAAATTTGTATACACAGTTCTAAAAACGTAAATTCAATTTAAAAAATTATCACTTCAAAACAAAACTTAAAAAATTATCATTTATAATTAAAAAAATTTATTATTATTTATTTCCCAAATACAACCAACAAAATCGCTCTCTCTCCTCTCTGAATCACAGTTCGTCATCTTCGTCCCACCAGACAACCTTTTCAGCAAATAATTCATCTAAGAAAAATCCCCAAATTATTTGAACAAAAGTAACTAAAACTAAAGAATAAAAAATTGAAAAAGGATATAGAGGAGTAACAGTTCTCCGCTACATATAACGGCCTACTATTTACTCCTCTAGCTTTAAACGTGGCGTATGGAGTTCCGTTGGAGTTCCACCGCCGTTATTTACGGCGTTCAACGCCAGGTTTAAAGTCTCGTTGGAGATGCCCTAATAAATGTTTTTCATTTTTTTTAAAATCATTACATGGAAGTTTGAGAAGATTACGATTACGAAACATCACGGTTTACAATCTTACAAAGGTCCACCAAATCCTATGGTATATCAACTCTTGATAGAGACTGTGATCGAGTGGAACGAGGGCCACCGAAATTATGCTGTGCCCTCACCAAATGAGCTTTCAATTGTTAATAATTTGATGGCCTAACTCGTGCGGTCACAATCGTATATAGCAGAAATAGGATTCGTATCTTAAGTGGGGCCCAAAAATATCTTCATTTGAAATACTTATTATTCTTAATTTACTTTGATTTAATTATACTTCGAAAGTACGCCAACCCTAGTCCCTAACTTAGTTGTGTTGCATGTAATTAGGGCGACTCGTTGACCACAAAATATCTGTAATAAAAAAAGTATACTATTCCTATCGTGCGAATGCAAGGAAACTGATAAAAAGTCCCGACCACCCAATATTCTAAAACAAAGATAAAATACTTCATGCATCCATAAGACAGCAACCACGAATAAGCTCCACGTGTACTGATTTTTGGAACTTAAAATATATGTTAATTTACTTTAAGAAATGCAGTAGTATTCACAATTCTCAAACGCAAATGCAGTAGTATTCTCCGATCAATAAATTCATTTTCTTCGATCAATAAATTCATTTTCAAACGCAAAATACAGTAGTCGTTCTCCAATCAATAAATTTATTTTCTCCAATCAATAAATTCATTTTCTCCGATCAATAAATTCATTTTCAAACGCAAAATACAGTAGTCATTCTCCGATCAATAAATTTATCTTCTCCAATCAATAAATTCATTTTCAAACTCAAAAGTTAGTTTTAAAATATTACTTCTAAAATAACTTTTACAAATTTCCAACACCCATATATTTTATAACTTAAACAAAATAAATAAAAAATATTGTTAGTAAATTTTATAATTCTAAAACTTTTTAATTACTTTTTTCTATACATTTTAATTTATTTGTATTTTTTATAAGATGCTTTAACTGTATAAACAAATAAAAAATATTAAGTGAAATTACGAAAATGTGTTCATTCGCATCTACGCATATTTTGCGGGAAGTTGGAAATGGTCTAATACTTAAAAAAAATATCTCGTGGATTATTAACTCACCTAGCTATTAAATATAAAAATACTATAATATCAAAATTAACAATGATTAATAATACATTCTCTCTGTGTAAATAACATGCTTGGTTGTAGAATACAGCTTTTTTTTTAACTAATTACCTTCTCTGATCTTAAAGTCTCTCTTCCTAACTAAAATCCGAAAAAAGGAAAAAAGAGAACATCATAAGGGATTAATTCCCGTGGACCCCACAATTCTTCAGGTCGTCCTCCTCAGATCCACCACGACGACGCTGACGTTGTCGACGCTGTGGCGAGCCAAGGCGAGCTTGGTGAGAAGCATCGACGCATCGGAACACGCCTTGTCGGAACTCTCGCCGGCGTCATCTACCGTCATGTCGCTCCCCGGAGAACCGGCCGGCGACAGCGGTTTCCGCGACTGTATGCACATGCGCGCCACGCCGCACGCGGTGTCGTTCGACACCACGTCCCACAGGCCGTCGCTGGCGAGGATCAGACATTCGTCTTCGTCCGTCCGGCGCGTGACCGTCACTTCAGGGTCGGATATTACGTAAGGCTTCAGATAATTGTCGCCTGAAGAAATCACACAGCCAAGTTATAATTAAATGTGAAATCAGTTCTTCAATCTTCTTCGTTAGAAGATCCCATTAAAGAACTTACCAATAGCCCTAGACATGGCTAAGACTCCGAGAACTCTCGGCCCATCCCAGTAAATGACCCGCCCGCCCGCTTCTTGTATCCGATTCAGCTCGTCGGGTCGATCCGGCTGGAAAACCAACCCGTTAGTTCAGATTTCAGATCAAGATCGGACAACAATACATTAGATAATTCAATAAATAATGAAAATCCCACCTTATGATCTTGTGAGAGAGGAACGGCCACGCCGTTGCGACATAGCACGGCCCTAGAGTCGCCGCAGTTAGAAACAATGATCTTATCAGGTGTCACGACGGCCACCACCGCCGTAGACCCCACGGCGTCGCACTGCGGCGTCTGAAGCTCGCAGCGGCATGCCGACGTGGGCTCGCCGTCCCTTGAAACGCCATCGGCACTGCCGCCGTTGCTGGTCCAGGCGGCGACTTCACGATCCATTCTCGTGAAGCTTTCCGACAAGGTGCCTTCCCACGACGAGGATTCTCCGCGGCCTCGTTGCTCGTACTCGTCTCTGACTATCTCGTGCATCCTCTCTTTGCATCGCGTGGCGACCTAGGAAACAGGAATCGAACCGATTTTACAATTACAACGTCGAGTCCTCGGTAATAAAAATGATTTCGACTGCTGAGATCTTTGTCGTTCTTACATGTGAGCAACCATGGCCGTCGTAAACTCCGAAGAAGTGCATCCCAGTCGATATACCGCCGCAAAACGAAGGATGAATGGCAACGGCGTCTTCCATATCCCTTCTCCGCCCACAGACCGAGGTCACGCCAAACTTCGGGCACCCAACCGCCGCAGAGTCAGCAGATTCAACTTCCGAGGCCGTTTCCGAAGATACACGCGCCGGCGACGCCGTTTCGGGACACACCAATTCGCCGCTATCAAGATCCTTCTGCTTCTCCTTCACAACCTCACCGCTGCGGATGTGTTTCGGCTTCGGAGGAGCCGCAGGGAGAGAGTCCATCTTCCGGCGCTTGATTCTTCCACCATCGCTCGGCGGCGCCACCGCAGAATCTGTCGGCGCGAAGTTGAAGCGATGAATTTCCATCCTTCTCCTCCTCGCTGATTTCGAACTGGGCTCAACTGGCGCGCTGGCCTCCGTTTCCCCAACGCCGTTAACCCTACAGCACATACCCGCCATCGATTCAACTCAGCTGATGCTAAAGCTTCCAAAAAAAACTCTAGTAGTACTCTTCTAAAATAAAGAACCAGTCCTTCTATATATATATATAAATATATTATTAGTATATAATAATTAAATCACAAGGAAAAAGAAGAAGGAGAAAGCTTATAAAGGTTTAGAGGACAGTGAAAAGTGAGGAATATATTGAGGAACAGAAGGAGGGCGGAGATGATGGGTTACGTGGCACGGGCAGCTGACCGTCACCGTATCGGGCAGGGGTTATAAGGGTGAAAGGGCAAATGCATATATCTATCATTCTAATCTCAGCCGTTGAATTTTAATCTGTCCTTGGTGGTAAGAACTTAACACGTTTTGAAGGGTATATGATACGTGTGCCAATCAAAGATCCACAACAGAGGAGAGAGAGAGAGAGAGAGAGAGAGCTTTGATTTTGCGACACGCATGTGCGCTTGTCGTTGTTTTGCTATAATTTTTATTATAATATTTAGTTGGTCGTTTTTCGATTGAGGGGATTTCAGCCACGTGTCGGCAGCGTGGTGTGGGGGGCCTTTGGCGTTTTTTCATCACGCATTAATTAGGCGCGTGTAGTGCGATTTACTTCCGAGAGGTGCGCGTGAGATGGGGAAGCAAAAGTGTATATGTCAGTTAAAATTGCAATAAATGCAAGAAAGGAGATTAAGACACGTAGTACATAGTGAGATGTCTAATGTTGGTATGGTAATATCTCAAAGTGGTGGTGGGTCAGACTTATGTGCCCACGCGTCAAACAGCTTACGTTCGAAGCTGCCGTCCACGCGCCTGATTCCTATATCTTATTGTTTTGACATAACTCACCAATTTTAACTTTTTAACACACCTAATTAAATTATTGCTGTTAAGTGACAGTCTACTGTACACGTAATATCATGAATATACAATACAACGAAGAATCTTATTAATTCTAATATTATGGTTCGAGAAAATTAACATAGAAAACGCTTTTTATGTACTGATAAAATAGATAAGAAAAAGAAAAAAAAAAAAGGAGTACTTAATATGACATTTGGCCTGAAATAGGCCAATATGACCCAATACTAAGTGAAAACCCAAGCCATTTAGGACAGTTAATTCGATATTTTTTTCGTGTCACAAAATAACAAAACGCTTGGGCTGCTCTGATTTTCCAAATTTAGAAGTTAAAAGAAGAAAGAAAAAAAGAGGACTCGCTCGATGCGTTTCGTCTTCTCAGGCACCGTTCTTGGAACTAGTTTCGGCTAGAAAATTCTCGTTAATTTTCAGATCGATCTTAGCTGAAACTCAATCACTGTAAGTTGAATCTTTTTTTTTTTTACCTCATTTGCTTATGGAAAATGCAATTACTGCTTTTCCGTTGTGTTAATCGATTGATTTCCTGGATTTTATTGATTGAAGTGGGTTTTCTCAAATATTCCTTTTTTAACTATTTAGCCATCAGAAATGATTTTGTGGACTGCATTAATTTTCTTTTTCTTTTTTGCCCATTTATCTGAGCTGTAGTTTCTCAAATTGCTAATTATTCGTTGTAGCTGAAAAATAGAGACTTAAAATCAAGATAAATTGCAATGAGCTTTACATTCTTGCGGTATTGATATGAGAATTGGGGATAACTTTGCATGAGTCAAGAAGCTTTGGGAATTTCCCATAGCATATAAACATTCATTCGGTGGCAAGGGCTAAATATACCCGTGAGGTGAGATCCTATAGCGAGCTTGGATTTCTTTTTTCATTTATCGAACTCAGAGGCTTGGTTGGTTTAGATCATAATCTTGCAAGAAATTGTATGCAGTAGGCATAGTTAGTGATCATTTGGTGGATGGATTGTCGTTGCTCTTAGTTCTTGATAGATGGTTTTTTATTTCATTCTGTGGCATGAAAAGATGTTTATTACCCTTTTCTGCTAGGCGATCAATTCTGCTAGTCTCGCAAAATCATGAGCTTTGTATTCCGGGGAACGCGAGGAGATATAGAGACAGGGTTCTCCGGACTTTTACCCGAGCGACGCGCTGTGGTGAATATTCTTCGCTTCATTTAAAAATCCTTTCTTTACTGTAAAATTTTCAATATGTGCAAATTTCTCGTCATTTCTAATTTTACATTAACACTTACTGTTTGTACGTATGTCTCTTGATTGATGCTCAGCAGCGTATCCATACGGCTCGACCCGTCAATTCGAATTCCCTTGCCTTCCTCGTGACAGGTAAGGGCTTCCTATGCGATAACATCAATCATTCCATCATTTTGACGCAAACTTGCTATACATTGATTGTTTACATTCGAATTTTTTGTTATTACAGTGTTATTGCTCTTTATGATCTTAAACTCCCATCAAATGTCCCCTAATTTTCTGGTAATGCCAGAACATCCCTCACATTACAATCTCTTACCAGCTTCTATGCAATCCAAACTCATGCTTGTTTGTCTGAATTTCATTATAAAACATGTCAGCTATGGTTAGTTCTCGGCGTCTTTCTAACCGCAACTACCCTGAGAATGTACGCAACATGTCAGCAACTTCAAGCTCAGGCACAGGCGCATGCAGTTGCAGCTAGTGGCCTACTCAGCACCGAGCTAAGGCTTCACATGCCGCCCTCCATAGCTCTCACCAGCCGAGGAAGGTTGCAAGGCCTGAGGCTACAGCTCGCCCTCCTCGATCGAGAATTCGATGACTTGGGTAACTTTCCTATTCTTCCTCCCCTTTTTTCTTTATTTATATCTAATTTTCAGATTTTAAATCTACCATCATCATAATCTATTTTGTGATGCAGATTATGAGACTTTGCGAGCGCTTGATACTGATAATGTTCCCTCAGCTGCTATGACTGATGAAGAGATCAGTGCTCTCCCCGTCCACAAGTATAAAGTTGCTGCACCCCAAAGGTTAGTAGTCTTCTTTATGCATATATATACATATATACATACATATACATATATTTGCCTGAGAGTATTATCATTCTTACAGTGTGGGGCCATCAAAGCAGAAAGCTTCATCATCATCCTCAACCGAGGTTAGGTTTTTAGATTGTAAGACCTATCAATGTTTTAGGCTACCTTAGCTTCAATTGTTACCATCGCATTGTGTGCAGAAGAAGAAAGACGCTGTTGATGATGAAAAACGAGCTAACGAGGACAATGGTTCGGACGATGATCTAACTTGTAGCGTGTGCTTGGAGCAAGTTAGCGTTGGAGAACGTATTCGAACGTTGCCTTGCTTGCACCAGGCATTTTTCGCCTTTTTTATTCATTTCTTTTATTTTGTGTTGTTCAATTCACTTTTATTTATTCTTTTTTTTTTCTTTCTTTTTTGTGTTTTGTAGTTTCATGTAAACTGCATAGATCCATGGCTTCGTCAACAGGGGACTTGCCCTGTCTGCAAGTTCCAAGCGACTCGGCGCGAGAACGAAGATGCTTCTTACATGGTTTAGGGTTCTTCGAATATTCGAAGACGTTAGATTATATGGATTTATTATTATATGTATATTTCGGTGTAAATTATGTGGCATGGAGTAGAACTCGATATTCTTCAGATCATAATAAATATTTGACAGAATTGAACTCTATTTTTTTGGTTACTACTACGTAACTATCCGTTCAATTAAACCATATGTTTCAAGAGTAATTGATTATATTCGAATTTTAATAATATGAAGAAAAGAAAAAAGTGTGTTCGATCAAATACTTGTAGACAATGAGCAGCTGAAAGGGACACTTCACTGATAAGATAATTAATTGTGATGTTAGAGTTGAAACATTCATGTGAGCTCACCTTCATGAGTTGCAATGAATGTCACATGTTCATATGATGGTCGTAGGATTGAATTAATGTCATCTTAATTTCCTCTTCTTTTTTGTAATTAAAAGCATTCATATGCTTATTATGAAGAACTATGTCATTGATATTTATTTATTTATTTTTAAATTATAGAACGTCTAGGTTTTGGTCAACCAATGACGATTCCAATCATCATCTGCAGGAATTTTAGATCGATCATCCACAATCATTAACAAAAATACCCATAAAAACACGAATTGAAGCAATATTAACACAGCGGAAGAAAAAAGGAAAAAAAACAGACATGTCTATATACATCTCTTCCTCCTCGGACGCTTGCTTGAACTGAAATTCATCATCAATCTCTTAGAAAGGAAAAGCGTTCATTCATTTTCAGTAAACGCAAACACCTTCAATTTCAAGAATCATCATAATCATCAGTGTACTTATCACGAAAGCAGATAAGCATAGCAACGCACTTGCGAAAGATATAAAACCTTGCCCTTTGCTCCCTCACAAGTGCTGCGAATTTTCTCGCGAACGAACATCTTCTTCTATGGTGCCGAGAAGTCGCTGTTGACGGCGACGACGAGGACAAGGGAGCTGTTCTTGGATAGTACTGTGGTTCTGTTTCCGCCATAGCCGTCGATTTGTTAGAGCTTGTTTTGTAATGAATCAAATAAAGGACTATTCTTGAATCAACAATGGCGAATGGTATTAATGATGTGAAGTGGTAAGAGAGAGGAGAGAGAGAGGGAGATGACTGCTTGTTTTTCTATTTTTATACAGAGAGATTAGTGGGAATCACCTGCCTACCTAGCTAGGGTTACCAACACATTTTCTTTTTTAATTATCATTATTCTCTAATATTAAGGGCTAATTTCAGGCCCTATTAAAATCTCGGGTTCATGCCCCATTACAATGGACTTTAGTATTAAGGACTAACTTTTTGAAAAATTGAGTGATCAGGCTCTAAAATAATGCGAAAAGACATATTTAACCCCGACATATGCCAAAATTATGTTGGATACCTAATTGATCCGGTAATAAGTTTCCAGACAATTATAACAATTTCGCACTAAAAAACACTTCATTTCATTTGGAAACAATATTATATTGAGTACCATATGTGTCTACTTAGTAACAAATGATGTCGCAGAAGTAACACATCATTCAGAAATAATATTGCTTCCTGCAACATCATTTGTTAATGTGTTATTGCAGGAAGCGGTATTATTTTTGAATGATGTGTTACTTTTGCGTGCTACTAAATAGACACCATATTGTACTCAATACAAGACTGTTTGTTATCCAAATGAAAGGAAGTGTTTTTTGCAGCGCAAAAATGTTATAATTTTCATATAGGGTTTATGGTTTAGGGTTCAGTATTGTTTTTGAATGATGTGTTACTTCTACGACATCATTTGTTACTAAATAGACGCCATATGGTAATCATTAGCGTTTCGATTGCCCGTGATACTCTATTTTGAACCCTTCTTGAACCCTCCAACCGACCATTCTCATGTTTCCCTAGACAGAAATTCATCATTATAGGGAGCAATGCTCCTATAATAAATTGTCAATTTTCAATCTTGAAACGTGTAATAAGATTGAAACGCTAATGATTCGGTCTTTTATAGGAGAACACTAATGGTCGTCGCGCCGGGTTTAGGGGTAGGGTTTACGGTTTAGAGTTTAGGGTGTAATACCACATGATGGAAAACAGAGTAACTTTTATTGTTTATTTAGTAACAGATACTGTACTTTTAGTACCACTTTAGATAATCTAAGTAACATTTCGATTTTATGTAGTAAAACAGTTTGATGCCATAAATTATTGAAACAGATCTGCTACACAAAATACCACATCAATACTTATGAAAAACAAAACAAGGTGTTAACAATCGACTGGGCTCGATCAGTGTGAAAAATGGTGTTCGATAGTTCGATGTAATAAATATGTCTGTTAATAACATTTTAGTGTCTTTAAGTAAGTCTTATGACGTTAAAGTAGCACTTACGGTTTTTACAGTAACTAATCAATATAATTGTGTAACATAAAACTGACGTCAAATACCAATTCAGAAATCACTTTATTATGGGTAATTTTGTCAAAACATAGTTTTGGGACCTTTTCACATAATTTTTCAACAACAAGGTCCTTTAAACTAAAAAAAATTGATAGGATCAGATCCCTAATTTTAAAAGGGTCAATTGTAAGTCAGGCCCTCTTAAGAACTTTTAGTAGGATTCAGGCCCTTTTTATGTTTTAGATAGGAAGAAGGACCCAAACGATATTTAGGTTAGGGATAAGGACCATTTCAGATGGAAAAGACCTTTTTACCCTTATCTCTTTCTGAAATTACACCACTTTTTAGACCTAAATCCCACTTGTTATAAAGTGGTATATAAATCTATTTTAGTGGTATGATCTGTAAATTTTATGGTATATACAAATTAAGACAAGAACTGAGACCAAAAATCGATTTCAGTACTACAAACCCTAAATTAGCTTTCCAGCCTTCATCGAGAAAACCCGAAGAATTTTCTACCGATCTGAACCATTAATCGACGAAACCCGACCGATTTCGACACTTCATCGACGAAACTTGCGATGACACCGAATAAGAACCCCGTTGATCGCCAAGAAATTGGCCGAAAGAAGGAGAAGAAAGTTACTGGGAAGAGAACGGCGTCGAATGATGGTTCTGCTTGTGTTCTGACTGTGTTTAGCACTTTTGGTGATGGCTCTGCTTCTGTTTTATACGGTATTTTGCGTTTTGAACTTGTTCTATTTTCATACCCATCACATGCAAATTATACCACTTAATAATATCCTGGTAACAATTTATACTCCATATGTAACAAAAAATAAGAACATTGCAGAAGCTTCCTGGATCGATTACCGTCTCCATCTTTATACAGTACCACATCACATGTAAATTAAACCACTTAAGTATAGTTTGGTACCAATTTATACTCCATTCGTAACAAAAAATACCCAGAAGCTTCATGGGCCTATTAACGTCTCCATATTTATGAAATACCACATCACATGTAAATTATACCACTTAATTATAGTTTGGTACCAATTTATACTCCATTCGTAACGAAAAATAAGAACATTCCAGAAGCTCCATGGGCCTATTACCGTCTCCATATTTATGAAATACCACATCACATGTAAATTATACCACTTAAGTGTATTCTCGTACCAATTTATACTCCACACGTAACAGAAAATAGGAACATTCCAAAAGCTTCATGGGCCTATTAACATAAAATAGGAACATTCCAGAAGTGGGCCGTCAGTGAATATGGTCTCTCCATCTTTATATGATACCCATCACATGTAAATTATACTAATTAATAATATTTTGGTAACTATTTATACTATCCTGGTAACAATACATTACGAAACAATACCACATTAATTCGTTGTAATACCAGATAATATATTATCTGTACCACATTAATGGTTCGAATAATTTCGTAAATCAAAGTTGGTTTTCTCGGTTGTAGAAGAATAAAAATCATGGAAATATATGATTTGATGTATTTAAACCACCAAGTTCCTTGATTTTGTCACGTTTATGCAAATATGATGTAAGTAGTCAATTAATGAGGTTTTGACCATGTAAAATGTACACCAAGTTCCTTGATTTTCCCCGAATTTCTTGCGTCTTACGTTGAGGTGGTATGTTGTTTCTAGTGTTTGTTGTTGAAGTGTGTATAAGAATATGTTGATTGCGTTGTGACTGTATTTAGCACGTTGTTGCTTGTCTTCTGTCTTTGTGTGCGTTGAACTATGACCGTGCTTGTATTTTGTTTGATTGTGTTCAGCACTCTAGGTGACTTGAATGATGGATCTGCTTCTGGTTTTGATGTATTTTGGATTTTGAACTAGTTCTGTTTCATACCAGATCACATGTAAACAATACCACATAAGTATAATCTGGTACCAATTTATACTACACTCGTACCAATTTATACGCCATTCATAACAGAAAATAAAGAACATTCCAGAAGCTTCATGATCCGTCAATGAATATGGATCAATATTTATACCATACCAAAACACATGTAAATTATACCACTTCAGCGTAATCTGGTACCAATTTATACTCCATTCATAACAAAAAATAAAGAACATTCCAGAAGCTTCATGATCCGTCAATGAATATGGATCAATATTTGTACCATACCAAAACACATGTAAAACATACCACTTCAGCGTAATGTCGTACCAATTTATACGTCATGCATAACAGAAAATAAAGAACACTCCAGAAGCTTCATGATCCGTCAATGAATATGGATCAATATTTGTACCATACCAAAATACATGTAAAATATACCACTTCAGCGTAATGTCGTACCAGTTTATACTCCATTCATAACAAAAAATAAGGAGAATTCCAGAAGCTTCATGATCCGTCAATGAATATGGTCTCACCATCTTTATATGATACCATATCACATGTATGTCATACCACTTTATATATTTTGGTAACCATTTATACTATTCCGGTAACAATACACATCGAACGATACCACATTATGTCGTATTGATACTAGATAATATTATCTGTACCATATTAATGGATCGAATAATTTCGTAAATAAAAGTTGTTTTTTCGGTTGTGGAGGAATAAAAATCATGGAAATATATGATTTGATGTATTTAAACCACCAAGTTCCTTGATTTTGTCATGTTTATGTAAATATGATGTAAGTAGTCAAGTAATTGGGTTGTGATCATGTAAATGTACACCAATGCACCGTGTAGACAACTATATTTACATCACATTGATATTTACCATTATGAATTACAATAAAAGTATCCAAACCACTATAATACAATCATACAACAAATCTTACGATGATAAAACCTTTATCGTAGCCACGAAGACGTTTACACTAAGACCCGATACTCGAAAACATAAAATTGGAAACCCTAGCGCGAAAACCTTAATCTGTAACACATAAAGCGTTTTTGGTACCACATTATTACATGAATATATACAACATAAAAGTTTCCGCCCAAAATAATTTTGAGATTCAGCTTTCCCGCCCAAAGGGCATGACTTGCTATACCAGTTTACGCCTCTATTATACCACTTTACTCTGTTTTAGTACCAATTTATACTCCATTCATAACAAAATATAAGAACATTCCAGAAGCTTCATGAGCCGTCAAATCGTCTCCATCTTTACATAATACCACGTCACATGAACTATACCACTTCAGCATATTTTAGTACCAATTTATGCTCCATTCATAACAAAAAATAAGAACATTCCAGAAGCTTCACGGACCGCATTGAATATGGTCTCTCCATCTTTATGATACCACATCACATGTAAATTATACCACTTGATAATATTTTGTAACCGTTTATACTATCCTGGTAACAATGCATTACGAAACGATATCACATTAAGTCGTACTGATACTAGATAATATGTTATCTGTACCATATTAATGGTTCGAATAATTTCGTAAATAAAAGTTGCTTTTCTCGGTTGTAGAAGAATAAAAATCATGGAAATATATTATTTGATGTATTAAACCACCAAGTTCCTTGATTTTGTCACGTTTATGCAAATAAGATGCAACTAGTCAAGTAATGAGGTTTTGATCATGTAAATATACACCAATGCGTAAACCTTAATCTGTAACACATCTTCCATTTCTGGTACCACATTATTACATGAATATATACTACATAAAAGTTCCCGCCCAAAATAATACTGAGATTCAGCTTTCCCGCCCAAAACAGCGTGACTTACTATACCAGTTTACGCCTCTATTATACCACTTTACTCTGTTTTAGTACCACGTCTTATAAAATTAATACCAAATGAGAATAAGTAATAGTTATCGTCGTTATACCACTTTACGCCTCTATTATACCACTTGACGCTATTTTTGTACTACATCTTATAAAATTAATACCAAAATGAGAATAAGTAATATATCGTACCAGTTCGAGTGAGTAACGCTTCTTATCGTTGCTATACCACTTTACGCTTCTATTATATCATTTTACTCTGTTTTAGTACCTCATTGTATAAAATTAATACACCAAATTAGAATAATATCTCGTACCAGTTCGAGTAACGCTTCTTATCGTAACTATACCACTTTACGCCACTATTGTACCAACCTTATGGAAACTATACAACTTACGCCTTTCTGATACCACATAACGAACACTCATCTAAACTACTGGCGATTTCACTTTCATTTCGTTAATCTTGATGGACGAACGATTGAGGGACCACTAAGGCGCGACGTAATTTTCAAGCTATGGGTCTCTCAAATTTATGCATATTAGCTTTAATTTCGACCAAAAACGTGCTCGATTTATGTAATTTGCGTAAATGAATTTCTAAATTATTCCTCACAGATCTTAAATCTGACGACATTAAATATCATTGAGATCATCGAGTACACATCAAACTTAATTTTGTGCCCAGTATGCTCGAAAATTTACGGCAAATCGATCGTTGAAATAGTTTTGTCGATTGATACCATTTGAATAACATCTGGTAACATAATTATAGCAATTCATACCTCTTTATACAACACCTACAAGGGGCATTTTCGTCAAATCATTGATGATGTCCTTTAATTTGAATTTTATCTAGAGTTGGTCCTTAAAACTATATTTAATCTGAAGAGGGCCTGAACTCAAAAGCAAAGTTACGATGGGCCCTCATTTCGAAACGCCCCATTTTAAAATTCGCTGAGTCTGACATAAAATTTCCGGTAGTATTAATGTACATATTTGGAGTCGTTATTCCGTATGCAACTTTTTATTTTTATATTATCATGATGACCTAAGATGCAACATCTTCTTTATGTTTTAGTTTCTGATCATTACACCTAAAATAAAGTCGGACATTATTATTTCTTTAATGAGTTGTATCGATATATATATATATATACATTGGGCATTTAACTTTGAATGGATAGAGCAACACGTCACTGTCCAAACTGAGTCAGTGATGTGACAAAATGGAGGAGTTAGGAGTCATTAAATTCAACGTGTCTTAGCATGTGTTAAAAATCGAATATTACACTACCCTGTCACATATAACTTTTACTTCTTAACTGCATCTAATTATTTAATTAACGCAAGTACTAAAGATAATGGATGAGTCGGCACCAATGTTTTAAAAATGCAAAGCGGAGTGTGTCGCGTTTTAGTGTCGGTAGCGCATAGCGTAGCGCATTGCGTGAGTATTTCGGATAAGCTAGATATAATACAATAAATTATATATAATATATAATAAATATAAATATGGTCACTTTTTATGTCATTATTGTAGTTATGAGACTAAATAATCAATATTATCTCTAGAAATTCAATGAAATTAAGGTACACATAATCGACTAAAATCTAAAATTTAAATATATATGAACGAGATATTAAAAAGTTTATATAATTCCAAACAATAAATAGAGGCCATATCTTAAAAAATTATTCATGTTTAAATATACTATCAGTCCAACTAAAATAAGTTTATTAAAATGATTCTTATAATTATCAAAAATTATATTGATATAAAAAATATATGATATGCATGTCATTATGATCATCATAAAATTATGAATAAATTGGATATGCTTATGTAATTTTATCATATAAATTACTCAAAATAAGAACGTTTTAATTATTGGGTGGAAGTTTAAACAAAAAGGAATAAAAAGACAAAAAAAGCATTTCTGACGAAGGAGTTAACAAAATAAAAAGGAAAAAAACTTGCGACGGAATTAGTAAGTAGAAAAAATTAAAAAAAAATTAAACGCAAAATAAAAAACGCGTCGGCGCGTTTTCATGGAAAAACACGCGATCGCGCGCCTCGACGCGCGCGATACGACGCGTTTTAAAACACTGGTCGGCACTAATATGCCTTTTGTCGCTAGTCATTAGGAAAAAAAAGGTCAAAACAATAGTTAGCATCTGAGTCAACTCAAAAGTCGGGATAAGACATATATGCTCGTATTAATAAAGAAACGAATTTATGAATTTTATCTCCTTATAGTTTCGATTGAAAATTAACTTTAGTTTTTAGAAGCTAATTGTCTAAATAAATAAATAAATATATATATATATATTATCAAAAGTTCAAAGAAAATCGCCATTGGGTGTGAAAAAATTGGGTTGGGCTCATTACAAGAAAGTAAAATTAGTTCCAAGTGTAGAATAATGTCCGCCACAAGAGTCTGTCCAAATCTCAGCTTCCTTATCTTTCGCAAGTGTAGAATAAATGTCCACCACAAGAGTCTGTCCAAAATATCAGCTTCCTTATCTTTCGCGGCAATCGGAAAATCTCCTCGCAAATCAGTAATATGTCACCTCGGATGGCGGCGAAAACGGCGTCGTCGTCTTCTTCGCCGACGAGGGTGATTAAGCTCGAGGCCATCGAAGCTTCTCCCGACAGCTTCAAAGAATTCGGACAAGTAATCGAAGCGAGTGACGACGGCTATGAGTACGGACCAAAGGACGCGCAGCTCGACCTGACACGTGGCATTCCCAGGTCCTTTTTCTTCTGTTATCTCAATCAATTTTGTGCCAAATTTACTTCTTTGTGAGCCTCAATTGTGTCCCAAACTGGATATATTATTATCAGACAGTGCTATCCTTTACCTACCTTAATGATTCGTCGTGACTGTTAAACAGCTCCAACGTTAGTTTTGATGTGTCTCGTATTCGTGTCAATTATGAATCCTAGGACGACTAAGATGATCTTTAGTTGATTGAATCCTTTACTAAGAACCATCTTCATACAAGGATCATATGCAATTCGATAAGTAATCGATTATCGGAAAGTAATGCTTGGGGACTCCAATTCTTACAGTGATTTCAGTGTCCGATTCTTTGTTGAATTCTGTCCCTTCCGTGTTATGGTAGCATTAGCGTAGAATCACTGGACTCCCCATTCGTATATCTTATATCTTTGTCCAAGTCATTGCAAGCCAGGCTCATTTTCAGACAATAATCTCTCATCAGCTTTCTTTTATTTAAACTGACCATCGAGGATGTAAGTTTTCACTTCCAGGTTTTATATCATGATCCTCAAGGACAGGGTTCTCAAGTTCTCCACGATCACACACCATGCAAATGTAACTCAATGCCTTGGCTCCATTGGTGGCAAAGCGTGGTACCTTGGCGTTGCAAAGCCATCCATAGTCGATTCGAACGAAGTTGGGAATCGGACAGATGTGGTGCAATCCCGCGCTGGACATTACTATGTGCCTCCTAATGTTGATGATGTAAAGGTTTTTAAGGTTTTGGGTCCAAAGCTCTTGAAGCTTAACAGGGGGACTTGGCATGCTGGGCCCTTATTTTTCGAGGAGGAATCGATGGATTTTTACAACCTTCAATTGAGCAACACAAACGTGAGTATAGTGCACTTGTTTCTTGCTCGTTACCTTATTCGAACTCTGCTTTAATCCCTCCGATGAAGATGATTAAGCCATATGCTTGCATCCTTGTATTGTATATTTTTGCAGGTGGCAGATCATACTACTCATTCGTTTGTCCAGGAGAACAACGTCGTATTTGTCTTCGATGCATAGCAATGTGGATTATCATGAGGATGCAAGACTTTGTCCTTCAGTTATGTAAAATATGTATCTGTTCTCTTTTCTTTCATTTTCTCGAAAGAGTTGTTGCTCAATGAACAACTGATCATGCCTGTAAGAATAACTCGTGCGCTGGTGAGTGATGGGCTCTAAGATTATAAGTATTATTTTTGTGGTAAATTTCAAGTAAATTAAAAGTCAATCACACGAAAAGCACAAGAAAGGCTTAGACTGTATCTATTAAAACCAGGATCAAATCTGGCTAGATTAAACTGAGCTTGGTGAGCTACACTGGTCTGAGTTTTAACATCAGTTACACTGTTTCATAAGGCGTCAAAGAAGAAGGAAGGCGCGAAGACTGGAGAAAACGCTTTTAAAGGTGCTACTTATAAAGACGCTCCAGCTATCGACGATTTAACTCACGCTAGTTTAAAAAGGGCGGGAGTGACTCTTGTTAATTAATTAGCTCACTTTTCCCGTTTTTTAGTTTCAGCACAGTGTGCGTGTTCTTCACGAGTTTTTCTTTTCTGGGTTATTTTCCCATTGATTTCTGATGTAAGCGATCGCTGCATAGAGTGATCCCTAGCTCTGTATCATCATCAGCGTCAATAAGATCGTGACTATCTTGGGTCGTGGATGTAGGATTGAATTCAATCCGAACCACGTTAAGCGATTGTGTTCCACAAGTTTAGTTTTCACAGATTTCATATGGTATCAGAGCGAATTTGTTCTTAATCCGCGCGCATTGAAGTTGATTCAATATCTGGAATTCACAGTTTAGGATCAAGATGAATGATTCAATCACTGGTAATTCCAACAGCTCGACTATGGGGACATCTGCGCATGATCCCTATTTCTTGAGCGCAAACGACACCTCAGGGCAGCTTCTCGTCCATGAGCAGCTGAATGGAGATAATTACGCTACTTGGAGTCGCGCAATGATCATCGCACTCACTGGAAGAAATAAAGAAGGATTCATTAATGGAGACATCAAAGCACCGGCAGCCACTGATCAAGAAAAGACAAATGCTTGGAAGCGAAATAATAACATCGTCATCTCTTGGATCTTGAATGCAGTTTCTAAGGAAATATCAGCTAGTATCCTTTATAGTTCAACAGCTCGAGAGGTGTGGGTTGATCTCCAAGAGAGATTTGGCCAGACCAACAGGCCACGAATCCTGCAGTTAAAGAGGGAACTGGTGAATCTTTCACAAGGCCAGAACAGTGTTGCAGCCTACTTCACCAAATTAAAGACCCTCTAGGACGAGTTGGCAAGTTATAGACCACCTTGCCAATGCCTCTGTGGTGGTATCAATCCCATCAAGGCGCATCTTGAGGAGGAATATGTCCTCACATTCCTCATGGGTCTTAATGACACATATTCACAAGTTCGAGGACAGATTTTACTCATGGAACCCTTCCCTACCATTAACAAAGTCTTTTCACTGGTTATTCAGGAAGAGAAACAGAGAGCCATGGTGACAGGAATCCCTCGAATGATTGATGATCAGATGAATAGTCTAGCCATGCTGGCTGCAAGAGGTGATCATGAAACCTTCAAAAGGAACACTGGCTGGCAAAGGAAGGAGCAAAATAAAGCAGTTTGCACCCATTGCAACAAGAAAGGGCATACAATCGACACTTGTTATCAGCTGCATGGATTTCCCCCAGGATACAGACAAGGTGCACGCTTTAAAGCAGCTAGAACCAACCATGTTATGGTGGAACACTGCAACAAGCAGGGGCAGGGGCAGCAGACTGAGAAGATGGGTCAGTCCATGACTAGTGATGCTGCAGTTCAATTGAACCTGACTCCCTTCCAATTGCAGAGCCTGAGGGCACTGATCAATCAGCCTTTCAACAACATTTCAACAGAAGGGGCAGAGCAGATTCAGCAGACAGAGAAGCTCCCAGGTATGTGCCTTAGTTTCAATCTGCCTGAGTGTGCTAGTTCAGGATTTTGGCTAGTTGATTCTGGTGCCACCAGGCATGTGTGTGGTAACCTGAGCTTGCTGCATGATTTGCATAATATTAAGGAGTCAAGGGTGATCTTACCTGACAATTCTGTCATCAGGGTAAACAGGGCAGGAGCTTTTAAACTAAACAGCTTTATTACTTTAACAGAGATCCTATATGTTCCCCAGTTTCGGTTTAACCTTGTTTCTGTGAGCTATTTAGCTGCTAACACTGGCTGCAAATTTAGTTTTGAATCTGATAGCTTCCAGATACAGGGTCCTACACACCAAGTGATTGGCAAGGGTAGGCAACAAGGTGGACTCTACATCATAAAAGCAGAATCTGTGCCTTACTTTCAGAATGAGTCAATTTTTCTTAATAAACTGTCGGGAGAAACTTGGCACAGCCGCCTAGGACACCCCTCTGACAGGGTTCTTAGCATACTTAGAAATAGATTGAGTGGTGACTGTTATGTTTCAGATACATGTTGTAAAATTTGCCCCTTGGCTAAGCAAAAGAGGAACTCATTCCCTAACCATGGCAGTCTAGCATGCTCCCCCTTTGACCTCATACATTGCGATGTATGGGGACCTTTTCATGTCCCATGTCACCTAGGTTACCAATACTTCATGACCATTGTTGATGATCATACTCGTTTTACATGGCTATTCATGCTTAAATTTAAATCAGAGGTGCATTCAGTTCTTAGCTATTTTTTAGCTCTAGTTGAAACTCAATTCAAGAGTAGGGTAAAAACTGTGAGAACTGACAATGCTAGAGAACTTAATCTTGCCAATCTATTTAGGAGCAAGGGCATTATCCATCATTTGTCGTGTGTACAAACCCCGCAACAAAATTCGGTCGTAGAAAGAAAGCATCAACACCTTTTGAATGTGGCCCGTTCTTTGTATTTTCAGTCATGTGTACCTGTTGATTTATGGTCTGAATGTGTCTTAACTGCTGCTTTCTTGATCAATAGAACTCCTTCTGTGAAACTAAACAACAAGAGCCCTTTTGAACTTCTCTATCAAAAGCCTTTTAACTATGATTTGCTTCGAGTATTTGGATGTCTCTGCTTTTCCTCTACTCTCGCAGCAGGAAGGAGAAAATTTGACCCACGAGCACGGCAATGTGTATTCCTGGGCTACCCAAATGGTACAAAGGGATATAAGGTAATGGATCTTCTAACAAGAGAGATGTTTGTTTCAAGAGATGTTAGGTTTATTGAGGATGAATATCCTTTCAAGGCCAAGGTCCATGACTCTGCCTGTTTGCCCAGTGACCCTTTTTCATCTCAAGTCCTTCCTAGACCTTATTCATCAGCCCCTGTCTCAGAAGCAGTTCCACAGTCAGCTGCTGACACACAGACACTTCCACAACCAGCTGCTGGTTTAGACCAGTCACATGCAACTGATGGAAATATGGCTAATGAGGAGCTCTTGTCAGAGGAGAATGATGCTTTTGAGGACAGCCTTTCTGAAGGGAATGATTCACCATTGGCAGAGGGTCACACTGAGAGTCAACCTCAGACCCACGAGGTCCATACCAAGTCAGGCAGAGCCACAAGAAAGCCTGCATACTTACAGGACTATCACTGCAATGCATGGCATGACAAGAAAGTCCTCTACCCACTGTCTGATTGTCTGTCCTATGAGAACTGCTCTCAGCAACTTCAGAACTTCATCAGCAATGTTGCAGTAACAGAAGAACCCAAGAGTTTTGCTGAGGCCCTGAGATCAGACCAATGGGTTCAAGCTATGAATGAGGAGTTGAGGGCCCTCGAGGATAATGCAACATGGACTGTCATGCCCTTACCTCCTGGAAAGAAAACAGTTGGTAATAGATGGGTCTACAAACTGAAATTCAGTGCCTCGGGAGAAATAGAAAAGTATAAAGCCCGCTTAGTGGCCAAGGGCTATGATCAGCGCGAAGGTGTGGACTACATGGATACCTTTGCCCCCGTTGCTAAGCCAAATACAATCAAAATAATCATTGCCTTGGCAGCTAAGTTGGGTTGGCAGCTTGCTCAATTAGATATCAGTAATGCCTTTCTCCACGGGGAACTAACTGAGGAAGTATTTATGGATCTTCCACAAGGTCTTAGCAGGGCTTATGGTCAAGACAGCTCTGGAAAGCTCGTTTGCAAGCTTCATAAATCCATATATGGTCTGAAGCAAGCGTCAAGGGAATGGAACAAGAAGTTCACAACAGCTGTGACAGATTTTGGGTTTGTTCAAACTCAGTCTGACCACACTCTATTTGTCAAAGGCTCGGGTGATCAAGCTCTTATATTGGTGGTCTATGTCGATGATATAATCCTGGCAGGGGCAGATGTGGATCAACTCCAGAAAGCCAAGGACTTCCTTAATTCTTGCTTCAAGGTTAAAGACTTGGGAGAGCTGAGATTCTTCTTAGGGATAGAGATAGCCAGAACTGATGAAGGGATCTATCTGTCTCAACGGCAATATACTCTGCAGTTGTTGGAGGACACGGGATATTCAACTGCCAAGCCACTATCCACTCCTATGAACCCATGCCAACACCTCACAGCAACTGATGGAGAATTACTCTCAAATCCTTTCCAGTACCGCAGGTTAATTGGAAGGATGCTATACTTGACATTTACCCGTCCAGACATCTCCTTTGCAGTTCAAAAACTGAGCCAATACATGGCTGCACCACGCACGGGACATCTGATGGCTGCCCACCATCTGTTACGCTACCTAAAGAGCACCCCTGGCCAAGGTATCTTTATGTCTGCTGACCAGAATTTCAATCTTTCCGCCTTCTCAGATGCAGACTGGGGGGCCTGTAGGGACACCAGAAAATCAGTCACCGGATTCTGCACTTTTCTTGGCACCTCCTTGATTACTTGGAAGGCGAAAAAGCAAACAACTGTGTCTCGTTCATCAACTGAAGCAGAGTATCGGGCCTTAGCCTCCACTGTCGCAGAGCTCTTATGGATCAGAGGTTTGCTTGCTGAGCTACACCTCCTTAAGGGACAGCTGCCTGTTGTCTACTGCGACAACCAGTCCGCACTGAAACTGGCTTTGAACCCTCGATTTCACGAACGATCAAAGCACATAGAGATCGATTGCCACTTCGTTCGGCATCACATCTCTAAGGGAACAATCAAGGTGCTGCCAGTTCGGTCCGAGCATCAGCTTGCTGACCTTTTTACCAAGTCCCTCACCGGGCCAATACTAAAGCAGCTCATGCTCAAGATGTCTGTAAGAAATTACTTCCATCCATCTTGCGGGGGGCTATTAAAACCAGGATCAAATCTGGCTAGATTAAACTGAGCTTGGTGAGCTACACTGGTCTGAGTTTTAACATCAGTTACACTGTTTCATAAGGCGTCAAAGAAGAAGGAAGGCGCGAAGACTGGAGAAAACGCTTTTAAAGGTGCTACTTATAAAGACGCTCCAGCTATCGACGATTTAACTCACGCTAGTTTAAAAAGGGCGGGAGTGACTCTTGTTAATTAATTAGCTCACTTTTCCCGTTTTTTAGTTTCAGCACACAGTGTGCGTGTTCTTCACGAGTTTTTCTTTTCTGGGTTATTTTCCCATTGATTTCTGATGTAAGCGATCGCTGCATAGAGTGATCCCTAGCTCTGTATCATCATCAGCGTCAATAAGATCGTGACTATCTTGGGTCGTGGATGTAGGATTGAATTCAATCCGAACCACGTTAAGCGATTGTGTTCCACAAGTTTAGTTTTCACAGATTTCATAGTATCTCCGAAATTCATTATTAGTTATGGATCATTTACCAATACTTATCTAAATTATACTTAGCCTATCGCATGTATAATCTATATTTTATCTAAATTTTGCGGAAATATTTTAGTTACCCAATCTTCTAATCAGGTTATTAGGTGTAATCACAATTATCTGCTACTTCCAAGTTGATAGATAAAGCTCATCCGGCAAATATCGTGTCAAATCAATAAAATTGCTGTCAAGTAAATGAAAAAAAATCAAGAACCATTATCTCTGCAATAAAAACTAAAAAATAATAATATGTAAAGACAAAGCCAAACCGCTATCTCTACAATCTCTTACCAGCTTCCATGCAATCGAAACTCATGCTTATTTGTCTGAATTCCATTATAAAACATGTCAGCTGTGGCTAGTTCTTGGCGTCTTTCTAACCGCAACTACCCTGAGAATGTACGCAACATGTCAGCAACTTCAAGCTCAGGCACAGGCACATGCAGTTGCAGCTAGTGGCCTACTCAGCACCGAGCTAAGGCTTCACAAGCCACCCTCCATAGCTCTAACCAGCCGAGGACGATTGCAAGGCCTGAGGCTACAGCTCGCCCTCCTCGATCGAGAATTCGACGACTTGGGTAATTTTCCTATTCTTCCCCCCCTTTTTTCTTTATTCATATCTAATTTTTCAGATTTCGAATCTATCATCATCATAATCTATTTTGTGATGCAGATTATGAGACCTTGCGAGCGCTTGATGCTGATAACGTTCCCTCAGCATCTATGACTGATGAAGAGATCAGTTCTCTCCCTGTCCACAAGTATAAAGTTGCTGCTGCACCCCAAAGGTTAGTAGTCTTCTTTATCCATATATATATTGTTAATGTTGACGGCAATGTTGGGATAACATCTCGGCCAACATTGTTGTCTGTCAACATTCGATTTTAACTTCATGCCCAAAAACCGTTTAACCTTTTTTGTAGCTTTATTTACTGATATGCAGGACGTGGTTAAGTGCTGAAACCGTGTGGAAAGCATGTGTAGTAGCTTGAACGAGTTTTGGAAGGAAGCATACTAAATATAGGATGCTTGGAGTTCAAGTCAAGCAACTAACATATTTAGAAGATCTGGATATCAAGGAGAATCAATCAACCAGCTACCATAAATAGGAGATAAGAGATAGACCAATGAGAAGAGAAGATTCGAACTAAATATACTATATTTAGGGAGATTGATAAACGTATTTTTAATACGTTTATAGTTATGTTTATTTGGGTTATAATAGGATATTTTTGGTTATTCCATGCATTTCTTGGCTCTATTTACACCCATTTAAATATTGTAGGGCCTTCGAACGGTTATCGAGCGAAAAGGAACGGAAACGAGGCGAAAAACGACGCAAAATGTCCAAATTAGATGCTGCCAGAAATACGTCACGGCCGTGAACGTCCTTGCAGTAGGCCGTGAACGTGGGCAGTAAGTGTAAGGAGTTCAAGTCTCAAGTGTCACGGCCGTGAATCATTTACCACGAAGCCGTGACAACGGGCAGGGGGTCGACTTTCCAGACTCACGGCCGTGAACTCTGTGCAAGTGACCGTGAGCATCGACAGAATGGCATGAAGTTGATATGCTCATTGTCACGGCCGTGACATCTCATGCGAGTGACCGTGAACGACGGCAGAGAGTTGAAGCAAAGTTGTCACGGCCGTGGCTAATTATGTAATTAGCCGTGAAAGCGTGCAGTAGCTCAAGATCTTGAAGTCACGGCCGTGAACTCTTTTGCACGACGCCGTGAACCTGGACAGAGAGCGAAGATGGAGAAAACCTCATGTTTCACGGCCGTGACTTTCGATGCACGAGGCCGTGACATACGACAGAAAGTCATGTTTTAGGGTTTAAGCCGGCGTCACGGCCGTGAAGCGTGTTGCACGAGGCCGTGACTCATGCCAGGAAGTCAAGATATAGGGTTTTAAGCCGCCTTCACGGCCGTGAAGGCCCGTTAAGAAGCCGTGAACATGCCAAATTTCAGGGTTTTAGCACATTTTCAAAGCATTAAAAAGGGGGCTCTTCTCATAACTCAAGGGGGAGTTCAGGGGGACGAAACCTAAGAGAAAAGAGGAGGAAGAAGAACCCTAGAAGCCACTCTTCCATTCAGAGATACGTAAGAGACGATCCAACAACGTAGTCACGCCTATTCGATCGAGGAACGAGAGCTCCACCTCAGAAACGCCATACTCACTTCTCAGGGAAGATTTAATGAGTTCTCTTACCTTGTTTCCTTTAAATCTCGTTGTTGTGACGTCCAATATGAGTAGCTAATCCTCTTGTGTGTTTGGGAGTAGATGAACGTTGTATGTTGTAATTAAAGCGGAGGATAATCGTGAACATGTGTATTCGACTATTTATCGTTCTATGATATTGCTTCTTTGTATCAATATGTCTATGTGTTGATATGCATGTGTGGTACATCGTTTAGGGCGACAGCTAAATAACGATTAGGCCGTTCATAGACGTTAGGATTCGAGTATAGGGCGACAGCAAATACTCGATCCTCGCCGTCTAGTAATCGCTAAAATTAGATTCCCACGAACGTTTAGGGCGACAACAAATCCGTGAGTGGGTAGGAACTTACTGCGATTTAGTCGATAATCACGTAGGAACGATATTCCGTAGCCTTAGCTGACAGCACCCAGCGGGATTCGAATCCCGAACACATATTTGTCATCTTAAGTCACTCGTATTATTTCTAGTGTATTTCCGTAATCTTCCAATCCTTTAAGTTGCTCCGTTAAATTAGTTTGTAGTATAAACAAATCTCATCATTTTATTTAGGCTAAATATCGAGACGATAGGTTAATACTAATACTCAATTTATTCCTCGTGTTCGATACTCGGATATTTACTATAGCTATATTACAAACGATAGGTACACTGCCTATCGCGCGTGGTTCTAGTTATAATATATTCGTTTTAATTATTACTTGACGTACTCGCACGAACATTTATTTAAATATACACGCACGCGATCAGAGATCTTCGAGGAGATATTTGAAGAGATATTCAAGGGATCTTTTTACCAATTCAAGAGTGAGCCAAGACCTATAAATATGAGGAGATTTCGAGCTGCAACTCAGACCTTTGGACGAGAAACTTTTGAGAGCTTTGAGCGAAAATTATCGAGTTTAGTTGAGAGTATTTGAGCGAGCCAAAGTGTCTTTTTAGCCTAGTATTTGTTTTGCAGAAGTCTTAGTACTTCGTAGGTTTTTCAGAATCGTTAGATTCGTAGTTTGCAGAATCGTTTAGATTCGTAGTTTTTCTAGGCTTGTTTTTACTATCTTCGGATAGTTATTTTGCCATCCATTGCTGTTAGTGGAATTTCGCCTTGAGGCACGCAGCAAGTTTTTTGACTTGCTGCACAGATTTATATCTCGTGTTATTTCAGTTTCGTCACTAAGTAGTTACATTATTTAGTTGTGCACCTGAATGTTAGGTTGAGTGTTATCCCGACATTTTACCCAACATCAGTTAGTGTTTTAATAGTACCGGGACCACTTCATTTAATTAACACTTCATACAGAAAATCTTAAAGTACTAAAGATAATGGCTGAGTCGGCACTAATATGCCTATTGTCGCTAGTCATTAAGACAAAATAGTCAAAACAATAGTTAGCTTCTGAGTCAACTCAGCAGTCGGGTCAGAGATATATGCTCGTATTAATATAGAAACGAATTTATGAATTTATCTCCTTATAGTTTCGATTGAAAATTAACTTTAGTTTTTAGAAGCTAATTGGGTGTCTAAAAATATATTTTTTTTTTGTCAGAAATAAAAGAAAATCGCCATTGGGTGTGAAAGAATTGGGTTGGGCTCAAAGCAAAATTAGTTCCAAGTGTAGAATAAATGTCCACCACAAGAGTCTGTCCAAATCTTAGCTTCCTTATCTTTCGCGGCAATCGAAAAATCTCCTCGCAGATCAGTAATATTTCACCTCGGATGGCGGCCAAAACGGTGTCGTCGTCTTCTTCGCCGACGAGGGTGATTAAGCTCGAGGCCATCGAAGCTTCTCCCGAAAGCTTCAAAGAATTCGGACAAGTAATCGAAGCGAGTGACGACGGCTATGAGTACGGACCAAAGGACGCGCAGCTCGACTTGACACGTGGCATTCCCAGGTCCTTTTTCTTCTGTTATCTCAATCAATTTTGTGCCAAATTTACTTCTTTGTGAGCCTCAATTGTGTCCCAAACTGGATATATTATTATCAGACAGTGCTATCCTTTACCTACCTTAATGATTCGTCGTGACTGTTAAACAGCTCCAACGTTAGTTTTGATGTGTCTCGTATTCGTGTCAATTATGAATCCTAGGACGACTAAGATGATCTTTAGTTGATTGAATCCTTTACTAAGAACCATCTTCATACAAGGATCATATGCAATTCGATAAGTAATCGATTATCGGAAAGTAATGCTTGGGGACTCCAATTCTTACAGTGATTTCAATGTCTGATTCTTTGTTGAATTCTGTCCCTTCCGTGTTATGGTAGCATTAGCATAGAATCACTGAACTCCCCATTCGTATATCTTATATCTTTGTCCGAGTCATTGCAAGCCAGGCTCATTTTCAGACAATAATCTCTCATCAGCTTTCTTTTATTTAAACTGACCATCGAGGATGTAAGTTTTCACTTCCAGGTTTTATATCATGATCCTCAAGGACAGGGTTCTCAAGTTCTCCACGATCACACACCATGCAAATGTAACTCAATGCCTTGGCTCCATTGGTGGCAAAGCGTGGTACCTTGGCGTTGCAAAGCCATCCATAGTCGATTCGAACGAAGTTGGGAATCGGACAGATGTGGTGCAATCCCGCGCTGGACATTACTATGTGCCTCCTAATGTTGATGATGTAAAGGTTTTTAAGGTTTTGGGTCCAAAGTTCTTGAAGCTTAACAGGGGGACTTGGCATGCTGGGCCCTTATTTTCGGAGGGGGAATCGATGGATTTTTACAACCTCGAATTGAGCAACACAAACGTGAGTATCGTGCTCTTGTTTCTTGCTCGTTACCTTATTCAAACTCTGTTTTAATGCCTCGATGAAGATGATTAAGCCAACATATGCTTACATCCTTGTATTGTATATTTTTGCAGGTGGTAGATCATACCACTCATTCATTTGTCCAAGAGAACAACGTCGTCTTTGTCTTTGATCCGTAGCAATGTGGATTATCATGAGGATGCAAGACTTTGTCTTTCAGTTATGTAATATATGTATCTGTTCTCTTCATTTTCTCAAAAGAAATGTTGCTCAAGGAACAACTGATCATGCATGTAAGAAAAACTCCTGAGATGGTGATGGGCTCTAAGATTATATTGTTTATGTGGTAAATTTCAAGTAAATTAAAAGTCAATCGCCCGAAAAGCATAAGAAAGGCTTAGAGTATATCTTCGAGAAATTCATTAGGAGTATTATTTATGGATCATTACCAGTACTTATCTAAATTATACTTAGCCTATCGCATGCATTCTCTATATTTTATCTAAAATTTGCGGAAATATTTTAGTTACCCATCTTCTAATCAGGTTATTAGGTGTAATCACAATTATCTGCTACTTCCAATTTGATAGATAAAGCTCATCTCCCAGCAAATATCGTGTCAAATCAATTAAAATTTGTTGTCAAGTAAACGAAAAAAAAAATCAAGAACCATTATCTCTGCAATAAAAACTACAAAATAATAATATGTAAAGAAAAAGCGAAACCGCTAGAATTTATTACACTACAAACTGGTGTCAACTAAACTACAGATCATAACGTGAACTCTGAAAAAAGAAAGACAAAACAGCTAAAAAAATAAAATAAAAGAAAATCGAAAGAAGAAGAAGCAAATCAGCTTCACTCTCTCTCAACAACCACCACCACACCAACTGTCATCTAATGGACGACCAAAAGAAACCCAAGAAAGCCAAACACAACCCAAAAGCCACCACCGCGGCGGACCTCTCCTTCAAACCCTCCGCCGCCGTGAAAGGCCTCCGCTTCGGCACCCAACAATTCATAGTCAAATCCTTCACCATCCGCCGCTCAAAGCCCCACGAGCTCTCCCACCTCATAAACCTTCCCAGCTCCAACGACGGCGGCGCTAAGAATCCGGCAACCGATCAGTCGCCACCGCTTCCACTAGCCTCCACGTCGGCGTACATCCCAACCAACTTCACCATCCTCGCCCACCGCGCGTGGCACACACTCACCCTCGGTTTGGGGACGAAGAAATCGAAGATCGTCGTCTTCGTGTTCGAGTCCGTGCAGCTGAAATCGCAGGTGGAGAAGAGGTGGCCGGCGGAGATCGCCCTCGGCGAAGTTAACAAGAAGATGGTCCGTGGAATCGGCGGCTGCGAACTTGCCAGGTTCAAGTTCAGAAAGGGATGCGTTACGTTCTACGTTTACGCCGTGAGGAGAATTGGGAATTTAGGGTTCGAAAAAGTCGAGGATCTGAGGCTCGTGTTGGAATGTGTGGTGGCGCTGAAGGATTTCGTCGACCACACGGCGTTGCTCGCCTTGCCGGAGCAGAGGAGTATAGGTTACTCGCCGCCGATGGCGGTGGCCCATTGATTGCTCTCGCTCTCTTTCTTTGTAATCTCTATATTTTTCCTTTTTGTTTATTTTTTTATTAATTGTCGCTGTTTTTCTCTCTTCTATTTTTTCAGATTTTCTTCAGGGTTTTTTTAGTCTTTTTGACCGACAACAGCATCTCTCCCCTCTCTCTCTCTCTCGTGCATTAGAGTGAGTTATTATTTTATTTTTGGAAAAATGAACAGATTGGATTTATGCATTGATGAACTGGGATTTATTTCAATTCGACAATCTTTTGATTCTTCAATGTAACGTGTGTACTAGTGGTAATGATATGACAATGCGGTTTTGTCAGCTATTATTAAATTATTAAATTGTTGCATGTATTTTTAATATCGTATCATTTAATTTAGAGCACCTTTATAGGGTTACTTTTAATTAAGATAATGTAACGTCGAATAAATGTTTTTATATTTCTGGGAGAAAGGCTAACATCTAAGAAAGCGACTGTTGCTTGATCAAAGCTATCCACTATTACATATGCCATCATCATTATTGATGATCTTTCCTTATATTTGATATTTTTTAATTAATCACTTCTAATTCCTAATCACGAATAATTGCAATTAATTAGGTTGTTATGGTCCACCTAACTAATGATACATGTCATATGATCTGCTTTTACTATACTATATATTCGCTGCACAAATCACATGAAAAAAAGTATAGTTTGGACCCTTTGTGATCATTATATTAGAGTTATAGTATAAAAATTGTAGATTATTACTCATCGCAATTAATATTATATCCAAAGACCAAAATAACTACGAACGTGATGCTTCTTTTGCTTTTGTATGTGTTTGATCATTGATGATGTGGTAAGGCCCATCACACTACCCTTTTGTTCCCCCCTCTAACATCAATGACGAGTGGTCCTGGCGTTTTGCTGCCTTCTTACAAGATCCCAAAAAAAATGCTTACACATTAAACCCCTAAATTTTTTAAATGTTACATTTGGAACCTATCTCCAATTTCTGCCCGCATAACATAATTATGTTAAATATTTGGATGGGAAAATATAATTCCTCAAGTTTGGTCTGGGTTTGGAAATTACAAAAGCCCAAATATGTTGCTTCGGCCCACAATGAGTATTTTTTTTTCAAGGCCGACAATGAGTTTATGAATACGAAAGAAAATAAAAAGAAAAACGCAAACTGGGCGAAGGAACTCACTAATTCAGGAGAATTAATCATCTCTTTCCCTCTCTGATTTTGGTGAGGACGAAGATGCAAATGGGAAAGCGTGATTACCGTCGACTTCTAAATGACAAGAGATTTTGGTTTGCTTCTGCTCTAATTGTTTGGGCGGCTTCTCTACAGGTTTTAATTTTATTCAGATTGTGATAATTTCAGATGATGAAAATCCTTTTTCTTTTCGTTTGAGGCATGTGCTGATTACCTGTGATTGAATTGCAATTTTTTCAGGGTCACATGATGTGGTTACAAAGGCAAGACTCGTTCAAGCAGAAATTTGGGAACCTTAAAGACGAGGCGAACTCCGATGATAAATCTGGTGCTGTTTCTGAGATTCAATAACATTACTATTTGTCCTAATACAGTCTTCAATGTGTTTAACCGACTTTATCATCGTTTTTTTCAGTAGGTTACTTTATATGTACATTGAGTAGAAACCGACCTCTTGAGTTTTTTTTTTTTTTATCAAGGTCTGAGCTTTGAGAATGTAATGTAAGCTCAGAAGTACCAAAATTTAGCTCGTACATACAAGGAAGGAAGCTGTCAATTTATTTCTTCCATTGCCCGCTGATTTCAACAGTTTTTTTCTTGCTTCTTTATTTGTGATCTTAGTTGATCATTGAAGTAATCTCATGTTCGTAGGACCATAAGCTTAGAAAAAATTAGTGACACTCAGAGCAGTTCTTCTACGTGAAAGACTATCTATTACTATCTGATTTCTTTATCCATATGTGACAAGTCTTATTACACAGACAGCACTACGTATGACAAGTCAAGTAGTAAGCATGTACATCACAAAACATCACAGAGCTTCGCATTTTAATATTTCTATTCTGATTATTTAGTGTTAATCGAAATCTAGATACCAAAAAGAATAAGAAATTCTTAATTTTGAATCGTCGGTTGTGTAAAATAAGAAAGCAAATATAACCACCATATCGTACCGTATAATTCTCCGTGATATCGATCTTTGAACAACTGCCTACCTTTTCTGTAAACACTATAACGATATTACTTGAATATTTATTTTAGTTTTTCTATTTCTTAACAAAAATTACTGACTGGCACGCGCCACGCATATAAAGTAACCAGGGCTAGGGCGAGTGAAGTAATTATTATTAGTTTTAAAGCCACGTGGTTTAATAAGTTTTTTTCAATAATTGATATATTAAAAATAGAATCGGGTGGGTTTATCATCGTTTAATAAGTTTTTTATATTTTATTAGTAATTAAAGTAGGAAAAATTTAATTGATCAATTGACATACCAATTTATATTTTTTATCTCCTATGCTCCTTGTGACAAATAGTATTGTCCACTCACTTTCAGACCACTTACAAAATGGAAATTTCGTAGAGGCTTAGTAATAACTACTGCGCCATCACAAAGTAGAAACTAAACGTGTTTGAAAATAAAATTAAGCTTCTAGAATATCTGTTGCAGAGAAGATAAGGTACGAGTGATTTGATTGTTAAGAGAAGGCAGAGAAGTCAAAGTTGGATGGCTTTCTTTGGTTTGCTGAAAGAGATATATACATGTGATATTCTTCGGCTCGTAATTAAGTGGTGAGCACTTTAATATAAAAAAATCGTTTGATTAATTCAATGATTGATAAAGGAAGATGGTGGAATAAATATGACCTCGCACTCATTGCTTAATACTTACAATGTCTTGTGAACACACAATTATTTTGTTTTTTTTTTTATTTCCAACATATACATCTAAATTTGACTAACTATGGTCGGCTGGAATTGGACTTGCATGTAGTTTTTATGAGAGACAAAGTCATATAGCCAAGTTTGACTATTCTTCGTCTGAAATTCAATATATAATGACGTCATTATATTTAACTACTATTACTAATAATAGTGATCAAAACAAAAGATAAAAATTAAACCATGCAGTTTACTTTGTTTATCAGTTTGTGTAATAATAAATTAATGAGTTAGTTTAGGATTATTCGAGTCACGGATGTTTATCAGTTTCCTTACCAATTATTTTAAATAAAATGTATTATTGGAAAGGGGTTTGTAATTACTATGTTTCATTTCTGACTGGCGTAAGCAATTAATTAGAAAATACATGGTGGGGATATATAGACAACCGACCTCCTTTTATATATTTCGCGAAACACATGTAGTTAGTTAGTTAGCAAAATAGGACGAAAATACAAAATTCCATCGAACTTAATATTAATCATACACTTAATAAATGCCAAGTTATCTATATCCTCGTTCAAATTTGCAATTGTAGCATATATTCAATCATGCAATGCAAGTCAAGAAAACAGAAAAATCAACGAATAAGACATACATAACGAACCTAGCTTTAACAAATAAATCCAAACAAAATAAAATAAAATGTTATATAATTAAAATAAGAAAAGTTCTCAATCGTTATCTCACGGGAAGATATAATCTTAATAGAAGTCTTAATAGAATCAACAACCTTAAAGAAAAATAAAAATTAAAAGAAAAAAAAAAGGGGAAACGAAACTTCAAATTTTCCCACACAGTAAGTCACGCACAAACTAACGCACAGTAATAATCCATGGCGGCAATTCCATCCCCAACCACCGTCCTCCGCCTCATCTCCGCCGTCTTCCTCATATCCCTAGCCACCTCCGACGACCTCCAATCTCTGTTATCTCTCAAATCATCCTTCGATCACAACACAGTCTTCGATTCGTGGAACGATAGAACCCCTCTGTGCAGCTTCAAGGGCATAACCTGCGATTCCAATGGGTTCGTCAAAGAGATAGAGCTTTCAAGTCAGAATCTCACTGGTAATTCTCTTCCTTTAACGTCTCTCTGCGATCTCAAATCCTTGGAAAAGCTTTCTCTAGGCTCTAACAACATATACGGCGGCGTTAGTGAAGAGCTCAACAACTGCGTAAACCTCAAGTACTTAGATCTCGGCAACAACTTCTTCTCCGGCCGTTTCCCAGACATATCTTCCCTGAGAGACTTGGTTACCCTTCACGCGAATAACAGCGGATTTTCTGGGATTTTTCCGTGGGATTCTCTCAAGAACATGAGCAATCTTCAGGTGGTGTCCCTCGGCGACAACCCTTTCGAAGCGACGACTCAGTTTCCTTCTGTGATTCTTAACCTGACGAAGCTCAACTGGCTTTACTTGTCCAATTGCAGCATCGCTGGGACGATCCCAGAAGAAATAGGCAACCTCGTCGAGCTCATCGAGCTCGAAATGTCCCAGAATTTTCTGACCGGGGAAATCCCTAATTCGATCACTAGGCTCAACAAACTGTGGCAATTTGAGCTATACGGCAACAATCTAACGGGGGAATTGCCCGTGGGTCTTGGGAATTTGACCAATCTCGAATTCTTCGACGTTTCGAACAATTCCCTTACCGGGAATTTATCGGAGGTCAGATCTCTGAACAAGCTCAGAAGCCTGCAGTTATACAGGAATCATTTGACCGGCGAAATCCCGGCGGAAATCGGAGACTTCAAGAATCTCGAGAGCTTATCTCTCTACATGAACGACTTGACCGGTCAGCTCCCACCAGCCCTCGGTTCGTGGGCTGATTTCGATTTCATCGACGTGTCTCAGAATCGTCTCTCCGGACCCATACCGCCGGACATGTGCAAGAACGGCGCCATGACGAAGCTGCTGTTGGTGCAGAACGACTTCTCCGGCGAAATACCTCCGAGCTACGGCTACTGCGCCTCCTTGGTCCGCGTGCGCTTGACTGGAAATTCTCTGTCTGGGAAAATCCCTAGCGGTATGTGGGGTTTGCCCCACTTAGATTTCTTGGATTTTGGGGATAATAACTTCGAAGGCTCCATCTCCCCAGCAATCGCCGGTGCAAAGTCTTTAACTCAGGTCCACCTTGCTAATAATAAGTTCGCCGGCACTCTACCTACTGAAATTTCCCAGGCTTCGTCTCTGGCCATCGTCGAACTGAGCAACAATCAGTTCGACGGCGAATTGCCAGAAAACATCGGCGATTTGAAGCACCTCACGAGCCTTCAGCTGCAGGGGAACAAATTTTCCGGCCAAATCCCAGACTCTTTATCCTCTTGCAAGTCGTTGAACGACATCAACATGGCTTCGAACTCCTTCTCCGGCGTAATCCCTTCTTCCCTAGGCTCCATACCCACCCTAACCTTCCTGAACCTGTCGGGAAATCAGCTCTCCGGCGAAATCCCAGGGGCACTTTCGTCGTTGCGCCTCAACCTCCTCGACCTCTCCAACAATCGCCTGACGGGCTCCGTGCCCGACTCTCTCCTATCCGAGTCTCAACCCTCGAGCTTCTCGGGCAACTCAGGCCTTTGCAGCGGGAAAATCCGAGGATTCCCACAATGCTCCAACAACCACGAAAACCCCATCACTTGAAGACGGCGTTGTTACTACTCCTCGTCGCTTTTCTTGCAGCGCTGGGCTCTGTCTACGCCTTCTGCCGCTTGAAAAAGAAGCGTTCGCTGCTCGACGAGCGTCCTCTGAGGAACGAATCTTGGGACGTGAAGTCCTTCCACGTTCTCACCTTCACGGAAGACGAAGTCATCGATTCGATAAAGCAAGAGAATCTCATAGGCAAGGGCGGCTCGGGCAACGTGTACCGTGTATCCCTAGGCGGAGATAAAGTAGAGCTCGCGGTGAAACACATTTGGCACGAAGACGACGGCAAGAAAATGACGGCAAGTTCCTCGCCGATGCTTTTCAGGCAGAAAGGCGACGAACGCCGACGACGTAAGGAGTTCGAAGCAGAGGTTCAGACGCTGAGTTCGATAAGGCACATAAACATAGTGAAGCTCTACTGCAGCATCACAAGCGAGGACTCGAGCCTCCTCGTTTACGAGTACATGCCAAACGGCAGCTTATGGGACCGACTGCATCCGTGCAATAAGAAGTTCGCGCTCGACTGGGAGAGTAGGTACGAGATAGCCCTCGGGTCGGCCAAAGGGTTGGTGTATTTGCACCACGGGTGCGATAAGCCTATCATACACAGAGACGTGAAGTCGAGCAACATACTCCTTGACGAAGATCTTAGGCCTCGGATCGCCGATTTCGGGCTCGCTAATATCGTCCAGCACACCGATTCTTCCAACGGGTCGACCCACGTCGTCGCCGGGACCCACGGGTATATAGCTCCAGGTACGGTGCCGCCCAATTCCTTCAGTATATATATGTAGTCTCTTTATTGGCAATAGAGGAAATAACTCATAAGCTTGTACTTCTTCTAGAGTACGCGTACTCGAACAAGGTGGACGAGAAGAGCGACGTGTACAGTTTCGGAGTGGTGCTGATGGAGTTAGTGACGGGGAAGAGGCCGATCGAGCCTGAGTTTGGGGAGAACAAAGATGTGGTGAGTTGGGTTTGTAGTAAGCTGAGGACGAGGGACGAGGTAATGAGCGTAGTGGATTCGGAGATTCCCGAGTACTACGTAGATAGTGCGATCGATGTGCTTAAAGTGGCCGTTCGGTGCACGGCGAGGCTGCCCACGACGAGGCCGATGATGAGGTCGGTCGTAAAAATGCTCGAGGATGCCAAGCCTTACAGCTTGCTTGACGTTGTTGTTGTTGCCAAGGAAGGAAGCTAGTGTCTGAATCTTTTTATATTATGGAATGTAGCGAGTGAGTAGTTGTTTGTTATTAGTAGGTTGTCTGAATTTTGTGAAACTTTTGAGGTTTGTGTCGTAAGATTAGTGTGTTTTTTAGTTAGGGGGTGATTGTTTGTAGTTGTATTGTATTGTATATAATTTTGAAATGCGGCGCCTCCATCTAAGAGTGCATGGAGCGCCTCTTCTGTGTTGTTTTCTGTTGATGTGCTTGCTGTCCCCTAATTTTTTCTAATATCAACTCTCCTTTTTCATTTTTTTTGTTCTCCTATTGTATAAAATTTCATGGACCGATGGCAGATTAAAACGTTGGGCCGAGAAAATAGATAGGCACATACGTTGTGGCCCATAATGTTGGAATAACTCGGAGCTTTTTATCGTGTTATGTCGATTAAAAACCTATTTGATAAGATCATATGGTGCTCACATAGGTGAGCATCCTCCACATCACGTATACGCACTTTTTCTGCGCTCTCTATGGTAGTGAAAAATATTCATATTATTGAAGGATGATGTCAATGAAGAGCTAATTATTGCTTTGTTAGTTAATTAAGTATGATGTAAATGAAGAGCTAATTATTGCTTTGTTAGTTAATGATATTACATATTTAAATTTGTAGTTGGTGTCTTAGTCTTGGTGATGGTGATGTACTTGGTGTATATTACTCGAGGGGGTCCCTTCTTCCCCACTAGGATATTTTTCTTTCTTTTAAACGGACATCTACACATAAATGCCTACTTGAATAAATTTTTTACAGATAGGTACTCATGTCAAAAATTTTTACAGATAGGTACCCGATTTAAAGTTTACCAGTTTCTTCAGTCACACGTACCTTCCTGTGTGTGTATGGCGTACCATAACACGTTGATATATGATAACTAAATGTGTTTAACCGCGTACCTTATGTTTATAGATGGCTTACCTAAATGTGATAATACGACGTACTATTTCTCAACGTATGACGTACCACATTACGTTGATATATGTATCTAAATGTGTTGTATGGCGTACCTGGGCGGATCGGGTACCTATCTGCAAAAAAAATATTATACTAGGTACCTATATATAAAAAAAATCTGACAGGGTACTAATTTACAAGTTTTTTTCCAAATAGGTATTTATGTGTAAAGACCCCTTCTTTAAACGTGCCTTTTACTAGTTTATTAAAAGAACAAATAAACTGTCGGTGAAAACAGATTTTGGACAATGATCACTTCTTGGTGCATGGTTTTCGCATCATCATCACGTTGTAATGACTCGACCAGTCTTAAAACATTACTTATTCAATAATACGAAGTCCCATTTATTTATTATTTTTTCTCGAATATAGTGAAGATTTTTGAGCAAGTCTCAACAGCAGATCCATCTAACTCGCTTTTTTCTTCTTTCTTCTAATCCGATCCTAATTTTCATATCAAGATACGCACGATGAGCAAATAATTTCTCTAATGAAAATAATGCAACTATTATATTTTTTTGTTCTTAATTCTGAGAAAAACCCTTATCTTCTACGAACAAGAACGTGACAATGGGATCATTGGAAAATATATATTTCAACTCCTAAACAAGGAAGACGAGAAGGTATGTTCCAAGTATTGGTTTGATACGTTTAATACAAGTCGTTTCTCCATTCTCCCCAAATGAAGAGTGAAGTTTCATTATCTTTATTACATTCAATCTTGTTTTTATTTTCCTTTTGAAGTTTCAGTCAATAATTTGATCTTGTACCGTTATGAGCCGCCTCTTCATTGCCCATTATTGTAATGTAATGAAATACGAACTGGGTCACCTTTTCTTTCAATAATACCTTAAAGAGGGTTTAAGCGATAGTTATATTAACAAATGTAGATTTCGTTTTTCTTTAACTAATGCTTTTTCTTTTCATGAATTTGCAGTTCACTTTCGGAAAAAAAGACTGCACTGCAAGTGCAAGCTGTAAAATGGAAGAAAATGCAATGATGTCATCGCTTTATGTTTATACTATTCATTCCTCCCAGGAACACCCTTTTGAACTTTCCTATCATCACCAGAAAATCAATGTTTCTTCCACTGGACTAATATAGCCTAGAGTTTCATCATCTCATTTCACTTCACACGCGTCGTAAGCATTCCTTTTTGTGAGTTTAGATACTATGTGTGGCCTAAGCATGAGCAAACCTAGGTAGCTGTAAGAAAGGCGAGTTTTTTTTTTCCCTGATCTTTAGATACCATGTGTGTCCCAAGAATCCTCAATTTTGCCGAAAGATTTGATCTTTAGGTGTTTTAGGTCTGAGAAAAAAATCTACCTTTAGCTCATTTTTGTGTTGAGGTTCAAATCTTCCAACACAAAAAAAAAGGAAAAGGGAAAAGCAATAATGGCACCATCACTGTATTGGTGGGCTAAAGGCACCGTCGACCCAGCAAGAGGCACGCCGGTGGTGGTGAAAATGGAGCACCCAAACAACTGGTCAATGGTTGAGATTCAGTCGCCGTCGTCGTCGGAAGAAGAAGGCTTCATTCTGTCCCCTAAACGCAACAAAAACGCCAAACAGCTCACATGGGTCCTGCTCCTAAAGGCCCACAAAGCCGCCGGCTGCGTAGCCTCCATCGCCTCCGCGTTCGTCACAGTCGCCTCCTTGGTCCGTCGCCGCGTCGCCGCCGGAAGGACCGACACCGCCGACACGTCTTCCACCGAGGACTTGACCTCAAAATCGCGGTTCTACGCCTGCATCAAGGTGTTTCTTGGACTGTCGTTGGTCTTAATGGGGTTCGAGCTCGGCGCTTATTACAAGGGCTGGCACCACTTCGGCGCGTACGACGTTGACCTTAGGAGCTACATATATGGGTTCGCCGTGAGGGACGCTTTTGGCTTGGTCTACTCTTGGTGGGTCTTTGTGAGGGTTGAGTACCTCGCGCCGCCGCTTATGTTCACCACCAACGTCTGCATAGTGCTCTTCCTTGTCCAAAGCTTGGATAGATTGATCCTTTGCTTGGGTTGCTTATGGATAAAGCTGAAGACGATCAAGCCATCCGTTAAAGAACATGTCTTGGATTTTGAATCTGGCGATGGTAATGGCTATTTCCCCATGGTTCTTGTTCAGATTCCCATGTGTAATGAAAAAGAGGTAACTATTTATGGTCTTTGCCAGAGATTCAATTTTGATGACTGTTTACTGATGGGATTTTTTCTGGGATTTCTTTCTTATAGGTTTACAGGCAATCCATGGCGGCGGTTTGCAACTTGGATTGGCCGAAAGGGAAGATACTGATTCAAGTCCTAGACGATTCAGACGATCCCACTACACAATCTTTGGTAAAGACGAAGTTCGAAAATGGCAGCAAAACGGCGCAAACATCATATACAGGCACAGAGTGATCAGAGATGGTTATAAGGCCGGGAATCTCAAGTCGGCCATGAATTGCAGCTACGTTAAGGACTACGAGTTTGTCGCCATCTTCGACGCCGATTTCCAGCCCAACCCAGATTTTCTTACAAGAACCGTTCCTCACTTTAAGGTAGTCTTCGGCTAGAATTCGTAACAACCTTAAAATTCGCGGCGATTGATTCGAATTAGTATTTGCAGGACAACGAAGAACTAGGGTTGGTTCAGGCGAGGTGGTCGTTTGTGAACAAGGACGAGAATCTACTCACGAGGCTTCAGCTCATTAACTTGAACTTTCACTTCGAAGTCGAACAGCAAGTCAATGGAATCTTCCTCAATTTCTTCGGATTCAATGGCACGGCCGGCGTGTGGAGGATAAAGGCGCTCGAAGACTCGGGCGGGTGGTTGGAAAGAACCACCGTCGAGGACATGGATATAGCTGTTCGAGCCCATATTCACGGATGGAAATTCGTTTTCTTGAACGACGTCGAGGTATGCAAACAAACCACGCCATTCCATTCTGAATGGCCTTTTCGTTACCTACCCACTTGAGTATAACTCGTTCTGTGTCAGTTGTTTTAATCTTTTTTTTTCTCATTATTTATTCTCAGTGCCAATGCGAACTGCCGGAATCGTACGAAGCATATCGGAAGCAACAGCACAGATGGCATTCGGGGCCCATGCAGCTCTTCCGTCTCTGTCTCCCAGACATCCTTAAATCGAAGGTAAGCTCGGGCTACGTTTTCTTTTTTTTTTTTTGCGTTTTTAACGTAATCATTTCTTTTTTTTCTTTTCCGAAGATCGGCGCATGGAAGAAAACCAACCTAATATTCCTCTTCTTCCTTCTCCGTAAGCTCATACTCCCGTTCTACTCGTTCACGCTCTTCTGCATAATCCTCCCGACGACCATGTTCGTACCCGAGGCAACGCTACCGTCGTGGGTCGTGTGCTACATTCCCGCCCTAATGTCGTTCCTCAACATACTTCCCGCCCCTAAATCGTTTCCCTTCGTAGTGCCCTACCTTTTGTTTGAAAACACAATGTCGGTGACCAAATTCAATGCCATGATCTCGGGACTGTTTCAGCTCGGGAGCGCATACGAGTGGGTCGTTACGAAGAAGTCGGGTCGGTCCTCCGAGGGCGACCTCTCGTCCATGGCAGTCGAAGAGGGCCCGATCCGCCGGAGCCCGCGGGTCGGGTCGGAGCCTAACTTGGAGGAGATGAGGAGAGAGATGGTCGAGGACGATTTGAGGAAGAAGAAGAGGCACAATAGGATATATATGAAGGAATTGGCTTTGGCTTTTCTTTTGCTGACTGCGTCGGCGAGGAGCTGCTTGTCGGCGCAGGGGATTCATTTTTATTTCTTGCTTTTTCAAGGGATTTCGTTCTTGCTCGTTGGGTTGGACTTGATCGGCGAGCAGGTTTGAATAAAGGAAAGGTGTTTTTTTTGGTTGGTTGGTAATAAAAGTTTTATTCCATTACCACGTAGTACGTTTTTGTTTTCGGCGTTACTCTTTTTTTTTTTTTTTTTGAAAATCGTTATTGATTTGTAGAGTTTTTCCTTCGTGGGGTGATTCTTTGTAAGAAGAAATAAAAAGTTTGTTGGGAATCAAATTTGTTATGTTTTGATGAATAATATGATTTCCCCGTCGGAATAGGTCGTTGACTTAGTCGAAAGTGTAAACTTGGAATATGTCGATTTTCCTTAAATGAAATTGATTGTGTGATTTAAGTCTTCCCATTGATGGACGCAATCAATACGTATGGCCTACGACACTCACCTATCACTGTTTACACAACGATACCAAGTTGGAAGAAAATAAAAGTGGGTATTAATTAAATCTTTGTGCCTAACTCTGATTAGTAAGGTGGACCCGTAGTTTGTTGATAATGTATTTCTTTATTTATTTATGATGAACCCCATTGATGGCCACAAGTTTGATAATTTCATGAAAAAGGAATCAGTTGTCATCATTTAGTTCATTTGACATTTGTAAGTTTAGCCATGACTTCATAATAAGAAAGAAATACGAGAAATGTTTCATTTAATAGGTTAATAAATATTGAACCAGTACCTACCATTCCTCAAGATTACACTCCAAATTTTAAAATAATGGTTTCCAATAATTCCACTTTTTTTTTACAAGGTCAACAAGAAAAATCATACTACTAGATAGGATATTGAACATATCAATACTACAAACACCACATGAAATTTTTAAACATGTCATTATCAACTCAAAAAAGAAAAAGAAAAAAAGAAAACTCTTAACTGACCATCATCAAGTCAAACCGCCGTTTCTTGCAGCGGCGCGTGGCTTTTACTCCTCGGAAACTTCGAACGACTCACCAAATCTCCGCCGTCTTCACCGATAAAACTAGGGCTATCCTCATCGATCCTCGCCATAGTCACACTCTTGCTCCTCAGCTTCGATTTGTTATTACCATTATCGCCGCCAACGCCCGATGACATCATCATCTTCTTCATCTCACTCTTTATGTAATCATTATCAACCCCACGATTTTCACGAGCAGATGCTGCTCTCAATAGCTCGCGGTAATCTTCTCTATCCTCAGATCTAGACGATGATGATGCGCTGAAGCTCCTAGGTAGGCCGCCGACGTTCGACGACCTTTGAATTCCGATGCTATTGTTGTTTGAGCAGTCGATTATGGCGTTTACGTAGAAATCTCGGGCTTTGCACAAGGCCCGATATGGGAATGTTATGATTCGAACAATCTTCTTCTTTTGGCTTTCTTTTCCTTTCATAGTTTCTCTCCTCTCTCTCTCTCTCTCTCTCTCTCCCCCCCGATTTATATATACATGTGTGTGTTTAAGCATTTACGATGAAATAAAAGATATATACAACATATATTCAGATACGAATCTTCGGAGAAAGTACGTGATTAGAGTTTAGCTATGTGGATAGTATGTAAGGAAGGTTTCGAGGGCTTTGTGATTTTTTTTTCATACAACTTCCACCAGCTAATTAAATAGGTGTATATATTTATTCATCGAAACGATTTGACAGGTACCAACGTTGAAATTCGATTGCTCGACTGCATTTTGACTTTCCATGAAATATGTGAATGTATATATAAATGGACACCTAAGAATTAGGAGAGAAATTTACACAAGTTTTGAGTGTTTTAACAGATAATACAACTCACAGCTGTAATAAGAAACGTGGAACGATGGTGGTTTTCGTCTTCCGAATTTGGATAAGAACAAATAAACATGAAACATTAAATAATTCGCATCCTCCTATTAAAGAAATGGATTTTTACATAAAAATACCATTAGTATAAACAATTAGTAAATCGGTACCCTGTCAGTATTTTTTTATATGTAGTTACCAGTCAGAATAATTTTTTGCACATTGGTACCAGCCCGCAGCAAGGTACATCATATCACACATTTAGGTACCATAAAGAAACGTTGTGGTACGTAATACAACTAGAAAATGATACCACCATATAGCTTGCCGCAAGGTACCATATGGAACGTATATAGGTACCATATATGGGTACCCATATAGATGTGTAATGTGGTACGTCAAGACCGGGAAAATGGTACGCACAATTGAACTGGTACTTATCTAAAATATTTTTCTGACATGAGTACTAGACTTGTAATTTTTTTATAAAATTGAGTATTTTCTATCGATTCATCCTAAAAAAACGCGTCGGTCATCGAATTTGATTATACATATTCCCAATTACGCCGAACATTAATTATTACCACCAGACCCAATCCATAATAAGCCCGGTACTTGCTGGGCTTATAATATTATTGCATCTCAGTAATTTGGTAGTATTAGTTATATGAGATTATCTGGCATTCAACAGTAAAGCAGCTTATTTGTTCGAATTCATTTCTGAGGGGCCACTTCATCTCCGAACCCTAAATCGCGCGCCTTCTCCTTCTGCGTGGACTCCGTTTCGTTTTGCCTCGATTGAGCTTTACAGCGTATAATTTAGTAGCTGATTTTTTCTATTTTCAATTTTCATGTTGCTTCGTATTTTTTGTCTTTCACCCAACCGTGTAAATGTGCAGGTAATCAGTTACGACAATGGTCTATGGCTGAGTTGTTTGTAAGCAGTAAGTTCATGTCCTTATGCTGTTCTGCTCTAATTATATGCATAAAAAAAATATTATGACACGGGTTTGTGGAAGAAATCAGGATTGTCCTTCTACACTACAGCTGAACACCTGACGAGGTTATTCTCGCGGTTTGGTTTGATCGAGCAAGGTATGATTTTGCGTGCTTTTATTACTAGCTTCGCTAGTCCACAAGTTTGTTCTGATATTCTGAACCTCGTATTGATACAGTGAGGCTCATTAAGGACGCTGGAACTCAGAGGCCAAAAGGTTTTGCTTTTGTCAAATTTGCATCGAAGTCGAACGCAGATGAGGCCTTGAAGGCGATGAATGGAAGGGTATGTGACAGTAATTCTGTTATTTCTATTTCCTCGTGTGGAATATTTGTCTGAGATGGTTTATGCTTCATTCATTCAGTATTTAGCCCATAAGTGCAAGATTCACAGTATGTTTTGTCGCCTTTGTTCCCTGCCAGATAGTCGATGGAAGACTGATCTTTGTTGAGCGTGCGGAGACAAACCTTTTCGAAACATCTGCCTGAACATACTTTTTGATTTCCATAACCTTCGGACAAGATAAAGCTGAGACAGAAGATACTTTGCTTCTACATAGCGGTACAATGGGAGAACTTCTAGCGTTCTCAGAATCGCGTCTACTTCTTCCATCCCCATCATGACTCTACTTCCCAAGTCTAACACTGCGTCATCACATTCACAGTAGCCAATCATCACTTGCAGTAACATCTCCTACATGCCTCGTACCAACAATCGCCATATCGGGAAGCAAATTTACCTACCAAAGTCACCGATCACCAAATGTCAGAACTAATGTAGTCTCAGTCTCAGACTCCACCAAGCCAACCGCCTCCACCGTGGACCCGCCCGGCGAAGAACCAGTCGTTTTGCCAGACTCCGGCGGCTCCAGCGGCTCCGGCGACAGCTTTGGTGGCGGCGGAAATGGCGGTGGTGGAAAAGGCGAAGGTGGTGGTGATGAAAACGAAGATGGTAAGAAAAAGGGCATGTCCATGTCTCAAAAGATAACGCTGGGATATGCTGCATTAGTTGGTATCGGTGGTTTGATGGGCTTTTCGAAAGGAGGTAGCCGTAAGTCTTTGATTGCAGGTGGTGGTTCGGCTGCTTTGTTGGGCATTGTCTATCTGTTATTACCGTCGAGGCCCATCTTAGCTTCTTGTCTTGGTCTCGCGCTGTCTGCTTCTCTTCTTGGAGTCATGGGCTCTCGGTTCAAGAGGTCGGGGAAGGTATTTCCAGCTGGCGTCGTCTCATTGGCTTCCTTGATCATGAGTTTTGGTTATGTGCATGGGATTTTCCATAGCACTCACTGAGGTTTTTGTGAAGATTGCGCCTTTTTCCATGTTTATTGTGCGAATAAGAAGAATCAGTTTGGTTTGTTTGTATTGTGTATGTTGATTCGTAACCCTAAATTCAGCATCAGCTACCTATTTGTAGTTAATACTTTTCAACTTTTTTTTTTATATTTATGCCTTTCTCGTGACGTCATTAATCACGTCTATGGGCCACGTCGTAAATTTCTGAAATTAAGTCATAAAATAAATATTGTTACGCAGCACCACACCAACAATGAACTTATTACTTAACACAGTAACAACTCCACCGCACTTTGCCTTTTTATTTCACAACAGTACCGAGTTATTAGATTCCTTTTTTTATATTTTCATTTCTTTTACAGAAAACATTTGAAGCATTCAAACGCTTGCCGAAGCCCTAACCGTGTGTAATACAGCCTCGATATTTCAATCGATCTACCCGAGTTCAATTGGATCTGCTCTCGATCCAATTGCTGTTATTATTTTTTCTATTGGAACATCTGATTCCTCCGTGTTCGGGGACGTTGATTGTCTTTTCGGGTGGGAAGAAATCGATGGAGGCGATAGAGGAATTGGCACAGCTATCTGAATCGATCAGGCAGGCCTCAGCTCTTCTGGCCGACGAGGATCCGGATGAAACGACGTCGTCTTCTTCTTCGTCGAGGCGTGGGTCGACGTTTCTTAACGTTGTTGCGCTTGGAAACACGGTGACTATCATTGATACTGATCCGTTGTTGAACTGTCGGTTTGGATGATTTAGATTTTTTTTGCTTTTCCGTTGGGAGTGTTTGACGGTAAATCTTAAACGTGCCTTTCTGATACGTGGTGGTCGGTGTTGGGGACTCGGGAATGCACTATTGGGTGCATTTTTTTGTATTCGTCTGCCACTAAGTGATTGTAAATCTCTTCGATGTCATTTGTTGTATCTGCCTCTTGTAGTGCCGTTCGTTCCTTTATTTTGATTTCTGATTGTGAGATGTGCTTTTTCATGGAGTAGTGTTTGGTTAAGATGATCATCTACTATGAAATGTTTCATTTTAGGTTATTGTAAATTTTCAATTTGCTTAGGTAGCTTAAGATTTTTTTTTTCTTACTCTTTTTCGAGTTAAGCAGGGAATTCTTTTCTTTCCTGTCCTGTTCTTCGAATATCATTGTATAATGTGATGCCTATTATCAGGGTGCGGGAAAATCTGCTGTATTGAATAGCCTAATTGGGCATCCAGCATTGGTAAGTAAAATACCCACGGATTCTGGATCTGTATTTGACTGCTATTTTCATCTCAATTCAGCCGACTGACTCCTAATGTGCAGCCAACTGGGGAAGGTGGCGCAACGCGGGCTCCAATATGCATTGATCTAACAAGAGATGCATCCCTAAGCAGCAAATCTATAATTCTTCAGATTGACAGTAAATCCCAGCAAGTATCTGCAAGTGAGGCCATTTCCTGAACTTAAAACCTGAATTTGGACTTGGAGCACATTTGTTTTAAGAGGAATTATTTTGCATTATCATTGCTTGATATCTTGCACCGTACTTTCATCTTTGGCCTGCAATAGGTGCTCTTCGGCATTCATTACAGGACAGGCTGAGCAAGATTTCAGGCAAGAGTCGTGATGAGATATATTTAAAGCTCAGAACAAGTACTGGTGCGTCTTGTTCGAAAAGTTATTTTTACAGTGTTCCTTTTACACATCATCCATCATTTTGCCAATAATCCTGGTACTTTGTTGTGCAGGTCCACCTTTGAAAATGATAGATCTGCCTGGGGTCGATAAAGGCAGTATCGATGATTCATTGGTGAGTGGATTGTGAAAGGCTTCTAGAGTTCAACTTTTTTTTGCATTGAACAATGATAATACTCTCTTTCTCTCTCTCTTAGTCTTTATCTTGTCTAATTGTCCTTTGCAGAGTCAGTATGCGGAACACACTGATGCAATATTGTTGGTCATAATACCTGCTTCCCAGGCCCCAGAAGTGGCTTCAGCCAAAGCTATCAGAATTGCGAAAGAGCTTGACGGGGAATGTATGTTTTCCATTCGGGTTTTGTTTTCTTCTCCGAATTCAGAAATATCCGGAATTTTATGTTTGTGCTTACTCAACTTCAACATGCATACTGTATTGACTTATTAGGTACACGAACTGTTGGAGTTATTAGCAAGATAGATCAAGCAAGTTCAGAACCGAAACTCCTTGCTGCTGTGCAGGCTCTTTTGTCAAATAAGGGTCCTAGAAGTACTGCTGACATCCCTTGGATTGCTTTGATAGGGCAGTCTGTGTCCCTAGCATCTGCTCAATCGGGGAGTGATAATTCTCTGCAAACAGCATGGCGAGCAGAGAGTGAGAGTTTGAAATCTATACTTCCGGGAGCTCCTGAAAGCAAGCTGGGGAGATTGGCGTTGGTAGAAACTCTTGGCGAACAGATTAGAAATCGCATGAAACTCAGGCTACCAAATCTCCTGTCCGGGTAAGATTGTGTTTTTGTATTTTTTAAAGGATGACTTAGTTGATTGATGAATGGGTTGTCGGTTGTCCAATTTGAGGACTTCGTTACTCACATTAAGTTTAGTCACTTAGTCTAAACTACTTTGGGTTTTTTTCTTACAGTAACATGTTTTTTGTCTTGAAGCATCCATATGTCCATTCCGTTCTCATATAGCTTAATTGATATTTCCGGTAAATATGCTAATAAAATGTCGTGCATTCCTTGTATGTGCTTCGGAATTGTTCTTCCATTATTCGATGAAGATTTGTTATTATTATTATCGTCATTATGTTCAGGCTTCAAGGGAAATCCCAAATAGTACAGGATGAACTATTTAGACTTGGCGAGCAGATGGTTCAGAGTCCTGAGGGTACCAGAGCTTTGGCCTTAGAGCTTTGCCGTGAATTTGAGGACAAGTTCCTCCAGCACATTATGACAGGAGAGGTAATACCGAGTACAAATCTACATTTAGTTTTATATGCTATTGGTGTATATGGAATTTATCCATTATAGTGTCTGACCTCTTGGTTCAGTAGATACATTATTTTTAGTTCGGAGACATAGCTCTTCGACTTATCTTCATTTTTATCTTATGCATGAATCATTATGCCATGATATGTTGGAGATGAAACGAGAAACTGGGTTAGTTTTGGAGACTAAACGAGAAACTGGGTTAGTTGACGGGAAATTGATCGTTTTGCTGAATGCATCGACTTTTCTATGGATCGTTTCATTACGGAATTGGTGTAGGGTGTCCTTGCAAACTTTGGCATGCATGGCATTCTGGTTATCCATTTTTATTTCCTCATTTATGGAACTATTGCAATTACTTTGTTCTTGCAATCTTTTGTTGATTAAGATATTGTATATATGCATGTTCCCTTCCGTAAACTTATTTATGTTGGAGTTATGCTAAAAATTTGAATTTTTACTTCAGGGAGGTGGGTGGAAAGTTGTTGCATCATTTGAAGGCAATTTCCCTAATAGAATCAAGCAACTCCCTTTAGATAGGCATTTTGACATCAATAATGTGAAAAGGGTAAGTCTCTAACCATTTAGCCACACCAAGTCAACATCTTTATGACTATGAGTTATTCTGATGGGTTGGTATATTCAGATTGTGCTTGAAGCAGATGGTTATCAACCTTATCTTATCTCTCCTGAGAAAGGGTTGAGGTCGTTGATTAAGGGTGTCTTAGAGTTAGCGAAAGAACCTTCACGGCTTTGCGTAGATGAGGTAAAGCAGAATTTTCCTCCTCCAAAATCCTTCTGAATATTCATGTCTGCTGTGTGTTCCTTATCGTTTTATGAATCCTTTTATGATAAACATATTAATATTTTCAATTTTATGTAGGTTCATCGCGTTCTCATCGAAATTGTCTCTGCAGCGGCAAATGCCACACCTGGCCTTGGAAAATATCCTCCTTTTAAGCGAGAGGTTGAATACTCTGGTTTTAGACGGAGTTGTTCGTGTAAATGCATGTAACATTACCATTCATTCTTCAGGTTATAGCAATTGCCACAGCTGCGCTTGAAGGATTCAAGAATGAAGCTAAAAACATGGTTGTTGCGCTTGTTGATATGGAACGGGCATTTGTTCCTCCACAACATTTTATACGCTTGGTGCAGCGTCGGTAAGTTGATTTGATAGCGTATGCACTGAATATTCCCATTATTTATTGAAACTTCATTTTTGATCTTCTGACTTCTCTGTAGTCATTTGTCATTGCATTCTATCAAAACTCTTCTAGTCATGGTCTTTAACCCTTTTCATAGGATGGATAGACAACGACGTGAAGAGGAGCTTAAAGGTGGTCGATCTTCTAAAAAGGCACCAGATGCCGAGCAGTCTATAATGAATAGGGTACTGAATTTATTTTGTTGGACGTTCTTTTCATATTTAAGGATATAATTTGTGTTCTCTTGGATCGTGCTAATTGTGACCTAGCGCATGTTTGAATCTGAATGATAGTTTATCTTGAATGCTGTGCTCTTATCTAAGTGTATTGCTCGATCAGGCCACTAGTCCACAGACAGGAGGCCAACAAAGTGGGGGAAGCTTAAAATCGAGTAAAGATGGAAAATCTAGCCAACAAGATAAAGAGAAAGATGTGCAAGAAGGATCAGGTTTGAAAATTGCTGGACCAGAAGGGGAGATAATAGCAGGTTCATGTTCCCAGCTGTCTTCGTATCTTCCTTGTGCTTAATTATTTCTCGACAAACTTGAGTTTCCTGAACAAAAAATTAAGAAGTTGGGCAACTTAATCTGCATTTATTCATTTTAGTGAAGTCTTCAAGTTTCAAGAAAACTAACTTGTTATGTTAGCCGTTTAGTACAGACCTGTAATAGTGGAACTGGTGTGTTTGGAATTATGTTTTCACAGTATTGTGTGATGGAATAAAATTTTACCTCTGTTGGAATTGTTTTTGGCATTATCTTAAACCTGTAGTCTTTTTGCAGGTTTCATGTTGAAGAAAAGTGCAAAAACTAATGGATGGAGTAAACGATGGTTCGTCTTGAATGAAAAAACAGGAAAAGTGAGACATTAAGATTTAGGAAGTAATCTGACAGATGATTTGTTTTCTCCTTGATAGATCGGGTTGCTTATGTGATAATTGCTGAGCATAAACTTTTCTCTTAGTTAGTCTTCCTTCAGTTTCTCGTTGTTTAGTTCGTAAGATTTATGCTTACCCTTGTTCATCGCCAATTTATTCTAATATCATTATTCTCAATCTGGCTGTTCTCATTGTGGTTAAGTTAATCATAATGTTGTCAAAGGATAAATGTGGTGACTATGTTCTAATGATATGGTGGAAGACAAATATTTCCTTATGTTAAGGTTATTTCTGCTTCTTTGTCCAAACTTAATGTCCTACTATTTATTTCATCTTATGCGTTACTTTGAACTGTCCTGCAGCTTGGGTACACCAAGAAACAAGAAGAGCGTCATTTCCGTGGGGTCATCACTTTGGAGGTTGGAATCCAGTACATTATGCAGTTCATGTGCACTTTCTGTGAATTTTAGAAGATAATTAGGAACTTATGGAGCCTTTGTATATCCGTTCGAGGGTTAGGCACTGAAGCCTTGATTCTAGTATCTGCTATGTATTCTCTAAAGCTGAAATCGGAATTTCAAGCTTAAGTATTGTAATTGGCACGTCTTGTCGGGTTTTCGGCAAACGAGTGTTCTATAGGCTCTGTTTGGCTTATTAATATGCTCACTTTGCGATATGTGTTTGAAATTTCCAGGAATGTAATCTGGAAGAAGTTCCTGAAGAGGAAGAATCACCTTCAAAAAGTTTGAAAGATAAGAAAGCAAATGGACCTGATAAGGAAAAGCCTCCCAGTCTCGTATTCAAGATAACCAGCAGAGTACCTTACAAGACTGTTCTTAAAGGTTCTTTGTAAACCGATTTATATCTTGGAAAGCACAAAGCCCCCAGTAATCGTTTTTACTTCTACCTGCAGCACACAGCGCTGTTCTTTTGAAGGCGGAGAGTGTGGCAGACAAGACAGAGTGGATAAACAAATTAAGAAACGTCATCAGTTCCAAAGGAGGTCAAGTGAAGACGGATTCAGGTCCCATGCGGCACAGTCTTTCTGATGGTTCTCTGGTATGTTTTTCAATGATTCAGTTCCACAAAAACCATATTTGTGCTTCAAATTTTTAGTTTTCATTGCGGTGTTCTTGCATGTTTAAAGAACGTGTTTGTGGTTTTTTGTGTTTAATTAGCCTATTCAGGACATGATGGCCCGGAAACCTGCAGATCCTGAGGAAGAACTTCGATGGATGGCTCAAGAAGTGCGCGGCTATGTCGAAGCTGTTCTTAACAGTCTTGCAGCCAATGTGCCAAAGGTCTTATTTGATTGAAGATCCTTCTCCATAGATATGGTTATCAGTTGCATTGCATCCTCTATAAATATCTTACTTTGATGACAGGCAGTTGTTCTTTGCCAAGTTGAGAAGGCTAAAGAAGACATGCTCAATAAGCTGTACAGTTCTGTGAGGTTTGCATCCTTTCATTGATCCATTTCCTCACCTACATATAATTCTCACCATCGTATTCTTAAAGCGCTTTATTTCTTATCCGAACTCAGTGCCCAAAGTCCATCGAAAATAGAAGAGCTACTTCATGAAGACCCAAATGTGAAGCGCAGAAGAGAGCGTTTCCAGAAACAATCCTCCCTTCTTTCGAAACTCACCAGGCAATTAAGCATCCATGATAATCGTGCACCCATAGCCTCTGACCCCTCTAGTGGAGGTAACTTAGTCTCTTCTCATCAATTTTCTCATGATTAGGACATCCTCGTACACAAAACTTTTGTCAGATAAGTGAAACAAAATCGAGTCATGCTATACTTCCCTGCTAACTAACTGTTAACATGTCATCCTATTGGTAAATTATCTTACAATGGTCCTTTTTGTTTTCTTTGAAAATAAAAATAAGCAGACGGTGGTAGCCCAGTTGTTCCAAGCAGTCCATCATCAGGCGATGACTGGAGATCAGCATTCGACGCAGCTGCAAATGGGCCAACCGATTCTTATTCTCGTTCCAACAGCTACAGTCGACGTTCTGGCGATTTGGCCCAAAACGGTGATGTAAGCGCGAATAGCCGACGCACTCCCACCAGGTTACCACCTGCTCCTCCACCTTCGGGTTATAGATTCTAAGAAGAGAGAGAGAGAGAGAGAGAGGAGAATTCATGGGACAAAAATATTTTTGACTTCTACTATATCATTGATGGTGATGATGATTCTTATTGCGATTTTATTCGGAAGACGTTCGTTTTATATGTGGAGTGGAGGGATGTGTCATCTGAATTCTTGACATTGAAATAGTTATCTGGGATAAGTATTTTTGGGCTCGTGGCTTTATAATCAGTAACACTGATACCGTAGAAAGAGAGTATACGGTGTAGAAGCAAAATGTAGTATTTATCTTCCACCATAACTTTAAAAATCAGTCCCATATATGAAAGAAAAAATTAATCGAAACACTCACATTAACCAACTATCAAACTGCTATTACCATGATGGAATAAACTGCTTATAATAATAATGCAACTACAGACAATTGATTCTCATGCCTCTAGAAACACGCGTTTGATGAATTTTCCCAGACAATAAATATTGCCTGATCTCTAGACTGTGTTTGTGTGTTGTTTAAAGATGTAATAACGAGTCGTTTATTCTTCTAATTTTCTCAGCAGTTGAATGTGATTCAATGGAAGAACTGATTAAATTTGATTTTGCATTTATCAACTTGTTCATCATATGTGAGCCTATGAAGAAGCAATTACTTAAGTTTTTTCAGAGCTTTTGCAGTCAACTCGATCATGCACAATGCTAACAACTATAAATTGACATAAAACAAATGTAAGTTGAGAAGGTTAGAACTTTAGTCTGATATATCTATTTCTTTATAAGCATTGGTAGAAGAAATTTAATTTTTTTGGGGGAACGGAGGACTGTCGGTGTGTATTGTGTGTTTTGGTCATAATTATTAATAATTGTTATGAAAAATAAAAACAAATAAATAATAATCGACGCAAACTGTTTCCCCCTTTTCATACTACACTCCACGGTCCACGCCACTACGAGCTAGTCTTCTCAGATCGATCATGGCATTGAAATTCTCAAGAATCTGAGCTGGGAAATCAAGGCAACGCATTTCGCATTGCTAACCCAGAATCTCATTGAGATCTCATGAACCCATAAATTGGAAAAGAAAAGAAGTTTCTGAAGGGATCGGCGATTTTGTCTCTTTATTTTTGTCGATTTCAGATCGGTAGTGACCTTTGTCCGCGATGCGTTCCGCTGTTCGATCGTTCGGAATTTTTGTGCTGATATTTCTGTCGTTTATTGCATCTGCTGCTTTTGGCAAGGTGAGAAATGATTGTTATTCATCAGTTAGGATATGGAATTTACATCTGTTATGTTAGATCTCTGTGCAGTGGGTTTGAGTTGGTACCATGTTATGTTCCTTTTGTCGGCTATGAAGCAACGGTAGCTCAAATTTGCTATTAGAACTTTCTTTTCCTGATAAAATGGGCGTTTTTTACCTCGATTTTTTGTTAGCGACTTTGTTGAGGGAGCCTAATAGTCATTCTTGGTTTCCCGTGCTGTATCTTATTATTCAGTTATTGATATCGTTACTTTTTGGTCGACAACTGAGTGGAAGTTTTGGAAGGGATTTTGCGTTCTTAGGTTATCCGCCTCAGCTTCGAACTATTTTGTGTTGGAACAACATTTTTTACCTTCTCTTACTTTGGATGTTCTTTCAATCTCTTACGATCTAACTCGTCTTAACTAAACACGCAGTATCAACCCGATGATCCAGTTACTTTATGGGTGAACAAGGTTGGCCCATACAACAATCCACAAGAAACCTACAATTACTATTCTCTCCCCTTTTGCCGCCCACGTGGAGATCCTGTGCACAAATGGGGTGGGCTCGGTGAAGTTCTCGGAGGGAATGAGCTGATTGATAGCCAAATTGATGTGAAGTTTAAAAGTAATGTTTTTATTGGTCTATGTGTTTTGGTTGTTCTCTCGAATTCTTTCCAATGGATGCAATCATTATCACTGTTGATGATTTCTGCAGGAGATGTGGAGAGAACTACGATATGTGAAATAGAACTCGATGCTGCTAAGGCCAAACAATTTAAAGACGCAATTGATAATTCGTACTGGTTTGAGTTTTTCATGGGTATGTTTTTCATGATTATCAGCACATGTGATTCTGAGTAAGTTTTTTAACATTACCCGTGATACATATGCGGCTATTTCTAACCCGTGTTACTTCATGGTGCTATCTTGGATTGCATTTTTGCAGATGACTTGCCATTGTGGGGTATGTTCTATACTTTATGCTACTTTGTTGCATAGTGCTCTATGTTTAGTTCTGAAGGGATTGCTCTTGTGAAGGTTTTGTTGGTGAGGTTCTTACTGATAAGGGACGTGATGCAAAACACGTGCTTTGGACGCACAAGAATCTTGTCATAAACTATAATGGGAACCAGGTTGGTTTAGTAGTGGTGATTTAATGTTCTTATTCTTAACTTTAACTTTCCATCGGAAGCTTCTTTATATTGATGAGCTCAAATTTGCAGATTATTCATGTCAACCTCACACAAGAACGCCCTAAGGCACTTGAAGAAGGGCGAGTATTGGAAATGACTTATTCTGTCAAGTGGACTCCAACCAACACCTCATTTGCTCATCGTTTTGATGTTTATCTAGACTACCCCTTTTTCGAACACCAGGTAAATACTTTTGAAAAAATTTCAAGATTTCTGTGAATATTTGATTTTTGTTTCTATGATAGACTATGACCAGGACTTTACGAGTAATATCTTCGATAATGTCAAGTACGAGTAGCCTGTATGGATATGTATTTATATGTACGAAACTAACTTCTCCATTTTTTCTAGATTCACTGGTTCTCTGTCTTCAATTCATTCATGATGGTGATTTTCCTCACTGGTCTGGTCTCGATGATACTAATGCGCACTCTCCGCAATGACTATGCGAAATATGCTCGGGAAGATGATGATTTGGAGACTCTGGTAATGTATTCCAAGCTGTCTCTTGTATTAATATCAAGTTCTGTTTTTTTTTTTTTGTTATTTCTTACATGGGTATTTGCTATTCAGGAGAGGGATGTAAGTGAAGAATCTGGATGGAAACTAGTCCATGGTGATGTGTTTCGACCACCTCAAAGTTTGGCTCTGTTAACAGCTGTAGTGGGCACTGGTGCTCAGTTAGCAACACTTGTTCTGCTTGTCATCGTTTTGGCTATTGTTGGAATGCTATACGTTGGGTAATCAAACTTTTTTGGCTTCGTTTTATACTTTTAGATAACAAATAGACTTGCATAGTTTTTTCGAATCGAGAGGCTTCATGATTCCTGGTCGTATAAAAAATACAAATCTTCTTTTTTACGTATCTTAATACAGGATCGTGGTTTGCAACAAAAAGCTTTGATGTGTCTGAAGTTATTTTCATATCACCATTTCGACATGATTTTGTGTTCTCAGGAGAGGAGCAATTGTCACTACATTTATCGTGTGCTATGCTTTTACTTCATTTATTGCTGGTTATGTTAGCGGTGGAATGTATTCACGCCATGGAGGTATGCCTCGTCTCATCACAGTACCTCTTACCTAAATACACCCTTGATTTAATTAATTCAATCCTGATAACTTACTAATTGTTCTTTGTATTTCTTACTTCTTTTCTCCTTTGTTAGGCAAAAAATGGATCAAGTCAATGATCCTCACAGCATCACTTTTCCCGTTCATGTGCTTTGGCATTGGTTTCGTCCTAAACACGATCGCCATATTCTATGGTTCTCTGGCTGCCATCCCATTTGGCACTATGGTGGTTGTTTTTGTCATATGGGCTTTTATTTCTTTCCCATTGGCTCTTCTCGGGACTGTTGTGGGTAGAAACTGGAGTGGTGCACCGAACAATCCTTGCAGAGTAAAGACCATACCTCGTCCCATACCTGAGAAGAAATGGTATCTGACTCCATCTGTCATAGCCCTCATGGGAGGTTTACTTCCTTTTGGTAGCATCTTTATCGAGATGTACTTTGTCTTCACTTCGTTCTGGAATTACAAGGTAACCATCTCGCTCTCTTTCTTACACTCAGTCACCAATATGTCGCTGACAATGGTGGAAGAACCAGAGAAAACTTTCTCCTTAATAATAATGGACCCCATGTATCAAGAATTTCTAAATTTTTAAGTTCGGTTCCGTTTTGCATATATCCTATGTACCAATTTGTTCCTAATCGTACAACTTACTAAATTCAAAGTTGACCCCACTGACTTCATTTGGTGAAATAGGCATATATGTGTATGTATTTGGTTGTTTGTGCTTATCATCATCCCCTGCTTGTTTTATTGGGATAGGTATACTATGTGTATGGATTCATGCTGCTTGTGTTTGTGATATTGATCATCGTGACCGTGTGTGTGACGATTGTGGGTACGTATTTCCTGCTAAATGCTGAGAATTACCACTGGCAATGGACTTCGTTTTTCTCGGCTGCATCTACTGCTCTTTACGTCTACCTCTACTCGATCTACTACTATCACGTCAAGACAAAGATGTCGGGTTTCTTTCAGACAAGTTTCTATTTCGGTTACACCATGATGTTCTGTCTTGGCCTGGGGACACTATGCGGTAATGCAGAACTTTTTTTTTTTCGATACCATTTTAAGCATTCATAAATCAATCATTAGCCGTAAAAGCCTCACTCTCTTGCAACTATATCAGGCGCTGTTGGATATCTGGGCTCGAACTTGTTCGTGAGGAGAATCTACAGGAACATCAAATGTGACTAAAAGGTTGTTTTATTCTATGATATATGGAGTGCAGTGTAAAGATCATCGCTGCAGTGCAGTATTTTGGGAATTTTAAGGGTCTTTTTTGCAGCTCATCTCATGTTACTTCTTCGCATACTACGTTGTTCACTTATGAAGATTCTGTTTTGAGAGAACTTTGTAGCTTGTATAATTACTATATCATCTATTAAGCCATGAACTCAACAGATTGATGATTTTTCAAAAACGCTATATAACCCCTCATTTTTCAAGACACAATAGCAGAGTCTTGCAATAGAAGAATCATGAGCAGCTTTTGTCGATGCTTTTTAGACTAAGAATCAGAATTTTATGAACGTTTGGATAATTTTCGTAACTGTAGTTTCATGAATGACATGGCTAAACGTCCAAAAAGAAGCAACGATTCTCAAAGCATCACCATCAATAGATTAACAGACAAGCAGGTCTCCATACATTCTTGAACAGTAAAAAACACACGATCCTTGAAACAGAAAGCAGAAAATTAAGCATCAGCAGAAGGTTGGGTCAACCCAGATTTAGCCAACAGCTTATTGAGTTTCTCAGCAGGGCAAATCTGAAACTTCACCTTCCCAGAAGACAACAATATCTCGGCAAGCTCGAGCTTCTCAGAGTTGAGACTCGTACTATCCATTGTCTTGCTCAGCACCTTAATCGCAAGATCAACTGCTTCTTCTCGAGTGATCTCATCCTTATAGTCCTGCTTAAGTATGGACTGAGCCGCCTGGTTATTGCCTCCAATGGCAGCAGCTTTCCACCCACTGTAGTTACCACTTGGGTCGCTCATATAAAGCTGAAAACCATGGTTCTTATCCCAGCCTGCAAACAAGAAAGAGACCCCAAAGGGGCGGAGCCCACCAAACTGCGTGTATCCCTGCTTGGTGTCGCATAGAGACTGAACAAGTTGTTCGACGGGCATTGGTTCTTGGTAAGCAAAGGCATATCGCTGTGCTTGGAGTCTTGCAGTGTTGATGAGGATGTTAGCATCTGACATGATCCCAGCCACTGCGCAAGCTACGTGGTCGTCGATTTTGTACATCTTCTCCACCGAGGTTGAGGTCTCAAGAAGTTTGGAGATGACTTTCTTTTCGCCGACTAGGACAACCCCATCTGAGGCTAGGATGCCTATGGCACTGCCTGCGTTGCCTATGGCTTCCATTGCATACTCGACTTGGTAGAGACGACCCTCGGGGGAGAAGATTGTTGTGCGACTGTCGTACCTTCGAGACATCTGTGGAATATCAACATTTGGTGAGACTAAGTGATATAAGATAGATGTCGACCGTACATAACTATATTGAACATGCCGTGACTTGTGATTCTTGAAGATTGGAGGAAAAGGCAGCGATCGATCTAAACACAATGTTCTTCGAACCCGATTGGGTGAACTTTTATTGTACAACGAAACAGTTAATACTCAACCTAAGAAACATATCCTAAGGTAAATACCACGATCAGGTAGCACAAAGAGAACCCTAATAAGCAAGGTAAACAAAAAAGGGGGAAAACAACCAAATACGCAAATCATATTCACATCATCTAAGAAACGGGAATCAAACAGAACCTTGAGCAAAACCCAAAAAAATCTACCGACACATTAGCTAATACAAAAAACTAAAAAGAGCTCTCAGAATTCCATCAAGCAGGATTCACCTCAACAATCTCGAAACTACATATTACATCGCGACTATTTAGAAACAGTAATACGAAGACCAACAATTTGGAACGAAATCGGAAAGAAAAACTTACTTTGAACACACACTACGAAATCGAGCAAGAGATGGATTGGGTGTTACGAAAACAGCTTCACAAAATGTAAGTTTAGAGAAGCTGTCAAGACTTCCGACAGCGTATATATATAAATTATAGACACAAAGCCACCATAATTGCTATTGTCAACAGCAGCTTCGAAATTAAAAAGAAAAAAGAAAAAAAAAGGCAAATGGGCTGGGACCACATTTAATCAATAAACGGGCCAATGTTGATTAGTTGGGCCTGCCTCACAAATAGGGGTACTATTGTCAACTGCACATTTGGTTTTGGTCATTTCTTACTTGGCGAGCGGAGAGATTCCCTCCAATTCCAAATCCCTAGACTGACCAAAAATACAAAGCAGTCGTATAAATACATTCACTTCAACGCTGACCGTTCGTTTTCTTTAAATCACAGCTGGAGAATACTTGCCAAACATTTCTAGATCTTAGTATCCATCTTGCGATGATCGGGGCAGCTGGTAGCTGAGAATCGAGGAATAATTGTTTTTCACCAGTTTGTTAAGAATCGGGTGGAGGTCATGTACAGGACGAATATAATCGGGTTCGGGTTAGCTGTGGGTTCGAGCGCCTTTATCGGGTCTAGCTTCATAATCAAGAAGAAGGGTCTGCTGAGAGCTGGTGCATATGGCTCTCGGGCTGGTAGGTAGTTGTTTTTTTAGAACGGAGCTCTATATTGTCTTTTTTATGATTCAAGTTGCTACCTACTTTGACAGCTAACTACAGGTTGAAAATCCAGCTCTCGGTTACTTTATTGAGGGATTTTTTTAGTAGCCCCATGTTAAGATTTCGGAGTGGTCTTTGGTGAAATGGTGGTGTCAGCTGTTACTTAGTGAGGTTGTTCTGGAAGTAATGAACATGTTGAAGAAGAAACGAAAATCATTTTTTTGGTTGGTTTGGTAATGAATTCTGTTTTAGTCGGTGGAGGCTTCTTACGAACATCATTGCTTTATGCGAGAAAGTAAACTGATTTGTATCTAGTGAGATTTACTGTCCATTTACTGAAACGATGAAGCTAATTACTGAAGATCTGAGAAAGGGCGCCCTTCTGTCTAGTTGTTTCTCAAACCTTTGTTAGTTCTCGTCCTTTATGGAAACTAATTGTTTGGCAAAGACATTACTTTCGTTTCCACGTATATTGGTTTCCCCAAGTCAATGCTAATTCTTCATAGTTTTGCTATTTTTACCAAGGCTTGCCTTCTGTTTGGTTTGGATTTCGTATGATAAAATTTTAGTGTAAAGCTCTTTCTAGTTGTCAATCTTAATGTGCATCGTTTTGTTTGATAAAGGCTCAGGGGGGTATCGATATCTGCTTGAACCACTCTGGTGGATTGGCATGGTTACCAGTAAGTCATAGCTATTAAGAATCTATATGTTGTGTTAATGCAACTTTTTTTTGCATTATCTAACTTCAGCCATTTGTGAATAATATTTTCTCAGTGATCATCGGAGAATTTGCTAATTTTGTAGCTTATATGTATGCCCCTGCTATCCTTGTGACACCGCTTGGAGCATTAAGTATTATCGTCAGGTAAACTTTGTCGTTATCTGCAAAAAGAGTAACCTTTTGTGTCTGTTTTTTCCTCCACAAGTGTCCTCACATGCAACTAAAACACTGTATATGGCATATACAGTGCTATTTTAGCTCACTTCCTACTGAATGAGAAACTGAGGAAGCTGGGAATATTTGGATGTATTTTGTGCGTGGTGGGTTCCATAGTGATCGTGCTTCATGCACCTGGTGAACATAATATTAGTTCAGTGGAAGAAATCTGGGAATTAGCTATTCAACCAGGTTAGAAACCATTGTACTGTTAAAGTCGGCTTTAATGAAAAAAAAAAATTCTTCTGATATATTATTTTCCTGGGCCCAGCTTTTCTTTTGTACACAGCTTCAGCAGTTGCAGTGGTGTTTGTCCTTGTTTTGTATTGTGAACCTCGTTGCGGGCAGACAAATGTCATGGTTTATATTGGGGTCTGTTCTGTTGTTGGATCGTTAACAGTAAGCATATGCCATTATTTTGACTGTTTCAATATTTCACATATCTGTTTTTCCTCCCCAAAGCAAGACATGCTTCAGATCGTTGGCTGAGGGGGAAACTTTGTTTATATTTACAACTCTATTTATGTTAACATACCGTATAATCCATATCCACGGATAACTTAAAGCACGAGAGTTACACAAAAACCAAATTTGTGGAATATACCTTGTTATTGCAGCATAGATATCTAGATTGGATTGCTAACCATTATATGGCTCTTTTGTGTATCTGCAAAATTGGGACCGATGAGAAATCTGCATTAAGTATGTTTTTGGTAGTCGTAGGAAAAAGAAAAGAGAGAAAGGAAGTATGATGAGTGTTTTTTACTATATATCTATTCTTTTTGCTGGTTAACAATAAATCGAAGCTTCCGCTGCAGGTTATGAGCATTAAAGCCGTTGGCATTGCTATAAAACTCACACTCGAGTGCGACAGTCAGTTAGCCCACTTCCAGTCATGGGTATTTGCTACAGTAGCTTTTGGTTGTATAATCACACAGTTAAACTACTTGAACAAGGTATAATTTTCTCGTTCTAAACTTCTGTTTTCGTTTTATTACTTTTTCTTAAATTTCTTATCCTTGTATATGCACGCCTCTGTAATTTAAGACAAGTAATAAGTTTCTTTATCATTTGTGTATTTTCCAGGCTTTGGACACGTTTAATACTTCTGTAGTTTCTCCAATATACTACGCAATGTTCACCACCCTTACAATCGTGGCCAGTGCCATAATGTTCAAGGTACGTTAGAAATTTCATCCCTTCTTCTCATATTCGTGTATTATTTGCCGAAATCTGAAATCTGTCTTATTTTTGCTGCAACAGGATTGGTCTGGTCAGAGTGCAAGCAACATAGTTTCAGTACTATGTGGATTTATTACCGTACTTTCAGGTACAATGATTTTGCACAGTACAAGAGATCGTGAAATACCAACACCTGCAGGTAATATTTTTGGTGAGAGTAGATATATGGATCACTTTCAAACCGCCATTAACTTACTGACATAATGGCATGTAAAACTTCACTGTTAACTACGCCACTGCTGGTCATTATCAAACAAATTGAGTCGAATCTGTTGCAGATTATTCACCTCTTCCTCAAATATCGTGGGTTGTCCGTGCAAACGGTGAGATATGGAAACAGAAAGACAACGATGAGCTGCATCCCGAGTTTGTGGCCTTGATATGTCAAGACTACTTTAAGTAATCACGTTCGAATGATCAAATCTGTTTTCCAGTTTTGCAGCGAGTTTTCGACTATAATACCCTAGTTTGCCTTGGTAGATATTTGAGCCATGAATATGTGCAGTATATAAACCTTTACTGATTTTTCTTTCAATTTGTTCTTGTATTTAGAAACGGTCAGGATTCGTAGTGTAAATTGTCTTCGCATCTAACAGTTAACGGGAGACTGTTCTGTTGCTATTACTCAATCGAAAATCAGCATTTAGTGAAAACTATACAGAAAGCATTGCTTCATAGACCTGTGTTTTCAATTGTTCGATGGCTACATAGTCACAAATGGGGTAAGGTAATACTTCAGTACATTATTAAATCAGCACAAGTAAAGTCTGCACCAAACACACGATAAACACAGCATTCGAATCATCTGTTTTGAAAACAAGTTTAAAGATTAAGCAAATGATAAAGATTGTAAAAACACAGCGGATCATCGTTCCCTTCCTTGTTATTCGCCACAGTAAGGATTTCTGATGTCTTCCACATAAACCACCGCCAAGTGTATCCTACAGAAGGCGAGAACAAAGATAAGTTGGACGTCGCTCACTCTACAAATCAGCTAAGCCATTATATTTGATACAGTGGGCATTGAATTAGTAGATGAAAAGAAGAAATACCCGACAAGGATACAACTCAGCAGCATACTCTTGAGCGGCACTTCTTAAGTCGCGAGCCCTCGCGCACTGGTGCTGGCCTCCCGCCCATCTCCAGCACCAGAATTGGTGAAGTTGGCTGATTGCTAGTCTGAATCTTCATACACACCTCCATCGTCGGAGAGATCATCAAATGTGCGCACGTCCAACTGATAGCGAAGTATTCCACCGATTCCTCCAAAGCCTCTGCAAAACTGAGATCCCTCCTGAGACTTATTGGTGACGAACTCAAGCGTGCACCCAAATTTTCTGTACTCGTTGGCAAACCATTCGAGGAGAGACATCTTCTCCACAACTTCAAGTTCAGCTTTTGTCTCTTGATCACGGAAATTGCTCTGATCAGCTTCTTGCTCCTTGTTGAAGTGTTTTATCAAGACTTCGCCCGTGGTGGCATTCTTGAGAACGTATCGAGTCACGTCGAGATTTTCCCACACAATTAGTGTCTCGACGGCTCCCATTTCCAGCACCTTCAGCGTGTCGTCAATGCCAAACACATACTTGCCAGTGTCCTGGCTGATCTCTTCAAAGTACTTGCCTATCAGGCGTTTCTCTTGTATGAATTTCACGTTGGCTAGGATCTCAGAGGAAAGCTCGATCGCTTGGTTGAACCCATTTTCCCCTCCGTACGAGACATCCACTACGTTCAATATCTTTGCCTGGAGACGAGGATCGAACATATCAGACTGGCTTAGTTCTGTCTTAAAATCGGCAGACCCGGCGAGAATAAGCCCTGCCACATTCGGCTGGCTGGTCTGAGGGTTGATGAAATACTGCGTGGAAAGCTCAGCAGTCTTCCTCACATAGTTGTGGCGCTTCTCCATGCGCAGACGAGCGAAACGTAGGGCAGATTGCCCTCCTCTTCCGTGCTTTTTGGGAAGGTCGACGGTGAACTTGTGAAGAATCTCCCTAGTGTTGCCGCTCAGCGTTCCAAAGAGTGTTCCGTTTCCATCCATTACGATGAAGCCAAATTTGTCATCAGATTCCAGTAGTTCATTAAGTGCCTCTGTATGGAACTTGTTATCGCAGAGATAGAGAGATGCATTTATGGGCTTGAAAGGCTCGAAGTCAATCGTAATCTTCTTTTCCTTCCCATCCTCTGTAACAATAGTTCCAGTGTAAAGCACAAGGCCATTTGGAGGAACTTTGCTGTACAGTTTCAGCCTCTGCTGAGCAGAAGTAATAGCACCAAGGACAGATTGCCGATTCACTCTACTCTTGATGTTGGAAGCAGTTCCGTATTCGTCTCCAAGCATTTTCGTAACACGTGCAACTTGGTCGCGTGGAGGCATGATGAGAGAGATCATGCTGGTACCATTGCCTCGAGCAGCTTCAAGTGCCTTGATAAGCTTCTTGATTTTCCATAACTCAATGTTCTTGTCCGTATCATGAGCGTCCGCCATTGCTCGTTGATTGTTTAACTGATGCTGCACAAGGATAAATAAGAGAAACTAATCAACTACCAATAAAACGCAGCCAGCGTCATCAAAAACAATTTATGACGAAAATAACTTCTTACTTCAGATCTGCCGATAAGACAAACGATTTACATACAGGAATTTCAAATCAGAACCCAATTAGATGATGATCTCGCTCGATAAGACGTATTATCAGCACGAATCCATCCCCCAATTAACAGAACACAGAAATCACTAGTGAAAACAAATCGAATCTACTCAACCTCCTCCATCCATAAATCAACAACAGGTGCTAAGAGAGACACGTACCTTGCGCGACGAGAGACGTAACCTAGCGTCACAGCAGCTGCTTAGACCTCACGCGGCTGAAGAATTATCTAGGAAATTATAAACCGATCCGTACATTTATATAAGAAGGGTAAAATCGGAAATCGAAGTGGACACGCGTAACGTAACCGACCCACTTAGCTATGGGCTTTTGATTGGATCAGTGAACCAAGAAAATTTTATTTATTTACGTGCCTTGCCATATAATAATAAGTTTAGTAACCATGAAACAATTCGAAGACGAAAAGAAAACTCATACTCAACTGTAATCTATTAAAACTCGGACAACACTTCCCTTGTGTTTACATACATACGGCACACAGATAATAAATCATCTCAAAAGAGTCTTTCGTCCACGTCGAAAAATAACTATGCTAATCGAATCTCCGGCGAAAATTCTTCCGATAAGGCGCAATCACCATCACAACGAAGCGTTCCAAAGCGCATCTTCGCCTTCGCCGCACTGCTCGTGAACAAATTTGATCCTCTCCACCGATTTGCATATCCCACTACAGCTCCAATCGAACGAGGCGATGCACACATTCCCCGCCTGCGCCTTCCATTCGCAATCTGCAATTATTACAAACATTAGCGAAAAATCATATAATCTATTGGGCGGTAATAAATCTGAGCTGGGATTTTTTTATTAATGTAAGAAAATCGCCAAATATCGTACCTGGCGGAGTACCACAACACATGTTGCGTTCGTCGATGTGTTCGACTTCAAGCCCGATAAACCAAGATCCAAGCGAAACGTCCTCGTTAGCATACTTGTGCAATATGGGCCTAAAAGATCATTAGCCTTAAATTAAATTTTCGATGGCGAAATGATTATTAGATAGTAAGCGCCCGAGATTGCTTACTGGTTGATAGATATATATGTCGCTAAATCTTTCGAAATGGCGTAAATCTGCCCGGTGGCGTGGCGAAAGTACTTATTTCCTTCTTCGCCGAATTTCCAGTACTCAGGTTCGTGGTACTTCACGTTCCTGCAAATAATTTATTTCATTTTTTTGGGTAAAAGCAGAATAAAATCTAACAGTAGATTGAGTGAGATGTAATAAACAAGCATATGAAAATATTACTTTTGGGAAAGGACGGGCCCAGATTTCATACATCCAATGTAGACTCTTGGTTTCGAGCGGTGACGAGCAAGCGTTGCTGCTAATGTACCTGTAATAACGACTATATGGTAAGAAAAGCTCGTTTATAGAGAATATAAAATGAAAGGAAAGAAGAGTATTTGGTTGACCTATGTTAACATGGACATCGTCGTCGATCTTCAGATAGAAATCAGCGTCCCACTTCGAAACAGCAGTGGCGAAGAAAATTTTCGTTTTTGCGGATAGTTCGTGGTACCCTTCGACGTGTTCCTGAGGAAATCGAGACACAATGAATTTTTTCATGGAATTATCGAATGTTTAATCTTCTTTTTATTTACCAGTCTGAGGAAGTCCTTGTGTTGAGCTTCTTCTGAATCCAGGGCTCGGTCTAAGATGCTGTTCGATGTCGCACTGAATTACGAAAGCAAGGAAAGAATGAATTCTTTGTTTTTCCTAAGGACGATAAATTCTTACAAAAACTTTACCTATGTCCGATCATAAATCTAACTACAATGCCTTTCTCTTCCTCCAGTTTACGAAGCTGTTCGCCTGAAATGAAACGAAGCCCACCAATCGTCATCAACAATCTGTTAACTAAAACACGTTTTTTAGTTTTTTATAAATAAAAAGATGATATTTTTACCTTGAGGCATCCAAGTTTCACGGAGAGAATCGCGCCTCTTTCTACTACTAAAAGCCGTATTTATCCCAATTACCATAAAAGCTTTCTTTCTTTGAGGTGTTGCTGTGTCTTGAGAAGTTGCTGATGACCCGTTAGTACTCGTTTTTTCTTGAATGCTCCTAGAAGCTGATAGTTCCATTTGGAGCATCGAAATCGATTTGTCCAAAGATCTGAAACGATTTAATAATCAATTACTTAATGAAAAGAGAAGAGTTTTTATATTCGGGTAACTATGAGCTCACTTGATTGATTCGTGGGCTTTGTAAACCTCGTTCATTACATCCTTCGCCTGGTTCTCGGTTTTCTGTTGAAGCACACACGTAATGATCAGTAAGTAATGCACAACGATGTTCAACCTTCAAGTACGATTTTTTTTACACGAAAACAGAAAGATAACCTCAAAATTCGTTAAGACTTAAAAGTCGAACTCAGCCCAGTTAAGACAAGCTAAGGAAGAGAAGGATCGAATGCGAAATCGATTGAGATTGGTGGCTTGAATTGTTACAGATTTAGTCATAAAGATCAAACCTTTTTTCAATGTAGTGATCAAATACACAAGCCCCATAGACAACAAGGTTCAACCTTAAAAGTACTGTTTGTTTTTTCGCTAAAACTTCAATTTCGGAGATTCAGTACAAACCACAAAGAAAAACCCGAAATCCTTCCAACAATTATAGAATCCGAACTCAGCCCAGCAAAGGCAAGATCAATAATAGAAAGATCAAATATGAATTAGTTCTTGCGAGATTGATTGGCTGAAATTATTACAGGTTTAGCTCATAAAGATGAAACCTTTTTCGTTGTATCACAATCTTCAGAAACGATCTGAAGCTCTTGGTCTCTTCTCTTCTGAGTCATCAGTTGACTATTCGATTCAAAAGGTCCCCAAAACCTGCAAAACCCCACAGATCAAGAAATCGAGAAAAACAAGCTAAAAAAAATCAATTCTTTTTTCTTCAAAAATCTAAGACTCACCTATTGGTGAACATCATGCCCAGAAAGAAGAAACACATGGAGAATACAGGAATCCACTTGGCAGAAACTTTGCCGCTGCTTTTACCCTTCATTATTCCTCGGACAAAAAATAAAAACTAGGAATTCGTAAAGACGACGAGGCTTCAGCTACGAAGTATCAAAGACGGTGTTATATACTAGCCGATGAAAAGAACGGTGATGGTGGTAAAGAAAAAGAAAAGAAAGGAAATACTTGGAGAATGTGTGGTCGAATTTTCGTAATATACTGCGCAGATTTAAAGAAATATGAAATTAATACAGTGTTCGAAGACCAAGAATTAAAGACGTGGACTGATGCATTTCAACTTTCAACTGACGATATGTTGAATAATCCATTCCCACGTTTGGTAATTCGAAGCAAAATTCGAGCGTGTCAACACGTTTTTGCACATCAACGCCTACGACATCTGTCTTAAATTGCAAATACATATGAAATCTCATATACTACACATATATGCTAACGTTAGGTGGGATTTGCGAGCCTTGCCATACAAAGTTGACTTGTTAAATAAAAAGAATAACTACTATTGTTGTTATTAGCTGGGTGTTAACACCTATATTAATTACCTTATGTATCTTAATGCTCGATCGATGGCATGTAATAAGATATTTGGTAAATCATGCTATGTGTGTGTGCTTGTGTTCGTTTGTTCATCAAGAAAGTGCATTACAGATGAATTGAAATACGCCTTTACGCCGGCCTTCTTTAAAATAACCAACTTATTACAACTTCGTCCCTTTATTTCTCAATGATATTTATGTTTCCCCAAATTTTAAACTTCATTTAAAAGCATTCCCGTCTTGTAATTAACGGGTTGTGTTGTGACAAAGCCCACTCAGAAGCATATCCGTAGTTCAAAGCTTAAGCCCAATGGAGTCAAACTAATCAGAAGAAAATAGCCCAATAAAACCCTTCTCTTCCCCTTCATCACTTTCAGTTGATTTCTCCTACACCTCAGCTCTAAGCAGTCATCACCAGGTAAAATCTCTCTTCTCGTTGAAAGCTTGAAATAAATTCTCATAATTTCGTCGCGTTCAGTAACATGATTTGATAATTAGCTTTAGGATAGGCTTCTTCACAAAACTGGGTCCTTGGGGAAGTGCTTTGTGGTTGCGATACAATATATTGAATTATATCGTCGTGTGATTGAATTACATATGTTAATGGGGCACATAAGCTGTGGAATCTGTTTCCGTGAGTTACTTATCGTTTAATTCGGGGCTTAGGTGTTGATATATTGATCAAGTTGATGAGTTTGCTATATGAGTCAAGTATTTGATTATGAGTTGGGTCCAACTGATTATGATTATTACAATTTTGTGTTATGAGATAAAATTCAGAAGAAAAGCCTTACCCTTGTGAAAACATCCGAGTCATTGATTTTGCTCTCACAGGTCAAAGCTATAAACTTGGTTCAAATCTCTTGCAAGAACACTGAGAATGAGGCTTATAACTCACAACATGATCTCTTCTAACATCAAAGGGGTGACTAACGGTTTCCCTCTACTGATCGAAGCTGAGAAAGTAGTTGAGAAAGAGGTTGATTTAAACGCTGACTTCCTCAAGAACATGTTTCCCAAGATCCAGTGGAGAGCGCTGGCTGATGCTTCTAGAACAATGGGCTACTCTGAACTGCCCGAAGAAGCTGATCCTGCAATGTTAGAATCAGAGGAATTCCTCCGTAAGTTTCACCACGCACTTCTAGAGCTTCATCTTGAAGAGGGCTCGTTGGTTTGTCCAGAGACTGGTCGTAAATTTCCCGTCAACAAGGGAATCCCAAACATGTTGCTTCACGAAGATGAGGTTTGATCATCGCGCCTTTTTAAGTTGATAGCTCTTTGGTGTTCCTCCTTTGTATTTCAAACATTTGAAAGGTTCCCTTTGATGTGCGCCTTATTACATAGTTGCTGTCTCGATTTTGTGTTTCTTCGGCTGTCCATTGGCATTTTCTTATGAATTCTTGATTTTCCTTGGATTGAAAACCTCGTTGTTTTTTTGTCGTCCCTCTCAAATGAGTTTCAATTCATATGAAGCATACGCAATGACGATGATGTATTAAGATGGAGTGGCAAAACGTGGTAAATAATTAATATATGGGATAAAATCCGAGTAAGAAATGAACTGAATGCAAAGTGAAAATTGGATATCATTGTTCATTTCAAACAATTATTGTTAGAAATAAGGGATAATTGCTATTTTCGTCCCTCCGTTATTGACCAAAACCACTTTTGGTCCCCCGAAAACACACCACATCAACGTTAGTCCTTAAGTTATATTCCGTCCATCAGTTTTAGTCCATTCCGTCAGTGTTTGACTCGATTGACCGTTAACAACTAACGGGATTGCCCGTTAGTCCCAAATCGAAACGGGGTTTTGGTTTTTTAACCCAAATCCCTAAATTACACCCAAAATTAAAACATAAAACCCTAAATCACTCACAAAAATTAAAATCGCGATCGACGCGAAGCTCAAAATACTGCCTTCACCCGAAATCATCAAATCTCAGCTCTTTATCATTCCTAAAAATGAGTACAAACTCAAGTTCATCTTCTTGTAATGCAAGAACTCGCTCGTCCTTTTCCGATTCATGGCCTGTGCCAACCGATCCATTATTTTGCAGATGCGGCATTGAACTTCCATTAAAGACCTCTTGGACCAAGGCGAATCCGGGAAGAAGGTACAGGTGTTGTCCATTTTATAAGGTAACCAATTTCATTCACTCAATCGGCCCTAGATGTTTATTTGAAAATCGATTAATTAGTTCGAAACTCATAAACAGAGTGGAAGTTACTGTGGAATCTTTCAGTGGTGGGATCCCGAAATATGTGCTAGATCAAAAACAATCATTCCGGGATTGTTGGAGAAGTGTAACTTAATGGAAGAGCAAATTAGGCAGTTTCATGATAAGGAAGCGAGAATGCTATCACAAATCAATTTGGCATGCATTAAGGAAGAGAAGCTGAAAGATGATGTTGAAGCTCTGAAAATCAAAGAGCAAATGATGAATAATGAGATCAGAGCTTTGAAGATGAAAGCAAAAGGTTCACCAATATGTAGGTTGATTGTGGTGTTTGTTCTCGCAACTTGCATGTGTGTTTGTTTCAGGTTGTGTTGAATTTGGTATGTATGTATTTCGGCAGATGCATGTTGTTGCAAGATGTGTTGATTTTGAAGTGTATGTTGCAAGGCTGGTTTGTGGTTGTCGGGAAAAACAGTGTTTTTGAATGGAAATGTTTAACACAAGCCAATCGTGTTCATCACAAGATTCATATGCAAATACATTCAAGTCCCAGACAAAATAAATCCATCACAAAACAAAGCCAAAAGCAGACATTCAAGTCCCAGACAAAATAACCAAACAAACACCAAACATTCCTCAGACATCTCAGCTCATTTCTCCAATTCATTACCCCCTCCTCTCTTTTTAGTTTTCCCATATGCAGCTCTAAGGTTGGGAACAGTAATGAAATTCACTCCACCTCTTACAATTACAGGTGCAGTCACAGCAGGAGTTTGAAATGCCTACAAAGAAAAACACTGTTAATGAATATCCCAAGCAATTAGGCATACAAAAAAGATAATAAGCTCACATTGACTGAGGATACATGGTTGGAGCCAGATATGTTAACTTGCACATTGCCTGACCTTCTAACCTACAAGAACATGAAATGAATTACTGAGAAAAACATGGCTGGAATGTCTTGAAAGGAAAGAACTTACAGATAGTTTTCTAGGCCTTTTAGCTGAGCTCGGTGGATGTGAACTCTGAGGCTGATTAGAAGATGCAGCTTGTGAAGATTGTGAAGGCTGAGGTTGTTCACTTGATCCAGGCCGAGGTACTGATTTGCAGGTCCTAGAATTGTGCCCTTTTCCTCCGCACTTTCCACACTTAGTAGGATTTTGTCTCCTTTTCAGCTTTGTGGCACTGACAGCAGCAGGGGGTTCATCAGCTTCTCTTTTCCTCATCTTCTTTGGCCTACCAGGTTTATTCTCGTACACAGGTGGCAGTGGAGGTGGCAGATCACACTTGGGCCATAAATCAGGTCCATTAACTCCTTGAATTGCGTGTTCATAAACTTTCTGATATGTGCTCACCTTGTAGCAATCATGCACATAATCCTGTGGATCTTCATTTCTACCCCAAATGGCTGAAATGGCATGCCTACAAGGGATTCCAGTCAAGTCCCACCTTCTACAGGAACATGAATGTTGAGAGATATCAACATTATGCTGTTCAAAAGGCCCTGTGATCTGAAAATGCCAGTCATCAGATCTCATGGGAATGCACTCACTAGCCTCTGTCATATTCTTAGCCAACTGCTTGGTGACCTTAGGACAAATGGCAGAAGTCCACTTGTTGGCCTTTTCCCTATTCAATTGCAACCTCGTCATAAGTAGCATTCTGATATCTTCCATCATTGCTAGCACTGGTTTGTCCCTTGCAGAGAGGATGAATGAGTTGAAACTCTCACACATGTTGTTGAGAAGGATGTCACACTTTGAATGTGTGCTGAAATGAGATCGTGTCCATTGCTGGGGTGGTTTTTTCATCAACCAGTCATGTGCTTTTTCATCTAACTCTTTCATCTTCTCCATTTGTGCCTCAAACACTTCAACCCTTGTCGCCCGAGCTGCAGACCATAAACTGTTTTTGATTGACTGACCACTGAAACCATCTCTCTTCATATTACTGTGTAAATGCCTTACACAGAATCTGTTTTCAGCATCAGGAAAAAGCTCTTCAAAGGCTGGGATCAACCCTTTCTGCTTATCACTCATGAAAATCCAATCAGACTGATTCTCAATAGCTAGGTCAGCCTGCAACAGGCTAAGAAACCATGACCATGAACTCTTGTTTTCATTCTCTACAATTGCAAATGCAATTGGAAATATGCAATTATCAGGGTCCACACCCACAGCAGTCAGCAGCTGCCCACCTTGAGGCCCTTTCAAGTGACACCCATCTACCCCAACAACTTTCCTACAATATTGGAAGCCATCCTTACATGCCTTGAAACAAATATATAACCTAAGGAATCTTGGTTGTTCTCCCTCAATTTCTGGCTGAGATAATTTTAAGATAACTGTAGAACCAGGGTTACTCCTAAGGAGTTCCAAACAGTAGTCCCTAATCCTATTAAACTGTTCTGTCAAATTGCCATCAAGGAGTTTCATAGCTTTCACCTTTGCTCTGTAAGCTTGCTGTTTCGAGACATTAGCCTTTAAGCTAGTGCAAAGCTCACTTCTGAATTCCTTCACTCCCAACTTAGGATTATCTTTGAACTTTTTCATAAAAGTCTTTCCCAACCACCCTGATTTCAGACTTTTGTTGTTCCAGTTCCATGAGCATCTTGCATGTTCCTTGTTATATGTCTTAATCACCCATGAATGATCAAGATCAGAAACAACTCCCACATACACAAGCCAATCACAACCACCTGTTTTGCACCTAGCCCTTAACCTTTTCTTATCATTTTTTTCAAACCTAACTTGCATTCCTCTTCGAAGACAGTGTGTCTGTATAGCAAATTTAGCCTCCTCCTTTGAACTAAATTTAAGCCCTAACTTCAGTTCTGGATTTTTCCCATCAGTTTTAGGATTGTATCTGGGATACCTAGGCCCATGCTCATCATCAGACCCTCCCACACTGTCAAATGAATCACTGTCCTCTTCATATTCATGCTCAGAAATATTCTGAAGGACTTCATCAGTGGCAATTTTCTTACCCTTTCCTAACCCATCAACCTCTAAACCATGATCAACAAACTCTTCAAACAGTCTGTCATCCTCTTCCATATCATAGTCACTGTCACATAGTTCTTCACTCTCATCAGAATCAGATTCCATATCAGACCCCACCACAGGATCAGTCCCAAGGTTATCGGCTGCCTCAACTCCAAAACCAACCCCTGGCCCAGACCCAGACCCAGACCCAACCTCATAACCCGGAACATCTAAGAAAGACAGATCAATGACATCTTCAACTCTTCCGGGAACTTTATCAAGATGCTCAATGTACAGAACCACCAATTTGTTATTGGGTATGCGATTTACTATACTGCAAACGTCAGAATCCGTTTTCAGCATCCTGTCACAGAAATGTAAAGAACTACCAAATTGCTGCCAAAATAGAACTTTCTCCTCATCGTAACCTAATTGCTTCGCAAAATCCTTCAACTCAATTAGACCCATCAAATCCCAATCTACATAATCGAAGTAATCCACATTACCCCCAACGTAATTTCTAATTGTGGAGCCTCTCATTTCACCACCATGGAAAATCTTCACACTGGAAAACGTTTTTTCATCAGCTCCATCGTACCTGGGCGCACCGCTCCCTGCATTTGGTGGTCTTCTCGCCATCACTCCGTCTCAGTTGTATTGTTCGATTCTTCTCACTGGTTTTTGGCTTTTGAATTCTTGAAGTGTTTTTTTGGGTAGAAGACGCGATTTGATTTTTAGGGGGACATTTAGGGTTTTTTGTAGGAGGCGATTTCTAATTTTTAATTTTGGGTGTAATTTAGGGATTTGGGTTAAAAAACCAAAACCCCGTTTCGATTTGGGACTAACGGGCAATCCCGTTAGTTGTTAACGGTCAATCGAGTCAAACACTGACGGAATGGACTAAAACCGATGGACGGAATATAACTTAAGGACTAACGTTGATGTGGTGTGTTTTCGGGGGACTAAAAGTGGTTTTGGTCAATAACGGAGGGACGAAAATAGCAATTATCCCTTAGAAATAAATTAGAATTAGTAATCCATATTCCAAAGTAGGATATAGGTAGGGGTCAAATATGTAGTTTTGGAAAGTTTAGGCACTAAATATGAACCCAGTAAAGATTTGGTACAGCTTGGCCCGATAGGCATTTCCGGGCTGGAGATAAACCGACCCATTTACTACAGCCTAATCGATATTTGTTTCAAGCCTCCAGTCGAAGAAAACTCGCTTACTCCTCAGCTCAGCGCTCTCTGTACACCAAACGGCCTTGCACAAACATCCCATTCGTTGAGGTAAACTCTATCCGAGGTAAAATCTTTGAACAATCTTCTCATGTACGCGCAATTTGATAGGCAGCTGAACGGCGCTTGTCGATGTTGATACAGCTGAACGGATGAGTGGTCCTAATTGACGGGCTTTGATGTGTTAGAAGAGTTGTTGAGATGTTAGGCGGTTCCTCATAGTTTTTTCAGTAGCACTTTTCGCAGGATTCGTTAGGCCAGTGTGTAGTGAAGAAGTTAATGGAATAAACTTTGCTGCAAAAAATGTTAATCTTTACTTTCTTTTTATTTATTATCTGTCTGTCTGCAAGTTACGCTGGGTGCTAAGATGGTTGAAAGAGGAAATTAATCTAAAGTCTTCCAGGATATATGAAGTTCTTGTGGATGAGAAGTCATTTAATTGAGTTAAAAATCTCTTCGACTTATAGCATGTTTATTACCTCTGGAGCATGTCTTCTTTTTCTTCTCAAAGGTTCTTGCTTTTCTTTTCCTCTATGAGAGCAGAGGAGTGGATGGCGATTTTACCTTGTGCAAGCTCGCGAGTGCTCACTTGGGGAGTTCAGCCTCATTTTTTGCCTACACCTTCTATTGCAAATAGTTCATCGTCAACATTGCGCTTGTGAGCAAGTTTTTCTTTTTCATTTCGATGCTTCTGTCACAGCCTATTATATCCTTTTACGTATATCCATACCTTACTTGCATTATGTAACTTGTGTGTATACTCTTGTGACAATCGTTGCCCTTTGTGTGCAGAACTGCAAGGAAAAACAGTTCGTTTGCATCGGATTACTCTTCATTTCTGTCTCAGAAATCCTTAGATGCAATCTCGAGATCAGGGACAAGTGTCTGCTCACCACGTCAGATTAGAGGGGGGCAACTTGTTGTTAGAGCTTCAAAAGTGAGACTCCATATTTAGATCAGCATCGCCTAGTAAATGTATATAAAACTGCAACATTCTAATGTACATTGACATTTTTTTGTGTACAGGACTATTACTCCTTGCTCGGCGTGTCTAGAAATGCTAGCAAGTCAGAGATAAAAAGTGGTGTGTATATAACTTCAAACTTTTTGCCCTACTGTTGTTTACTTCAATGTATGTTTATGAGACGAACTTAAAATTGGGATGCTACTTTTCTTTCTGGTTCAGCATACCGAAAGCTCGCAAGACAATATCACCCAGATGTAAACAAGTAAGTAGCAGTACCATTTTCTATTGGTAGAATTTTAGTACTGTATATCATGATTCATGATATTGTGCTCTTCTCCAATCGCAGAGAACCTGGAGCGGAACAAAAATTCAAGGAGATTAGTAACGCTTACGAGGTCGGACCTAATATCTGATTCCATCTCATAAGTACATGACGTTGAGTTCATGAATTTTTAAACATGTATTATTTGTTTCCCAAAACAGGCGCTATCGGACGATGAGAAACGTTCACTATATGACCAATACGGTGAGGCTGGGCTTAAAGGCGCCGGCATGGGAACAGGGGTAAAATCGTCCTTCTACAATCCTATAATTCCACAACAAAACCTAATCTCAACGCATCTTAACATCCAATGATTTTTTTTCGTTTTTTTCGAAATATCAGGATTTCAGCAACCCATTTGATATATTCGAGTCCTTATTCGGCGGAATGGGCGGAATGGGAGGAGGCGGCGGCCGAGGCTATTACAACCGCGCTACAGAAGGTGAAGACCAGCTCTACAACCTCGTACTGAATTTCAAGGAAGCCATCTTCGGCATCGAAAAGGACATCGAAATCACGCGCCTCGAGAGTTGCACCACGTGCGACGGCTCGGGCGCAAAGCCAGGAACAAAGGCGTCCAAATGCTCGGCCTGCGGCGGCCAAGGACAAGTAATTTCCTCCGCAAGAACGCCACTGGGCGTGTTCCAACAAGTGACAACGTGTTCCGCCTGTAATGGACAAGGAGAAACCTCGACTCCTTGCAACACGTGCAGTGGAGACGGGCGCGTGAAGAAGTCGAAGCGCATAGGCCTGAAGGTCCCCCCTGGGGTTGACTCTGGGTCCCGCCTCAGGGTTCGTAATGAGGGTAACGTAGGGAGACGAGGGGGCCCGCCCGGGGACCTTTTCGTAAATATCGAGGTCTTAGGGGACCCTGTTTTGAAGCGCGACGACACGAACATTCTCTACACTTGTAAGATTCCTTACACGGATGCGATCTTGGGCACGACGTTGAAAGTCCCGACCGTGGATGGCGAGGTGGATCTCAAGATTCCGGCGGGGACTCAGCCCGGGACAACCTTGGTCATGGCTAAGAAGGGTGTGCCGTTTTTGAACAGGAAGAATATGAGGGGCGATCAGTTGGTTAAGGTACAAGTCGAGATACCGAAGCGTGTCAGCGGGGAAGAGAGAAAGCTTATCGAGGAACTCGCTAGCTTGAAGAAGGACAAGGTTGCTGCCAGCGGTGGTAAGAGATGAATTGAAGCATCAGCAGTCGTCGGCCTTGAACACGCGATACGCCCGGTTAGTTTTCTCTTTCGTTGTCTAAGTGTTGCTTGTGATGCTGTGTGAAGAGATTGATAGGATGACTTTATAGATGATATTACCCTATTTTTTTCCTTGTCCCATTTGAAATCATTCCTTTCGAAACAATGAGATCATTACAACAGCATGATCAATGTGTGTTTACATTCCTCTCTACAGAGCTAAAAATTCACTCGGAAAAAAAAGAACCAAAAATCACGCAGACACTAACTACAATACTTACCTATCTTGGCCCTGAAACTTGCTGTGACTCTACATAAGAAAAGCGAGCATCATTATCTTCATTATTATTCATGTTGTTATTACCATCCACACTGTGATGGTCCCTTATTCGATCTCTATACACGATAACCTCGTTCCCACTCCCCTCGACCGTCGAAGCTTCGGCGAACCTCCGCCCATAGAACCTCAAATAATGCAATGACTCGACCCTCGGAACCCCAGGAGCCGCTTCCCCCTCCAACACCCCAACAACGTTAGCCATCGTGGGCCTCAGATTCGGCTCTTCATGTATGCAGCATAGAGCCACACGGACCAACTTCCCAACCTCTTCGTTCGTAACCCTATCCTTGAGCCTCAGGTCCACAAGCTCCAGGTAAGTCCCCTTCTTGTGCATTTCGAACGCATACAGAGGAAAGTAGTCAGTTTCCGAGGTCACTGAGTTGCTTGTAACGTTATTATTACTATTCGTCTGCCTTTGTTCTTGTTCGAGGCTTTGGCTCCTCGTATGGGACGAACAGTTTCTTCGCCCGCTGACGAGCTCTAACAAGACCATCCCGAAGCTGTAGACGTCGGTCTTGTCCGTAACCGCCGAGCTCGTGAGCCACTCGGGCGCAAGGTAGCCCCTCGTGCCCCTCATGGTCGTGATTAGGCCCGACTGCTCGCGGTTCAGCAGCTTCGAAAGCCCGAAATCCGATATCTTCGCATGGAAACGGTTGTGTAATAATATGTTCTCGGGCTTCACGTCGCAGTGGACGATCCTCTTCTCGCACCCGTTGTGCAGGTAGGCCAGCCCGCGGGCCGAGCCGAGGGCTATGCTGACCCTTTCCTCCCACTCGAGCACGGGCCTGTTGTGGCTGAAGAGGGTGCCGTCTAGGGACCCGCGGTTCATGTACTCGTAGACCAAGAGCCACTGCCTCCTCTGAGCGCAGTAACCCTTGAGCTTCACGAGGTTGACGTGGTGTATGTTGCCTATGATCGCCACTTCCGTCCAAAAATCCTTTTTGGCTCGAACGCCTACGTTTGTGATCTTCTTTACGGCGACCTGGGTTTTGTCTCGGAGGACTCCTTTGTACACGGTGCCGAAACCGCCCGTGCCGATCTTCGTCTTGAAGTCCTCGGTGGCGAGTCGAAGCTCTTCGTAGTCGAACCTCGAAGGTAGTCCCATGATGGAGATTAGCTCCAAGTCTCCCGATGATTGGGAGTCGCTCGACGAGCGCGACGCTTTGTGCGAAACGAACCTCCTCCACGAGAGTATCGCTATCGCGAGTACGAATAGGACGACGCCTATCGGTAATAAAACGGCGACGTATCGGTTATTACCGCTCGACGCGTTGTTTGTGCCGTCTTGAACAATGTTTGAAGTTGCGATAACCGTTTTGATGTACCCTTCGTTTTTATTACCCTTCGACGTAGAAATGAGCGATCCGAGCACGTTTCGGAGTGCGTAGCAAGAGCCCGAAGAGTTCTGATAGAAGAACCCTAAGCAAGCGCAGTCTTTGGTGCATAGATCTTCGCAGAGAGATACGTTTACTTCGTAGCTAGTCGGCTGACTGAAGCTATTACCGAAATAATCCAATCCATAACCTAATTGGAAGTACGACAAGTTCGAAACGTTCGATTTGACGCCGTCGTTCGTAGAGTTATTGCAAGAAAGGGGCAACGTGTAAGAACCGTCGGACGGCACGCACCCATTCGTCCTATTCGAAGAAGGCTGAGCGAAGCCCGTCGGGCAAGAACACGTGGGCCCGTTTAAGGAAATCCCGCTATTACAAAGCCCGAGCCTGCCGCACGTGTAAGGAATCGAGCACTTATCGGCGGGCCCAACGAATTCTTGCCTGTAAGAAGAGTTCGAGAAGCTCGCCACTACGAACTGACCCGTGTAGTCGATCTTCGCCGCCCTAAATTCCGAGAAGGGCAAATCGACCCCGACGATCAGGGTCGACCCGTTTCGACCCATGAGGAAAAAACCCGTCTGATTCACAAACATGTAAGCCACGGCACCGTTCGAGTTCACATAGGCCTTACTATCCATCGAAACCTTCCAATACCTCAAACCTTGCCATCGCAGAACGGCGTCGGACTCAGTTAAAACGAGCTCGTAATCGCCCGACGAGAGATCATCGATCAATGCCGAACTCTTAAGCACCGTCTTCAAAGGCAAAACCTGTCCTATCACTATGGTGTCGGAAGGGTCGTCGAAGCTCTCCCATAGAGACGTGTTAGAACGATCGAGCAAAATGAGGTTTCCATTCTCGGAGAGGCGCAGGGCGTAGACTGAGGCCTGCAGAGGAGGAGTTGACCATTTCGAGCCGTTCCATTCTTCGCCTTCGAAGACGGTCAAGCCTTGGGTGGTCAAGCCCATGGAGCCCGACTTGGAAACGGGCGAACCGCGGTTGGCCGACCATGTGATTGAGTTGGACTCGACGTGGATGATGCATAGGTAGAACCTCGACTGTTGGCCGCCGGGATTGAACATGGCTGCTTTGTAGGCTTCGTTCGAAGAGTAGAGAAAAGCGCCCGAAGACTCAACATAGCCGAGGTTCGAGGCGGTGAATTTTGGGTATAGGAATTCTTTAAAGGTGGCGGCAGAGGAGAGGATTGGGCAGAGAGAAAGAGAGGCGAGGAGGAGGAAGAGTTTTAGGACAAGACGATCCATTAGAGGAAGGTAGGTATTAAGGAAGGGTTTGAGGAACAAGTTGGATGTTAATTAACATGAATTGTTTTGAGAAAACCGTTAGGTTGGGGTTTTTTTTTTTTTGGCTGACTTTTTCCTGTCCCACTTGTGTTTTGTAGAAATGATGCTGGTTGAGAGTTGACTAAATTTAATGAAGATTATCGTTTGTCTGTCTGTCTGTATGTTCTTCTTGCGTTGAACTGAGGAGGAGGATGATGGTGACTTGTGAGAGGTATATGATTTTGATGATGCAATGGTTCGTTTTTCTTTATTTTTTTTTTAATTGAGAAATGATCGTGGCTTGTCATGCTTTTACGATTATAATATCTAAAATATGTTGAGGCCGTTTACTTTGGATTAATCATGTCGTAATCTTGCAGCTCATCAGAGATCAGCTGCTAAAAGTTTATGCCTAACTGAGTCGATAAAATAGAAGGGTTTTTAACGCAGATACTCATTTGCATAAAAACTTGTAATTCAGTATACTGTCACTATTTTTCTATATGTAGGTACCTAATAGAATAAAATTTTTGCACATAGGTACCCGATCCGCGCAGGTACGCCATATAATACATTTAGGTACCCTATAACAACGTATTTTGCTACGTAATACGTTGAGAAAATGGTACGTCATATATAACACACTAAAGTATCATATAGAAATGGTATAGGTTACCGTATAAACGCGTGACGTAGTATACAATACACACATAAAAAGTATGGCAAGAATGAGAAAATTGGTGCAAACAGTAAAACATGTATCTATTTGTAAAAACTTCTGACGTAGGTACTGATTGTAAATTTTTTATTCAATTGGGTATTTTTTTTATAAATGTCACTAAAATAGATAGAACTCGAGGATTGATTTTTGTATTTTAAAAACAGAAAATGTTAAATGGGCCATTTGTATAGTGGGCCGAGGATGGATTTCAGATGGGCTGATTCAAGATAGGCCCACTAAGAACATACGCAGCGTGCGAGGGTGCGAGAAAAACGACGAATGCTCTCCTACTTCTTTTTCAACACGTGGCGGTTCTATAATGGATGAATATGATGGCAATAAATTATCCCAAAAAAGAATTCTTGTTTCTTTTTTTCTTTTTAAAGACAAATTCAGACGAAACGACGAACATACGTTGAAGCGGAAACAATATAATCAGCGATAAAGCTAAAAAGCCCATTGAGCTCGAATTAATTCTAGGAATGGCGATGTGGGTATTTGGATACGGATCGTTGATATGGAAAGCTGAATTCAACTACGATGAACGCGTCGTGGGTTTCATCAAAGATTATCGTCGAGTATTCTACCAAGGTTTTATGTATACATACGTATAATCTTATGTATGTATGTATGAATGTATGTGGCCTTGCTATCAATTTTTCTCTTCAGTTTCCTCGTTTCTTCTGTGAATTGGATTGTTCTAGTAAAATAGTTCTTTTGTGAAGGTTTCAGCTTGAGGTCCGTATAATTTGTAAATATTATGAATGTGTAGTTTACTTCCCATGACATTTCCATTTTGCGCATGACAGCACCATTCATGATAGAATTTTCTTTTCTCTGTTTAAGGAAGCACTGATCATAGAGGAACTCCAGAATTTCCAGGCAGAACAGTCACATTAGAGCCCGCAAAGGGCAAAGTGTGCGTAAGTTGCATTTTTTTGTTTCGCTCGTTTGCTGTTTGTTTTTTTATATTCTTGGAAATGTAAGGATCTTGTACCGATGCTGTGTGATGAACAAGACTGTTGAAAATTGTTAACTGTTGCTAATGTTAGACACTTTCTGAAGAACTCTGAACCATGTAAATCGAATGCCCTTCCTTTTCCATATATGTTATCAGTGGGGTGCTGCTTACAAGATAGTCAACAAGGAAGATCAACATACTGCTTCAGAGGCAGGTGTTTATGTTACTTTTTTTTAACACATCTTTATTATTGCAACAATTTGTCCATGCTTAAGACTTTCGTTGATTTTCGGCTATAAAAACAGCTTCTTGAGGTTAGGGAGAAGCAGTATGACAAGAAGGTATACGTCGATTTTTTCACGGTGAGCACTTCGATACGCCATATAACATCATAGCTAAAATCGTATGCTGTCTTAACTACAATCATGCTTATTTTTTTTCCAGGATCTAGACGATGCAAAGCCTACCGTTTCGAATGTTATGGTGTAAGTCAAACCAAGACAAGAAAAAACTAATAGCTTGTACGTATCTATAAGACTAATTGTGTAGCTGCTTCAGGTTTATTGCTTCTCCAGACAAAAAGGCTAATGTCAACTACTTAGGACCTGCTTCTCTCCAAGACATTGCCCTGTAAATATATACATCGCAAGCCATCTCATATATGTATGCGCGCGTGTGTTAAAATCTTGATTGGAAACTGTACGTGTGTGCAGTCAAATAGCTAGAGCAGAAGGACCTTCAGGGCCGAACATAGATTACCTCTTCAAACTGGAAAATGCATTGGTCCAAATAGGTAATAAGATGTTCAAAACGTCTTTTATATTATTATAAGCTATAAATATATTGTCTTTTGCGTGACAAGCTGTTTGAATTGTAGGAGCCGAAGACAAGCATGTCTTTGATCTAGCCGACGAAGTGAGGCGTGTGCTCTCACGCACGTAAGAGGTTATATGATATACTATTGCTTTATATACGAATTTCTAAAGGGAAACACTGATTAAGAAACGCCCATTGTTGCCAATTGTAGTATTGTACTAAAACCTTTGTCCGATTGTTGTACTGCAAAATGCAAACTCCAAAGTCAAGCAAAAACATATGATGAATGTTATTTCGTGATTTAGCTCGCGCATAAATACCGCCAACACCTACCAACCAACAGGCCAAGTGATATAGCACAATAGATAAAGAAAAAAAATAAACAAAGACATGTTGAAACTCGTAACACAAGAGGGCAAAAACCTGTCCTTTTAAAGAAGCCAGTTGAGACTAACGTTGCCGAGCCAGATCAAGAGTGGGAATTGAGCAAGTGCAATGAAAAGGAGGAGATAATGATGCCTGCTCGAATCGTAACTCCTCACTTCTGCAAAAAGGACTCTTTTCATCGTCTTGACCAAGAAAATCCCCATGCACAAGCACGTAAAAGGCAAAAGGAAGTAGTAAGCGTATCCCCATGACAGTTTTCCCAAGAGGGCGAGAGACAGCCCAGCGAATGTGTAACCAGCATAAGCCACGATGTCGAGTAGAGGTGCCTCGCCACTACCCAAGGAGAATAACGTCATTTTAAGAAGTGCTACTTGGAAAGCCCAACCGACGACTCCCTTTACAAATAGCCAGTTTAGAGCTTCTGGGCTAAACCTGGTCAGTTAATAACATTGAACGGTAACAACGTAGTGTTATGAACAAATACGGAAATAAATTAATGGGGCCATGTAAAAAGAGGAATGCTTGCAGAAAATAGAGAGAATATATACTCACAAATACCAGGAGACAGAGAGGAAAACGCTTACTTTCCATGAAAGCCTAATGACAATCCAGCAAGAACCACGTAAGTGCCAAATGCCATAAACGGAATGTATAAGTCTGGAGCATTTATGTCGTAAATTGGGGGCTTATATGAGAGTCTGCCACCGACTGGTTCTGTGATTCTTGTCCAATGGCCCTGAATAATATTTGTAAGATAATTATAGAACTGTCAACATTTCCACAAATAGGAATGGATACAGCTATCGACTAAACAGTGGAAAGATATTCTTACCCGGTGAAGAAACGGGAAAAGAACAACCTTCAATTTGTTCTTCACATAATGGTCATTGACCTGGAAATAGTATTGAGGGTCGGAGAAGTACCTGCTGATCTGTTGCATTCAAAGAGAAACTTGTGAAAGAAACCTCTCTCACACAGCCGAGGACTTCAAAGACAATGTTCAATCATTAAACTTACATTACTCTGCACATATTCAGAGCTAGATCCTAAAATCTTCTCACCATAAGCACCCAGACCACCTTTAATGAATCCCGAACTTGCACCATAGAAAGCATTACCGAAGGGGTTTTGCTGTGGATTTGGAGGCCGAGGCACCCCGGGTTGTACTCCAAGGTTATCATACATTTCTACCAAAAAATACAACAATATCTACAAAGCTACAGATGAGACAATAGTGTCAGCTCAATACGAACAGAAAGAAAACTACAATAAGAAAGCAATACCACACAAAACTCATTGATTTGTCAGGTAATCATCAACTTGAAGAAAAAATTGCTAAAAGCTCACCCGATCAATTTCAATGAGCTGAACCTGCAAAGATCAATAAACTTGATCAGACAAAACTCAATGCTGATTAGGGTGGAAATGAGGTGAAAACATCCAAAAATACTCAGGCTGATTGCACTTGCTAAAACTCAACAGCAATCACTTTGTTGGATCCATTAGAAATCACAAATGAGAACCTACTCTTTAGCTCTATTTAGATCCAATACCAACCAATCAAATCAATATACGACACCAGCAAATTGTATCAAGCACTACTACAATCTGATGACGAACAAAAAACCATGCAGGATCCGTGACAAACACATCAACACATAATGCTCAGTGCATTCTAGACGCAAAAAATATTGTGATGAGTCAAGATCTAAAATTAGAAGCTGATCAAAATTCAAAACCATCTATGGTGATGCTTACTAGCTCTCGAAGCTAAACAATGGTAAAGTGAAGATCCCAACTTCTGCAAACAACCCTCAAATCAACTACAAGGCAGATGCAACGAAATAGAAAATCAAACGATGAAAACCTCAACACGAGAAACTGAAAATCGGAAATTTACCGCGTGCGGCAACCAAGAAACGCCTCGCTCGTCGTGATTCGTGAATCGTCAATCGTGATGAGATTATAGGAAACTTGCAGAATAACTAAGCGGGCCTTTGAAGGAAAGCGGGTCGGGCTTTGGAAAGCTCGGATCTAAATTGGTCGTCAATGTCATGGGTCATGGCCATGGGTGTATGGATTTGGGCCTATATCCCGAAAATACACCAATATTAATAATTTATAAAGCAAAATTACAATAGTATTGCTCAAGAAAAATGTTGAGACAAAGCTAGATTATATGATAACCATTACTTTATATAATCTGTTGAAATACTTCAAATCTACGTCAAAAATAAAAAAGCCATTAATAACAATGAACTATGCGATTGTATAATATTATACAGCTGTTAAAGATAATCATTGGAATGTCAAAGTTGTTAAACGTGGCACTTTCCATAGATCATCATCTAATTGAAAGTCACACACTATCATTATGTCATAATTGATACTATGTGATTTCCTTTTTATATCAGGAAAATATATATATGGTTGAAAAAAGTCGACATCTCAATTTAAAATTAATTAAGTGCGTCATTATTAAGGGTGCATGCTATTTATAGTAATGACTTGGAAGTGAGATCAGATCTTCTCTTCTTCCATCACAATCCTTGGGACCGAGTTCGGATGATGATGATGCAAGAATCTCCAAAAATAAATAACTTAGTTAATAAGTAAAGATGGAAACGAGATATGGATATATGTGTATGTAAACATCGACGTATTGGCTTTACATAAATCATTTCTATGAGGCCAAAATCAATAATCATCGTTTATACGTCAAAAGAAGAAACATCGATCGATAAAATACTCTCGCTTTTTTATTTTTGTTTTTGACAAATAACAAAAAAAGGGTGTAATTATGTCGGAAGTTGATGCAGAAGCGGTGGTGAATGAGCTTAGAAGCACTTACAACAGTGGGAAGACGAAGAGCTACGAGTGGCGCGTTTCGCAGTTGAAAGCGCTGCTGAAAATAACGACTCATCACGATAAGGAAGTTGTCGAGGCTTTGATGGCTGACCTCAAAAAACCCGAACTCGAATCATATGTGCATGAGGTTTTATTTTAGTTTTCAGATTCCAATCCAACAAATTAATCATTTATATGAAATCCTTGGTATTGACTTTGTTTTAATCATTGGGCGTTTCTTGATTCTGAATTACGATGCTTTTTATTTGGTCCATCTGCATTAAAAGTGTATCTTTGTCTTGTATCGTCTGTTTGCAGTAGTTCTTGATTGATGGCTTTATCATATATGTCTATATATACATATATATGCATATCTAACACCAATGTAAATACATTGCTTGATCTAGATTCTAATGGTATCATCAGCATGCAAACTGGCCTTGAAGGAGCTGCATCAATGGATGAAGCCAGAGAAAGTAATAAGTTTTCATTTTCCTCCATGAAGCTATAGATACACATGTTATTACATAAGAGACTAAACCGAAAAAGAAAACATAAAATCATGCGTTTCGTCGCAGGTGAAAACATCAATGGTGACATTTCCTTCGTCAGGCGAGATAGTATCCGAACCTTTAGGCGCCGTATTAATCATATCGACTTGGAATTATCCCTTTCGTACGTCCACTCTTCCCAGCACTATCCTTTAAATTATTGTCTTTTTTTCCCCTGACATAAACCATTTTCTTTTCTGTGATCAAAAGTGCTGTCGATCGATCCCTTGATTGGAGCTATAGCAGCAGGCAATGTTGTAGCATTGAAGACATCCGAAGTAGCCCCCGCCACATCAGCATTGCTCGCAAAGCTTCTGTCTCAGTACGTCGACACGTCAGCTATAAAGGTCGTCGAAGGCTCTATACCAGAAACAACTGCTTTGCTCGAGCAAAAATGGGACAAGATATTATACACTGGTAATGACAAATGAGACGCTAACGCCTTTTTTTTCTCTGTGTTTCTACGTACATGCGTAAGCTTTAAGTGTATATATGTCAGGAAATAGCAAGGTGGGAAGAGTTATACTAACAGCTGCTGCGAAGCATCTTACGCCCGTAGTGTTGGAGCTCGGCGGAAAATCTCCAGCAGTTGTCGATACAAACGTCGACTTGAAAGTATTATTATTAGATGATTTCATTCATTTTATTCGTTTCTCCAATTTATTTAATTTAATCCTGCATATTCTTTACGGGTTTGAAGGTTGCAGCGCGGAGAATAATTTCTTGGAAATGGGGCGCAAACAGCGGACAGACCTGCATTGCGCCTGATTATCTGATAACTACTAGAGAGAATGCTCGGAAAGTGGTGAGAAATCTGATCGAAGGGTTTTCACTTTTTTTTTTGTTTGAGATTCTTAAACGAAGATATCGATCGTTTTTCAGGTAGATGCTATTACGTCTGAGCTCGGGAGATTCTACGGAGAGGATCCGCTGCAGTCGAAGGACATGTCTAGCATTGTGAACGCTCGCCACTTTGAGCGCTTGGAGAAGTTATTGGACGACGAGAAGATTTCTGGGAAGATCGTTCACGGAGGTCAGAGGGACAAATCGAATCTGTGAGTTCAGATTACTTATGGCAATCTTTTTTTCTTTTTTTCCTTGTCTTTATAACTCTATGCTCTGCTATTACACAGAAAGATCGCCCCCACAGTCGTGCTCGATGTTCCGGAAGATGCTTTGGTGATGAATGAGGAGATTTTCGGTCCTTTGCTTCCCATTGTCACGGTAAGAACTATCCATGCATGTTAGAAGTTATTCTGATATTCGTGTTTCACATTCGTGTTTGTTCTTGCAGGTTGAAAGGATTAGAGATTGTTTCAGTTATATCAGTTCTAAAGCGAAGCCGCTCGCCGCTTATCTCTTTACGAACAATGAGAAGCTCAAAGAGGAGTTTATCAGCAACGTCTCGGCCGGCGGCATCACCATTAACGACTGTGGTCTACACGTATGCACGAATTCATCGACTTTTTAACATCTCAAATACATAATATTGAAATTGATGGAAGAACGACAATTTTCCATTTTTGTGCGATTTGTAAATTCTTGGGCAGTTGGCAGAGCCAAGGTTGCCGTTTGGCGGCGTTGGCGAGAGTGGAATGGGATCGTATCATGGGAAGTTTTCTTTCGATGTTTTTAGCCATAAAAGGCGGTTCTTAGGCGTCGTTTCGAAGGAGATGTGTCTGTGAGATACCCGCCTTATACTCCATGGAAGCTGCATTTTCTCAAGGCGTTTTTACAAGGGAACATAATCAACCTCATCAAAGCTTTGCTTGGCTGGTCATGATGAGCTTGATGATGATGATGATGACATACAATCGTACACCATCTTCCCCGGTCGGGATTAACAGAATAAAGCGGGAAATTGCTGTGTTATTCTTTTCTTGAAAAATAATGCTGATGTGTCTGAGAAAGCAAATAAGGTTATCTGTATGATGTAAAGGAATGGGAAACGTATGTTTTCTGATAAGGGACGGACTTTACCTTAACCTTAATACAAACCTAAGAGTTATTGAAGTCGAATTACAAAATTATCGGGGTCCAAAAGTATGGGGTACCACACAAAATTTTCCAAAGAATTACTAGTACACGGTACAGAGACAGACCAATTTAGTTGATGCAGATAGTTGGAACTCAACTAACGCAGTTCCTCGGCGCCGAACTTGGTCCAGGCTTCCTATTAAGAGACAAAAATCTCATCTTACCAAACAACAACAAACACAATCTCAATTGCAGAGTCATACCTTGAGAAGATCGAAGACTTTCTCGGCAATGTAACGCTGTTCGAGGGTTGCTCCTTTCTGTTGAACTTTGTCTGGGTGAACGAAAAGGGTTGCCTTCTTATAAACTTTCTTGACAGAATCAGTTGTGATCATATCCGTTAGCGAAATGGGACGCCATCCACTATCTGACCACAATACCTAATTGCAATTGCATTTGCATCCAATCCAATCGATCATACATGTGTGTGTGTAATAACAAATGCGTCAAAACAATAAGAAACTCGAATGATTACAAGCTGCAGTGAAGACAGCAGAGCACGCAAGTTTCCTTCTTTCCCCGAGGCCCAGCGCTTTATGTCGCCATCCAAGGTTTCTCCAAGCCGCTGTAATGAGAAAAATAATTCAAGAAAAGATTAAAAAAAGTGGTGATTTTTAGTTGAAAAATCGAATCTTTACATGTTTCTCCTCTTGCTCGTGTTGGATCTGAAGATCGCGTTGATTCTTTTCAGCAAGCGCTTCAGCCTGAAATATAGAAACCTCTTAGTCTTAAGCGAATACAACAATTGGGGCAGCATATTTACAGCCAATGACATCGTTTAACGATTCAATTACACGTGGGAAATATTATGTTTTACAAGCAAGGAAAATAGAAACATAAAGTTCATAAATTAGGATAGCAACATACCATGCGTGCATTCATTCTCATGTGACGATTAAGCCTGGCTTTTCGCCTTTCCTCAGGTTCCCCATCAATTTCAATAAACTCCCCAGAGGAAGTGGTAACATCTAGAAACAGAGATTTCCAATCAGAAGCATTCAAAAGAGTTGCGAATTAGAAAGAACGAAATACATATATCATGCATATTCTGGTAACTACATATACATTGCCGTGGGGTTATGGATATTCATTTTAGTGATTCATTACCTCCGAAAACAGAAGTAAAATCATCGACTATATTTGTAGCAGAGAAGCTAGTCTTCATGCTAGATGCTGCTGCTGCTGATGATGATGATGACTTGGACGAAGAGGATGTTTGCTTCGCAGGTTCTTTGACTTCGGGAAACAAGCTATCAAACAAGGGATCCTAAGAAAAGACAAAAACTTTTAGTTGATCAAATCACAACGCATCAGCAAATGTCATAACATTTTTTTGTGGTATTTTACCTGAGCCACAGAACTCAGTTTTGCTTTTGAACCGTGAGCATTACCGCCAAATATTGTGTCGAGATCATTAGCATCTTCAAACACATTAGAAGCAAAATCCGAACTTGGCTTGTTAACTTTGGTCCCCAAGCCATCATCTTTGGAACCACTGTGCACTCCGCCCATGACAAAAGCATCAAAGTCATCAATTGAAGATTGAACCGAAGCCTTCTCACTATCTTTATTGAGGGGATCATCGAAAGGCCAGGTGGCGTCTGAGTGAGACACTGATGCTGATTGAAAGACTGAGAATCCATCATCTACGGGTACGCTGCCAATAGCAAAGAGAAAATAAGATAGTTTCTAAAACAAGCAATATTCTCCATGACAAGATTGAACGGAAAAACTAGACTAATCAAGAAACAAGTTAAAAAGAATGGAACATACTCATTCTTCGACACACTACTAGACTCTCCGAACCCAGGTATCAGGTCGTCGAAACCCATCTTGTTTTTCGCCTCTTTTCCACTAAATCCTCCAAATAAATCATCAACACCGCCGCTCTGATTCAATTTCGACCCCAAGAGGTCTTCATAAACATCAGAACCTGTATTATCCCCAGAAACGGAATTATTACTGTTGGTCTTTTGCATATTCGATCTTTCCCAAAATGAATCGAGATCATTTCCAGCAATCTGATTCGATACGCCAAAAACATCGTCGCTACCTATGAAATCAGGCGTCTGCCTGCTCTGATTGATATTTAGGTTTGATCTGAAAATCCCATCCAGCTCATCGACGGGTAAAGAAGAGGAATCGTTCATCGTCGACGATGCGCTGACATTGCCAGAGGGATTAAAGTGGGAATTATTTGGCTTAGGCTTTGATTTCGCCATCGGAGCTGATCTTCCCTGAGCTTTGAATCCAATGCTCTCAACCAAAACACCAAATTCATCCATGTTATTCTGCAAAATCGAACCGAACACCCAACAGCTTGATAATATTCCCAGCAATCAGTGCGTGATTTTGAAGAAAGTCAACAGCCGACGGACCTCAATCGAATATAGAAACGAAAAGAAAGTCTTTTTGCCTAAATGCGCGTCGGTCGGTACATAAGGACACCAATAACAGTGTTTAGATTCTGACCAAGAAACTGATTTCCATTTTATATACACCAACACCACCTTGTACGGGAAAAAATTTCAGATGCCATTTCGCACAATCACATAAATGGAAGGACCAAAATTCAATTTTCCCGACACAATATCTCCATCTAATCCCATAAACCTCGAACTCAAAAAACCCACAAACTCTTCAGCTCAATGAACACCTCGACGATCTTCTTCGCAGTCCCACAGATATTTCCAACGAAATCCGTTGCACCGCCGCTCGCAGTTCCATTTCCGAAGCCCAGTGTTCCGCTTTCTTCGCGACGGGTCGGATTCCACAACCCCGGTCTAACTCGCGACTTTCGGGTATGGGCCGACGACGGCGACGCTGACGGGGGAGGACCCGACGACTACGACATGGACGAGGACGAGGTGGAGGAAGTGGACAACAAGAAGGACTTCGACGTCGACTACGAGACTGCCGCCGCGCTGGCAGCAGCGGCCGCCGGCGTCGGTGGAGACGATGATATCCTCATGGTGGATAGCAAGAGCTTTGTGTCGACGCAAGGCTGGGATAGCGAGAAGATCGTTGATTATAGGATTAACGAGGATGAATTTCACAAGATTTGTTTGCTGGATTGTGATTTCTTCATTCGTAAGCCACCTGATCCTGACAATGATGTCTACGATTTCCGTGAGGTAGTGACTCTAATTCTTATGTAGACGAGGCTGCCTGTTTCAAAATTGTGTTAATCCTGTTCATTTGTAGTCTTTTAAGGGAGCTGATTACTGTAGATCGGATTGCTAAATGTGAATTTTGCCATATGAATGAACAAGCAGAGGCATAAAGACTTGTGTCTATATGCATTCTTACCAGTGTTGAATAGTTATGTCTGAACTCTGAAGCGCATTCATGCTAATTGTTAGGCATGGTTGATACGATGTTGATTTCGCAGTCCTTGAAAGCAAAATTTCTTCAACATTTACGAACCAGATTCTGCTACTGAACTAGGAACTAGGAACTCAGTGATACTTATTGATTCTTTTTTCTTCGTTCTTTTCTTTGTATAGATGTACGTAACACCTCCCGACATGGATGTTTATGCGATTCCAAAGGTTCTTGCACCTATGCCTCAAAAGGTATCACACTCTATTGCTTCCATGTGATTTAAAGAATAAACACGTTTCCCTTTTTTTTTTTTAATTTCGGTATGGTGATCAGATCACCACTCAATCAATGCACTAACATTTAGAGAGCTGGTTTTTGTTTGCAATGTCAGTACATTCGCTGTGCTCAGAGCGATTATGGCTCAATCAACGTGACTGAGCCACCGATAGATGCACCCAGAGATCCCATGTACAAGCCCGAGAGAGAAGTCCTTAAGGTATATTTAATAGTACTCAAAAGTTTTAATGGGCTTGTGTTTGAGTGTATAGATCGTATTGTGATAAAATGCGTAGAACTGAAGGTTCTGTTTTCAGGTTTTCTTGACGAAACACTACAGAAACCGTCGATTGGGCGATTCAGAGTTTGCTCTAGACTTTGAGGAGATCTACGTTATAGATTCAAAAACAAAATCTATTACAAGAGCAAAAGTTGTGGTAGGCTTCAGTTATATTTTCGTCATCGTAACCTTTCTATTCGAGTTTTTGCATCTTCAGCTCATTGTCTGTTTTCTTTACAGGTGACAGTGCCAGGTGGGAGAAAAAGAGATAGAAAGAACGATTTGCTGGTCATTCGTGACAATGGGAACTCCTTCAAAATAATTCCTTCGGTAATAATTTTAATCATATATCTTACTGTAAAAACATATCCAAGATCATCCATTTTCAGTGTTCATCGTTGTGTGTTCGAATTAACGCAGGGGGAAAGAGATAATCCGACAACTGTGATAGAAAAGGAAGAGTGGAACAAAACAAGACAAGACATGGAGAAGCATCTCAGCAAGCTAAAGGACTTCAGCGTCTCCAACTGGTTTTAGACTTATTACTACAGCCTTGTTTTATTCTTTTTTTTTTTCCGTAGAAGGTAGCATGAATCGAAACATATGGAACGTTATGTCGTAATTTATTACGTATAAATAACGATGTTTGGAAATCAAGAACCAACCACACTATTACAAAGAGAGCGTACCAAGGAACTTGTTCGTAAAGCAGAAGCGCATAGACAAAAGTAACAGTCTTAAACTGAAATACATTGTCAAGAGTTCAACTAAGAGCAGACGAAATATGAGAGAGAGAGAGAGAGAGAGAGAGAGAGAGAGAGAGAGAGAGAGATTTAGCAGCAACCGCTCGTGGAGGCATCAGTCTCAGGGGGTTTCTGCTTGAAGATATTCTTTTTAACTCCAGCGGAGCCATCAGCCAAGAGGCTTGGAGTATCCAATATCTGTATGTTTTGTTTTTATAAAAGAAAATAAAGACCCACAGAAGGGATTGAAAGTCCGATATTGTATTGTGCTGAATGGGGTTAATGTGTATTTTACTCACCTTCAAGACAAGTTCTTCAAAACACTGCTCCACATTGACTCGAGTCTTGGCACTGCATTCTATGAAGAGGCATCCGTATTCTCTAGCAAAGTCGATCCCTTCTTTTTTGCTGACAACCCTTTCACCTTCCTGCGGAAGATTTGTATGTTTCGTTAAATTATATTCACGAGGATTAAGAGGAATAAGATGGATTTGTGTGCCATTGATGCTCTATGCGAAACACCTTATCCACTTTGTTTCCCACAAGCATCTTGATGCAGTCTTTATTGGTTGAGTAGAGGTCAATTTCCTTGGCCCATATGTCGGACAGATTCGTAAAGGTGTCTCTACGTGTCACGTCGTAGACTGTCAAAACACATGGTTAAACGATGTAAGAGATAATAACAGAAGGACAGACACTAGAGGAGAAAACTAAGATCGAATGTGGAGACGAGAAGGGATTTCTTTCATGAGTTTTATCTCCATGATTGATATATGATTCAGTAGAGAATCGAAATATGAACCAACACTCGAAAGATCTATATCGAAGCAATCCAATTAAACGCCAATCAAGCACTCTTAACTATCAACTATAATAGAAAAGAGCATAAGAGAACAAAGGTACCCATGATGATTCCTTGAGCTCCCCGGTAATACGAACTGGTCAAAGTCCTAAACCTTTCTTGTCCAGCTGCAGCAGGAGAATCAGTAAACATCTTGAAAACTGAATATCAACATAAAACAGTAAAGCCGTGGCAGACTCTTACCAGTGTCCCAGATTGCAAGCTTTAGTTTCTTTCCTCCAAGATTAACATGCTTCACCTTGAAGTCCACTCCTGTTAACAGCAAATAACAAATTTAAATCGTAGTTATCATCATTACAAGGATATCCAACATTGTACATAGCAATTGGTGCTTTATCATATATGTATATCTTATCCAACATGTGACCCGAGTATCAACCATTCTGGTTATTACATCAAGGAACTGAGAAATACCAATGGTTGGGGATAAATCTTCGAAAGTATCAGACGTGAAACTGAGCAAAAGCGTGCTCTTTCCAACCCCGGAATCTCCAATCAACAACAGCTTAAACAGATAATCGAATTCGGGTTGTGTCCCTGAAGATGATTCCATAGTGTCCTCACCAACGTTCAATTTTAACCTGGGAAAAGGTGAAGGACATAATAAGCGAACAGGCAAGAAAGATTAATCGCTCGTGCATACCAATTAACTCATAACCTAAAGCCCAAAACAAAGACAACCAATTCAGAAGTCGACGACTTGATTAATCGTACATCGGCGACAAAATGAGCTCGTGCATACCAATTAACTGATAAGTAGCAAAACCTCACCAACGGAAATCAATAATCAAGCAAAAACCCAGCTACAGATATCACCTGAAATTGGATTTCCAGAAGCCAAACGAGGTAGAGAAGATCAGAGATGAAGCTTATCTAAACACGATCGTTTATGCATACGCGTGTGAATTGTGCGGTGGAAGGGATTGATTATAAACGAAGCAAGTTAAATAAATGCAGCTCAAAGGTGATCGAATCAATCGATAAGAAAAACAAATATTTTAACGATGCATAGCTGTGTTGTACCCTTGCAATAAACTCTTGTACCGTAGCCAACAAACTCCATAAATATAACAAGTGTCAATATTCTAATTTCTAGATGACATGCATCTCCTTTTTTGTCTTTTTTCCCTTCTTTTCTGTAATAAATAGAAAATTCCAGAAATATAATATTCGTCCTCGCCGAATTGCAATTGCTGAGCCCATTTAAATCGAATGGTATGTATGGCCCATTTAAATGGGCTGACAGAGCCTGATATATAAATATGAAAAAAACGAGGGAGTCCAATTGAATTAGCTACGTAACGGTAATCTGCAGTATTCGAGTGATCACTGATCAGATCTTAGCTGTTTGGATGATTTTGTAGATGATTTTTGTCTGCTGTTGGAATCGTTAAAATACGAGTGTGGTTGTGACGAGAAGTAGTTGTTAGCTCATCCACTACAGATTTGAGGATTCTCAATGGAGCACAGTGATCTGATTGCTCAAAGGACAATGTGCGTGAAGTCAAATAAAGTGTTCAGATTTCGATGGAGGTCGCGGTGGCGGCTCTCATGTCTCATGATCTCGACGTCGATTCCAGGTGCTGATTTTGTTATTTTGGCAATGAACGTCTCTTTTATACTTGCAGACTATGTGTTTGATGAAATGTATCTTGATCAGTATTTGGGTCCATGCCGTTTTTAGCTGAGAATGTAATTCGGCTGCGTGCTTTGTAAGTGAATCCATCACGAAGGTGATTGGTCGACTTTAAAGAGGATGAGGTTAAGCATTAAATGTCCGGACTTTCGAATTATTGAATGCTGAAGTTGCTCTTTCGCAAATATTTCAAGATTACTTAAGAAAGCAAGATGTAATATTATACGTCACTATATTAGAGATAAAATGCAATTTCTATGTTCTCGGTCACGACTCGTTGACTTGATTGATTAGCATTTTTAACATTAAAGTTTTGGTCTCGTGTCGAATAGGATTGCATGAATGCTGACTATTTTTAGGCCGACTTTTTCAACTGGACTTTCAAGGATCAACACGATCCGATTACAGCAATCATTTGATGAATGTGTTACATTACTACACGCGACCATTCTACAAAAAGTTCCTTTCTCTTCGCTCTGATTGCACACTAGAAATAGTGCGAATAAAATCGAGGACATCTATGTGTAACGCTTCCTTATTACCTTGCATGCATGCCATGTATACATTCACACGATGAAATTTCTGAGTGGTGTTTGTATCTTTGCACGTGCGTTAACGAGATAAATTAATGCTTTGTAGATACTTTTGCGGAAATAGAGATTTGAACAATGAACATCTGGTTGCATGGCGGTGAGCTTTAGAAAAAGTGTCTTTCTTCTTTATGAGATTACACGGAAGGGAAGTGAAAGTACCCGACCCCCCTTGTAACGCACACATGAAATGTTCACTGTGCCTAATCTCTATATAACGTAAGAGCTGATGAACAGATGCAAGTACATTATTTCGCCATGTCTCACGCTGTAGAGAATATAAAAGCTTGAGAGGCCTTGTGGAAAAGGTAATCAAGTTAAGAAGCATACCTCGAGAGAACTTCAAAGCATCGCCTGTGATCACCTTGATCTGAATCTGTGACAAGGTATTCTTTATGCTGGTATTATACTCATGTAGTTATGTCGAAATAAATGCAGCTAGGTGTATAACCAAATATTGGCTCAATTGGGAGTTGCTTGTTCGATGATGAATCGAATCTTTTTGATGAATGGTTGATCTTCATTTTTTGTCTTTCATGAGTCAATCCTATGAAGTGATTTGACAAATTTAATTCTTTTCTGTTTTTACCATAGCTTTCGGCATCGGGTGGACGAGCACAAATCCTTGTTTTTGGAGGAGCACATGCCATCTAACACTCCACCTAGTGGTTCCAATTTGTCTATGGGAAAGAACAAGGCGTATAAGGATGTTGGGACAACCGTGAAGGATCTAAAACTTCACTGCAGAGACTCACATGATAAAGTGGCCGATGTTGAGTTTCATAAATCGCCGTTCCCTCGTTGCACGAATAGTGATTCATCTAAAAATAAGAGTCCAAGCAAGAAGAAACCCCCGCGGAACATGAGAAGAGGCCTTTTGTGGACAGAAAACGAACACAGGTAATCGCTATTTGATTCATATAAATTAGTTTGTTTTTTACACTCGTCATTTCTTTAGCCTGCTGATTTCGCAATGAGGTTCATGACGTAGTTTTCGTCTTTACGTGCACTTTAGGCTATTCCTGTATGGTTTAGAGAAGTTCGGCCGAGGTGACTGGAAAAGCATATCTAAATACTATGTAAAAAGCAAAACTAATAGCCAGGTTGCAAGCCATGCCCAAAAGTATTACAACCGATTGAGTTCACACAAGAAAGGAAGAAGGGCGAGCATAAATGACATAACCATCCCCTACCCTTTAGAGGTCCCAATTGATACCATATGCTTCGACTCCAAGGAAGCTTCTTCTGATCAAAGGAAACAACCTTTGTGTCCTCCTCATAATGTTGAGAGAAATGCTTTGCAATTTGTTCGAGAGAAGATCGTGGATCCTGGCCCATCAGAAACTAACTTGCCAAAACCGTCAACTCACAATTTGGACACTGACTTCATTGACCGGTTGATTTTGGATCCTGTTACTTCCTCACCAAAACAGTCTCCAAAAGGCAAAATGATTGCCCCTATTATGAACCATGAGCTGCCTACAAATGACATCTGTGCCCAGGAATCTTCAAACAAGCTGATCACCGATTTGGGCTTTGCTAGTAACAAGTTAATTGTAGCCCGTGAATCTTCAGCAGCCAAGGGGCCAAGCTTCAACTCTGTTGCCCTGACGTGTACGACCCAAGTCTGGGGCTTTACTAGCCACACGGTTATTTCCCCAACGACTTCAGTGACCCAGGAGAGCTTTACTAGCCACACAGTTGCTGGCCAATGCCTTTCAACAGTTCAGTTGCCACCTTTGGATACCCACAACCCTGAGCCTGCAGGCGAACCAAGTCTAGATTTGAACTTCACTGGCCCCATGATTACAGAGTCTGGCCCTTTGAATGGTGAATTGCTCGCATTTGACGTTGATGTCCAGGAATCTTCGCACAAGCTCATCAGCGATGTGGGCTTTGCTAGTAGCGATTCAACTGTGGCCTGTGAATCTTCAACAGCCCAGGTGACATGCTTCCATTCTATTTCCCTGGCATCAATGGCCCAACTCTCGACCTTTACTAGCCACACAGCTACGGACCCTATCCCTTTGCTGACTCAGGCGAACTTCGATATGGACAATTGCCCTTCGACAGTTGAGTTTTCACCTATTGAGATGTGCATCCCTGAGCCTGTAAACGAGCCAAGTCAGGATTTGAACTTCCCTGGCCAAATGATTACAGAAAATGGCCATTTGACCACTGAATTGTGCTGCTCCTTTGACATGGTTCCCCTGGAATCCTCGAACAATATGATAAACAATATGAGCTCTGCTAATGGCGACTCAACTGTGGCCGGTGAACCTTCTACAGCCCAGGTGGCATGCTTTGACTCTATTGCCCTGGCATCTATTTCCCAAGTCTCAGGCTTCGTGAGCCAGACAATGGTAGACCCGACTCCTTCACTGACTCAGGTGAACTTTAGTACTGACCATGGCCCTTCAGCAGCTCAGTTACCACCTTGCAACATCTATGCCCCTGGGCCAGCAAACGAGCCAATACAAGATTTAGATATCACTGAACTGCATGCATTTGACATTGACATTGGTGTCCCTCCTTTTGCAAACCACCTAATCCAAGGCTTGAACTTCGCCAATCAGATGATCTTAAACACTGATTCTTCAACAGCTCCACCGCCAGCGTATGATGCTTATGCTCCTCCTCCATTTATAGATGAGCCAACACAATACGTGGACTTGGCGGACATCTGTACCCCTCCAATGACAGATGACATGGGCTTTATTGAGGACGGAATGATTATAGACCCAGACTTCTCAACATCCCAGTTGTCTGAATTCGATGATTTCGAACTCTCTTTCCTTACAGAGCCAGTCGAAGATACCGAGTTAGCTAGCCCAATGGCTGCAGACTTTTTGGCCAATTCCACCACCTATGCCTGTGAATCAGCTGGAAAGTTCGACATGAACGCCTAGTGCCACCGATTCATTGATTGGAGGTAACAGAATCTATTGCTGCTACGTTTGATATTTGATGAATCTATGCCGTAAGATATCTATCTGAAGTAGCTTTGCATTTATAGTCTTTATTTCGCTGCCTCAAGCTTTCTGTCTTTACCTAGATTGATGCAATATACTTTATATGTGTAATATTGAGTTTGTGAAGATGTATTAGTACTATCGCGATGCATGCGTAGTCGTATTGGTGCGTTGTAAACAGATAATACAATTATAGTGATACATGTAAAAGTATTGACATTGTGAGCAAGATAATAATATATTCGATCTTTACTTGGAGTGTAAGCAACTCCAACTCCCTGAGCTTACAATACATTATTACAATCACATTCCCTCCTGATTTATTTATTATTTTATTACGTTAAAGAAACTCAGAAGCGTTTTACTGATTTTCCATGGTTATGATGCAACGAAGGCTCTCTCCTTTGAGCATGTAGTCAAAGGCCTTGTTGATCTCCGAGAATGTAACTCGATGTGTAATAAACTTTTCCAACTCAAGCTCCTGAAAAAAAAATACAACATAAAGAAGACTATCAACCATAACACACACACCCAAGAAATGTCCCAAGGGGGTTCGATTAAAAGGGAACGAAAAAAACACACAAAAGAAAGAAAGAAAAGAAAACTGGCCTTATTCATGTATTTCTCGACGACAGAGGGAATCTCAGTCCTGGGCTTATAGTTTCCGAAGAATGTTCCCTTAAGAGTCCTCTCATTTAGGACGTTGATGGGGTGTGTCTTAAACGCATCGTCCTTGTTCGGCACTCCTACAAGCACAGCAACACCCCAACCCTACACAGCAAACAAACACCACACTTCTTATGTTATAATGCAATAAATATCAATGAGGAGGAAGGAGGTGTAGAAGAAAAAAAATTGAATCTTTCGACATATTATTATTACATCATGAACACATTCGAATGCAGATATCATCGCATTGACATTCCCCGTGCACTCGATGCTACGGTCGACTCCCCCATCTGTCATCTCCACCAGAACCTGGCGATAAATGCAATAGCCATTGGATCTAAATTGCTGAATGTTGAAATAGAATAAAAACCGAATTTGATATGTGCTCTATTTCAACCTCTTGAATGGGCTTGTCGTGATCCTTTGGGTTCACGAAATCCGTCACACCAAATTTCTTAGCTGCAAGAGAAGATATATATAAGTTCCAAGAATCTTTGATAATTTGCTAACAACATTTGAAGGGAAAACAACAGATAAGAGAAACCTTCGTTGAAACGACTAGGGTTTAAGTCGACCCCAATGATCTTCGAAGCGCCACAGACCCGTGCCCCTTCAGCGGCCTAAGGACGACGACGGCAAAGAATTTAAGGTTAAAATCTCCATCTCATAATTGTCCTAACAACACAGTTGACAACAATAACTCACCGCCAGGCCAACAGCTCCAAGGCCGAAGATTGCAACGGTCGAGCCAGGCGTCGGTTTAGCCACGTTCACCGTCGCACCAAATCCTTGAAAAATAATCGAGGTCTTTCAAAGATCGATTGATGCCTCGATTTATAAGTAGAGTGTTTTGGAACCTGTGGATAGGCCGCAGCTGACGATGCAAACTATGTCCAATGGAGCGTCGGGGTTGATCTTTGCGACGCAGCCCCCGTGGACGACGGTGTACTCGCTGAAGGTTGAAGTTCCGAGGAAGTGATTGATGGGTTTTCCGTCCTTTGAAAACCTCGATTTGCCGTCCTCGATCATCACTCCTCGGTCGGTGTTGATCCTCAGTAGGTCGCACATGTTGCTCTCCGTCGACCTGCAGTGCCTGCACTCGCCGCACTCGCCGGTGAATATCGGCAGGACGTGGTCGCCGGCCTTGAGATGGGTCACTCCCTCGCCGACGCTCTCAACAACCCTAAATTGAACAAAATTTCGATTAATTTTTCGTTCATACAAAATGGAAGGAAAAAAGAAATAGCATCAAAATCAATTTACCCTCCAGCTTCGTGGCCGAATATGCGAGGAAAAAGAGGCGTTTGCCCCTGCAATTAAAGAAGCATTTTTTCTCACTCTTTAATTAACAATCATCATTGCAATAAAAAAAAAGGGGGAATATTAATTTGCATGCCTTGGCTTCCCAGAAATAGACGTCAGTATGGCAAAGTGAGGTGAAGAGGATCTTCAATCGAACTTCATTTTTCTGCGGTGGTGCGACTTCGATTTCCTCGATCACCAGTGGCTTCCCAGCTTCCCAAGCAACAGCAGCTGTAATAAAACAAAGACATGCAAGAAATCGACCGTAGAAATGCGCCAGAGGAGGGAGAAAGATGATGAGAAGAAGAAACCTTTGCATCGAATGACTTGGCCTTGGGTGGCAGACATGATTAGTGTTTCTCCTTCCCTTTCGTCCCAGAAATGAAAATAAACTAAAACTGTGTGCCTTTGATCTGCGATGAGTAGTGTAGATCAGCAAAATTGGGATCTTTTATAGGCTAAAGATAGAGAAAAACATAAACTACTACCACCTTTCATATGAACGTTAGAGTTCGGACACGTGCATGCTTCCAAAATAAAAAGCTAAGACGAAAGCAGACACGTGTCACATTTAGAATAAGAGCTGGCAATTCAATTAACGGTTCGGGTCAAGCCCATCGGATCGAATTCGAGTCTGTAAGAAAATAAAAAAGAGATGGAGATAGCTTCGTGGTATGAATTTGAAGATCGTCGTCAATTTTGAAGTAGTAGGATCATTTTTTCGCAAGAAATAAAAAATAAACATCTTTTTGGTGGTTGCCCTTATTTCCTTTATTCTGGTGAACCGAAATAAGAAACTTCTAACATCGAACTATCAACAGTCGAAAGAAAGCAGCTCTTTTTCAAGGTCCAAAGACCAACTCTTTCAAAGACGAAAATGGCGAGCTGAGTCCATGAGCTCTTGTGTCTTTCCACAATGTAAGCCCTAAAAGACAACAAAAAACATTGCAAGAAAATACATGATGAAAAACAATTTCGTCAAATAAATGAGAGAGAATATCGCATACGATTACGAACCTAACCACGCTAGAAACCCGAAGGTTGAAGCCAAGAAAAACTCCCTGCTGATGCTACTGAAACTGAAGCCGTAACACAAGTTAGCGAATCTATTACATCCTCGCTCGAAATATACAATTTAGATGGTTAGTGAAGTGTTTTACCAGTATAAGCATACAAGGTTTCCCCATCCATAAAAGATCGTCCCCCAGCTCGAACCAGTGAACCTACAAAGCATTAATTCGTAGTTAAGAATCTGATACTTCACTCAAATTCATTTCGAGTTATATTAGTTAAACGCTGAACATACCACATTAAGTCACGAATAAATAGTGCTCGAGGGAGCATAAGTCCATTCCCGATCATGGCCAGTAGCATTGAGATGGCCGATAGGCCTTTGACATTCTCAGGATTCAGAAGATTCGTCCACTGTAGACGAAAAAATACGCAAATAGATAAAAACGAGTGTGGTATAATCGATAAAAAGAAAAGACACGTTGCTGTAAGAAGATTGAAGTATGTGCTGAATAAGAGTTTGTGCGATAACCATTTGCGCGACGGCCATCCACATGAAAAGAAGCGTGGCGGTCCAACCAGACACTGAACCTATGAACTTAACGCCTTTCTCAGAGAGTCTCCCCGTTCGGGCCTGACGAAATATATCTTTAATATTCGAAAAACTCGAGCCAAGTATTTCGTTACTCATGGAAAAAAATTAAATACCATAAGTATGGCAAGAATTGCAGCAACGAATGAGATTGATCCGGGCAGGACCGTGTTCGGTACGAAGGGTACAAAGGTCGACCACATGACCTTCAGAAAAAAAATAAAAATAAAAAATAAAATGGTTGAGCTTAATCTTTTGTAACTTGATGCATTTGATTGCAAAATGGGACGAAAGAATCTTTGCCTGAGGAAGAACAGAGAGGCCGGCTACTGTAATGAAGTCTTCCCAGAGTCGCCATATTGCAGGATTAAGAAAATTGAAATACTTCATGAAATTAATAATTAGGCCCGAAGCAACCACTATCGAAGTGGCGATAAATTGAGGGAAGGGCATAGCTTGACCCATAGCCAATTGTAACATCACGATATAAGTCGATAAGACTCCTAATGTCTGAACCACCACTGCTTCTGTCTCCATTTTCTTGATGAAGTATGATACTAGAGATAGATTTCCCAGTAATCCCGTGAGCATACCCTGCATAGTAAGTCATTAGATTTAATAAATGTATCGGTTTGTATGTGCCCATTATTCGGATATCAAGAATAGATATATCATATCATGGTAGGGTTTATTCTTTCGTTACCAGCCAAGGGACAGCTAAGAGAGCAGAGTTGTTCCCCGCTAAAAGGTTTCGAGTGTTGAGTATGATTTGGGGCATTTGCAATAATAGAAATGGTACATTTGCTGCTCCAGCAAATTTTGCTGACATGGAATCCCATTTGTCAAAACTCTCTCCTCGGCTTCCTAACTGTTCTTGATTCTTCTGTTATTGCAGAGACAATAAATCTGATGTATATAGCTTTGATATGATAGAATTGTAAGAAGCTTCTAAAATTCTCACCTGGCTTATTGGTTCTGAGTCGTCTGAGCTAATAGCTGAAACTGGTTTGAGTCTGTTAGAAGAAAACAACGGCCTTCTTGAGCCAGAAAAGAAAGCCTCTTTCAAGTGGACATTTTCTCTTTGCAGTCGTGTTCGGTTATATGCAGTGGAACGACTTTGCGGGTCGTTAGCATAGCAACATCGATTCAATCGTGTAAAATCGCGTGCTGCTGGTAACTTGCCCAAGAGACATAGTGAAGCAGCCATTGATTTATTGAGAAAGTGAATTTTATCACAATTTCTTGCCCGTCTTCACATAAATCCACTAATAATACTGACAAGCAAGTGAGGCTGTGTAACAAGCAAATTACTCAATAATGTTGACAGGGGATAAAGCTAGATCGAAGCAAACAATATACATGAAAGTGTGAGAGCCCAATGTTATCATGGTTTGTTCAAAGCAATTGGGGAAAACAGACAAGCACTGTCCGTGTAAGAACACTTTGAAGTTTATTCAAAGGGTAGCTCCTTTTATTTTTACATTATGATCATCAATCAGTCAAACAGACAAGCAAAGAGTGACAATGCCGCATAAAGAAGGAATAAAAAAAGGTACCCAACTAGAAATTTATCACCCAAACCCACAAATTTACACAAAACACCGAGAAATTAAGAACTGATCAAGAACGGCGGTAATCATAAAACGACCTAAGCGCGAGAAAAAAGAAAGATGGTTATATTGAATTTGCAAAATTCAGCAAACGTTGGCGTTACAGCAAGAAAAGTCAGCTGCACATTAGAAACTTTCTATAATAAACTTACCAGAGCTTATTAGAAAGTTCTCGTGTATGAGTATGCACTCCAATGTAAGAATCTGAGTCCCCTAATTCTTGAGCTGTTACCCGCGGCGTGTGCCTCTTTGTGTGAGAATGTGATAGTGGGTGCGAAACTGCGCGCTTCTTGGCAGCCTTAGATATTATTGCACATGATTTGGTAGGGTCGGTGCCGCTCTAGTAATATAGTAGAAATAGCAACTTTGAGGCAAAAGAATGATTTTTGTTTGTACTTTTTCTTGGCCCTATGGGTATTCGCGATATTTATTACACAGATTTGCCTGCCTGAGGAGCGACTACTTTGTCTCGTATTCGTACTTGGAACTTGAATCTGAGTTGTTCAACCAGATGTATCCTGGAGATTCACGATATTTATTACCACCGGGCGATTTTTATTCACAATATTCACATATTCTCTCTCAAGCCTAAAGTCGGACGATTGTTGGGAGAAAAGAAAAGCCATCTCCTTCCAAGTTCTTTGAGAGTTCGATGATCATATCGCATTGAATTGCTTTATCTTCTAACAGGGCTGGAATGGATATGGGATTTGCTTCGTGTAATAATTAGCCCAAATAAATCCTTAAAAAGCTCACCAAAATACGGGCCCATTGAGCCCGGCCCTAAAATAGAACCCCAGCTAGCTAGCTTTCCTTTATAAGTTTGCCCACCCGCCTGAAAATCTATCCGTTACAAACAACCTACCTTCGTAATTTGCATCGTTAATTCTCTCTCACGCACCAACCCGATAAAAGGTAAAACAAGAAAAAAAAATTAATTGCCAGCAAAGCAAAGACACGAACACACAGATCGAGAGAGAGAGAGAGAGAGGAAACACCGTCCAATAGATTTGACCACATTTTTTTTTCTGTTGTTCCTCAAGAAAAGAGAAGAAAAAGAACATCGAAATCGGAATGGGGAAGCTGATCTGCGATACGACGTCGAATCAACCCGTCCTTCCTTGGCTCAACACGTCCTCGGCGGCGCCGCCTTGCTCGGATTCGGAAAATCGGACGTGGGACGAGGTGATTGGACTGGAAGAACAGCAGAGGCGGCAAATGACGCGCCTTCACGAGAAGGGCGTGCTGTGGCGCCACCCGCAGGACAAGACCCTCTCCGCCGTTTTCAGGCTCTCCCACGGCGGAGAGGTCGACCACGACGGAAACTGCCTTTTCACGGCGGCGCGGAGGTCAATGGGCGTTGACCTCACCCCGCGAGAGCTGAGGGCGAGGGTCGTCGCCAGATTCGTCCAAGATCTACAGAATGCCGACGAAGAAACCAAATCCCTAATCCAATCGATCATCATAAACATGTACTCGCCGGATCTGAGCTCGGGCTGGGGCGTCCACGTCGTTCAGGAGGTCAAATTCTTGGCGAAAAAGCAAGATCGGGAAACCCTAGACGTCGCGATCGATGAGCTCGTCCGATTCGGCGGTATGCAGAGAGAATTCGCGGCGGAGAGCGTCTACAAAGAGCGATGCTTGCCAGTTCGCGACGGAGATAGCTGGGCAAAGTACATGTCCGTCTCAGGCTCCGCCGACGACGAGTATCACATTGTATCGCTGCAGTACACAGAAGAGGGCCTTTTGACCGTTGATGAGAACAGAGAAGGTAAAGCAGCTGCCTTTGGCGATGATATAGCCATAGAGTGTATGGCTACAGAATTCAAGCGTGAGATATTCGTTGTCCAAGCTCATGGAGTCGATGGGATGGTCGATGAAGACAACTGCGTCTTCTTCTTACCACACAGGCCGAGGTCAGAGATTCTTGAGCCACCTCTGTTCTTGTTCATGAAGGGCTCGGGCTGGTGTGGAGCCGGGGCTGATCACTACGAGCCACTCGTGGCTCACAGGGCTGTGCAACCCATTTCTCATGAGAAGGTTGCCTTGGTGCTTTGAGTGCGTGACCTTTTTTGTTGTTGTTTTAATATCGGAGATGATGTTGTTTCGGTTACTTTTCGTTGATCGTTTTTGCTTGATTTGTTGGGATCTAACATTGAATTTTGCCAAGCTTTGTGGCTTGACAGCTCGGAGGAATTGGAAATCCTGTCTAGTTCGGTAGTCGTTAGTTTTTCGGCTCATTGTTGTTTTTAGCTTTGTTGAGGCTTCTTTCTTCTTTGTCATTGGATTTAGATTAGCTGTAATGGAACCACATTCGTGTTTGCATAATGGAATTCGTCATTTGAAGCATAACAGATTGTTCGAATGCTACTAATTCCCTTCTGTATTCTAGTGAAACAATGCTGAAAATTCAAACTTTTTTCTCTATCGGTTTGTCTTCCTTTCTTTGATTTGATCGTTCTTAATCGAACTTGAGCAATGTTTTGAGTGTTTGTTCCTATTTGATCATAGCTTCATACTCTTGCCTGCTCTGTTTTTATCGCGCTGTTGCGCTTTCTTTGGGTTGACCTTTATCGTCATTCATGGATAAGCTATGGCGCATCGCAGGACCTTTTGATTCTTTTTCGTGAATCTACTGTGCTTCGGCGACTCCTATATCCGTCGAATGCTTCGAAAGTGCGAAATTCTTTTCCCTTTCCATGTATTTGCTTTTAATCTTGCTTGATCGGCTCATTACATTCTCATTTGGGAGTTATTTTTCATGTCTTGTCTTGATTTCCATGGCAAGAAATATGTTTACTTTATCATCACACATAAGTCAAATGATCTTCTTCTTGTTCTTGTTGCTTCGACGAAATGGTGTGAAGTGTGAACTGGCATGGCGTTGGCAGTACAATGGTATATTCCTTATTTTTGACGTGTCTGACGTGGCGTGATGGACCCAAATATTGTCGTAGTCCTTGTTCTTTCTTTCTCAACTAATCACACTCTCCACCTTTTTAATATTTCTTTTGCTTTTTATTGTTTGGGCTTTATTTAATAGCCAACAACGATTTTATTTTTACGTTGATTTCGTTAAGCCCAACGGTATTGGGTCTATGAATGCAAATTGGACTCTTTCTAGCGTTTAACCCAAACACAACTTCCCTAGTGTTAGTTAAAATTTCAGAATTTTATTTCTAAAATATAAACCAATTAAAAAGGCGTTTTTACCGTATCTTTTTTCATAAATATTAACCTCGGTTACCTATTCTGAAATCTCATCAGTTTTTTTTTTTGGGAGAGGAGATCTCATTAGTTTAAAAAAAAAAAAAGGTGCTATATTTGTTCGATTGTACTTTCCCTTTGCAAAAGCTATGAACTGCACTGCATATCAATCTATCTTGCACTAAACTCTAGTACGTCTTTAACTGAATTAAAACCTACATAAGTAGATGAATCTGCCCTCGCTCACTCTTATGATTTCATATCACCTCGATTTTATTTATATCATCAAATTATATATGGGAAAATTATTTTTGTATATATATGTATATATTATATCCGAGGTATGCTAATTTCAATCTTAAAATTCGTCATCTTTGTGCAACTTAGAAAGAAAGAGAGTCTCCCAGCCGACGACTTTCCCACGAAACCCAAATTTCAGAACATTATATTATTTCTGTTTATTTATTTTTAATTTCATTCTGATGAATAAATATCGGAATCCAGCACAACCAATCACCTAACTCCTTTTCAGATAACCGCAAAACATTATCTTTATTATTTTTTTCAAAATTTATTTTATATAATTATGTAATAATCTCATGCAAGGCAAAGGCGTTTCATCTCCATCACACATTCAATATCCACCAAGAACCACAAAACCAAAGCCTTCACACCTCACACAACTCATCGTCATATCGTCTCACTGCAATAATAAAACCCCACCAACCCATCTCTTATTCAGTCTTAATCCAATCAACGAAGCTCAGAAACATAAAATAAAAAAAAAATGGCGACGATGACTATTTCAGCCCCATCGTTCACGAGCCTCAAGGCATCGTCGAACATCTCAAAGACACTAAAGACGTCAGCAGTCGCCGTCCCCGCCGGCAAACAATGCCCAAGACTGGCCGTTAGGGCCTCGTTGAAGGACAACCTAGGACTCGCCGTCGTTGCGACGACGGCCGCAGCCACGCTGCTTGCCTCAGGCGGCGCGATGGCGTTCGAGGTGACCTTGGGCGCGAGCGACGGCGGGCTGGTGTTCATCCCGTCGGAATTCGAGGTTCCCGCCGGAGAGAAGATCACCTTCACGAACAACGCCGGGTTCCCTCACAACGTGGTGTTCGACGAGGACGAAATTCCGTCCGGCGTCGACGCGGCGAAGATCTCCATGTCGGAGGAGGATCTGCTCAACGCTAAGGGGGAGACCTACGCCGTAACTCTGACGGAGAAGGGGACTTACAGCTTCTACTGCTCGCCGCACCAAGGAGCTGGGATGGTTGGTAAAGTCACCGTCAAGTGAAGAAGATGAGCTTTTTAATTTTATTTTTTTTTGTTTACTTTTTTGTGGAGTTAAGTTAATTAATATCATGTAATGTACTTAAAGATGGATTAAAATGTTTTCGGCGCATATCATTGTTCCGTGTGGGTACTGTTTTGAAAAATGTCAATATGAAACTATGATTCCAATCTAAATATGTTTTATTTAATAATAATATTATAATATAATATGCTGCGTACAAGGAAACTTTAGCGCCGTAGAAAACAGCGATTTGACGCCAGTATCCCTATCTTGTCGTTTGGTGCTACCGCACTGCACAAGGTGAACTTCACGCAAAACATAAAGGGTAAATGCGTCAATTCGACCAAAATAGTTTTCTAACAAGCACGACCTTTATTCCCCGACCAAATAATCGAGTCGTTCTGAGCTTGGGTTTTACGAGCAAAATTCTCATAAAGATGGCGAGTAGAGGCAGGGGAAATCGCCACCAGTTCAAACCATCGTCTACGGTGGCTTTCGGGCTTATTTCAGCTCTAACAGTTGTGTTCTTAATGCTTCTATGCGTTGGTATGCTTTCGCTCCCAGTTGGCTTGGAACAGCAGAAGCTCTTTATTGATCGTCGTATCAAATCGAAGCTCGGAGCTATGGAAGCGTAGTTAAATAATTTCTTTTCCTCCCTTCCTATTTTCCGCCCCCCTTTTTTCCTTCTGAAAACGCCTTTTTCTAATTAGCAGCAAAAGTGAAGTTCTGGGCAAAAGTGGAGAGAAGTGGGCTGAGGTTCTGTCTTGGGAGCCTCGGGCTTTTATTTATCATAATTTCTTGGTGAGGACTTTTTTCTTTTTTTCTTTAATACGGTATGTTTGAATGTGTTCACTTTCTTACTATTACTTGTGATTGAACATGGAATTAAAGGCAATAGAACTTGCTTGCTTGAGCTTAACAGTTGATACCGTTGTTCTTCTTACAGTCTAAGGAAGAATGCAAATACCTGATAAATCTTGCCAAACCACACTTGGCAAAGTCAACAGTAGTCGATAATGAAACTGGTAAAAGCTTGAATAGCAGGTTCTTTTTTTTACCCTCTTCTTATATGCCAATGGTTATATGTTTGTGTCCGAATTTGGAAATGATCTTACGTCCTGTTTTCGCAGCGTCCGTACAAGCTCGGGCATGTTCTTAAGGAGAGAACAAGACGCAACCATCCAAGAAATCGAAAAACGCATAGCTGATTTCACTCATATACCTATAGGTAGGTGATAAATCATCATATCAATTTCACATACTAACTCGATTTATGACGAGTTTGGATATGGATTTATCAGAAAACGGAGAAGGCCTGCAAGTATTGCACTACGAAGTGGATCAAAAGTACGAACCTCACTACGATTTCTTCTTAGACGAGCACAACGTCAAGAACGGAGGCCAGCGTGTCGCCACCCTTCTCATGTACCTGTGAGTGCCACACTTTATCATCCATTTTTCCGTAATCATAGATATTTTCATGTGCTTTGACATGAAAACTGATGAAGGTCTGATGTTGAAGAAGGGGGAGAGACGATATTTCCTACAGGGAATTTCAGCGAAGCCATGGATTGGGACGAAGGTTGGGAGTGTGGTAAGAAAGGCCTATCGGTGAAGCCGAGGATGGGCGATGCGTTGCTCTTTTGGAGTATGAAACCTGATGCTACCGTAGATTTATCGAGCTTGCATGGTAATAAGGGATTTTCGAATCTTTTATAGTTTATTTCTTTCGGAAACCATGTGTTCTTATCATCGGCGATTTTATTACAGGAAGCTGCCCTGTTATCAAAGGCGATAAGTGGTCAGCGACAAAGTGGATGCGTGCCTATGAATACGAGTAGTAGGTGTGTTTTAATATCTTCTGCAGATTCATGTCATGGAAACTAAACTATTTCTTGCTAGAAATCTCTCTGATCGCATGGAGTTGTTGGGCATAGGGCTGGGGAAATATACCGAAATACCGATATACCGTCCTTATCGTATCGTAACGTATCGAAAATATCGGAAATTTTGGTATACCGAAGTTTTTGGTAAGGTATGATACCGTACCGAAAATTTTCGGTACGGTAATGGTATGAAAGTTTTAAAAATTAGGTATACCGAAATACCGAAATACTAAAATTTTAAATATTATATATATATATATATATTTACACACCTACATATATTATATTATTTCTAAAAATATCAAATGGATAAAAATATTATAAGGATCTTCACAAATTTATTTAGCCCATAAATTATTAACTATACCCAACCTTTTAAGATTATTGACGCCCACCATATTTTACTTATTATACCTAACTCAAGTTACGTTTAATTTTGGCCTTTTTAATGTTTTTTCTTCAGGATTTTGAAAGCCCGAAGATGCAACGCAATTACTTTTTCACTAATTTTTTAATAACAGTTTCATTTTAATTAATCTCTATATAAAGTTGTATTTTGTGGTTATGTAAAGTTCTTTGTCTTACTAATGAGACTGACTAAAATATGTAAATTATTTAAGGTTATTTTATGAATTAAAAATCTTTTTTATTTTGGAAAATTTAGTATTAATAATCCATCTTATTAGGCCTAAGGAGTTTGAATTGACTAAAAATTCGAAACAACGAATTAACGAGTTACGAGACACGCATGGTAAAAAACCCTCCGTGTGAATGGTATAGAAGGTATGATACCGATACCGTATCGAAATTTCGGTATGATACCGTATCGAAATTTAAGGTATACCGAAATTTTGGTATGGTATTGGTATGATTTTTTTCAATACCGAAATTTCGGTACGGTAAACGGTATCACGGTTTTGGTAAGGTATACCGTACCGAACCACCCCTAGTTGGGCATGAAGATATGCTAAGTTGTTGTAACGGAGACTTCCTTCACATAATGCTTCAAAGAAATAGTCGAGACATTGATTTGTGGACCCTTTGAACTAATATATAGGACTCAAAATTTTGGGTTGAACTTTTCCCTATGATTCAATTCAAAGTGATGGCCCAGTCGGAATCGAGTTTAAACTTCTCAAATATAGAAATGATATCTTGGGATGGGACTGATCAACTTTCTTGTGGTTAAATCTACAGATTTATGTATCGTCCCAAGTCTTACAGTTTACAAAAGTCAAGCAGTCCCACCAATTACATCGAATACTTACCTTCTACTGATCTATCCATTTACACTGTAATAATATGTGAGATCGAATAAACAACGCAAAGGCACATCATTTCGAACCCCAAGAAAGAAAGCCCAATCACACACCTTATCATTATTAATGATTTGATGATCAAACAGATTCCCAATGCATGTGCTTTACATATGAGGAATTGAGGATATTACAATAATAGGCGGTGGCACGATAGAACTCAAATTCTTGCACATGCGAGGCCGCAATAGGTGAAATATTATAGTCATTATCTTACATTACAAAAAGCGTTACATTCCAAACAACTCTTGCATCGGAATGGCCCCATGTGAGGTTCTGCAAAGAAAATTGGCTAAACAGAACATGGGATTGATTGAATGTGATGTGATTCAGATATATAATAAATTTATTACACCAATCTGAACTATTTTCAGCCTCTCACATGTGACTTTTATTGCGTTCCACTCATTAAATACTCCTTTTCTGCAACCTATATAAATAAACATATCGAACTAGCAAGTTTCTACTCAAGAATCATTACCCCTCTCTCTCTCTCTCTCTCCCTCATAAGCCAAAACAAAATGTCGAGGGTTGGAATATTCTGTGCGCTAATAATCATTGCTACTTTCACGACTCAATCGAACGCCCTCGCACCATCAAATTGGATCCAAGCTCACGCGACGTTTTACGGCGGCGGCGACGCTTCAGGCACCATGGGCGGCGCTTGCGGCTACGGCAACCTGTACTCGACGGGCTACGGCACAAGAACCGCCGCACTGAGCACGGCGCTGTTCAACGACGGAGCTTCGTGCGGCCAATGCTATAAGATCATCTGCGACTACAAAAACGACCCTCAGTGGTGCGTCAAGGGAACCTCCGTTACCATAACCGCCACCAACTTCTGCCCGCCGAACTTCGACCTCCCCAGCGACAACGGCGGGTGGTGCAACCCTCCACGTCAGCACTTCGACATGGCTCAGCCCGCCTGGGAAAAGATCGGTATCTACAGAGGTGGTATCGTCCCAGTACTCTACAAAAGGTATATATACACATGTCGTTTATTACACTTTTGTCTTTTCTTTCATTTCTGTCGTTATTATACATCGAAGAAGAACGTGTAACCTTCGTATAATCTTAGGGTTCCATGCAAGAAGCATGGCGGGGTGAGGTTTACGATCAACGGCCGAGATTACTTCGAGCTTGTGATGATCAGCAACGTTGGGAACGCAGGCTCGATCCAATCGGTTCAGATAAAGGGCTCGAAGACGAACACTTGGACGCCGATGTCGAGGAATTGGGGTGCTAATTGGCAGTCCAACGCTTACTTCAACGGTCAATCGCTGTCGTTCATGGTGACGACCACCGATGGGGTGACGAAGACCTTCCAAGACGTAGTTCCGAGTAATTGGGCCTTTGGTCAGACGTATTCGAGCCCACTTCAGTTTTGAAGGCCCAATTATATTATGGGCACTCTTAATTGATCATAGGCCGCGGCTGTGTTTACGTTGCTTTATTTGGAATGGAAGCAGCCCGCCAAGTTATGCATGCATGGGAAGCTTTCCAATAGAATTATAGATATATACATATATATTATATTAATTATTATATATGGTGGTTTATATTGTATGTATATATCCCGGGTTTGTACTGGTTTCGATTGGACTAGTTCTTTGAGAAGTAATGGACAAGATAATCATACATATCATGTGTATACAACCAAAAGAAAAACCAATTTCATGAATAAAAAATTAGAATAGTCGTCGACGAAAGTCACGCATCATCAACATCATCATAACATCGTGAACAACAACAACAACAACAGATGAAAGATGAAAAATTTAATTGAATCTGCTGACGTAGGATTGTGCGATTTGATTGGAGATGACGGCGTAAGCTCTCTCGGTGGGGTGATAACTGTCCCAAAAGACATACTTTGCGTCGTCCGGGCAACTGCCGGCGAACTGATTGCAGAGGATGACCACTTCTATGTTCCCAGTTCCACAGCATCCTCTATCTGTTACCTCAAACCCTGCATTATTTAATGATCCAAATAATAAACGCCATGCATTTTATTTCAATTATATCACAAAATAGTACTTATTTTTATACAAACCGTATTTCTGAGGGTTTTGTATGAGATCAAGGAGGGGTCGTAGATATTGATCAATACAATTCTCGACTTAGGCAGGCTTTTGCCGAGGGCATCCAACTGTTGGGAGAGCTTTGAGTTGACAAGCTTTGCTGCTTCGTTGTAGCTTTCCACGCAAACTCTCTGCTCGCCGCCCGCCAATGTTCTCTGGGACGGCAAACATCCTACAGGCGATATGCTGAATACGCCGATCCTCCTTGCCCCCAGCATGTACAGTTCCTGCATGCAAAATAAAAAGAGTGTAATAATAATTTGAGGTAAATAATATGCATGGTTATATTATTATTATTAGCATTGTTATTATTACTACCTGGACGAAATCTTTAGCGTTGTCTGCCATGAGGTCGGCATAAGCATTGATGTCATACTGAGCGCGTCGTAGGCCCACCGTGAAGTAAGTATTCGCCAGGTCGTCGCTGCCCGTCACCACGAGGAACAAGCTGTTCCTCAATATGTAGTCGGCCGCTATTTCGCCTACTTGGAATTTGAGCTTCACTATGTAATCTTTGAAGTGCTCTAGTTGGTCCGAAAGCGTTAACACAGACTGTTGATAGATCCACGAATCCAAAATTACGTACAACAAAAAGTATAAGTACATGATCATAATTATGTGCTTGCAAGTGTGCACGATGATTTAATTACCTGAATTTGCGCTGTTTGAGGATCGAAACCCGATGCTCCAGAAGCAAAGGTTACGCCTGTAGGCAGTTCTTGAGGGTTCAGATTAGGGTCAAGGTACGCAGGTACGAGGTTCTTTATTCCTAGCTGTTGAGCTGCATTCATGATAAAATGATATTATTTCTCCGTCAAGAAATACTGTGAAATTTCTCATTGGGCCACCGGCCCACATAGGAGGTGAGTTGACTCATTTATCCTAAAACCAATTGGTAGTAGGTGGATTAGCCAGCGTACGTATCAACCTATATGCTAATCAATTTCTTATCAATTAAACGATGTGGTACAAACACACACATATACACACAGGCATGCATGTTATAAATTATAATACGTATGATATATACCGATCATATCTGCGGGCGTCTTGCCGTTGCTGAACCTCCCGGTGGGAATCCCGCCTTGAAAATCTTTACCGTAAGGGGGAAAATTGCACTTTACGATAGTTTCGAGGACGTTGTTAGTTCCATGATCGACGACGGAGTCTCCAAAGACGAGGACTGCCGGGATCGTCATGTTGCGCGGCAGGTTTATTACAGCCTCTGCATTAAATTTGATATTATTGCTGCTGCAGTGAATAATCATGATGATGATAATATTGGTGATTAGGAGAAGCTTCATTGTACTCTCAGCAGCTAATACTACTATTGGAAGCAATTGTTTGATAGATATACTCTTGTTGTAGATTGAAGATTGCAGTTTATTTATAGTTTATAGTTATTAGTACGTAGTAGGAGGAGGTTATAAGATTTTAGTAGCACCACTTTTTTTTATAAAATAAATGGTATGTTGCGTTGCGTGTGTTGGCACAAACATATACATCTCCAGCTAATTACTAGCAGGGTTTTAGGTGTTACAAGTTATCATATAATAGGCATATATATTTAAGTAATTTATCTACCGATATTATTTAATTCTTGTTTTCAAGAACAATATGTTACTGGATTTGTTAATTTTGTGGGCTACCTCTAAATTTTGTGGCTGCTGCCTGCTGCGGCTGGTCGATGTACGGCACTGAGATAACGAAAATGAGCTGATGATATTAGTGCAACTGTCTAAGTAAGGTTATAATTTAAAAATGCAATTATGATTATAATTAACATGAGATTATATACACCTTTTCAAGAAATTTTATGCGTGTTAGAGCTTTGTGTCTGTTAGTAGTCTGTCTAATAGGACTCTGAATGGGGAAAGCCGTTAGGTGAACGACCGTATCATAGTTAATTAAGTACGTGATGGTTTTGTGTATTTATATACCAAACGAATAAGTTATCACATTGAATATAACCATATGATTAATATGCAATTAGCATCGAAATTGTAGAACGTTGAGTTATAATTGTTCTTTTCATAACCCTATCGGCTGAATTGTTGTTTTTTTCCTTTCGTATATGTAAGTTTTAGTTTGGGCCTTAAGCCCAATATTGAGATGTATTAGTCGGCCCATTAGCCTCAAATCCGCCCATCTCCTTCCTTCAGCTTAGGGGTGGTTCGGTACGGTATACCGTTCCAAAACTGTGATACCGTATACCGTACCGAAATTTCGGTATCCAAAAAAATCATACCAATACCATACCAAAATTTCGGTATACCTTAAATTTCGATACGGTATCATACCGAAATTTCGGTATGGTATCGGTATCATACCTTCTATACCCTTCACACGGAGGGTTTTTTACCATGCATATCTCGTAACTCGTTAATTCGTTGTTTTGGAATTTTTAATCAATTCAAACTCCTTAGGCCCCAATAAGATAGATTATTAATACCAAAATTTTCAAAATAAAAAGATTTTTTAACCTTAAATAATTTACATATTTTAGCCAGTCTCCTTAGTAAGACAAAAAACTTTACATAACCACAAAATACAACTTTATATACAGATTAATTAGAACGAAGCGGCTATATTTAAAAAATTAGTGAAGATTAACAAAAAGTAATTGCATTGCATCTTCACGCTTTCAAAATCCTAAAAAAAAACATTAAAAAGGCAAAAATTAAACGTTACTTGAGTTACATAAGTAAATATGGTGGGCCTAATCTTAGAAAGTTGTGTATAAGTTAATAATTTATGTGCTAATTAAGTTTATGAAGATCCTTAATTTTTTGAAATAATATAATATATGTAGGTGTGTATATATATATAAAATATATTAAAAATTTTAGTATCTCGGTATTCGGTATAATCGGTATACCTAATTTTAAAAACTTTCATACCATTACCGAACCGAAAATTTTCGGTACGGTATCATACCTTACCAAAAACTTCGGTATACCAAAATTTTCGATATTTTCGATACGATTCGATACGATAAGGACGGTATTTTGGTATTTCGGTATTTTTTCCCAGCCCTACTTCAGCTTAAACCCTACAAGCTCTACCTCCTCATAGTCTTCTCTCAAGAATTGATCGCTCGACCTCATAGTCTTCTCCGAAAAATTGATTGTAATCATGACTGATTACAGTCGTCAGCGTGACTTCATGTTCTGCGAAGTTTGCGGGACGCTGCTTTCATTCGATTCGACGAAATGGGTCAAGTGCCCCTTGTGTCCATTTAAGAAGAAGTTCAAAGGTACTGCTTTCATCAAGGGGTTCTTTCTTTGGGAGGCAGGATCTTTTGCACGATTAATTATGTGACTCCTCTTTTTAGATGAAACAAAAGATTTCGTCCCTTGCTGCTTAGCTGATTGGGCTTAAAAGAAATCCGTTTCAGTCTGTTCGCTTGTTTCCCGCAATTTATTATTTGAAAAGCTCATTGTGATAGGATGGGAAATTTCCCTTTTTTTTTCTCCTAACAGAGGTTGCTGGGAAGGAAATTAAGTACACTATCGGCCCCGAGGTATGTATGATCTCCTCTTGATTAGGATTTGATTCCACATTTATCGAACCATGTTATGTACTTTGCTGTAGAGTGTTGAAAAACTTGTGATGGCAGATGAGTTGCCTTGAGTTAATCCTTGAAGGGAATGTGATTGGTTCAGTTTTTGAGTATATTTATCAACATTAGTATCTCCGAATGATAAGCAGTCCATTGTAATACGCTGAGAAGTTTGTGTTGTGAGTTAACTCACTCTTGCTCATTACCCATTTCAATGGCATGTATTTTTTCTTCCACAGGATATGAGGAGAGAGCTCGGCGTATCCTCACTCGATGACATCGAAGAAGAGAAGGAGCTAAAGCAAGTGGTTCGAACCATCCACTCTTTCTTTTGATTCTTTCTCTTTTTTTGCGTTGTGCAAACCTTCCAATGTTTATTGATCATCTTCTTTCTTGTTTGTATAATAGGACTACAATGCCAAGTGTAAATCATGCCAACACATTGGAATGGCTTATGTTGCCAGACAAGTGAGTATAAAATAAACGTTAATTGCTTGTGCATATTACCTAAACTAAATTTTGTTTCTGATTTCTTTTCTTAACATCAGATCAGATCTGCTGATGAAGGGCAAACAATATTCTACAGCTGCCCAGTTTGTGCCCATAAACAAACAGAGAACTCGTAGATTCAGTCAATATCTGCTGCTTCACAAGTGAACATATTTGATCCCAAAATAGTTGGGCAACTTTTCCAGGTAATCGGTGGATGGCCTTCCATCTCGTCGTTAGGTAAGGACACCCGAAAAGAGATATTAAACAGGATATTTTGGTCTTAAAAAAAATGTATTTTTATCAATTGATTTTATTTTTTAAATGTACTATCAAAATGGTAAAGACAAGAGTGGCGAGAAAGGGCTTTGCTTTGTGGGATTTTAGGTTCCTACTTTATTTTTCTAGTACTTACCAAGCATTAACGGCTAGTGCACATGTGACTCGCTATACCATTTTCATTACATTGCGGTCTTATCCATTTAATAACATTCATCATATTTCATATCCATGTGGGTAAATAAATGGAGAATAAGCACGTGTTTGAAAAAATAAAAAGTTATGTCGAAGTGAAACTCCATGATCTTTTAATCCTCTTAGTTAACCGAGTTTTAATTGAAATAGACTAGAAGAAACAAGGTAAGGGGAGGGGACCATGTCTAATTATTTAATTTCGACATGGCATGAGACAATTATTTTCGTTCACATTAATTTGTGGGGTGACTAAATTATTACATGTGTGTGACTCGTACGTACTTAAGATAATAATGGTTGCCGACTATTCATGGAATGCCAACCATTTTGTCTCTAATCTTCTACATATTGACATTTCTAAAGAAATTTAAATTCGAAGTTCTTACTAGAGTCAGATACTGTGATGTACAACGTGGAGTGGTATAAAAATAGTTAGCATCAAAATTACATGTAAAAAGCATAGGAAAATAAATATAGATAACTATCAAACCAATGCCTAACAGTGCAAAGAAAATAAAATGTTAAACCTAAAAATCACTCTTGAATCAATAACACCAAGTAAATATATTCTTTCGTCTTCCAAAGTCAACGAGCAATATCTATCACTGTTGTATACTCGAGTTGTTGCTCCATTTCCCAACTAAGCTTTGGAGCGTCGCCATAATGCTCTGGAACATAATCCTATATTGCAATAAATTAGATTTCGAAAGAATATATAGCTATCTCGAAAATTAAAGTAGTACTACTATAACTTTAAGAGCATGCCATGTACTATACCTCAAGTTTGGACATGAGTTCACGGGCAGTGGGGGCAGAGACAATAATGCGCCGGGCAGATGGCGTAATGAAGCCTTCATCGACAGCCTTGTCTATGAAACTCAAAAGTGAGTTGTAGTAACAATCTACATTCAGCAAACCCACCTGCAGTTAAAGACAATTTAATTCAAATAATGATGATGCCTATCTATCTATCTACCTTAGTATTATTACATTTACGGATGAATAAAATCAAATTTTTAATTTACAGGCTTGTCGTGGATTCCAAGCTGAGCCCAGCTTATGACTTCAAGAAGTTCTTCTAAAGTACCGTAACCACCGGGCAAAGCTATGAAGGCGTCGGCTTGCTTTGCCATCTCTGCTTTTCTTTGATGCATATCCCACACTGCTCTCACTTCTCCAATAGGATCCCCAGTTATCTAATTAAAACAATTTAAATTAACAACTTATTTGTTTTATTTTCTTCTTGTTGGTATATTTTCTAAGGTAAAACGCATTTGCTATTATAATGTTTCGATGATCATACGATTACCTCTCTAGGCATTAGAGTTCGAGGGATCACGCTGCAATAAAATAATGAATAAGTGACATAATTCTGATTCTATAATTTAGAGCAAAAAATAATATAGAGTTGAATTAAATTTATAGATTAGGTAGTACCCCAAGACATGACGACCACCGTTATACACAGCTTGAGAGACCAATCCCATTAATCCAATGCTCCCACCTCCATAAACCAAGTCTATGTTCCTTTCGACCTTTTAATCCAGTAAATTTATAAATATTAAATGAATAAGACGTCAATATTCACCTTAATTAATAATGTCGCGTTCTTCCACGTTAACACGCAATTAACCATTCAGCAATTAATCACTATAATAAATTGAAGACACTCCACGTTAATCTCGACGACTATATATACAAAATGAAACCAATTTATACATGACTAGTATGAATAAGTGAGTTGCAAGACTGTGATATTAAATAAAAATAAAATTTTGAAATCGAGCTCTCGATCAATTATACAAAAACAAGTGAAAATAATTCTGTATAGAAATAAAAATTCTACATACGAGGCCATGCAAGTATAGTGATTAAATTAAATGAATTTTAAAAATATAGGAGTATAATATTAGCAGATAAATTACCAGTTCATTTCCAAGCTGTATAGCTGCATCTTGGTAGCTTGGATTCTTTCCAGGACTGCTACCACAGAATACGCATATCCTATTGAATCTTGATGGTTTCGTAAGTCGCAGATTATTATCCTCCATAGATAAATAAATACAATGAAAGAATAACAAAGAAAAGATCACAAACTTCGTGTTACTGTAATTTCTTGATGAATATATGTTTGCGAGAGAGAGAGAGAGAGAGGGAGAGAGAGAGAGAGAGAGAGAGAGAGAGAGAGAGAGAGAGAGTAATGAAGAAGATGATGATGATAGTGGTTGTTTGGCTAGTAAATGGTCCTATTTTTATATCCAAAAGTGGACATGATAATTCATACTCAAATGACAATATACACTTGGCACTTCCTGTCTTCTCTATTATTTTTTTACTAGAATTATTTCCATTTTCATTAAATTATTGTAATTTGGCAAATTGGTTTCATTTTCAATCGAAAGTCTAAAAGGAGTTTGCTAGGACATGCATGTGATGTGCGATGTTGTCCTGATTTTTCTATTGATGGGATTTTTTTTATTTTCATTTACTTACGCACTTCGTGAAAGACTATTGCTTTTCAAGTATAAATTGTTACATCTATAAATATAAGTGATATTTAATAAAATTACATAGTTTTTGATATAAGTACGTATTTAAAGAGTGTTTTTCGTGTATTTCTATTACCTACGCATGCAGACATTGACACATGTGTTTAGGACCACTAGAGATGAGATAAAGGTTAAGACATTTTATATGCGTCACACATCATTCCCATTCCAATTTAATCATTTGATTTTTCCATATGGCTTTCGCTTAATATTGAAGGCACTATATTATGTATATGTGTGTGTGTGTGTGTGTATATATATATATATTGCGTACAAACAAATATATGTATTTATATATACATGGAATTTAGGTGGAGGTCAAATTTCATTTTAAACCAGTAAAAATGATCATGACCAATTAATGATACCACCACTCATTTAAATTAGAATTAACGTGCAGCGTGTGATTCAACAAATAATTACATCTATATATATATATATATATATATATATATGAATATACTTTAATTAAATGTCACTGGTCCTACATAAGAAGCACACATTACATAATTAAGAAAATAAACAACGTATCATATATCCAGCAGAAAGTCCACTTCACAAAGGTACTCGGAATTAGAGATTTGGGATGAATAACATTTATAGAATATTAATAATATCCAATTGTGATTTTTGTATGTTTTTTTAATAACTACTTTGGAGAAATTATATTTTAGAATTTAGTAAAATGTGTCGGGCGTTGGGTATAATCTCAACAACTACTCAAAAAAGGGTATCTTTGACTGTTCAAATAAGATTGGATCTGCGATTCACAAGTTATCCAATATCAATTATAGTACTAACTACTTTACCTTCTCTCTGTGTAGCATATATTGCTTAACATAATTATAATACTAAAATGAAATGGCAATAACCAGAAGTAAGTCGGCAACAATTTTAAATCGTCAATGGTGACGTTACATAGTTTGAAAACTCATATATTATCTGATATTTTAAAAAGTTAATTACTTTATATTTGTTTGACAGATCGACATGTTGCCAAAATTCACGTCATAAAAGTTGAGTGTTTCTATGTAACGATTATTTTCACTGTATTTTCTTCATTTTCCAAATAATCCATAACACAGGTTAAATTGAAAACATACCTAATTTATTTTTTCTTAAAAATTTTGTGGATAATGCATCTATCTATCTATCACAATTCACAGCTAAGTCTTTTCCCATACGTGTGGGACTCCCTAACCCCAAACCAGCGAAGCCACTCGTGTGAAGTGACTCGCATGATGTAAGAAATGTCAAGCAGTACAATATATTTAATTTAATTATTCATATAACTTCCAATGTACATGGATTGACAACTACAGTCTACAATTATCATAGCTTGGTAACGAATTAGAAAAAAAAAATTTATCGTGATTTGCGAGACATTGAATGTACTCACGTCACCATCATATAGAAGTGAAGTGATTAATTCTATTAATAATAAAATATTAAATGTTATAGGGTCTTTTGATTTCCCACCATCCGACCAATACAAGTTGTCAAGTGATGCACACGCGTGGATGATTTAAGACAGCAATGTACTTCGTCTATGGCTGCTAATCTTTGACTACAAGGAAAAGCTATGGAAGATGGACTTTGGCGTTTATTGCTTGGATCCATTTCTTTGAGCATTTTTCTCTTGCTTTTTAATCTCCACCTCTCAATGTTGAGTTGTTAACGAAGACTCACGGGTCTTTATTCGTCATCTGAAGTTTTTTAAAGTATCTCTCTCTTTCTTTCTATACATGAACGTTAGAAAGAACTATTGCAATTAATATATAGAACGAAGACCACAAGTAAGTAGTAAGATCAGTTACTACAAGTCGATCCAATCCAAGCCCATCATACCAAAATGAGTTATTCGAAACAATTTCAACGAAGCCAAAATGTTGATAGTCTGCTCAAAGATACAACTCCAAGGTAGAACAACCGATTGATCATATGACATAAAAGCTGCACATTGGATTATGTCTGAGGCTTCTCTTCTGCTTTCTTTGGCTGTGAAAAAACAAGATTACTCGTCAAAACATCATAACGCTAACAACGTAATAGTGTCTAGCATTATCCTATATCCTAATGTAATGAATTAATCGCACAATAATAGACAAAGCGACAGCGATTTGAAGTAGATGACTATCGATCTAGTTAGTAGTCAAGCCATTCTGGCAACATTCTTTCACTACTCAGCCACAGGCTATGTAATAACAACACTATCCCATGATTAACAGATTGAGGGTATGAGGTAAACTACTAACACTTTCTGGCCCCTCATAAAACACAATCGCAAGGAGAGACGAATTGTATGAGAATCACAGAGTTGTTACAAGTTAGGTTACAATCGATCATCTGCAAGCACCCGAAAGGATTGAATCTCTTGATGACGTAGAGAAATTTTGTGCTTAGTATCAGGTACATAATTCACAAGAAGGCTTGAATCAAGAAAATGATGTAATAAGAAACAAAAATCCCGAAAGGGGCTCCAAGGAGTGATACCTGGAAGTGGTTGACATATAGAACAAGAGCTGAAAGCCTGATGTAATGACAAGACAACCCACGAACTCAAAACCCCAAAACAAAATGAAGTATCAGTTATTGTTAAGACCCCTTTGATTTCAAGGTAAAGATCGTATCTTTCACTGCCCATGCAGTTTCAATATCAAACAAGATATACAGCTTACTTAGCTTAATCAGAAACAAGACATCAAGGGCGTGATATGTTCTGCGAGTTGCCTAAACCAGAGATCACACCAACATACTTTTAGCAGAGGAATTTACAGAAAAAGAACAGTTACGGATAGCATAAAACGGAAGCTTCATCATCCCTCTTTACTAGCTCAACAAAAGATCCAAGCTCAATCAACAAAAGTAAAGACGATCCTAAAATCTCAATTCAGACATGTTCGACAAAATGCCCAAGAGAACACAATACAACAACTCACTAAAAAACCTCATCGCGTACCTTAATCCCCACAAAGGGTTCCTTCAATTCCGAGTCAGGTATAACCACGGGCCACTTCTCACCTGCCTCGCGAAACATCTGCTCGGTCTCAAGCATCTGACCCTTCTCGAGGATCATAGTCCTTATATTTTGAGCCGGCGTGGACGTGGCGTCGAACGATTCCTCGACTCCGTTCACGAACGTGACCGAAATTCTCGGGGGGAAATCGTCGGTTCGCCGCTTGACTTGGATTTGGCAGCTGGGGTTCGATTCCTTCGCCTTCCGCGCGTTGCACTGGGCGAGAAATTCCATGCACGATGCCAGCCGTGGGTCGAGGGCGTTGAATTCGATTCGAACCTTGGACAAGAATTTCAGCATTTTTCTTGGCGTGGCGTAGCTTCTTCGTTGGGGGATTAAAGCGGGTTTCAGTGGATGAATATGTCACGAAGCGATTTTAATGAAGAAGAAGGTTGATCGAATGAGAGAGAGAAAGAAGAATTAGGGGTAGTCGTAGAAGATTAGAAATTCATCTTGATTTTGCTTTAATTCCCCACAAATGTCGATTACATTACAGCAATTTATATTAACCTAATATTAATTAAGATACCAAATGACAAATGAATAACTCGGCCCAAATGCAAAGCCTAAGCCCATCACAGCCCAATATGTGACAATATCGTAAATAAGACTCGACTCTTTGACGACGAGCCAGGCCAGCCACTGTTCTTCCTTTTGTGGCTAGTTTTACTATTTCACACAAGTCGCTGCTCACCCAAGAGATTACATCACAACTGATTAATTTTAAAAAAAAAAACGTTCTTGTCTGTATTTGTGCTTTGCCTCTCCGTGTGCGTTTAAATTGAAAAAAAGAATTCGATATTTTCTTGCTTAATTTGTTGTTTCTTCTTATATTGCAGAGTGGCTTGCAATCTGTACTCTAAAAGGAGAATTTAGATTTTGATGTCCGGCCTATGATAAACTATATTGATGCAATTAGGACATCTGCATTTTGCATAGAACACTGGATTTGTAATGTAAGAGATGATAAAACGGATATTTGTGTTAACCATTCACGAATTAATAAGCACACACGGAGATGGCAATTAAGCATTATTAGCCTTAGCAGGTTAGCCCATTAACACGGTCGCACAAGAACACATAATAAACATACAAGTAAAGAGCGTCACGAAGAGATCTTTATGCTCTCAAATCTCTCAGCACACACATACACACGCCACCACTGCATGTTTCTTCATTCCATCTTACTCGGCATGATGAACTTGATTTTAGCGCAGCAATCCGAAGTTGGTGATGTCTGACTCTCCACCATTAGGATTTGGAAGGCGAAAAGTGAGGGAACGAGGAATGCTGGGATTAAATCCAAGAACGTGAGAAACGTGATGATGATGATGATGATAATCGCCTTCGTTCTCCACTAATCCAAAGTGTGGATCGATCCTCGCGTCTTGAATCCTAATTAAGTAGAAAGAGTAAGTATTAGTCTAATGTATTCGCAGATTGGATTCGATCTTTAGATGATTGAATAAAGAATTAAACTGAATATGGTAAGAGAGACTGAAATTTCTTACAAAATCAAGAAGTAGGTTCTTGTGTATCTCTTCGACGTTTCTCACCTGCCATGTAATTAATAATTATAAGGGCAAAGACATGATGAGATTATGATCAGGAATAATAAATTAATAGCGCAATAAACCTTTTTCTTGCTGGTATCAATCCGGCCACTGATAACTTTGTACTGCAAAAAGGGAATGAAGATGATAGTTTTCGCATATGTAGTAATATTTGCTTTATTTGAGATAATAATATAATGAGATGCAAATGCATAAAAGAAGAAAGAAATGGGGTAATGGGAAACCCTAGATCTTACTATTCAATAAAGGGCTAAAAATCAAACCTTTCGTTCACGGATGATCCCTAGAGACTTGTCGATATCCTCAATGAGATTAACAATTTGGTCATAGCCAAGATCGTTCAAGCAATCACCCGTCCTTTGCCTAAAATTATTTTATTCAAAATACATACAAAGCGAAAGAGAAAAAATTGTTGGAAGGCAAAAGATATAAATCACCTTCAGCAGCCTTTGAAGTTATACGTACCTAATCTCTCTCGCCAGATTCCTGTTTATGTCCTTCATCTTCTTCAAGTGATCTTGCATTTTCTTCACCACCAAGATAGATCCAAAAGAAAGATTATTCGATCTAGAAATTAAGAAATACATATGTGTATAAAAACCCCTAAAAAACCTGATAGTTAGAGCTCCATAGATCGACACCAGTAGCCTGTTGATACCTATCAAACATCTGCTTCGTCCTAACCCAAAACCAAAAACATAACTCAATATACTGAATCTGCATCACTAAAACAAAGAAAATCATCATAGATCTAATCATATATATTCATAGAAAAGGTTATTAAACTTACGTCACGGCGGGGCTGATATATTCATGAAGCTTTTGTGAACTTGAAACCATGAGAATTGAGACTCTAGCATCGCACAGAACAGTGAGCTCATGAGCTTTCTTGAACAGCCCATTTCTTCTCTTCGAGTAAGTAACCTGTCTGTTCGTTTGGTTCTCTATCTTCTTGATCTGGATCTTACCACGAGCCATCTCTCTCTCTATCTCTCTCTAGATGTAATAATAGAGGACGAAGGGCTGCTCTTGTTTATTTCGATGAAAGCAGTGAGAAAGCTATAAAAAAGTTTGGTACTTTACCCTAACTTAGTTTATGCCAGTTGGTAAACCTACATTATGCACAAGCCTTTGCCATTAGCTTAATATCTGATATATTATGGACGAAGCTGACTAAGGTTTGGCTTTTTCTTCGACTCAATGTACGCTGTAGGGCCCTGTTGATAAGAAGATTGATGTGAATATCTTTTTCCAAATATAGGAAAAGTTTCCTTATTCATGTAAGATGGTTACAGAAGCTTATAAAGTTAATTTAAGAATCAATCGTTTTCTGTTATCTGTCAACGCCATTGCACAGTCTTTTCTCATCGGGGTTTGGTCCCATTTCAAAATCCGAGCTTCTTTTCTTCCCTTCTTTTTATTACTTTTATTTTTTGCTTAAGCATCACAATGTAAGAAATCCTTGTCTGGGGTTTCTCATTAGCTTCAATTTGGGCTGAGGCCCATTTAGAAAGCCCAACCAAGATAAGTGACCTTTAAGTCCATGGAAGTCCTCTGCTCTGCCAAAGTCTTCCTCTCTTTGAGCAAACCAAAAAGCTAAGGAAAGAAAAAAGAAAGCCACAGCCGTCCGATTTCGGGTCGCCATGGAAGACGACTATAACGGCAACGTCATCGTCGACACGGCCAAAGCGGAGCGCGCCGTGTGGCTCATGAAGTGTCCTCCAATTGTATCCAAAGCTTGGCAATCAGCCGCCGCTAATTCCGGCGATGCGCCGCCTACCGTCGCAAAAGTCGTCGTGTCGCTTGATCCGCTCAAACCCGATGAACCTACCCCTCATCAAGTAATTGCAATAATAATAAAAGAAAACTTCAAATTCAGACGCTTCTCTAACTCTCGATTTCGCCGTTGTCTTCTTTGATTTTGATGCATATGATGCTTTGGGCTGCTGTGAACTGTTTATGATATTTGAGTAATTGTCTAACTCTTTGTTTCAGCTAAAGTTTTGACCTTTAATGATATTGATTCTTCTCACTTGCTATTAAGTGAAGTCTGAATTCGAGTTTATGTGAATTTTCCGTGCCCAACAGAAATTGATCCAAAGTTGTTACGAAGCAAGGCCAAACGGGTCTTGAATTTCGATGTTGTCTAGTTTTTGTAAGATTATGTTTCGATATCTAATTTTTAACTTTATGTGTGTCTCAGTTTACCATGGAGATGACTGGAAGTGAGGTTGCAAACATGCCGAAGAGCTACTCACTAAACATGTTTCCAGATTTCGTTCCCATGTGTATATTCTCGGAGGCAAACGAAGGTACTAACTACTAAATTCTCAACCATGCCCTCCCTAAAACTGTATATATGTCTAAGTTCTTGCATTTCTCGTAATAGCTTTTCTTGCTCGCCTTGTCCAGGCAGCGTTGCGATGGAAGGGAAAGTCGAGCACAAGTTTGACATGAAACCCCACCATGCCAACATCGAAGAATACAGAAGAATGTGTAGGGAGAGAACAAACAAATCCATGGTCAAGAATAGGCAGATCCAGGTTAGCTTGTTCCCATCCATTCCTTCAATTTTTTTTTTCTTTAGATTTGCATTTCTTAACTTTCATGTGTTTGTTTCGTTTATCAGGTGATCGATAACGACCGCGGTGTGAACATGAGGCCTATGCCTGGAATGATGGGATTCGTTACCTCAACTTCTAAAGTAAATTCAATCCTCTACCACTGTCAATTTCACTTAAGACAATCATCCCTATGATGTCATTACACCGTGTAGTAAAATCTTGGTAACTATCTGATAGGATAAGAAGAGGCCAGCGCCAGTTAAGGGATCAGAAGTGAAGAGGACGAGAAGGGACCGTGGCGAGCTCGAAGATATCATGTTTAAGCTTTTCGAAAGGCAGCCTAATTGGACTCTGAAGCAGCTTGTCCAAGAAACAGATCAACCAGCGGTACGTTGTATTATCACGATATATCTTTCAGAGTTATGTTGATGTAGAGATAGACTTATGTAGTATTCTTAAATTCTTGCAGCAATTCTTGAAAGAGATGTTGAACGGTCTCTGCGTATACAATAAAAGGGGGACGAATCAAGGCACTTACGAGCTCAAGCCCGAGTACAAGAAATCGGCTGAAGATGCTGTCGACGACGAATAGAGTTGTATAAAAATTTGGCCTTGTAATCTTATTTTCTTGAACAGCTAAGGTAGGTCCCGTGACTGCTGGTAAGAAATCTCACCATTCTTAGGACTGAATTCCAACAAGAGAATGGTGTGATGATTTCTAGTACGATTACGCTAATTGTTGAGCAACTCATGTCTACTATTGTGGGGTTGAATTCCCTTGTGTTGTTTCATAAGAAGCTCCTTAGAGCTGCTAGCAAATTATTAAATCGTGAAATTTCTTGCGATTCTCTGTCTTATGAAGTTTGGGCTTTTCTTGTTCTTGATGCACAAATTTTTCTTACCCAACGCATAAATAGAAACGTAGAAATAGTGAAAATTTGACAATTTAGTCGACAAACAGTTACAATTTATCTTTGAGGAAGCCGATCTACAAAAGACATAGAAAGTTCACATTTACTCGATAGATCAGAAAAGAAATTAAATAACTCCCACGTTGTTGATTCTTGAATGATCTATCTATGTTCTTTCAGAACAATCTATTGAGATTGTGAACTGCTGCTCATGTCAGACAACCTTCCAATAGAAACCGCCCATTTGTGTCCGAAACCTATTGGCTACAATTCTCAGCTCAGCTAACGATCAACGAACACAATCAAAAGCTCCCCTCAATCAAAACAATGATTCGACCGTGGCCATTCTTGCATCTGATTATTCTGCTGATCCCCACAACAAAAAGTTCACAAATTTCCGATCTTTTCGACACTTGGTGCCAGGAGCATGGAAAGACCTACGCTTCCGAGCAAGAGAAACAGCAGAGGCTTAAGGCGTTCGAGCAGAACTACGACTACGTTGTCAGGCACAACACAATGGCTAATTCATCGTACACACTCTCTCTCAACGCCTTCGCCGATCTCACCAGCCAAGAATTCAAGGCAAGGTATCTTGGCCTGTCTCCCTCTGCTTCTTATGATCCGTTGATCAGATTGAACAGTAAAGGGGTTAGTGAACTTGAGCTTGAAGACGAGGATCCTCCAAATTCTGTCGATTGGAGGCAGAAAGGGGCTGTTACTGAGGTCAAAGATCAGGGCAGTTGCGGTAATAATAATGTTAGCTTAGCTGTGTGTGCAATTATTATGAATACTTTCTTGACTACGTATCTCATTCAGACGTTTCAGTTTACTTCTGCTGTGATATTGTCCGAGTCATGTGTTGATTGTCAATATGTGTGTTTTTCGTATTGAAGGAGCGTGTTGGTCATTCTCTGCCACGGGCGCAATAGAAGGCATCAACAAGATAGTCACGGGCAATCTCGTAAGCCTGTCCGAACAAGAACTGATCGACTGCGATAAGTCTTATAACGATGGCTGCAATGGAGGGCTCATGGATTACGCCTACGAGTTTGTGATCAAGAACAAAGGGATCGATACCGAGAAGGATTATTCCTATCGAGGGCGCCAAGGAAGCTGCGTCAAAGAAAAAGTTCGTTCTTCTCTTATTTGAAACATGTTCTCTTCCTCGTTCTTCCTCCTCCACTTTATGCTGTCAGTTTCTTCTTTTGTCTTTGTCGTTCTTATTATAGATGAACAGGCACGCCGTAACCATCGACGGGTATTCTGATATACCTGAAAAGAACGAAAAAATGCTGCAAAAAGCCGTCGCAATGCAGCCCGTCAGCGTCGGGATATGCGGGAGCGACACATCGTTTCAGTTATACTCAAAGGTACCGCGGAAAATCTAAGGTCTAATTTCTGGAAAATAAATGATTTTTTGGTAGCTTGTGTATTGCATGTAGATCAACTCAATACCTTATCCACACAAATCTAACAATTCAGGGTATATTCTCGGGGCCGTGCTCGACGTCATTGGACCACGCGGTACTAATCGTGGGGTACGACTCGAAGGGCGGGAAAGACTATTGGATCATAAAGAACTCGTGGGGAAAGTACTGGGGAATGAACGGCTACATGCACATGCTTAGGAACACGGGAAACTCGGACGGCGTGTGTGGGATCAACCTCTTGGCTTCATATCCCGTCAAGACGAGCCCTAACCCGCCGCCCACACCACCTCCGCCGGGCCCCACCAAGTGCAACCTCTTCACCTACTGCGGGACAGGCGAGACTTGCTGCTGCGCTCGGAGGTTCCTCGGGATTTGGTGCCTCAAGTGGAAGTGCTGCGCGGCGAGCGGCGCTGTTTGTTGCGAGGATCGAGTCCATTGCTGTCCGATGGATTATCCGATATGCGACACGGCAAGGAGTCTTTGCCTTAGGGTATGACGTGCTTAATTGGTTTTCTGTTTATACTTTTTTTCTTTCTTCTTTGTGTTTTTGGGGGCTGATTTTGGAATGATTTGTGGTGCAGCGTGTTGGGAATTCGACCGTGTCGAAGCCATTTGGGAGTTAGAGAGAGAGCGGCACCTAAGCTGACACTGTGTCTGGATTTTACTTGGAGGAATGTGTGACGATATTGAATTCTCGTGTCTTTTTCTCTGATAGATTCAAATTCCAAATGGCAAACGTGTTGCGGAGGAAATGGCAGAAATGATACTGAAACTACTCACCGCTGTTCATCAATGTCATAAATACAGTGCAAACACACATTCATTGACAATGGCTCATTGACAATAACTATATGTACGCGCAACATCAAATCTAATACCCAGATTTACTCAAAACATGCGAAAGTAACAAGGGAAGGCTCAGTTGATGTTTAGATAAGATTTTTCCAACGACGATAAATAGACTAGACTAGACTCTCTGGACAGATATAATACTGAGTGGAATTGAAATAAATAAATGTTATCTTCAACTAACCGGTAACTCCGACCGAACTCTGTAAACCATGGGTTTTTCTGCACCAGTGCTCGTCGATGAAAGCATCGACTCTCCGACGGAATTCCTCGCTGCTTAGCCGCTCGATCTCCGTGTTCCTGCGACTCTCTATCTCTTGCTTCAGTTTCTCGGACTCCGTGCTCTCGAATCTCCTTATCAGCCTCTCCGCCTTCTTCACGGCCTCCGCTACGTCATCGCACGTCGGAATCAGCTCCTCCTCTTTGTCTCCTCCGCCGATCGGAACCGTCGTAGCTCGATTCGCAGCCGGAGAGTGCTTGGCGTATTCGTGGTAGAAATCACCTTCGACAGCCTCGCTGTGGCGGAAAATCACGAATAACATAAAGATTATCGCGTTTCCGATGAGGAATACGACGTGGTGGTTGAGCGAGTGCGTCGCGCGTAGCACATAACCACCGGCGACTGACGTTTTCAGAAACGCATCGCCGCGAGGTGAAAACAGCAACGTCGCCGCAGTAAAAACCAGGAAAACAGCTAGCGAAAGCTTCAAAACCTTGGAAAACCTCTCGATCCTTCGGAAGCGACCTTGTCGCTTCAGCTCCTCCGCGATAACATCTTCCTTCGTCGACTCAAACCTCACGTCGTCAAAGAAAACTCGCGTCTCCATAACTGATCATCAAATCGAAACGTATAGTACAGCAAAAACAATAGCTACAGTTTTATCAGGAAACAACATAGAGACGTCGTTCAAGTACTCTCTGTATAAATCGTTCTGATGAGATTTTGTACGCCGCATAGTTTTATATAGGCGAGCAGGGAGGGGCCGAGTCTACTGTTACCTACCTGCCATCTTTTACATTCTATTTATTATTTATTTTATTTTAGTTAGCTCCTTAAAAGCCAACATTTGTTTTGGGTGCATAATAAATAGTAACGTTTGAAATTTTAGTTAAGGGAGTGACAATTATTTAGAGACAAGGTATCAAGTTAGTTGTAAGGTTTAAAAACCCCAACTTAAATGCTGAGGGTGGATATATTTACGGCATTAATCAAATAAAATTAATTAAGGGTGTATTATTGTATATTGTATTACGGATAAAAAGATTAAATAATAAAATATAAAAGAAGTTGTAGTGGCGACTGAGCTGCGCCTGCAACTTTACCATAGACGGTTACACCTGCGCCCAAACCGTACAAGGGATTTGTGCTTTTTCTGCCTCAACTCAAACGTTCAGCTTTTGCAGGTTCTAAGTATTATTCTGAAAAAACATTATTATGTTATACATGCTGAAAATAAACCTAATATATTTTACATTTTGTATATTGTATATGCATAGCACTCCTGGTTCTTGAAAGAAATATATATTTTCAATTTGTATCTTAAAAAAGCATATATGTATGTAAAAAAGAAAAAATGAAACTTCAGTCGGATAATTTAATTTTCAAATGAGGTCAATCTCTGGTTAGTTGGGCTGCGTTAATAAGGAGGCCCATATATGGATAGAGTGAAAGCCCATATAAACTGTTGAGTTGAGTCTTCAATAGTAAAAGGCGACAAGACCCAGTTTAGCTTTCACGCCATTGGATAATTAATTAATTGTTTCTTATTGATTCTGTCGCCAGGCAACTCTTACGTTACGTCCTTTTTAACATCGTAGCTCAAGTCAGAGTTTTTCAAAATCACAAGTCAATCCAACTCGCGAGAATTAATAAGTTGTTTATTAGATTCTGGGTTTCACATTTCTTTCCTTACCCAGTCTCCTCCTCCAATAGGAACCGTTTCTTCTCTGGTTATAGTTTTTCTTACAAGGTAATTATTTTTTCTGGCTTTTTTGGGGAAGTAGAGAAGCATGAATCCGAACTGGGAACTGAGGGATTGCTGCAAGCATAACCAAGTCGTGTTTCTAGCATCAATTGGGGTCTTCAGTGTTGTTATTCTTGTTGTAAGCATTTTATCCATTTTGATTGATGCTCAAAAGTATCTGATTCTTGTGCGGCCGACACCTTTTACTCTTTAGACCTTAGCTCGTTTTTTGTAAGTAGATTTACTCACAGATCGGACAGCTCGTTTTTATCTGTTTCCTTTTTTTTTTTCTTGATAGATTAGATGCGATTGATTTTGCATAGACCGATTCTGTGGTGTTAAATTTGTGTATTGGCCGCTTCTTTATGTCATCTTGATTACTTGCTGGGAATGAGCTGAGAGCTTGCGTATGAATTCAATTCTTTCATGAGAGAAGAGAAACAGCAACATTTGCTTCGAGTTAACTTACTTCATGTTTGATTTGATTATTTAGTACTATAAGCTAAACCTCTTTTGAAGTGTGGATCCACAAAGACATCCGGCATTTGTCTCAAGAAAGTACAAGTTTTTAAATCTGAATATTCAGTTTGGCTTAGATTCCTTTGAGTTCTTCCATCAAAACTTGTAGTGCAGCTCTGATCTGATTGAATGAGTTCGTCCTAAATTCCTCATCAGGTTGTATTCTAAACTTTTTTTATTTGTATTTTTACTTTATTTTTTTATCTTGTTTCGGAGCAGTTGTGGAGAACGTTTCTGCTTACGCCTTTTAAGCTCATCACTGTTTTCCTTCATGAAGCAAGCCATGCAATTGCTTGCAAGCTTACATGTGGTGATGTAAGGATTCTTCTCTTCTTAAAATTCTGTTTTGACATGTTATTTTCTCCCAAAGGTTCATCTTTCTCGCATCCTTCAATGTAACTCTATGTTTTTCTAACTGTCACGTGTAGGTCGAGGGTATGCAAGTTCACGCAAATGAAGGTGGCGTAACTCATACACGCGGTGGTATCTATTGGCTGATCTTACCAGCTGGATGTAATAATCTCCTCGATGTCATATCTTTATGCTTTCCATCTATATCTAATTTAGTAATGTTTTATAGTTTCATGCATTTCTTTTCTTTCACCTAATAGAATTTGCATTATAGATCTCGGCTCATCCTTTTGGGGCATGGCTCTCATTCTTGCTTCGACAAATCTTCTTACATCGAGGATTGCTGCTGGCTGTCTAATTCTTGCCCTTTTCATTGTTCTCTTCATCGCTAAAAATGTAAGTTTCTTGACTGAATCATAGGAAAAAGAAACAGATGATATACAGTTTATCGCATCACTACATAATAGAAAACGACCTGAATTTTTATATTCGTTCTGGGATTTGAATATCTATCCCTCTGACATCTTCGTCGACATCAAAAAGTGGACACTCCGATGGCTTTGTCTAGGTAAGCTCATAAGATATAGTCCATCCCACAAAAGCTACCTTGAAAGCATGAAATTATTAATTACTCATCTGCTGATCTCCTTTATCAGGATTTATTATCTTCATTGCTGTTGTCTGGGCACTGCAAGAAACAACCAAAGCACGTAGCCTTCGCTATGTTATTCTCTTCATTGGTACGTGCTCACCTTCCTATATATGCATTGCTATTCAATTTGGATGGTTTCATTCGCTTATTCTTTTTTCTCCTTTCTTCTGAAACAGGTGTAATGAATAGCTTGTTCTCATTATATGGTATACTAAAAACAAGCACTTTCTTCGTTAATAACATGAAGCTCGAACATCGATTTGATTGTTCATAATGCATCAGATATATACGACGATTTGATATCGCGAAGAGTTCATACAAGTGATGCTGAGAAGTTTGCAGAAATCTGCCCTTGTTGTACTGGATTTGGATGGGGAATGATATGGTTAGTATAGTATGCTGCTGTTGTTTCTATTAGTTAGATGACAAAAAATAATTTGTTTAATTTAATGTACGTATATATATTTTTTTGTAGGGGTTTGATATCCCTGGTATTTCTTGCTGCGGCTATATACCTTGGACTAGTCATATTGTCTTGAGGTACGCATTTTGCGAGTTCCTTATCATTACTACCAAACTACATATTTTTATTGTTATTTCTTACAGGATTGGTTGGTTGAATGTTAGTTGGGTCTTTCGACAAAGCAATCAACCTTGAATTATTCAAACTTAGATATTCGTTGTCGCATTCTTTCAACAACCCTTATGATTAATTTACGACGTTTGAATTTGTCTTGATATTTTTGATGTACATGATTGAACCAATTGAATTGATTCTCTATAGTTTGTATGTCTGTCTTATAATTAGATCATTGTTATACGTAACTACTATATACGTGTCCAATTGGGAGCTTTTTATGTTCGTATGTATATATTTACAAATATATTACTGTTTTGAGGCTAGGGCTTGGCCCACTTTATTTCTAACGGCCCAATACGAGGCCCATGCTATTAATTATTATGGAGAATGCTGACTGACTGTTGACTTGACTTATGGAGTCAACTTGAAGTTTCTTAATTGCCGCTGCAAATCGAACGTGATTTAACCTTCTCCATCACTTACTTGTCCCATTCTTACAAAACAACCTTGGATGAAATATCATTTTCTTTTCTTTCTTTCTTTCTAATATATATATATATATATATATATTATTATTTTTTTCAATTGTGTCTTAAATTCAGCAATCTACCAACAGAGTGGCAATGAAAGAGATTGATGCCCTCAGAACATTAAACTCAACCCCCAACCACAGTGAAGCACTCAGACAAACATGTGTATGTAAGTAGTATGTATGCAGTCTTACATTTATGAATAAAATAAATGCACCCCACTACATTACGGACAACCTTGAAACACGAGAATCAATGCGAACGATAGAAAACCAAGACAACTACCCAAGAAAAATACTTCTAAATTCTAATAATAAACCTTTCTCCATTCGTTTCATATATTAATTAGAGCAGCAAGATACAGTACGTAAATTACAATTCGTTTCATATTTATTACATATCACATCATTATACGAAAGGGGGACAGCTTTCCTTTCCTTTTCTTATGCAATGCTATCACAACACTCTAAATGGATTTAATCTTTTCCCTGTTCCAAGTATAATTCCCAGAAAGCAAATAGCAAAAGGAACAAAATCTAACATCTAATGAGGATTAACAACCTGAGAACAACCCATAATTCGCAGAATGTATATGATGAGAATAATGTTCAAAGCTTGACGATCTCAGGGATGTGAACTGGGTACCTATCAATGCAGTCAATCCAAGGTCCATCAATGGGAGTCTTGATGCTCTTATTACACTTCCAAACAGCGCTGTTACACTTAAATCCACTCCCAAAAGCAATCTGCCAAACCCTATCTCCCCTCCTCATCCTCCCCTTGGCTTCTATATAAGCGAGCTCATACCAAAGGGACGAAGAAGAAGTATTCCCAAACCTGTGAAGAGTCATCCTCGACGCTTCAACGTGCTCAGCAGACAACTGAAGATTCTTCTGAAGCTCATCGATCACAGCTCTCCCACCAGCGTGAATGCAGAAGTGCTCAAACGCCTGCTTGAAATCTGGGATGTAAGGTTTCCACTTTGGGTTGAAGATCTTTCGCCCTATGAGCGTGAACAAGAACAAAAGCTGCTCAGAAGCTGGCAAGACTAACGGACCAATCGTCGTTATGTTTGACTTCAACGCCTCGCCGGCTATGATCATTAGGTCTTTGGACAGGTTTATGCCTACTTTTCCCTGAGGATCTTCTTGTTCGTACACGCACTTGAAGGCCTTATCATCTGCTCCCTTGTGCGTCCTTACAACGTGGACGAGCTTGTACTTCGCACGCCCTCCATCGCGCCTCTTGTTGGACAACAAAATCGCCGCCCCACCCATGCGAAAGAGGCAGTTGGGCAGAAGCATGGCTCTTTCTGAGCCCTGGTAATAATTAGGCGTGATGATCTCAGTGCTGACGACCAAGGCGTGGGAGTTGGGGTGAACTTGGAGCAGATCTCGGGCCAAGTCTATGGAGATTAGGCCCGCAGAGCAGCCCATGCCCGAGAGGTTGTAGCTCTTTATGTTGCTTCTGAGCTTGTACTTGTTGACCACCATGGCTGAAAGGGAAGGCGTGGGAGAAAAGAGGCTGCAGTTGACTATCAGTATATCGATGTCCTTAGGCTTGAGCCCAGTTTTCTCCATCAGAGAATCGATGGCTGAGAAGATTACCGTCTCAGCCTCTCCCCTGGCGGCCTCCATGGTGGGCGTCGGCGGGATGTAGTGGATCGCCGGCGGGAGGCAGGTCTCCTCTCCGAGGCCTGAACGCTCAAGAATCCTCATCTGAAAATCGACGCTCTTAGGGTTTTCTTTGAGGATGAGCCTCGAATGCTCCATGAAGGTGGAGAAAGGGACACGGCAGGTGACCGGCGGTTTGTAGCATGAGTAGTCGACTAAGTAGATCGACCTCGGCTTGGACATGAAGTAGACTGTGGCGACGAAGGTGATGAGGAAGAAAGAACATAGGACTTGGATGAGGTTGAGCTGAAGAGAGTTCCATGTGTTGATGATCTCTTCGGGCCTTAATCTGAGGATTTGTACGGCGGCTGAGAGGGTTATGGGGATGAGGAGGAGTGTAAGAATGTGGTTTACGAGGTATTGGTAGCCTAGTTTTAAGTACTTTAGCCTCACCGAGGAAGAGCTTGATGAATTATTATAATTACTTGCTGGTGGAGTACTACTCGTCTGATGAGGCATCTTCCTTTCTATTACTGTTATATTTTTCTTTAGTATTACTTTTATTATGATGATCACTATGAGGAGGAGGAGGAGGACGAAGAGCTTTGAAGGAGAAGATGTATTTAAAGAGATTTGAAGTGTGTGTGTGTGTGTGCAATGAATGAGGCAGGTAAGAAGATTTAATGAACACTTTCACGGTCACACAACGCTCTCTTAGCTGGAGTTCTTCTGTTGTTTGCCAAACCCTTATTGTGTTTAATAATTATTACGATCACTTGCATAGTTGCGCCTTTTATTTTTCTCAACAGTTTTGTTTTACTTATATGTAGTATATATATCACACACACATGCGTACAAGTTCATTAATCATTTCGCCTCGTGAATATATGTCGACGCCAGTTTCAACTTGAAAAGGTCACATTAAAGTTAAAAAGTAACATATATTTTTGTTTTATTTCGAAAATAACAAAATGCTTGCCTTTTTTATTTCATGCAATATATTTGTGCTTGCCATAACATGGAATATTGGTTAATTTATGTTTATATTTGGATCATAAGATAATAAAGAAATGTTTAGGTGAGATTGTTTATCGACGGGTGAGGTAGTTGTCAGTTACTCCCACCCTGGCTAAAAATAAGATTGATTGTGGCCCTAGATTGACATAATATTGGTAAACTTTTGTTTATATTCAGAAGGTTTGAAATTTGAAAGGTTTGACGTGTTAGTTAATAATTAATACATACATAATTAATACTGCTAAAATTAGGTTCAGTAGATAGATAGTTGGACTGTGAAGTCTAATTACTCTATAATTAAAACCAAGTACTCTTTGCACACTCACATGTCTGCTATAATATATAATTATATAATATTAAATTTATTTTAATTTAAAATAGTTAATTGAAATTATTCTTTAAATTTAATTATGTATATATATAAACTACACAATATGAATTAACTAAAAATAGCGATTAACTAAAAATACTAATGTAAAGATAGTGGATAATTTTTTAAATTTATTATTAATTTTTCTTGTGAGATTGACAGACCAATTAGCAGTTTATACTCATCTCTCACACTTAATAAAGTAGAATATATTCTCGCCATTACCTAGCTCGACGATTATTGATAAGAGCATCTCCAACCCGCAGCATGAAAATACAGTTAATTCTGCACAATATTACAGCTGCTACAGTGCTTTTACTCCAACCCATAAACTCTATTTTCTACACTAATTTTCACTCCAACCCATTAACTCTATTTTCTACTTTAAAAATCAAATTCTATATTAAACATTATATTATAATTATTAAAAAATCAATAAATTATAATAATTCATTTTAAAATTAACTAACTATAAACTTAGCATATTATTAAATTATAATTTTATTAAATTAAAACGAAAATATAAATAAATAATAGAATATTAATATTGTTTTACTTTTATTATTAGAATATCAAATATTTAAATAGAATTAAAAAATATTTTATTAAATAAATTATACTAAATAGAAAGTTCAACACAATTTTTGTGCTGAAAAATTGTGTGTACTATAGATCTAGAGTATCTCTGCAGATCAACACAATATTAGTGTTAGATATAGAGTCCCGTTGGAGTAAAGACGTACTTTATTTTTGTGTTTTACACAAAAATAAAGTACCCGTTGGAGATGCTCTAAGTATTAATTCTTTCACTGAACTTGCAAGATTTATCATCAATATTACGACTAATTAATTTTTGTCGCTATAATCGATATGACGTGTGTAGAACATTCTTCAACTATATAATGATGTAGTTTATTTTTCTTTTCAAGGCTTGTATCTTTTTACCAAAGAAATATGTAAAATGCTTTCAAACCCTCAAAAAGATTAAGAGACTAACATTGTGATGGGCACTCACGTGGTTGACTTGCGTTACATTTACTTCCATAGCTTTAGAAGAAATTAAATAGACGGAAAACTAAAAGTTGGCTTGTTTCTGTTCATACATACGATGTTGCAATTATTAGCCCCAATATTAGATGTGTTATCAATTAATATGTGCATGGACCACACTTTTTGGCCAGCAAAAAAAAGAATAATCATGTAAAATATACAATGCTAATGATATTTCACTTCAGAACCCTTAATGCAACTGTCGGATTATTTATAAAGGCAAAATTATAAAAATGGGTCACTAAGTATACAGTTTTTTTTTTTATTTTGGGTCACTATATTTGCCAGTTACAAAACTAGGTCACTAAGTATGTATATATAGTAACAAAATTGGGTCACTAGTTACAAAATTAGGTCACTAGGTATGTATATTATAGTAACAAAAATAGGTCACTAAGTATGTATACACTAACAAAATTGGGTCACTAGTTACAAAACTAGGTCACTAAGTATGTATATAGTAACAAAATTAGGTCACTAAGTATGTATATAGATACAAATTTGGGTCACTAAGTATGTATATAATAAGAAAAAAGATGCCAGTGACCCAATTTTGTTACTATATACATACTCACTGATCTAGTTTTGTAATTGGCAAACATAGTGACCCAAAATCGAAAATTGGCATACTTAGTGACCCATTTTTATAATTTTCCCATTAACTATGTACGGCATTTTAAAGTTTGCTTGAATCGAAATTTAAAAAATGGAAGAAAAAAATTATTTTGTGGCAAGCACATCTCCTACCCTACCAACTACCGCGAGAACACACAAAAAAAAAAAAAACCGACTAATACACGAAATGCAATATTATTACATAAATACATATGATATAATCACACCAACACTATAGAATGTATGTGGTTCAGTCAATATATTAGATCCAAAGTTTTTATTATTTTTAGTTTAAGGACTATAGCTTCTGAGAGTTGGCAAAGACGAGTATTTCGTAATCTGAAAAGGATTCGACTCAATCATGTAATATAATAAAATTAATTAAATAAGAAAGCTTGCCTATCAATTCATCAAATAATAAATGAGAATTAGTGTGACGGTTGGCAGATCAAGTAGCTTTCCATGTTCTAAGCTAACTCCGTGGCTGGTAATAGCCCCATCATGCAACATATATATTATAAAATGATAATTATGATGAACAAACAAGATAAATCAAACTATTAACTTACGATTTGATTGGGTGATTCTAACGTATGGTATGTGCTCGTCATACTTAAAAAGTCATTGACTTGTAAGCAGTTGAAAGCAAGCGAAGTACGTAACTAAGATAGATACATACCGCGCCCATGCACTGATTATTTGGTTCTCATATTTGATTTTTCTTTTTTCTCATTGTATGTCTTCGTAGTTAAAAGGGATACTTGTATAGTATAGTATAAACTTAAGAATAAAATAAAGAAATCGACGACATAAATAATCCAGAATAACAAATATATATTGCTTCAAGTGTAAGAATTCCAAATCATAAAGATGGAAACAATATGTATTAATTTAACTGAAATGTTATAATTTTGAGGATATAATACACACCGGCTATTTAATGCTACTATCAATTTTTCTCTTGAAAGCGTCTCTCCGCTTTCAACCTCCAACGACTAATAACGTTATCAATAATGATATTAATTACGCTCAATAGTAAATATAATATGAGAAGCATAAATAATTGATGTATAAACATGGGTCGACGAACTATTAAGTGTATTATATAACTAATTGAAATATTTCTAAATCGGTGAAATATAGGGGTGTGCGCGCCATATATGATATGATAGAATGAAATATGCAGCATCAATATAAAGAATGAATAAATATCTTCCCTTGTCTATGGATCTGGGTGGTGTTCCCATATAATTGAAATGGCCCAATTACACCACTCAACTATTTGTTATGATGAAATAAACCCATTATAACTGAGACTTAACAAATGGACCCTGAGATAAAGTCCATAGAAAGAATAGTTAGATTTTTTCAAGTCCAAAAACTACAAAGACAAAAAAACACGGGAAATGCCGATGAGGTCTTGATTTAATTTCGTAGTTAAGGTTTGAGAACTCGAGATGCGGCGCCCCTGACTCCTACCGCACATTCTTACTACTAATTCGTGTGACTGCATGTGATATAAATGAAATCTATATACGAAAACGCGTACAAAATTTTTCCTTTTATATAAAGGAAATTCTTCTGTACAGTGCAAAATATTTCTAGGACATAAATACAAGGTGAGTGCGCATGCGTGTTCAAAACAATCTATCGGCCCGCCACTCAGGTCGCATCCATGTACACACTGCCACCTCAAAAGTCCTCCGGAAGCTTCAAAAATAGGCCCCGCCATCGTAAAATCACGTACCGTGATTCCGCGAACCTACAACACATAAATATGTGGAATGAGCTTATAAAGCTCAGTAAGTGAAAGCCATGCATGCCGTGCACGTGTCCTAAATTCGCAAAGGCATCCGCGCCAATGCTTCCTAGACCTCATATTTTCCCTTGTCTTGTCTTGTCATATAGGGCCCTCGGCAATCTTGCTATGCACCATCATGGAGCTCGAATCCACAAGGGATAAATAAATATAAGTGGCAATACCCACTCAAGGGAGGCTAACCCTAGGGCGCCTTTTCTGGCCCAAGGTGGTTTCATACGCCACGCGGACGCTTCACACTGGTAGCCTAATCTGAGGTAGTCGACACCAGAGGTACCCTCGGTGTCGCTTACTCCCTCAGCTCGCACCCTCCAGGTTTCACGACCCGCCATGAGGGCATTAGCCCTAAAATCATGTCTTGCCTTGTACATGTCATGTCTTGACGGTAGCGCCATACGACGTCACCATGGTAGCATAGAAGAGCCGTGACTCAACTGTGAGTCGACATCAGACGCCCATATCGGCGAATCTTTATCGCTCTCAGGCGATCGTATATTATGCACGCTATCATATCATGCCTTTCGTTCTAACGTGCGTGCACATGCTCTTGTCATGAATATGCGTGTCATGCCATAATCATGCGTGTCATGTAACGCAAATAATTCACGTAGGAAGTCACATAAATTCACATAAACATATAACACATAATTTTCATGCACATATAGTTATGTGTTGTAAATGGGACTTCCACTTACCTGGTATCCTTAGCTTATTTAATTTATCGGTAAGTCGCTAATCTTCAAACCCTAAATATAGGAACATATAAAAATTAGGGTTTGTTAGTCTAGTTATAACTTTACGAAATTGGCTTAATTTGAAAACCCTAGTTTCGACTTCTATACTCTCGAAACCCTAAAATTTAGACTTAATCTAAACCAAGAAATACTATTGATATAAATCTTGGTATGAACTATGATCTTGACATGTATCTACAAATGGACCTCGATATTAATTTCAACATTACCCAAAGATTTCGATATTGTCTCTCACGATATATCTCGATATAAGATGAATTATAGAATCTCGAGCTGTTATTCTAAATATCGAGATGTATGTTGATGTTATACTTAAGATGTCGAGTTATCCTATGAATAAATCTCGACATGAACTTTTAATTTTATTATGGAAAATTCGACATAGGCTTTAACATAAATTTCGAGATTGGTTATAATTAGATCTCGAGTTTGGTGGAGGAACTAAATCTCGACATAGAATATTTGGAATGAATGACGAGATTTACACAGCATGTCGAGATATCTATTGAGCTCCTACCTAAAATGTCGAGATATATATTAATATTATACTTAAGATATCGAGCTTACATATTAGAATTATAACACAATGTCGGTATTACAACAAGACTTCGAAATGAATATCAGTATTATAAGTAAAATGTCGGGAGGTATATTTCAATATTACACAACCTAGTATATTTAAAGATGTCGAGTTTCATGATGTTAACATTTATACTACTATAGATTAAAAGATCTCAACATCAGAGTTGAATTGGACTTCAAGTTTTAACTAAATGACATACAATAATCTCGATATAGGATGGATGTCAAATTTCGAGATTTCATATGACATTTCAAAACCAATATTAATGCAAGGTTTCGACATCTACTAGCCTTAATCAATGCTATGTTCATTCTAGACATGTTATTGAACGAAAACCCTAAAATCCTTGGTTGATGTAAGAATCATAATTTTCCTAAAATTATTATAAACCCTAAATTCACATGAAGTATTAAGTACATCAGACTCTAACCCTAATTTACCTTCTTTAAATAAAACTATACATGTACTACGTTAATATAGCAATATAACCATGAAATCAAAATAGATTATACCTTCTTCCTAGCTCATTGATGAGTTCTCTAGTTTTCTAAACAAAATAACCCATGAATTCCTTATAGTCATTAGCGAGCCCAACTTTTAGACATAATTTAGATATACTAAGTTTAAGTAATATACCTTACCTTGAATTTTCAGATTTTATGATCGACAACTCCCTTAAACTGTTGATTTCCAGGCTTCAATATTCTTGTTTCGACTTGTGAGCTAAAAATGAGGGTTTCTCTATTGATTGTTAGTATATGTTTATTAATTGGGATAAGGCTTACTCGTTGGAAACTCAATTGATGGGACAACATGATGATATCATCTTTCCCCTATGGCTTAAGTAACATTAATACCTATCCTTAACAACTTGGGCTTAAATTCAAAAATTTACTTAAGGCCCAATTTATTCAATTTATTTTAACCTAATGTTACAAATGTCATTAAACTTTTGATGACTTTCGGAATTTATTCCTACTAATTCGTGTTTTCCCAAAACGTGGTGTCAACATTGAATATAATAAATCAAATCTCCTAGGTTAGTATGTTATGTACTAGAAATCCTAAAATCAATAACTAACCTAAATTAAATTAATTCTTCTACTTTCTAATTCATATATGTCATGTTGGCATATAACATGAAATCATTTAAGCACATAAAAGTCACAAAACATGTCTCATGCAGTCACGTAAGTCATATAATATGTATGCTTATTTATTGGCCGGCTTACTTACGGGACTCGGGTATTACATCCTCCCCCCTTAAAAGGGATTTCGCCCCCGAAATCAGGCAGGGAGAAATAGCTCAGGGTAGTGGTTTCTCATATCGTCCTCTCGTTCCCACGTAGCTTCTTCCGTAGACTGATTTTGCCATAACACCTTGACTAACGGAATTTCTTTATTCCGTAATCGTTTCACATCATACATAAGGATCTCCACTGGCTTTTCCTCGTAACTTAAATCTGGCTTGAGCTGTTGATGAAGATTGTCCGTGTTTAACACATGGCTTGAGTCGGCGACGTATTTTCGTAACGTCGATACGTGAAAGACATCATGTACTTGAGCTAGCGAATTCGGTAGTTCCAGTTGATAGGCAACTTCGCCAACTTTTCTGAGGATTCGGAACGGTCCTATATAACGTGGGCTCAGCTTGCCTTTCTTCCCAAATCGTTTCACGCCTTTCATTGGGGACACCTTCAGAAATACAAAATCCTCTGGTTCAAATTCCAGTGGTCTACGCTTTTGGTCTGCGTAGCTTTTCTGCCTACATTGAGCCGTTTTCATCCGCTCCCGCACCTTTGATATTGCTTCCGTCATTTCTTGTACTAGGTCAGGGCCTAGTATCGCCCGTTCTCCAACTTCATCCCAATGTATTGGAGATCTACATTTGCGTCCATACAGAGCTTCATATGGAGCCATTCCGATAGTCGCATGATAGCTGTTATTATATGAGAACTCAATCAGTGGAAGATATCTGCTCCCGTTTCCTTTAAAATCGAGCACACAGGCTCTTAGCATATCTTCCAACGTCTGGATTGTTCGTTCAGACTGCCCGTCTGTCTGAGGATGGTAGGCAGTACTGAATGATAACTTGGTTCCCATGGCCTTCTGCAAACTCATCCAGAATTTGGATAGAAATCTTGAATCACGATCAGAAATAATCGAGATTGGGACTCCGTGAAGTCGTACTATTTCTTGTATATCTGCATATCTCTCCATCGAAAATGTTGAGCTGATAGGCAGGAAGTGAGCGGACTTAGTCAATCGATCAACGATGACCCATATAGCGTCGTGGCCTTTCACAGTCTTAGGCAAGCCAACAACGAAGTCCATCGTAATGTGATCCCACTTCCATTCAGGTACTGGCAGGGATTGCAGAGTTCCTGCCGGTCGTTGATGCTCTGTTTTGATTTGCTGGCACGTCAGGCATTGACTTACAAATGTTGCTATTTCTCGCTTCATCCCTGGCCACCAATAATTGGCTCGTAAGTTTCTGTACATCTTCGTCGCTCCCGGGTGGATGGAGTAAATGGTGGTATGAGCTTCCATCATGACAGTCTTTCGAAGTTCGGCGTCATTTGGAACATATAAACGTTTTCTGTAATATAAACTTCCGTCGTCTCGTATGGTGAAGTCTGAAGATCTTTGCTCTATGGGAGTTTCTTTGATTTTCAGATATAACTCGTCGTTCTCCTGGGCTTTCGTAATTTGCTCCATCAGTGTTGGTCGAAGCGTTAACGCTGCCAGTCTTGTTTCGATTTCGCCCATTGGTATCACTTCTACTTCGAGCCTCTGTAACTCCGTGTTTATAGTTTTGCGGCTTAGTGCATCAGCTACTACGTTTGCTTTCCCCGGATGGTAGCTAATCACACAATCATAGTCTTTGACTAACTCGAGCCATCGTCGTTGTCTCATATTTAACTCCTTCTGTGTGAAGAAGTATTTGAGACTCTTGTGGTCAGTGAAAATCTCGCATCGCTCGCCGTATAAGTAGTGCCTCCAAATCTTGAGAGCAAATACTACAGCGGCAAGCTCTAGGTCATGAGTTGGGTAGTTCTTCTCATAATCTTTGAGTTGTCGTGAGGCATAAGCTACGACATTTCCATTCTGCATCAGGACACACCCTAGGCCATTCTTAGATGCATCGCTATAAACAGAAAATCCTCCAGTGCCTGTGGGAATAGTCAACACTGGGGCCGTAGTGAGTCGTCGCTTAAGTTCCTGAAAGCTTTGCTCGCAAGCGTCATCCCATTGAAATGGAGTATTCTTCTTCGTTAGCTTCGTCAGGGTTGATGCGATTTTGGAGAAATCTTTGATGAACTTCCGATAATAGCCAGCTAATCCGAGAAAACTCCGTATTTCTGTGACATTCGTCGGTAGAGGCCAGTTGTTAATAGCCTCGATCTTGCTGGGGTCAACAGAAATTCCAGCTCCTGAGATAACGTGTCCGAGAAATGCGACTTGATTAAGCCAGAACTCGCATTTCTTGAATTTCGCATACAACTGCTTTTCTCGTAATATCTCTAATACAGTTCTCAGGTGTTGTTCATGCTCCTCCTTGGTCTTCGAGTAGATAAGAATGTCATCGATGAATACGATAACATGCTTATCTAGAAATGGCTTGAATACCCGGTTCATCAGGTCCATGAATGCTGCTGGCGCATTAGTCAGCCCAAAAGGCATGACTAAGAATTCGTAGTGTCCATAGCGGGTACTAAAAGCAGTCTTCGGAATATCCTCTTCTCGAACCTTCAATTGGTGATATCCTGACCTTAACTCGATCTTCGAAAAGACGGTTGCGCCTTGTAGTTGGTCGAATAAGTCGTCAATTCGAGGGAGAGGGTACTTATTCTTGATCGTAATCTTATTCAGCTCCCTATAATCGATGCAGAGTCGCATCGACCCATCTTTCTTCTTAACGAACAGAACTGGTGCTCCCCATGGTGAGAAGCTCGGCTGAATGAACCCTTTTTGCAACAGTTCATCCAGTTGCTCCCTCAATTCCTTTAGTTCAGCTGGAGCGAGTCGGTACGGTGCCTTAGAAATCGGTGCAGCTCCTGGCACTAGGTCAATCGTGAACTGAATATCACGATCGGGTGGAAGTCCGGGTAAATCTTCCGGGAATACATCGGGAAAATCTTGTACTACTTGGACTTCTTCTAACTTCGGCGATGCACGTTCCTCGGATGATATCGCAAATATTAAATAAGCTTCACATCTTGTCTTGAGTAAACGATGTGCCTTCATTGCTGAAATCCTGGGAATCTTATTACGCTTGCTACTTCCCGTAAATGTGAAGGGTTCGCTGTTTCCTAGGTTAAAAGTCACTTGCTTACGGTTACAGTCAATAACTGCTCCGTATTTCGATAGCCAGTCCATTCCGAGGATTACTTCATAATCGTTCATTGGAATGACTATCAGGTCAACGGGTAAGGTCCTATCGTTCACTATTACGGGGCTATCTCGTAAGATTTGGTTGGTTCTCGTAGAGGTTCCGTGAGGGATGGTAACATTGTATTCGTAGCTAACTAAGTTAGGTGTAACCCCGAGTCTCGCCACGTAATTAGTGGATGCAAATGAATGCGTGGCTCCTGAATCAACTAATATGCATGTCGGGGTAGAATGGATAAGGAGAGTACCTGCCACCACTGACGGGTTATTCTCCGCCTCCTCGGAAGTCAGCGTGTAAACCCTAGCAGGTACCGTAGGTGGCCTAGTTTGAACAGGTGCTTGACTTCCAGACGCTGTCTCCGTGCATGCCTTGGAAAAGTGGCCTATCTTGCCACACTTATAGCAGGTTGCATTCTGAGAGTAGCACACGCCCAAGTGTCGTCGGGTGCACCTGGGACATGGGGGTATGCCCATTGGAGGTCTTCCCTGATTAGGACTGAATTGTTGTGGAGGTCCAGGTCGGTTCTGGAAGTTAGGCCTGACATTCCTAGGATTAAAGGGCTTCTTTGGGTTGCCTCCACTCCACTTCGGCCCTTGGATAAATTTTCTTTTTGCTTCATGGGCTCGCATAATTCGGAGTTCTGCTTGTTCTGCCATTAAAGCGCGCTCAGCCACTTGAGCGTAGGTAGCTCCTTGGGATCCGGCCATGTTTACGTCTCTATATAATTCAGGCTTTAGGCCTTCCAAGAAACGCTCCACCTTCAATGCATCTGTGCTCACCATGTGAGCTGCAAATCGGGACAATTGCTCAAACTTCCTGATGTATTCTGCCACGGTCATCGGGCCCTGGCGTAGGTTGATGAATTCATTCATCCTTTGGGCTCGCACCGGGGCGGTGAAGTATTTGCTCCTAAAGAGCTCCTTGAATCGGTCCCATGTCATCGTAATAGGATCTTCAAAGGCGAGAATTGTATCCCACCAGTGGCCTGCGCTTCCTCTCAGCAGGAAGGCAGCACATAACACCTTCTCATCTTCTGGAATCCTACTATACTGGAACATGCTTTCCAGTGTTCGGAGCCAGTCCTCGGCCGCAGTAGGGTCGACCGCATCTTCAAAAGTCGGAGGATTGAGTTTGCGAAATCTTTCCCCCACTATTTCGACCCTTTCTGCTTGAGAAAGTCCACTACTTGGTTGTCCACCCGTGTTGCGTTGCTGAATTAATTCTTGTATTTGGGTAGACTGTTGGCGGACTAGTTCCGTGAGTTGAATAATCGCCGTATCGCGATTATCGGTTGATGTTTCGGGCTCTTTACCTTTACTAACACTTCCGCTACCCTCACTTCTCGTTCTACCCATTTTTGTCTTGATACCCTAATAGTCCCTATGGCCAATAAATTACGCACATACAACATTCATAGAAACATAAAACTTACTAGCAAGGCCGCTTCCGTGCTTTTGAGTGTGTGTACATGGACAGTCTACAGAACTTGTAACCAAAAGCTCTGATACCACCTGCGGCGCCCCTGACTCCTACCGCCCATTCTTATTACTAATTCGTGTGACTGCATGTGATATAAATGAAATCTATATACGAAAACGCGTACAAAATTTTTCCTTTTATATAAAGGAAATTCTTCTGTACAGTGCAAAATATTTCTAGGACATAAATACAAGGTGAGTGCGCATGCGTGTTCAAAACAATCTATCGGCCCGCCACTCAGGTCGCATCCATGTACACACTGCCACCTCAAAAGTCCTCCGGAAGCTTCAAAAATAGGCCCCGCCATCGTAAAATCACGTACCGTGATTCCGCGAACCTACAACACATAAATATGTGGAATGAGCTTATAAAGCTCAGTAAGTGAAAGCCATGCATGCCGTGCACGTGTCCTAAATTCGCAAAGGCATCCGCGCCAATGCTTCCTAGACCTCATATTTTTCTTTGTCTTGTCTTGTCATATAGGGCCCTCGGCAATCTTGCTATGCACCATCATGGAGCTCGAATCCACAAGGGATAAATAAATATAAGTGGCAATACCCACTCAAGGGAGGCTAACCCTAGGGCGCCTTTTCTGGCCCAAGGTGGTTTCATACGCCACGCGGACGCTTCACACTGGTAGCCTAATCTGAGGTAGTCGACACCAGAGGTACCCTCGGTGTCGCTTACTCCCTCAGCTCGCACCCTCCAGGTTTCACGACCCGCCATGAGGGCATTAGCCCTAAAATCATGTCTTGCCTTGTACATGTCATGTCTTGACGGTAGCGCCATACGACGTCACCATGGTAGCATAGAAGAGCCGTGACTCAACTGTGAGTCGACATCAGACGCCCATATCGGCGAATCTTTATCGCTCTCAGGCGATCGTATATTATGCACGCTATCATTTCATGCCTTTCGTTCTAACGTGCGTGCACATGCTCATGTCATGAATATGCGTGTCATGCCATAATCATGCGTGTCATGTAACGCAAATAATTCACGTAGGAAGTCACATAAATTCACATAAACATATAACACATAATTTTCATGCACATATAGTTATGTGTTGTAAATGGGACTTCCACTTACCTGGTATCCTTAGCTTATTTAATTTATCGGTAAGTCGCTAATCTTCAAACCCTAAATATAGGAACATATAAAAATTAGGGTTTGTTAGTCTAGTTATAACTTTACGAAATTGGCTTAATTTGAAAACCCTAGTTTCGACTTCTATACTCTCGAAACCCTAAAATTTAGACTTAATCTAAACCAAGAAATACTATTGATATAAATCTTGGTATGAACTATGATCTTGACATGTATCTACAAATGGACCTCGATATTAATTTCAACATTACCCAAAGATTTCGATATTGTCTCTCACGATATATCTCGATATAAGATGAATTATAGAATCTCGAGCTGTTATTCTAAATATCGAGATGTATGTTGATGTTATACTTAAGATGTCGAGTTATCCTATGAATAAATCTCGACATGAACTTTTAATTTTATTATGGAAAATTCGACATTGGCTTTAACATAAATTTCGAGATTGGTTATAATTAGATCTCGAGTTTGGTGGAGGAACTAAATCTCGACATAGAATATTTGGAATGAATGACGAGATTTACACAGCATGTCGAGATATCTATTGAGCTCCTACCTAAAATGTCGAGATATATATTAATATTATACTTAAGATATCGAGCTTACATATTAGAATTATAACACAATGTCGGTATTACAACAAGACTTCGAAATGAATATCAGTATTATAAGTAAAATGTCGGGAGGTATATTTCAATATTACACAACCTAGTATATTTAAAGATGTCGAGTTTCATGATGTTAACATTTATACTACTATAGATTAAAAGATCTCAACATCAGAGTTGAATTGGACTTCAAGTTTTAACTAAATGACATACAATAATCTCGATATAGGATGGATGTCAAATTTCGAGATTTCATATGACATTTCAAAACCAATATTAATGCAAGGTTTCGACATCTACTAGCCTTAATCAATGCTATGTTCATTCTAGACATGTTATTGAACGAAAACCCTAAAATCCTTGGTTGATGTAAGAATCATAATTTTCCTAAAATTATTATAAACCCTAAATTCACATGAAGTATTAAGTACATCAGACTCTAACCCTAATTTACCTTCTTTAAAATAAAACTATACATGTACTACGTTAATATAGCAATATAACCATGAAATCAAAATAGATTATACCTTCTTCCTAGCTCATTGATGAGTTCTCTAGTTTTCTAAACAAAATAACCCATGAATTCCTTATAGTCATTAGCGAGCCCAACTTTTAGACATAATTTAGATATACTAAGTTTAAGTATATACCTTACCTTGAATTTTCAGATTTTATGATCGACAACTCCCTTAAACTGTTGATTTCCAGGCTTCAATATTCTTGTTTCGACTTGTGAGCTAAAAATGAGGGTTTCTCTATTGATTGTTAGTATATGTTTATTAATTGGGATAAGGCTTACTCGTTGGAAACTCAATTGATGGGACAACATGATGATATCATCTTTCCCCTATGGCTTAAGTAACATTAATACCTATCCTTAGGGTTGCAAATGAACCGAATACTTTCGGTTCGGTTCGAGATTCGATTCGAAATTTAAGATTCGAATTCGAAATAAATGAATACGAATACGAATACAAATACTTTTTATGATTCGAATAATTTCGAATACGAATAAGAATATGTCTGCATTCGATTCGAAAAATTAACGAATATTCGATTCGTTTAATGTAATATATATTTAAATAATATATATTATATATATACTTGTAAGCCGAAATAAAATATTAGACCCAAATTATTTATTTGTTTTGACCCATAAAAGGAAATAAAGCAAACCATTCATCTATTTAACTCACGCTCCAAGTGTAAAAATAAAAAGCAAATACGAACATTGAGTTGTTTCTTAGATTTTGTAATTTTTCGGAATTATTTTGTAATTCTAACAGGTTTTATGGGGAAAAAATTGAAATTTCTTTCGGATATTCGAATATTCGCGAATATATTCGAATACCTTATCGAATCGAATCGAATCGATTTTTAGGATTCGAATACGAATCGAATCGAATACGAATACTTGGAAAAATTAACGAATACAAATTGAATATTATGATATTCGATTCGATTCGGTTCGTTTGCAACCCTACCTATCCTTAACAACTTGGGCTTAAATTCAAAAATTTACTTAAGGCCCAATTTATTCAATTTATTTTAACCTAATGTTACAAATGTCATTAAACTTTTGATGACTTTCGGAATTTATTCCTACTAATTCGTGTTTTCCCAAAACGTGGTGTCAACATTGAATATAATAAATCAAATCTCCTAGGTTAGTATGTTATGTACTAGAAACCCTAAAATCAATAACTAACCTAAATTAAATTAATTCTTCTACTTTCTAATTCATATATGTCATGTTGGCATATAACATGAAATCATTTAAGCACATAAAAGTCACAAAACATGTCTCATGCAGTCACGTAAGTCATATAATATGTATGCTTATTTATTGGCCGGCTTACTTACGGGACTCGGGTATTACACGAGATTTTGAGGAAGTTTACATTATTAAAGTTTATATTCTTCCTTACCACCAAATACCTTAAGAGAATCCGTCAGTCACACTTGAATCTATCATATAGTGTAGGTAGTTTATCTGGTTATCGTAGTTTGCAAGTTTGTGCGTCAGTCCCTAGATTTACTTGATTTTAACGGCCAATATTTACCTGGTTAGTAAAATAAAATACATGTAAAACAAGACGAAGATAATCATAGCATTCTTTTGCACCAAGATGAATGATATCATAACATCACCACACGACCACACACAAACACATTCAGTTGTGATCACTTCGCTCTACGCGGTTTAAGCAAAATAAGGGGCAAATGCTTCCAAATAACTGAGATTAACTCACATTGGATATTTAGTTCTATATATACAAGCATAAGACAATTATTGAATCACCAATCTCACACGGACAAAAAGGAAGGACAATATCTAAGTTATTGCAAGGAGTAAAAAAATGGGTGATCGAGCAAGTGTTGTGCCCAAAAAGAAGAAACATGTCTCGACCATGGTTGGGGAAGCAATAGCCGAAGGTGGTAAGAAGGTTCTAGAAGCTGCAGTTAAATCCGTTGAGAAGCCAATCAAGAAACGCAAGGACAAGGCCAAAGTCGCTGACGAACCACCTCAAGACGATGGACGTTGAACATGTTCTCTTATAACTACGCTTCCATCAATTTTTTTGTCTCCCATGCTGTGTTTTGCAGGTGTACTAATTTCATGGTGATATCAATAAAAGTGCACACTAACCTTAAACAACAAATGAATTAAATCACTCCATAGCACGATTATATCGTTATTTTCAAATTTGACTATAAAATAACCAGTCCCTTAAGCATCTCTGTGGTGCTATCATTTGAAGCCCCCCTAAACATCTGCAACGATCTTGACAAATCTATATCTCGAATTGGCTGGAAAATATATTTCGAGCGAATCTTGAAAAAATATTTCTCCGAACCTCGAAAGCCCAGTTCTGTTTTCGAGCGGCGCGACGCAAAATATGTAGTATTCAACTTAAAGAGCCTGCAAGACAATGAATTTCCAAATATTTAAGGCAATAGGTGTTATTAAATTCTATTCTGGCAAGAAGAATCTTCTGCTTACCGACACAAAGCACAATCTTGAGCATCGGACCAATGAAAATGGCACCGAATAACCGTTCGCCGATGATTTTGGGAACAAAACATGACCTATTGCGATGGAAGAACATATATGGAACTGTGTAAGAAAGATATACAAAGTGGGTGATATATATTATAGAGAAAGGGAAATTTTTTGTACCAGTTTCGTTGATGGAATGAATTTACGAGATTTCATATGAAAACATATTACCTACAAATAGAAAGAACGTATAAACACGAAGAAAATAGTAGAATATGATAAATCACTGCGACCACTCTTCTACTCTTGGTCAAGCAGAAAATGAACAGTAATAGGAGATGTACCTTGTCCAAGAACCAGCAATGCATTAGAAGCAAGGGGCATGATTTCTTGGATTTTTTCACTTGTAAATACTGTTTGAGCAACTAATGAGATAAAAAATGAAAAAATCTTAGTTAGTAAGGTTGAAAAGGACCGTTTTGACATAGAAATAATAATACACTAACTATTTAGAAACTCAACACGGAGAAGATGAAAAGAAACCTGATGTTTGTATGTGTTGTTCCGAGCTACCTATCGTTTCAGATTTATCAAATGACGAACTCATATCAGCCTTCAATATATGCACCGTATGAGATCCATCTGATAACCAAATACGATGTGTCACTGCAAATTGGACACTATTCCTTTTAGATTTACTGAGTTAAAAGGAACTGTGAAATTTCGCGAGAAATATGAATATCAAACCTGCAGAAACGTCACCGACAACTGCTATTTTTTGAGCTTTCATGGTCGGACTTAATAGCTTCATGGAGCAAGGTTTATCGAAACCTTGAACAGAATACGAGAGGCACAAAAGGTGAACAAATCCACTAGAATCTAAGACAACAAAGTAGTTCGCTGATAATGCTTGGACAGATACCCCTTTTACTGATTTCACGGACACATCCAACGAATTTCCTACATGTTTATCATCGAAGGCCACAAAAACCGAACCAAAATCTCCAGAATCTTGCATTGTTTTCACAACTCTCAGCTTTCCTGCCATCCACCATGCACAAAATTAACAGAAGATAAAAAGAGTGTAGTTTCTAAACACATCAGAAAATCCTTCCAACAGTGAGCTGATAGCCAATTAAAAGAAAGGAAACTACAAAACTCCACCCACCACAACCAAGACTCACCCGATTCAGAATGCTGTTTCTCCTTCTTCTCGCCCTTAACAGACACTGCATTAGATTCACCATTCCTCAAATTGGATCCCCGCTTTCCGCTACTCTTCTTTTCTTTCTTAAAACTCCCTTTCACCATCTGCCTAATTGGAAAGAACCTAACCCCACCCTCTTCTCCCAGCACCAAAAACCCGAACAAAACCCTAACTTCAAACACAGGCCGACAACAGTTAACCACAGCACACTTCATAACTTTCAAAGCAACATCACCCTCAACAAGCCTCACGCTGAAAATCCAAATCTTAAGAGCTGAGACGGAGTACAAAGAGAAGTAATTGAACCCACCCGATAACCTAACCGAAACCCCATGGTTAACGCCAAACAAGATTCCACCTTTCCCCTCGTCGTAACACAAATCCCGATGGTTCGACACAAGCTTAATCTTCACAAAACGACCGTGTCGGAGAACATGGAATCGGAGGAGTACGTCGGAGGAGCGCGGAACAGGCGCCGAGGTGACGAAGAGCGTGGTGATGGTGCCGGATTCGGACCGGGTTTTGATGTGGAGGAACGCGGCGGACGAAATTGGGGATGGAATTAAGGTCTGCGCTGAGCTGGGGAACGAGGGATCGTCGAGGGGCGAAAAGGAAGCGTACAGTGAGAAGGACGAATCCGAGTGCTTGAGGGCGATGGACGACGAAACGGCGTCGTAAAGAAAAGAGGGGATGTTTGGGGATATGGTGTGGCGTGGTCTTGGGAGGCTGAGCTGGCGAGCTCTCAACGTTGAAGAAGACACTGGCATAACAAATCCAGCAGTCTTCGAGGAAGACCTCGGCGGACTCTGTGTTGAAGATGGAAGACGGTGGTCGGAGGTGTGTGTACGTTTGCCCTAGTTGTTTCAATTCTATTTCAATTTTGACTTTTTCCAGAAAAAGAAGAACGAACGACTAGGAAGACGTGGACTTATTCTTAGAGGGTTATCTCTCTTCTGACCTAGTTTGGACACTGTGTACTCGCTACTCTTCAAGACAACTCTTCTTTTCGATAAATATATTTATATTGACAAAGATAACGCCTAGGGGTGGTTCGGTACGGTATACCGTACCAAAACTGTGATACCGTATACCGTACCGAAATTTCGGTATCGAAAAAAATCATACCAATACCATACCAAAACTTCGGTATACCTTAAATTTCGATACGGTATCATACCGAAATTTCGGTATGGTATCGGTATCATACCTTTTATACCATTCACACGGAGCGTTATTTACCACATGTGTCTCGTAATTCGTTAATTCGTTGTTTTTGAATTTTTAGTAAATTCAACATCCTTAGGCCCCAATAATATGGATTATTAATACCGAAGTTTCTAAAATAAAAAGATTTTTAATTCATAAAATAACCTTAAATAATTTACATATTTTAATCAGTCTCCTTAGTAAGACAAAGAACTTTACATAACTACAAAATACAACTTTATATACAGATTAATGAAAACAAAACGGCTATCTAAAAGAATTAGTGAAGATTAACAAAAAGTAATTGCATCAAGATTAACAAAAAATTAGTGAAGATTAACAAAATATGGTGGGCGTCAAGGGTATAGTTAATAATTCATAGGCTAAATAAATTAATGAAGATCATTATAATATTTTTATCCATTTTATATTCTTTTGACTAATATAGTATATGTAGGTGCGTATATATATATTATATATATATATATATGTATCTAAAATATTAAAAAGTTTAGTATTTCGGTATTTCGGTATAATCGGTATACCTAATTGTTAAAATTTTCATACCATTACCGTACCGAAAATTTTCGGTACGGTATCATACCTTACCAAAAACTTCGGTATACCAAAATTTTCGATATTTTCGGTACGTTACGATACGATAAGGACGGTATATCGGTATTTCGGTATATTTCCCCAGCCCTAATAACGCCAATGTCGTTGTAGTATAGTGGTGAGTATTCCCGCCTGTCACGCGGGCGACCCGGGTTCGATCCCCGGCAACGGCGATTTATTTTGATCTTTTTTTCTTTGGTTTTCTTTTAATTAATTATGAACGGACAAAGACCATATTATGAATCTAATCCAACTCTCGTAGTGGAAACACCTATTGATGACAATAATACCCCAATTATTATCACAACACCTCGGTATCTTTGACCCGACCCGCACCCAACAGCCTAGCACTCTCACGATCGTCCTTAAAGCTCCAATACAGAGGCGAATAAAGCAGAGAGCACAGACCAAATGGCACGGCCATCATCGACAGCAGCCCACTCGACAGGGCCCGTGCCGCCCGACCCGACCCGAGTACCGTATCCACCGTCCTCGCATCGTACCCGTAGACCCGCTCCGCCAGAATCCCGACGAGCGGCGCTGCGAACGACGAGAAGGAAACCTCAAAAGCCCGATCGAAGGCGTAGATCATCGTTCGGTGCCTCACGGGGACCACCTCGGCGAACATGGGCCCGTTGGCCGCCGTCCCGCACCAGCTCACGAAGAGGCCCATCAAGAAAAGGGTCGACCCGTACCTATAGCAGCTGGCCCGGTCCTGAGGGATGGCCCGCAGGAGGACGACCGAGAAGGGTATTCCCATGAATGAGCTGAACTGGGCGCACATGGTTCGACCCGTGTTGGGGTATTTTCGGGATATTGCGTCCGCTATTACGCCCCCGAGGAACGAGCCCGAGGCGCACCCCAGGGCGAAGATTGCGACCAAAGTCGCCGATTCGTTGTGGTCGAAACCTATTTTGAGACGAATAACAAACCGAGCTTTTGAAAAAAAACAACGGAGTAAATCATCGATTAATGAAAAACGAAAAAACTCACCGATTAGTTCGAACCACAGCGTAATAAACACGACGGCCGTCCAAGGAATCGACCCGACGAGGCCTTGGATCACGATGAACCTAAACGTCCGCACTTTCATGATCGATTTCATCGCCGAGCACGATTCGTACCATACGGACGACGTCGGGTTTGCCATCTTACCCTCCGTCAAACTCTCCCTAAACCCGGCAAAAGAAAAAAAAAAAAAAACCAACTTTCATACAAAACATTAGATTATCCCAATTTCAAAATCGTCATCGACGATGACTTGCCTATCGTAAACCTTGTTCGGGCCACGATCGCTCATCCTCGGATCAACCACGAACCGAAAAACGAGAAACGCTATGAAGCAACTCAACCCAGACATAACCAAGAAAGCCAATCGCCACCCAGGTAGGCCCCACAGGTCGTTATTACCAGCCATAACGGTGGCAATAACTCCGCCGCCAATCCCGCCCGCCGTCCCGACGAGGTTCAAAAGCCCGAAGCCCGATCCCCTCGAGCCGTCCTTGTAGCTATCGGCTACGAAGGACTGAAGGGCAGGTATGACTATGGCTAGCCCGAACCCATTCACGGCTCGCCAGAATACGAGCTGTACGAACCGCGTGCTCAGGCCCACCGCACCCGTGGACAGGGCCCAGCATAGGATCCCTAGGGTTAGGACCGTGGGCCGGTCGTAGTTTAGGGCTAGCACGCCGGCTAAAGGGGATGAGAGGCCTTGGACGAAGTTTCGAGTGAATGTTAGGTAGCCCAAGTGGGACGGGCCGGCTTGGAATGCTTCGCTCACCTCTTTGTATACGGATGGGAGGAGATTTTCGTCCGCTCGCTCCATTATTGCGGCCATGTTTATGACGATTAGGGACGCTGAGATGCCGAAGATCGTCGTGGTTCTGTAGGAATTCGAACATGTTGGTTCGATTTAGTAAATGTGGATGTAAGAAGGGAAAATGTGGGTTCGATTTATGCTTCCATTCCATTGGATGGACAAAGAATCATCAAAGAACGAGGATCTATTTGCTACATCTGAACAACCCATGAAAGTGGGGATTTGCAGAATAAAAAAGAGACAAGATTAGAAATTACTGCGTCATCCTAATTAGCCCAATCGGATATAGATTCGTCATTAAATGCAGTGAAAATTAGGTTAAATCGGAAGTAGACATGTTTAAAACAGGGAAGCAAACAAGGAGTAGGGAAAGAAGTAGGAAAAACTCGAAAAGCAATAATAGAAGGGAAAAAAAAGGCAATTGGAAGCTGAATCTGGGAACTCACCTCATGTTTCTTGGCGAAAGATACTTAGATCGAGGTAATAATCCTCTCGATGTCCGAAAGCCCAGTCCCATGGATTAAGAATCAAACTAAAGAGATGCAAAAATATCCAGGGACTGAAATCTTGTAACGGATCTACGACAGCAGAAACGAGGTTTATCCTTGTTGACTCGTTGACTTGCCAACCCAGCAATCAAGAGAAGAAATAAAAATCAAAACTTTAACGATGCACGTGGGGAACATACTGAAATGCAGCGGCCTTTGCAAGTTAACAAGGAAAGCAATAATATGTTCGGTATGTGTGAATATTATTTTCTTGAGCGTGAGAGATCAGAGATGAATATTACTCCCTCCGTCCCGGCAACTTTATCACATAAGTTGCCGGGCGCAAATTAAGGTGGTATTATTATAATAATATTAGTACAATGAAAAGGTAATAAATTGTATATTTTGACACGTCTTTTAAGAATATTTAATATTATTATATTGATTGCTTGTGATAGTTTTTTGCTAAATAAGGAAATGTGATAAAGTTAATGGGATGCCCGAAATGGCAAAATGTGATAAAATTAGTGGGACGGAGGAGAGAGTATTAAATTAATGGGATGAATAAATCACGCTATTTCGGAAAGTCAATAAAAATCTCCCCAATGTTAAATCATTGCCCTTAACCAGCAACACTTAGAGCTAAGCCCAATGTTTTGGGCCAACAGTCCCATATTGCGAAAAGCCCAACTAATAAAATCAAATCAATGTCATTTTTCTTTATCTATTTTTAAAAAGTTAATAAGGTTTGACAGGGGATCTCTAATTATTCCCTTCAATCACTAGGCTAGGTTCACCCCTTGACATTTCTTAGCATCTAAGAATATATATTTATTAATTTAAGTACACAATTGCTCAGAGGAAAAGGCTTAGGACCACCAATTGCAAACATCTCAATAGTACCTTTGTCTTTGGATCTAAGAACATCTGAATGATCCTTCAGGACCACTTATAACATATATGTATATTAATACATTAATTAATCAATTTACTTTTATCTAGGGGTGGTTCGGTACGGTATACCGTACCAAAACTGTGATACCGTATACCGTACCGAAATTTCGGTATCCAAAAAAATCATACCAATACCATACCAAAATTTCGGTATACCTTAAATTTCGATACGGTATCATACCAAAATTTCGGTATGGTATCGGTATCATACCTTATATACCATTCACACGGAGGGTTTTTTATCATGCATGTCTCGTAACTCGTTAATTCGTTATTTTGGAATTTTTAATCAATTCAAACTCCTTAGGCCCCAATAAGATAGATTATTAATACCAAAATTTTCAAAATAAAAAGATTTTTTAACCTTAAATAATTTACATATTTTAGCCAGTCTCCTTAGTAAGACAAAAAACTTTACATAACCCCAAAATACAACTTTATATACAGATTAATTAGAACGAAGCGGCTATATTTAAAAAATTAGTGAAGATTAACAAAAAGTAATTGCATTGCATCTTCATGCTTTCAAAATCCTGAAAAAAAAAACATTAAAAAGGCAAAAATAAAACGTTACTTGAGTTACATAAGTAAAATATGGTGGGCCTAATCTTAGAAAGTTGTGTATAAGTTAATAATTTATGGGCTAAATAAGTTTATGAAGATCCTTAATTTTTCATTTTCTATTTTTTGAAATAATATAATATATGTAGGTGTGTGTATATATATATAAAATATATTAAAATTTTTAGTATTTCGGTATTCGGTATAATCGGTATACCTAATTTTAAAAATTTTCATACCATTACCGTACCGAAAATTTTCGGTACGGTATCATACCTTACCAAAAACATCGGTATACCAAAATTTTCGATATTTTCGATACGATTCGATACGATAAGGACGATATTTCGGTATTTCGGTATTTTTCCCCAGCCCTACTTTTATCTATGCAAGCTTTGGCCATGAGATCGATTGACACGTAAACACATATTCTCTAATAAGAATGAAATCGACATGGCTATGTTTATCTTTATCACAGCGACCATAAAATCAGTGCAAAGCATGTGCAGCAAAAGCTTCGGTAGAAGAAGTTTTCAGAAGGGAAAAGAAAACAAAAAAAAAAATGACAGCTAGCATATATATATATATATATATATATATATGATCTATTACATATTATATAGTATGTTTCTGAAGGCACTAAACGAAAGGATGGGAACTACGATACGTGGAACAGAAGATCATTAGCATTTAATTAAGAAGATTAGATTCGTTGATTTGTCTAGAAAACAACGTTGATTTACATTTAAGCACAAGACAACTCACCCCACTAAGATGATAATTGAACAGGCATTTCTATTTAATTAATAATACACAAATAGATTAGACTTCAGTATAGTTATGTTACGAATTAACGGTTCGAATAATCATGAAAAAAACAATCCTCTAATTAGTGATGGATAAGCCGTTCGGCAGATGTTAGGAAAGTTGGAAGATGGGAAACGGTAGCTTTATTTGTCGGATTAAGACCATAACAACAACAACCATATTACTTACTATCGAATTAGAAAATCAAAATAGTCTGAAAGCAATTACTACCCACACATAGGGAGCGGCATTATCTGATGTTATAAATAGTAAGCTCGTCTTTATAATAGTCTTATCTTATCCTTACAACTCATCATTAATCTTAACAAAACCCATTCTTGAAATAGAAATAACTTATCGTAATGAGAATGAATTAGCACAAGTGTTTGATTTTATATACATACTATATTTATTAGGGACATTATATATTAATGTAGGAGACCCCAACCATGATATATTCCGATTCATCGTCGGACAAGAACCGTGAGTGCGCGTCATTCGCGTAAGAGAAGTGAACATAGATAGACTAATTTGCTACCACCACGTGTCCCGACATATATAACTTTCATGATAAAATGTCACAAGTACATAAACTAAATATACATATACGTTCGCTATTTTCTTTCTTTTACTACTACTGATGTTGGCTTTTATAACCTTCACGATTAAATGTTTGAACCTAGAAAAAATATTTGATAAGACGGGAATCTAGGTGTCGACATTAACGTATGTGGTTTTTGTTATATATAACATCAGTTTATACGTAAGATATCATTCATACATACGAAAATATGTATAAGTTGGTGCAATTGACGTTAGTGCAACCCACGTGTTTTTCCTTGGCACCTACAACAATATTTATTTTTAGGGACCTACTATTGGCCATTTAAAAATTTCACAATTTTCATTGCTATTGTTTTTGTTTTTATTTTACCGAACCAACGCTTAACACGAGATGCTGCAGTTTAACAGACCGATATTGTCATTGTATAATTATTATCGCGTTGGACCTAAAAAATAAAAATAATTAGGAATATGTTTACTAAAATAGGAATTCAACTTTCGAGGAATGTCTAATACTAGTCCAAACGTTATCCTAATTCCTAATATGCTTTTTTTTTTTTCCGGAGGGAATCCTAATTTGCTTTAAAAGATGACTAATTAAATACAACTTGTCTGTCTCCTATGGGGGTTTTGTGGGTATTTTGTTTCATTTAATTGATTCTAAATAGTTGCCGAAAAAACCCTCGTCTCATCTCATCGGGTTATGTTATTAAATGAAAATGCATGAGGATAAAGAAAATGATTTTTCTTGCACTGCGCCTATAATATGGGACAGAAAGGAAACATCGTAACAATAAAATAACATTAAACATACAATGTTGTTCAAGATTTAATCCCTGGTATAGCGTTTCTATCCAATCAAGAAAAACCATTAGTTTTTTTTCCACGTGGATAATGGATATAGTCACTCTTGGATACTATACGTTTGACTATTATATATATATAAATATACCTCCGAAAAAAATTATATATATATAAATATATCTATATATATATATTTATATTCCTCAAAATCTGCAACCAGTAGGTTAAAAATCGACCAATCACCATCGTTTGCATGTGATGTCGTGGCTTATGTCATGTAGTTTTCATATGCCAAAAGTAAAATAATTTAATTATTCATTTTTTCCTCAATAATCAAGGTAATACACACACATATATACTCCGATCCATGATTCTTGGGAAAATGTACAATTTTTACCATTGGACGACAGTGAGCTGCGTGCACCAATAGGGAGACAGAGCATAATATATTGCTCTAGTTTCTTATTTTGTAAACTAGTTATTAATTATCAACCTTTCGGAGTCGTGTAATGTTTGGGATTATCAACCTGCAAACCCCCCATACGTTCTTTACCTTTTTTTCATTTTTGAACACAACTCAAAAGTTACGAAGTTAGAACTAAATTCGTAGTAGTGATCTATTTAATTTGTTATGACAAATTTTAAGGTTACCATAAGATTACCTTGAGATCAATCCACGTGTTAAAAATCAGTAATACACACATGTCCACCACGTTAACTTTATCCAAACTTATTGGGCATCACATACAAATCAAAGCCTATATATATAGAAAATGTGCATTAAGCGTCAAAACCTATCGATCACATGCTTCGGACATGAAAGGAAGGGTACATATAGCTTGCTGTCATCCATTTATTAAATTAATGGGGTCTTCCTTGTCGATGGGCACAGTATGTTATAAGAAAGAAAATTAAATTAACTTTTATGTAAAATAAATTGGTGTTTGGCTCACACAAGAAATCGGCCACGTACACTTACAACCCCTTGAAGGAATCACATCACGACAGAAGAAATGTAAAAAGTCTACACATTTTTTTTCCCGCAAAAACGAAATGTATATACTCTTTTGGCATCCATGTATGTTTTTATTATCATTTTAATTACAAAAAGGAAAAACGAGACAGTGGCATCATCGTAGTTATTTTCTAGTCCAAGACTCAATTCAAAATCCCAACTTTATAAATGTAAGTTTTCCTCCAATCCTAAACTGTCCTGCCTTGAGACACAGAGCGCAGCTTTCTTTCTAAAATTCTTTGTTTACGCCAACCATCAACTTACAACTCTTACATACACCATCGCTCGGAAAACGAGAGAGAACGACTCCCAAGAAAAGGGAAAAAGAAAAGAAAAAAAACGACAGAGAGAGAGAGAGACGATATTATGAACAACCCTGTTTTTGATGATGAAATGGCACTGATTCCTCAGTACTATGAACCTGGGATTTACTCTCAGTTCGCCCATCAACAAGGTCAGTACTTGTGTCTTTACCAAAACGTGCGAGAATTGTAATAGAAACATGCGTTTATATATATTTATACTGATATTGATCAAATTATATGTACGAATATATATGTATATACAGGCCCAGCTTCATCAGAGGCAAACCCAAAGCCAAGAAGGAGGCGAAAGAAGAACAAAGGCGATGAAGGGTTGATGATGATGAGGAAGAGAAAGCTCAGCGAAGAACAAGTGAAAATGTTAGAACAAAGCTTCGGAGATGAGCACAAGCTTGAATCCGAGAGAAAAGACAAGTTAGCTTCGGAGCTAGGCTTGGATCCAAGGCAAGTTGCTGTCTGGTTTCAGAACCGAAGAGCACGTTGGAAGAGCAAGAAGCTCGAAGAGCAATATGCAAGGCTTAAATCTGAGCACGAGACAACTGTTGTTGAAAAATGTCGCCTTGAATCAGAGGTAAGAAAATAAAAAAAGTATATCTAATCACCATACTATCTTGTCTCCCAAAATGAGTGCAGACGTCGTACTGTATGATCAGATACGTACTACACATGATACTTTATAAGGGTTTTCTGTGTGCGAGTCGTTCGTATATGACTATGTGTTGTTAATATGGGTGGTACAGCTTTTAAAGCTCAGAGAACAACTCGAAGAAGCGGAGAAAGAAATACAAAGATTATCAATATCTGAAGGATTCTCAAGCAATAATAGTAGCCCTTATTCGTCCTTCGTCTCAATGGAAGCTGCTGCTGCTGCTATGGAACCACATTTTCTTGAAATTGATGGGCTCAATGTGTTATATAATGACGTGCAAGAGATTAGCTATGCTCATGGATTGGAATGGGATAATCTGTATTATCTCTGAAGATTAAATCATCAATCACTTATGTAATATGTAGATATTAATTGTTGTTTTGATAATAATGACGACGAATTGATGTACATTAGTCTTTGTGTTAAGCAGTTATTAGATAGTGATTAATAATTGTCACAAGCATGAATAATGATTATGTATGACTTCTGCTTTAAGACGAGAAGGATAAAAGAGACAAAAGAAGAAAGAAAAAATCGCAGCAGTTTATTTGAACATCATAATGCGACAATGCATATAGGTTGAGCAAGTAGTAAGAGTAAGAAAATATACTACACGTACACACACAATAGATGAAAAACGGCAATAGTATCGCAAGAGAGGCACAAAATGTCAACATTTGCAGCAGAGCATGCATTATCTAACGTATTAAATAAAAAATTATAGCGAAGTTGTTGTTTGTACATATGTATTCCATCATATTTTGTACGCAAAATTTTCCAAGGAGTGCCAAACTTGATATGGTCAACTCAAATGTTTTACCTCTTTACGCAAAGCCACAAAGCTAAGAAATAAATGGCATCTACTTTTGTGTATACACATCGACACGTGTTATATGTCTATTGACGAAGCGTATTCGTAATTACATGCAAAACAAAAGCCGCGCTGCAGCAGCACGCACGGAAGAAAAGTATCTTTCTGCAGTATTATTATAGTAGTTTTTTGGTCGTCAAAAGGCACTAAAGTTTTTGACTAATTTTTGTATTTTACACGGGAACTTCAAACATCATAGGCCTTTACTATCAAAATGGCCCTTGTTTTAACCTTTATTTAGGCTTAGTGCCCAAATACAGATTTCTCAGAGTTCGGGCCTCTGGTACTGAAATTGCAGACCAGCAGATAATGTGCCCACTTTACTTGCTATAACTTTTCTTTCCTCCTAATATTGTTAGTCTTTTGTTTGTCTAATATTCTGAGGATTTATATATATATATAATATATACGTTACCAATGTTGAGAAGGTAATATAAAAAATATCCCCATATCTCTATATCATCCCATTCATATATGCACATCCCACAGTCTCTCTCTCTCTCTGCAAAAGAGGTTTATAAGAATAAAAATGGCGGATCAACGTAAACAATCTTCCAATGAAAGCTCTGCAGAAACGATCGATGAGATGCTGTTGATAGCTCAAGAACATCTTGTAATAGGGCCAATGATCAGTGAAGGAGCCTACTCCATCGTCTACAGAGGATTGTAAGTACACAAAAAGCTAAAGACACAAACTTCAGTTCTGTTGATCATGAATAGCCATATGCAATGTAACTGTTCTACTTCTTATTCTGCTTCGATCAATCTTTCCGTAGACGTTCGCCTTCTGATGCGATTCAAAAAAATCCATGTTCTTGTTGAATATCACAATTACCCTGAAAAATTGAATACCCTCTTCATGGTGTTGTATTGTAAGAAATGAACTGTAGTTCGAGGCATTGAGTCGGCGAAACAGGGGAAGAAGAAACGCTCGATCTCATCGGTTCTTCTCTATCGAAGAGAAAGACAGTTGATGACGTACGATCGGCTTCGGTAATGAATGCGTTTCCCCTTTTATGACGCAGAAGACGACTGAAGTCCCTCACATGGAATTGAATGTGTCTTTTGTCGAAATCCATGCGAAAGTTAAGGGAAAGAGGAATGCAAAACTCACGCTCCGAGTCACCGATCTAAATATATATTACGTGTAAATTTTGAAGGTTTTCTTTCTAGTGAGGCCGTCACATGGAATTCGAGGCTTTCGCCCGAGTAATAAGCACAAAATCAGAACTGGGCTTTATCTCATTTCCTCGGATGATTTATTAAAGTTGCTTTCTTTTTCATTTATCCATTTCCAAAGGTACAAATTAATGCCCGTGGCGGTGAAGGTGATGAAGACGCAGGCAAGTTCGTTCTCTTCCCAGCCGAGCCGCGAAAAGTTCAACAGAGAAGTTTCTGTTCTTGCTAGGGTCAACCACGACAACATCGTCGAGGTTACTTTTTGATTATTTCACTTTGCTTTTATCGTCTTACTACAGTTTATGTGTTTGTCGTCTGAAAAACAAGAAAAAACAGTTGATAGGCGCTGTTGTGAGCCCAAAAAGGATGATCATCACTGAGTTACTGCCAGGAGGAACTCTGCAGAGGTACCTATGGAGTATTCGTCCCCATCGCCTCGACATTAGGGTTGCAATTGGGTACGCTTTGGATATATCCTGCGCCATGGAGTACCTTCATCGAAATGGAATCATCCATAGGGACTTGAAACCAAGTATTGTTTTTCTCTATTTTCTTTTTCTATCTTTATTTTTAAAAAAAATATATATTTTTCTTGAATATTTATAGCCCGCTGCCCAAGCTCATGTAGTGAAACTGATGATGATATAGGCAATATCGTTCTTACGGGCGACAGAAAGACTGTCAAATTAGTCGATTTTGGGTTGGCTGTAGAGAAGGCCGCCGGCGAGATGCTCACCGATGCGCTGACGTATCGTTGGATGGCTCCCGAGGTTATTACAAATTTAATCGACTCTTAATCTCTTATTACATTTTCTTAATTCCGAGAAATAAATAAATTCATGCATGGATCTAATCAGCTGTTTGGCAGCAAAGAAGCTATGCAGAAAGGTGAAAAAGGGACGAACTACGATCACAAAGTCGATGTCTACAGCTTCTCGATGATCCTCTGGGAGCTTATCATCAATGAGACTCCATTCAGGGGCATGAACCACATTATGGTTGCTTATGCAACAGTCATGGTAAGGAACTTACTTTCTCTTTTGTTTCAATTTTGGCTTCGACCTTTTTTTTCCCCACTTTCTCCTGAATCTATAGAACCAAAGGCCGAGCGTGCAAGAAATCCCAGAACATATCCAACCTCTTGTGCAATCGTGCTGGTCTGAAATGCCAGAGGAACGACCTGAGTTCTCGCAGATCACACAGTTGTTGAAAGATTTCTTGGACACCATCTGCATGAGCGATCGATGTTTGCCTGAAGTTCCTCTTAATAGTGCATCAGAGGCCGAAATCTCGGCAAGAAAACGATATGTTGGAGATAATTCAGTTGCTGCTGAAGGTTCTAAGAGGAAGGGTTCGAAATGCCCACTCTCCAAGTTCATTTGCTGTTTCGGGCCATGCTTTTTCTAAGGCTGTGTTTGATACAAATAAGTAGTACCCTTTTTATGCTTTGATTGTCTAGCGATTATGTGCTTTGATTTTATAGTTTGTCATTGCCAGACGCTGTAAGGGAGTTATAGCAGCAGTGTGTAATAAAGAACCAGGTTTTTACTACTACATATTTTGAAAAGTCGTTATGAAGGTAACCGTTAGAACAGAAGGGCCCAATTTAGATTATCGGGCTAAGATAAATGATCTCGGCCCAATATTTGTTGGCCCATTAAGCAACAAACACACCACGTGGCAGCACCTTGGCGACACGTGTCGTCGCAAAAGACACGTCGTTAACCTTCGTCTCCATCTTAAAAAAACTTGCCAACTTTCCACCATTAATAACACTCGAGCATTTATCACATCACCTACGCACGCACACAATATAGCAATGTCGCCCAAGAATAGCTCGTTTACTACCTCGCTTGCAATCTTTCTGCTAATTTTGATCATAACAGCCACAGTTTCACTCGCTGATAGGAGTGAAGAAGAAGAAGAAGAAGAAGAAGAAGAAGAAGAAGAAGAAGAAGCTTCATGGTATGATTACGGTGCAGTGGCGAAGAGAGAACATCAGAAGACGATAGCGTCTACGGAGTACGGACGAATCTCAGCTGCTAGTGTCACGGATGACATCAGCGGCCCTTACCTTCTCCATTCTTTACCTTGGAGCCCAATGCTCTGTTCCTTCCTGTTATTCTACATGCAGACATGGTTTTCTTCGTCCACACAGGTAAGTGACTCTGCTTCGTTAATATAGAATAGATGAATGCAAATGTGTGATCTTTTTTGCATAAGTATGTTTACATGTCTGCTATATAATAGGAAGTGGGAGGTTGAGTTGGAATGAAGAAGATGGTACTATGAAGCATGCAGATTTAGTACCTGGAGATGTCTACAGGCTCGAACAGGGAACCGTCTTCTTTCTACAGAGTAACCTTGAGACTGACCAAGAGCGAAGGAAGCTGAGGGTCTACGCAATCTTCACGAATGAAAACTTCAGTGTGCGTTGGTGGATTTGATTCTGTGTTTTCAACGATCATTGAATTTTAGCGATTTCATTCGACTAATAATCTGTGTAAATATCTTCGTTGGTGGCAGGCGCCTGTAACAAGACCTTATTCAGGCATCCGTGAGATTGTTGTCGGCTTTGACCCTAAAGTTCTTCAGGCAGCTTTTAAGGTTTGTAATTTAACTGCTACAAAATAAGTTTTGAAGATATGATTAATTCAAGTATGAAACTTTCTCTAGGTTCCGGCGGAAGTGATAGAGGAGTTGATGAATGGAACAGAGCAGCCACCTATCATACACAGCGTTCAGGAATATAAGAGCAGAGCAACCGTTTCTTTGGAGATTATTCAGAGACGATTCGGATTCAGACACTACAACTTTCTTGAACGGAACAAGAAGAAGAAAAAGGAGGGTTCATCTAAGCTATTCAATCTCTTCAAAGAAGACAAAGACTTCGAGAATCGTTATGGGTGGAGCACCACCGTGACGGGGAAGAAACTCTCTGCTTTAAAGGGGTCAAACATCGGTCTTTTCATGGTCAACCTAACGGCGGTAAGCCCAGAAAAAAAAATTATAATTTCAAGATCACACACCAAGTAGTTAACACTAACAGTTTTCTTCGAAAAACCAGGGATCGATGATGGGCCCACACTGGAATCCAAAGGCTAGCGAGATATCAGTGGTTCTTCAAGGCCGTGGTATTGTACGAGTTCCCTGTTCCACCTCAAGCCTTTACTACGACGAGACTACTGAAATGGGATCGTCATGTAATAGAACGAACTCGAGGTACGAGGTTGAAGAAGGTGACGTGTTCGTGGTGCCAAGGTATTGTCCCATGGCTCAAATGGCGTTCAACAACGACACGCTAGTGTTCGTGGGGTTCAGTACGTCGACAAAGAGTAATCATCCTCAGTTCTTGGCGGGTCAGGCCTCCGTGCTTAGGGCGCTGGACAAGGATGTCTTGGCGGCGTCGTTCGGCGTCGGAAACGCGACGGTGATGAGTCAGCTGCTGTCCGAACAGGGAGATTCTGTAATACTGGGATGTACGTCGTGCGCTGAGGAGGAGAAGGCGGCCATGGATGAAGAGATAGAGAGGGCGAGGGAGGAGGCTAGAAAGAGAGAGGAGGAAGAAGCTAAAAGGAGAGAGGAGGAGAGGAGGAGAGAGGAAGAGGCGGCTAGAGAGAGAGAGGAGGAGAGGGCTAAGAGAGAGGAAGAAGAGAGACGCCGGAGAGAAGAAGAGCAGCAACAAGAGGCTGAGAGAGAGAGGCAAAGGCAGGAAGAAGAAGCAGCCAGAGAGAGGCAGAGAGAACAAGAAGAAGCACAGAGGAGAGCGAAAGAAGAAGAAGAAAGGCGCAGACAAGAAGAAGCTGAGGCTGAAGCTGAGAGGGAGAGAGCAGAATCAGCAGCTAGAGAGAGACAGAGAGAAGAAGAAGAGGCAAGGAAAGAAGAAGAGAGACGCAGACAAGAAGAGGCCGAGACTGAGAGGGAAAGACAAGAAGAAGAAGAAGAAGAAGAAGAAGAAGCAGCAGCTAGAGAGAGGCAGCGAGAACAAGAAGAAGCACAGAGGAGAGAGAAGGAACATGAAGAAGAAAGACGCAGAGAAGAAGAGGAAGCGAGAGAGAGACAGAGAGAACAAGAAGAGGAGGCAAAGAGAAGAGAAGAGGAGGGGAAGAGTGAGGGAGAACGTGCTGCTGAAGAAGAGGCGAGGAGAGAGGAAGAAGCGGCCAGGGAACAAGAGAGAGAAAGAAGAGAGAGAGAACAAGGCGGCGGCGACGGTGGAGGATATGAGGTTATGGCGCGAAGGCTTACCATTTAGTTGAGTTGAGACTACTCTCCATCTCCATGCTAAAAGGGATATCTTGTTTCCAGATGTTTGCGTGTTAATAAAAAGTGTGGGCTTTTCTTTTTCTCTTTGATATTTGCTCTGTCCGTGTAATAAAAGTAGTTTGCTTTGCCATGGATGATCTTATATTATTATGAGAAGCCCAATAAAGAACTAGAAACAAAAACAATGGGCCCCCACAAGATTTGAAATTTTATGCAGAAGAAATCTACCGACCGTTGTGGAACTGAATCTGAACTGTGGTTTCAAAACCACACTTGTCAAGTTTGTTCTTAGTTCAGACTTCAGCTCAGTCTATTCTTTCTTTCAGGTTTTTCTTCTGTGGAATTCGATGCGCATCATATCCTCCTCAACCGTTCCTCTCAGGCGAGTACATGGCTGGCAGCTACCTCTCCACCCATTGCAGGTTACAAGTTTACTTCTTTTCTTTTTCTGATTCCACTCATTTCTTCTTCTCCATTTTTGTTAATATCTTAAATCGGAGATAAAATTCCTCCAATTCCGCAGATTGTGGGCATCTCAGTTTTCTTCATCTTGGTAGCTGCTTTTTACTGCTTTCTCGGCCTTTTCCTTGGCAACAGAATAGCAGAGATCACTGTGAACACCATCTTCTCATTTTCGGTAATAATTCAATGTGATTTGTGGGCTGTTTGATTATTAGGCTTATGTGTGTACATGTATTTTTAGGCATTTTGTTCGGCTGGTCTATTTGTGAGATGCTCGGCTACTGATCCAGCTGATAAAACTCGATTAAGACGTAGCAAAAAGGATGCAAATAAGAAGAAGAAAAGAAAGGGAAACTCCATTCCAATTATTTACTACGGATATGATGTCTTGACGAGGATTCTGTTGAGATTCTTTCGAAAGATAGAGCGATGTGTCCTAAGGATATTCATAAGGAGGAAGTATTTCGATCATCCTTGGAACTCTACGGTTCAAATCAAGCAACCTCTCATTCCCTTTCCTCTTATCCTAGAAAGCGATTCGATCGCACTAAACTCTAAGCACCATGAAACTTCGTTTTGCTCGCACTGCGATTTTGAGGTCTCGCTTACAGCTATTTAATTTCTTGACTGTTATGCATAAATTTTCAAGCTTTGTTACCCACCTACGAAAAGTACTTAAAGAAACCGTTCTTTCCCAGGTTGACAAATACAGCAAACACTGCAGGACGTGTAACAAGTGCGTCCAGGGTTTCGATCACCACTGCAGGGTAAAGAAGCAATCTTTCGTCTTAGTTTTCTTTAAACATCATTGAATCCATCGCCTTGATTTTTTTGCATTATTTGGCTTGTGTTTCAGTGGTTGAACAATTGTGTTGGCAAAAGGAATTACACGACGTTCTTTCTCTTGATGATCTTCGTATTGATAATGGTTCGTTTTTTTCCTCACATTCTATTTCCCTTACGACCCGACCCGTGATAGATTGTTCAATATTTTTGCATCCTTGGTTGTTTCAGCTTATGGTAGAAGGAGGAACTGCTATAGCAGTATTCATCAGATGTTTCGCTGATAGCCATGGCATAAAAAATGAGCTGATCAGAAGGCACTATGCAAGATTCCCAAGGGAACTTCTCGCAACCTTTTCCGTAATATTACTAAATCTATCTATCTTCACATTTCATAATCACTGTCGTAATCACTGACCATGAGGAGAAGATACACTTAAACTCTTTTTTGTCTGGCTTTTGTCTATCAACAGATGATATTACTACTGCTGACACTCTATGGCACGGCTGCATTGGGACAGCTTTTTTTCTTTCATGTAATCCTCATAAAAAAGGTATCTTACACTTCCTCTCGACTTACTTTTGTATGCCGTGAGCAAAAAGCTTTGATGTTGTGCAACTTTGTGCTCAGGGAATCTCAACTTACGAATATATACTAGCAATGAGAGAAAAAGATCAATCCCTCGAACTCGAATCATCGCTCGAAGACTCCGATTATTGCTCTGATGATGATGATGAGGATGAGGTTATCGAGGATGTCGACTTGGATTCACCTGAAAAACCAAAGTGTGCAGACAAGAACGAAACGACCACCCAAGTGGTAGTGAACAATTCGAAACTTAAGCTTATTTGCTTTTCTCTCTTTCTGATGTTCCATCAATTGACAGTTTCTGCAATATGCTTTGCAATGCAAATATCAGAACAATCCCCAAAGGTTTTCAATAAGAATCGATGGACATTCAGACGATCAAAACAAAAAGCAAGCTTTCCAAGCCAGCATCAATCCTTGGAAACTGCTCAACTTGAGCAGAGACAAAGCCGTCATGGCTGGCGAGAAAGCTAGGGAAAAGCTGCATAAAGATCCTCCAAAGCCTCTGCCTTTGGAAACTAAAAGCGGGCCGGTTGTGAAGTTGGACAAAGACGTATCAACATCAAGTCCCATGATGATGTCTATGGCGAGGCTGATGGTGAACCAATCATCAAGCCCGAGAAGACGACTATCGTGCTCTCCATTACAACAACAACAAGAGGTGAGCAGTGTACCATCCCCAAAGCAAAGATATAAGAGTGACTTCGACTTGAAGCTTACTAAGATGTCCAAAGAACTCGAGACTTACATATCGAGACAAGTTCTGTGCTCTGTTCTGAACCGTGATGTTGGCACTCCACGGTAAAGAACGAGCCCAAGCAGCATTCTCAGCCTCTGAGAGCTTGCTGTGCTTCTTGGTTAAGATTACTATTAATGAGTGCTATATAACATATATTGTTTGTTCTCTTTTTTTCTCCTTCTCTTGTATTGTCGATTCATTATGTTTGAACATTGAAGCTAATACCCTGTACTTATTAAGGATTTCTCGAAACATGAGAGCCGATAACAAAAAAGTGAAATTCTCTAAGAACAAAATTTGGAAACGATATCCCATCCCATAAAAGAATAATGATAATAATAATAACAACAATAGGCTCCCTCTCCCATCTTAATCTTAAGTCAAGTTATCGAGTTGCCGCAGCTTGCTTCAAACTCAAATCCCTTACGCTCTGCACAAAAGAGAAGAAGAAAATGTTCATTCCTGGGAATTTGGCAACGCAAGCTATAGCTGATTAAGGTTGCAATGGAACTAACCAGCAATGATGAAGAATGTAGGTGGGTGTGGTCTAGCTTGATGTATCGAACAGACATCTTTGCGATCTCGGAAATTGCACGCTGCTTCACTTCGGGGGCATCGCTCGTCAAATCCTCGTAAGCTGCTACGAATGCGTCCTGCCAAAAACCACGCAGCCTCATCTGATTCCCATTTGTGTAAACGTCCCACATGTGCTGCACCATCTTCTCTCTTTCCTCTAAATCCTACGGTTAAGCAAAACATAGATCCATCGTATCACATAATCTGAAAAGAACATTCATTTGTGCAGCCACAGAAAAGTACTACAATACAACCATCTTATGATTCATTATCAGTGATGCATTAAGTTATCGTAATTGCTCATAGAAAGAAAATCCGTGGATGCTAAAGATACTTAAAGAGTTAAGACCGATGTTAGAACCATTGGCATTCTCAGCTGACTGACAATGATTGCACCTTGATCACGCCATCATAATCAACAATCAAGACGTGATCAAGAATCTGTACTACTCGCTAGCACAAAACCAATTAACAAGACAAGTATGTACAGGGATCACAAAACTCAATGATACCATCATGGAAGACCCTCGAAATGTGCATACTCTTAAGCAGATAATTCCATCCCACATTAGAAATGTAAGATACAAAGCAACATGAAGAAGAAGAAAAACATACAAGGACGTCGAGATCTTCAGGGGCAGGAGATTCGTAGTCGTCGTGGAATCGATTGAGATTCCCCGCGGACCACCGTAGGCTGACAGTACCGGCGAGCATTGACCAGAAAGCCAGCAAAAGAATCGCAGCGAGTGCCCAGAACTTGTATCGTCCCCGACCGAACAGGCTGGCAAAAGGCGACGAAGATGGACTGTCCCTCTCCTTGTCCTTCCTCGAGATCATAGAAGAGGAGGCCGATAGAACAGATGAAGACGTCGGCGTCGATACTGGAAGCGTTTCATCATCCTTCAAATGAATCATCTAATCAGAACAAAGGCAATGCGATGCTGTGTGTTGAAAAACTCGTTCTTTGAATTTTTCGGCAGTGAGTGAAGAATCTGTTGATTGATAGGTTGACGATGATTTGATCTGAGCTGAAATGAGGAGAAGCGAACGAAGGATCCAACTGTGTGAAGTGTGTGTTGGGATTTTGTGGGGCATCCATTCCATCATTATTCATTGCTCCAGCTTCATTTGTATGTCTGGCTATTATTGGGCCTATTATTGGGCCACTAAAAGGGCCATCCTTAGTGGGCCGAGATCTGTAGGACAGAACTTATATATTGTGGCGGCGATTAAGAAACAAAACAGAAACTCCAGCGTGAAAAAAGGGGGAAAAAAAGAGAGGAATCGATACAAAGTATGATAAAGCCAAAGTTATCTTCGATTCAGTTAATTCTCATGTAACGTCTCAATCACTGTAATTGATCCCAACATATTGAATAACCTCTCCATGCACATTTATGTCAAATTCACAGTATCTTATTTTCTCCACCAAGAGGAGACGTGACAAAACAAGACTACATCGTTATATTATACTATTCAGTTATTATATTCAAACAAATCAATTTTAATCTATCATTCTTTCTTTCCCAATTTCAAAAGGGCATAATTAGCAACACGAAGTTACTGGTAAATATACACAATTATTTAGGGGCCCAAGATTGATTTTTAGCCCACTTGACGGCTCGAGTGGGCCCACAGTACAATTTTTTCATATGTTTCAGTAAACAGAGCCCATGTAGACGTGTCAACGAATGGCTGCGATTCCGTTTGACAGATCTAATCAGAACCGTTCATCGTCGGAGAAACGAACGGCAAATAACTGCCGTAAGTAAGGCATGCAGGTTTGTGGGTCCCATCGTTTTCACGAATTGGATGTTACTGCAGAGGTCGGACCCTCGCAGAGAACGGAAGTTGATCAGAGTGGGAAGCTTATGTGACGTCGTTTTGAGCGCAATGTCACGCCCTCACAAATTTGACCAAGAGTCTGGGCGAATCGGGCGATGACCATGCGAGCCAAGAGTGTCGAGGCGCCCGAGAAGTAGACTTTTGGGACCGGCCAAGTTTGTCGCGCGCGGGGACGTCGATCTAACCAAGCAAGGCGAGGCACGTAGCGTCCGTTCGACAGGGAGACGGGGCTATGGAGGTTATCCACGATTCTTGGCCCATCCGGATTCGCGTAGAACCTTCCGGAAGATCGTGGAACCGGGCGGAACATTGCGGGTCATTCTAGAGAGTCAAGAGTCCAAGTGTGGAGAATGCTATGGAACTCTCTAGAGAGGAATATGCCTTTGGATATTCCTAGAATAGTCTAGATTGTAAATAATAGCCATTAGATCGAGTAGATCTTAGCCGTCCATCGAGTTGGACAACTTGTATATATAGGGGCTTAGAGTAGTTCATTTGTATCCATCGAACAAGTGGTAAAAGCCTTCATTGTAAACACTTAGTGTGAGAAAGAGTCGAGTTCTCTCTCTACATTACTTGTGTGGTTTTCCTCTTGCACTTAGGCACGTTCAAGCCGAGGGTTGTCCGACATCTTGCTTTCTTTCGAGAGCGTTTGGGAGGCTGACCTAGTAAAGCACGCGAGGGGCTGCTTGAAGGACTAGGTGCCGCACGGGAGCTAGCAAGCCAAAGTCTAGGTCCGTGACAGCAAGCCCACAATAAATCAGCGCCACGTCATTTTTGGGTCGTTCCACGCTGGTACGCACTGTATGGCAGGCAACCGTAGGTTACTAATTTTTTTTTTTTTCTTTACTATTCCTTTTTTCCCCTATTTTCTTTTCCCTTTTTCACCTTTTCTTTTTTCAGTTTTCTTTCTAGCCCTTCTCTTTAGTAACTCAATTTTCCGTTTTTCTCTTTCATTTGGGAGATGAATTAAATTTCAAAAATCAAGACGTACGTAAGGTTGATGTTAACATTCTACTATGATTGCCTGCCCATTATTGGATGTGCTCGTATTCATATGGAAGTAAATGTGACAATTTCTTATTCAAAATGAAATCATGATTATCAAAGATAAATATGATCGCTAGTCAACTCAATAGTAGTAAGTAACAGTAGCTTTCTCTCTCTTCGACCAGGAGCAGAAGAAGTAGTAGTAGTTGTATGTGATAGAAAGAAGCCATAGGCATCATAACATTAGGCGAGCGAGGAGAAGCTTCACTTCAGAGAAGTAACAATGGCGTACATGTGTAGCGACAGCGGAAACCTAATGGCCATAGCCCAACAAGTTATCGAGCAGAAGCAGCAACAAGAACAGCATCAGCAGCATCTTCTCTCTTCTATCAACCATCAATTCCACTTCCCAGCCGGCCAGCAGCAGCAGCACCACCAAACGGTGGCGTATGTCGCCGGCTTCCCGACCCGTTCTCGGGTTCCGAACCCGAAACAGATCCGGCCTTCCACTTCCCTAATCTTCAGCATCATGCGAGCCCTCACATCCCCTTCGCGGAGCTCGACTCCGATGAGTGGATGGACAGCTTCATAGGCACCGATTTCAACAATCTCTACGGCTCGGAGATGAACGTCACCTCGTCGGCGGGGCCGTCAGATCTGAATCGGGTTGTGTTCGATGAACCTATGGTTCCTTGGGTCCCACCTCTTGTAACGGCTAGTTCTGCGAACGAGGACGTCGTAAAAAAACGCCTGCAGCCGCTTCAGCGAGCTCGCCGGAGCATACCGAGGCTGCTGCTGTTTCAGGTTCAGGTTCTTCGCCGAAGCCGATAGTTAAGGCGTTGGTGGATTGTGCTAGAGTTTTGGAGTCCAACCCGGGGAGCGCCGAGTGTTCGACGAAAAGGCTCAAAGAAAGCTTTTCACCACACGGAGATCCGTTGCGGAGAGTTGCATACTACTTTTGCGAGGCTTTGGAGCTCAGAATCTCGTCGAAGAAGCCCTCAATAACGCACGATTCTATGCCCGAAGAGCTCACGACTGCATACAAGGCGCTCTACGAGGCATGTCCTTACTCCAAATTCGCCCACCTAACGGCGAACCAAGCGATTCTTGAAGCGACGGGAAAATCCCAGAAAATCCACATCGTGGATTTTGGGATTGTGCAAGGCATCCAATGGGCTGCGTTCTTGCAGGCTATATCGACCCGACTCGGTGGGAAACCCGAAAGAATTCGGATCTCGGGCATACCAGCCCCGATCCTTGGAAGCAACCCTGAAAGCTCGCTCCTTGCCACGAGAAATCGATTGAAAGAATTCGCCAAATTGCTCAATCTCAACCTAGAGTTTGACCCCATTTTAACTCGGTTCGAGAACTTGAACCACTCGAGTTTCCGGGTCGACCCAGATGAGACCGTCGTCTGCAACTTCATGCTTCAACTGCACAACCTTCTGGGCGAAACAACCCAAGGCGTCGAATCAGTTCTCAAGCTTGCAAAATCGTTGAACCCATGCGTCGTCACCTTAGGCGAGTACGAAGCGAGCTTGAACAGGGCAGGGTTCTCGACCGTGTTCAAGGACGCTCTCAAGTACTTCACGGCCGTGTTTGAGTCTCTTGACCCGAACCTGACCCGAGACTCGTCGGATCGGATTCTGATAGAGAAGCTCTTCTTCGGGAGCATGATAGCAGGTGTCGTGGGACACGGCACAAAAAGAATGGAAGGTAAGGACACGTGGCGTTTGATGATGGAACAAGCTGGTTTCAAGCCGTTGAACTTGAGTCATTACGCCTTGAGCCAGGCCAAGATATTGCTGTGGAACTATAACTACAGTGATATGTACAAGGTTGTTGAGTCGAGACCAGCGGCTTCTTTGTCTTTGGCTTGGAACGACGTGCCAGTTCTCACCGTCTCTTCATGGCGCTGCTAATTGTTACGGGTTGGTGGTGTTGTCTTTCTTTCTCACTGCGTGTGGTATGTGTGTGTTGGAATAGGAGAAGATGTTATTTTGTTAGTGCTTGGTATTGGATGGAACATGAGTGAGATAGAGCTACCATTTCCGTTCCAAGTCTTGAAGTTGATGCTATCATACATAGCCATAGGATGAAGTTGTTGTAGCCTGTGCAGATTTATCGTAGTTTGTTTATGGTTTTATTTTATGCTCCTTAATGTGATCCTCTACTTTCTCTTTCATTCGATTAGTCTTTCTCTTCTCTGCTCTTTGAATACGTTCTCACACAGTCCTCTGGTTTAATGAACTTCTCGTCTGTCAAACTATTTAGTTCTTTGTGATGGAATTGAGCTGCTAATTAGATGGAAGCATGGCAAGGCCTCTACCCCACTTACTGGTTGGTTTACTCTACGGTGTAATAAAAATGAGATCTTGTTAGTTGATGGTATTCTTGGCTGCACGGAGATGACAAATCCATAGTACAGAAACAGGTGTTTTCTAACTTGTTCAGCTTAAACATGGGTCACTTTCATTCAGGTTGGATGTGTTTGGAAATTGTAACTTTGCTGCCAAAGTGGTTTTACTGTTTTTTCTTTGCTATTACAGGTTTTGCTGTAGTGCAGGCAGGCCCTGTGAAAAGGCCTCCCTCCTTTGTACATCATAAGGACTACTGATGTAATAATACTCTATTTTTTCTGTAGCTTTCGTCATTGCATTTAATGGTTCTTGTCCTTTTTCTTTCTTCCTGCAAAACATTTGCAACTCATATACATACATCCGTTCATGGTAAATCTTGCATTCCTTACCCCATTCCCTACTTACTTAACTACCAATTATGATTATAATCTTCAACAAAAACTACTGCATCATGGGACAAGATAAGAACATGGAGGGAAAATGGAAAAGAGTTAACTTTCCTGCATATGGTGATGATTGTAACAGCAGCATTAGTTGTTTACTTTACAATAGGAGCAAGACGAATTTTTGTTTGTGGGAAAACTCTATTGAGTCGCGTTTGACTTCGCAGACGTTTCTTCTATACATACGGGTCGAATAATCTTGACCCGATCCTGACTGGAAGAGGGTCAACGATTTTGCACACATTACGGTTAGTGCAAATTACGAGTCAGACCGCAATTCATATTTTCAATTAGAGATAAGGATCCATATAAGTTTCATTTATAGATAAGGACCCAATTGAAGTTCATTTAGAGAAAAGGATTCATGTGTTACCATAGACCCATGAAGTGGTACCACAGACACGTAAAGTATCACCACAGACCCATGAAGTGTTGCCACAGATCCATGAAATGGTATTTGGGGACCATGAAGTGTTTATGGAAAAACTGGGTTTCTAAAACTATGAATCTAACAGGTGTCTGAACTTAATTGAAACTTAAATGAGGCCTGAAATGTAAATGTTCCTCGGTTATTATTTTAATTTAACGCTCTGTTATTTTACTATTAATATCTTGACTTGCTCCACCTCCACCGCTTGTAATGACGATGGCCAAATCTATATTGGGAATGAAATGAACCCAAAGTAAAGTTCATTATTGCACCTACACGCATTGAATGTATACAATGACATTAGCATTTGGCATTTAGTTCTAACAAAGAAAGTATACGCATTAATGGCTCTCTGTGATTTCAGACCAAAGGCCAAACCCACGGTCCGAACCCTTAACCCAACCCATCAAACCATGTTTCACGCATCGCAACTTGTTCTATATATATCCTGGTTGGTAATTGGTCTGTGTTTGCTTAAAGAAAAGCATTAGAAGTTCCATCAATGAGTCTTTGAATTGAAGGTACTATCCGATTGGAAAACAGTTCGAACACCTTTTCTTGATTACAGTGCAACTGCTAGCATGATCAGAAATCCTCAGAATCATCAGCTCAGCACTGACCAAGAAAAGCTCAATAAAGATGCAAAGGTAACAACCAAAAAAAAAAAATAATCGTTTTTTTTCCTGCTTCGATACAACTTTTTTCCAACTTACAGACAGTTTTTGTATCATGGTACAGATTCAGATGCTAAGGGATGGACTTGGACAACTATCTGTTCGAAGCTCGAAATTCTGCACAGATTCTTGCCTGAGGAGGTACTTGGTCGCTCGAAATTGGGACGTCGACAAGGCCCGAAAAATGTTAGAGGAGACTTTCAAATGGAGAAGCGAATTCAAGCCCGAGGAAATACGTTGGGTAAGTATGTAAACCTATCGTTGACTTGACAGCAACAAATCTTTTTTTTGGAAAAGAAAATAAACATCAATGTCATCGGCCGGACAGCACGAAGTGGCACACGAAGGCGAGACTGGGAAAGCTTCCAAGGCGAATTTTCATGATAGAGAGGGCCGTAACGTCCTTATCATGAGGCCCGGAAAACAGGTACGGCCCGGCCCGTTTGACAACACCATATAACATGTTAGTCTTCTTACTGAATACAGTTTGATTCTTTTTTATTACAGAACAGTACATCGGCCGAAGGTAGCATACGACACCTCGTCTACCTCATAGAGAATGCAGTTCTAAACTTGCCAGAAGGCCAAGAGCAAATGTCATGGCTCGTTGATTTCAATGGATGGTCGCTAAGTACCAATATTCCAATCAAAACAGCTGTAGACATTATCTATTTATTACAGAATCACTACCCTGAGAGGCTTGCCGTCGTTGTTCTTTACAGCCCGCCGAGGATTTTCCAAGCTTTTTGGACGGTAATAACATACGTATGCACGCACGCACATGTTATAGTACCCTTACTTAAGATGTTGATCAGAGATTATTTTAAGTTGTTCATCAGGCTTTGAAGTACTTTGTAGACCAAAGCACTCATCGAAAGATAAAGTTCGTGTACCAAAACGAGGAGAAGAGCGTCGAGATAATGAAGGCGTTCTTCGATGCTGAGAATCTTCCTATGGAGTTTGGAGGAAAAGCTAAGCTAGACTACGATCACCAAGAGTTCTCCAAGCTCATGCTCAAAGATGAACTCAAAACTGCTCAGTTTTGGGGGAACGAATAATCAAGAAAACTAATTAGCACATATGCGCACGGTGCAATTTGGATAAATAGATGGATAGATAGCGAACGGCTTGAGCATCATATATGATATACACTAAGAACATATCGCAGTGCCCAATTTGATAGATGGATATTAAACGCTTGATCACCATATATACACCACATCCATGTCCATCCATATTAAACTATATGTGCTCCCTCTCTTGTTTAATAATATGAAGAAGTAAATATTAACATATAGATATGATATGAATTCAACCAACAAACAATAACTAAAGTAAAAAAAAGGGTGAAAAAAGAGTAACGAAAATATCATGATTAGATATTTTTTTATCTCGTTGAAAAAGGAGTGGTAGGGCAACGACCACGTATAATATATCATTATCGGCAATGTCGTGAAGATTGGCAAAGATATGCTACTTACTAATCTAAATCGGACATATTTAACTTTGATTATTATAGAATCAATTAGGGCTTGGAACTTGTTCCCTCAATCGCAAAGCAAGACGTGGGTGGGTCGTGTCGACATGATTAATTAATTAATAATTGCATTTAAGAAGTAAAACCCTAATCTTTGTCCTGATGCATCAAAGGTGCGACCTTTTCAAAGCTCTCTTTCCTTTTTACCGCAGTTACGTCTAGTCTTCATTAAGACGCTCTTTTATGATGATAAATATATATGACAAGTGGGCTGCAATATATATAATAGGGAAAATTATACAAATGGTCACTAAGTATGCCACTATTCGATTTTGGATCACTATGTTTGCTAGTTATAAAACTAGATCACTAAGTATGTATATAGTAATAAAATTGGATCAATGACATATTTTTCTTATTATATACATATTTAGTGATCCCAATTTATAATTATATACATACTTAATGACATAGTTTTGTTACTATATACATACCTAGTGACATAGTTTTGTAACTAGACCCAATTTTATTACTATATACATACTTAGTGACCTAATTTTTAACTGGCAACATAGTGACCCAAAATAAAAAAATTGTATACTTAGTGATCAATTTTTATAATTTTACCTATATAATAATCTATATAAAAAAGACGATGCAAGCAAGAGATTAATATCACTCCGTACTGGAATAGTCTTGTGGACCTATCGTCACTTTTTAAGATTCCATCCTTTCCACAAACATACAAGCTTAAGATAAAGAACCCCATTATCATATCTTATATGTTAACCTAAATCAACATTTGTAGTCCTAAAACACATCCTTGGGCTAAACCCGAAATCTCCTTCTCTCCCTTTTAAATTTCGTTCAAACTCGCTACAAACACAAAGCCAAGAACGCTTTTGTTGTGGGATTTTGCGACACGTGTAAGGTGTATAAGAAGATTATTGAAGTGGCAATAATGAGACATGGACCGTTGTGCAAGAGATCAAACGTGTTTTGTAAGTGCCATAACATCTCCACGCATCAAATACCAATTTCCTTCTCCTATACCTGCAACACAGCTTCTTAACCAGGTCTTCTCTCTATTAACTACGAATCTTGTTTGATTCTATAATCCGTGCTTTTCTTCGGTTGTTGAAAGTCTACTACTCTTTCTCGTTACATGCTCGATCTGAAAATCTATTAGCTGATCATGGAGGTGGCGCACTGATCTGGTTTTTTGTCGTTTAGCTAAGGTGAGTAAAGAAAGATTTGTTTTTGGGGGTTAGTTTCAACCTTCAATTGCTCGTGCTTAATCTAAGAGGGTCCCACTAGAGCTTTTATGTCCAAAGTCTTTCCTTTTAAGATTGTCTTGCTAGTGGTTCCTCATCCCTCACCTCTCCTTGAGATCTTCTTTGAAATTAATTAGCAATTTGCGCGAGGTCAATCCTTTATTTTTCACTTAATCTGTGGTCCATCTCATTATGGCTTAGTAACGTTTACACCTGGGATTAGGGTCTTATAGATTAAGCGTGAAGATGAGTTTAGATTAGCACAGAAAAGTAGGCCCCAAATACCGTCAACTTTCTTTAATCAGGTATTAGTTTTCTATATTTGGAAAGATGGACCTTCTATCGATTGAAATAAACGAACCCAATAAGCCCAAATCACCATAAAGAAAAAGTCCAAGCCCGACACAGAATAACGACTCCAAGAAGTCGGCGGGCCGATAAGCCCAATTCTGAAGAGAAAAGCCCACATGCCAAACGAAACGGGTCGGGTCACCTCAATTTGGTATACCGAAGACGGGTAGGGGTTCCACCCGTTTACCCATATATTGAACCGAACTACGGTGATTATGCGAATAGAAGAAAGATAAGAAGGGAAAGATACGTTTTTAATTTATACTAGTAATTTGGCAAACTCTATGTGTGTGCCACACATATTGAAAGTGGGTTAGTTTCTTTTATTTTAGTTTTATAATCATTTTTAATTGTAGATAAATAAGATATAAAACTGAATTACAGTTTCTCCATGAACGTGACTTTTCCCCTATTTAATAAATATAATGAAATGACACTTGTCAATTTATTATTGGTTGATTCTTCAATTTACACGACAAATTAGAAACGAATTTGACGGTTTGTATCGATGCCTGAGCGTGTTTATATAATAGTATAGATATTCTTGTCGGACAGACAATGAAATAACTATGTACTTTGATCCTTTCAAAAATAATTGTCAAATTACATCCATAAAATGCATAGTACTTGATGCAAATACATAGTGAACTATCAAAACTGCGTACATGTGGACTTTATTTAATACATGACAGAACTACCTAAAAGAGTATATAAAGAACACAAAAAATTTAACAAAATAAATTTCTCACCAGTTTTGCAACTGAGCTGAGATGCTTTTAACAATAGGATGGTACTGCGTGTGCAGATGTCTCTTAGCCTTGTCCGAGCCAGGCTGACCGAGCCATTCATCATATAGCATCTTTATTCGAGGATTTTCGAAAGGACTCTTAAGCAAGACCTGCAAATTTCAGAATCATAAGATGCTCAATTTCTTACTAAACCTTTAAGATTTGTCAAGATAAAGAAGATAGAGGCAACTGATGCTAATGTATTTAACTTGACCGACTTACGTTTTCGGAATAAGAGGATTCTAATGATTGGATCAAATCTTTAGCAGCTTGCCCGGGCTTGGGTTTGATTTGACCGCCACCATTCAAGCATCCTTGATCACAGAGCATAAAAATGACGAAGGAATATGGGAAATATGAATTTTAAGGTACAGCACAGTTATGTAAATAAGGCATTACCTGAAGGACAAGCCATAATCTCCAGAAAGTGATACTCACACTTCCCACTTTGATTTTGTTAACAATGTTGCGCAGATTTCTGAACCCATAGCAAAGACCGAATCTCAACAAAGTTTTACCTTCAATCTGTTATCAAGGGTGTTCGAAATGGAGAAGATGAGTGAGATAGTGGGAAATAACTAACGCCGATGAGTGAGTGTCAGAAAGAATGCATATGGACTTACTTCAAGAGTAACCTCACGAAAATCAGCATTTCTTAAAGTCCTAAACTCTATGGGGCCTTCAATTTCCTTTCCAAATAACACTTTTGCTGCATGTCGGAATATTGTGTCAGCATATCCTCCAGAACTTCCTGGAACACCGAAGAGGTTTCCTTTTTCGTCTATGTTCGACAATCTATTTCAGAAAAAAAAAACAAAAAAACGAAAAAGTTCATTTGAGGCTTAGATTTAGGTCTTATTTTCGAAAATGACGCACAAAATCCATTAGATTAGATTCTTACAGTTCATCCAGTGGAGATTCTTCCAAGGCTACGAAATCCACCGATTTGGACTGCAACAACTATCCACGTTTGATGAATGAAATTAAAAAAAAAAGTTGATCATTTTTTCAGATTTTTTATTAACTAAAACGCCACCTGAATTAAATCCAGAACTTCTCCAGTGGTCAATACAGAGTCCACCTCAGTTATCATTTCTCCATCAGCATCAGCTTGGAACACAAAGTCATCACGAGACGCTTCGAGCTTTTTGTCATAACAAGGCATTATAGTAACATGATATATATCTTCAGGCCTGCCAATACACACATTCATCACACCAATATTAGTTCCTATAACAACTTTCTGCACGAATAAGTCATGCGACACCAATACGCTCGAACATTTGCAATCATTCTACGAAGAGCGAAGTGAGCAATTGTAACTTTGTGGGGGACATAATAGACATAACCGAACAAGGTACCAATCATGCAACTATCAGAGAACATACCGAAAATGGACATTACCTCAGTGATAATATGTGGCAGACATGGTTTTTAATGCCGCTCCAATCGTTTGTTGTGGACTTTTAACTGAAGATATATGTGGAAGAATAAAGGATCCCAGAGTTTTTTCTGCATAGCATATCCAACCTGCATGGCGGAAAAGTATGACCTGTGATGGGAACTCAGAAGATACAGAATGTAGATTAAATTCTCACAGCCAAAAAAGATGCTCATACTTAAAATGAGCATACAAAACTTAGATGCCACTACTAGAATAAAATATGAATGCCTACCTGGACAAGCTGAAGCAATCATAGGAAGGGATGACTTGTTTCTATCATCATTATTTAAGTTGCTGTCACTATAACGCGTTATGAATTCATTACAGGACTCAATTAGAGTCAAATCACGGCTGGTGCTCGTATCGAACACTGCTTTAACTCCCAAAGACTTCAAAAATGTTGTCAGTTTAGCAAACACCTGGATATCAGTAAGAATGTATCAACCTTAACAAGATGAACAGAGGACAGATTACTCATTCACTAAACATTGAGAAAACTATAATAGATTCAAAGAACGTTATTTTAAGTGCTACTATCTGCACCTGACGTGGTGTAAGATCAAAATGAACGGCAAGAGAAGCTCGGGACTGGGGAGCAAGTGACACAATCACAGCCTTTCCCTTGTTGAGATTTGCAACAAACTCATCTGTGCTCTGCTTCTCAAGCATGACTGTCTCTGCAGATGTTATGCATCCGCTGCAAGAGCACAAATATATCAGAAATTGTTAGCAAACACAACCATGGAAGATAATATCACATATTAAACCACTTCTTACCTGCATGCTAAGCAATCTTTGAGCGAAATCTTTACTGGGCCAGTTTCAACATCCTTAGGAGCAGTTCTTGACTTACCTACACTCTGTTCACACGGGAAAAATCAGCATGTGCTTTGTTAACGTTGGTGTCAAAACCAACGAGGGGGAATATTACTCAACTGACCCGACTCAAGCCCATACACAATTACCGATATCGAATTCAAGCTGAACTCTGATTAACTCTTAGAACTAGACTACCATGGCGAAATAGCCTAGCATTTGATCATACTAAAGCATTTCACGAACAAAAAAAGAACAAAATCAAATAGCATATCACCTCTGGTTTGATGATGCAACCCTGAGCTGGTGCAATATAATCATTCAAGTCACCAATTCTCAACGTCGCTGAAAACTTATTCGACATCAATTCCGCCGTGTCGTTGATGCAATTCAGCTGTAATGGTATAATAAGGGCTTGAACACGATGATCGGAAGTAAAGATTGTTTTCTTTTCTATGATTAATTGATGTTCAGTTCAGCTAAGGAAAAAAAATTAGGGATGACTATTCTTCCCAAATCTGTTAACGCTGGGCAACGAGGCGGTACGGCGAGGGTATAATCGTCAACGCCATAATAATTGACGGTCTTTATTTTTTTATATTTTCTTTATCACAATTGCTTTGAAATCATGTACTTAAAAAAGATAATTGGGATTTGACGTGATAATGTACTATATTTTGCTTGTTCGTTTGAGTTGTTTTGGCTAGACTAGTACTTTTTTTTTTTACCAGAAACGATAGCTTTCATTAATAAACAAAGATACAGGGGCTAAATAGCCCAATGGGTCTCTCCGGTATCAGAATCCGGTAGAGAACAAGGCTCACAAGGAGCAACACACTACAAGTAACAAAAGCCGACAGAAAACGAAATAAACCACGAACTTGGACCAAAGATCTATAGAACATACCACAAAAAAGGCTATAATCCAAATCTACAATACTCTACATTATCTTTGTCCAACGCCTCGAGATCATCGTCTTCATCGGAAGAGACTCCACAAGGGAGAAGTGGCTCCACAATGGGAGAAAAAGCTCCAGACCTAATGGCCGGGAGAAAACGAGCTCCACACGGGAGACTCGCGGTTGGTCGGTGACGAAATGTGGTGGAGGGTGACGGCCGGCAGGCCGATTCGACGAGGCGTAGGCAGCGAGATGACGGCAGCTGCTGTGTGAAAGCAGCTGAGGCGGTGACAGCGTAAGTGCACGAAGACTGGCGGCGTGGCGGACGCAGCAAGGTGGAGCTGCGGCGGAGACAGTACCAGCGAGCAGAGGCGGTGGCGGCAGCTACGGCGAGCAGCAGCGGAGGCGGTGACGGAGGCAAGCGGAGGCGGCAAGGCGAAGAAAAAAAAACAAGAACAAAAAATAAAAAAGAGAAAGAAAAAAAATAAAAAACCTATGTCACTCCCCGTCCTCACACCGGAGGACGGGGAGCACGGTGCCGGCGCCTGCGAGAAACTGTGTCCTTAATAATTTGGATGGGGAGAGGTGGTGTGGTGGCGAGAGAGGGATTTGGCTAGACTAGTACTAGTTAATCGATTTAAAGAATGATCAATTGGCAATATATGAAATTGAAACTCGTGATTCAAATCCAAATGTCATAAAAGCAAATCGCGATTCCATCGAGAAACGGATGAGCACGTCATTAATATATTTCTAATTATTATGTATCAAGACACGAATTAAAACAGGTAACTTTTCCATCATTGTGTCAAATTACGTCGAATCTGATCATTTATACAATATGATTCATGTAGATTTATAACACAAGTGAAAATAGTCAAAGATACCGTTTCAATATCTCATAAATATACATGTAATATAAGGATATCATACGCTCTATCCGTTCAAAATAAACCCTTTTCCTGCTGATGTCATCGTCTTATCCGATTTAATCTCGCAAATCAAAACTAACATGCAAAGATATATATCACAGTAAATAATTAAAGCGCCATCTTCATATCTTAAGAAGGTGAAAGAGCATAAGCATCGACCAACCAACGAGCAACACAGTCGCGAAGATCAAACAAAACGCCGTCGATTTCCCCTTTTCGATTCTCTTTTTTCCTGTCAGATTTCGTACTGATTTCCTGTTCTTGCATCCAAAGTCATCCTTAAAACCTCCGAAGAAGAAGCGATCATGGAAGGCGGTCTCACAAAACCCGACAAGACAGCTTTCACCGAGTGCTGGCGAACGAGCTTCAAAACCCCTTACATCATGCGCCTCGCCCTGTCCGCCGGCATCGGCGGCCTCCTCTTCGGTTACGACACCGGCGTAATCTCCGGCGCCCTCCTCTACATAAGGGACGACTTCAAATCCGTCGATAGGCACACGTGGCTTCAGGCAATTAAAATCTTAAATACAACGATTCGCCGTAAAAAAGAAACCCTTTATTATTCTGACGCTTTAAATTCCCGCACTTTTCTCTCTCCAGGAAACCATAGTGAGTATGGCGGTCGCCGGCGCCATAGTCGGCGCAGCCTTCGGCGGTTACATAAACGACAGATACGGTCGGAAAAAATCAATCCTTTTGGCCGACTTTCTCTTCCTCATCGGCGCAATAGTAATGGCTTGCGGCGTCGCCCCATGGATGATAATCTTAGGACGAGTCTTCGTTGGTTTGGGTGTAGGCATGGCTTCGATGACGTCACCCCTTTACATATCCGAGGTTTCTCCGGCGAGAATCAGAGGTGCTTTGGTCAGCACGAATGGGCTGCTCATCACCGGCGGACAGTTCTTGGCTTACCTCATCAACTTGGCATTCACTAAGGTTTGCATATTATATATATATATATATATATATATATGTTCGTTATAGTTTCAGATTCTTTAGTTCTCGTACACAAATTAAGTCCGAAAATGGTTACTTGTGTAGACGCCTGGGACTTGGAGGTGGATGCTCGGCGTCGCGGCCGTCCCCGCGATTGTCCAGTTCTTTCTCATGTTGTCTCTTCCCGAGTCTCCGAGATGGCTATACAGAGAGGTGGCTTGTATGCTCATAAAGCTTACTTTTAAGCTGCTTTTGATACGCAGAATTAGATTAGGAAAGAAAAAAAAGTAACTGAAGTGAGGAATTTCTTTCCACGCACGAATTCTGCCTACCAAACCCAGCCTTAAGAACTTGCCGAATTTCTTCGATACGACTTTCTTCCTTTTTTTTTTCTTTCAGAACAAGATTCAGGAAGCCCGCGACATTCTCGAAAAGATCTACACGGCGAAAGAAGTCGAGGACGAAATGAACGCCCTGAAATCCTCCACCGAGGCGGAGAAGGCCGAGGAAGCTTCCATCGGAAACACATTCGGAGCAAAGGTTAAGAACGTATGGAACAACGACGTAGTTCGAAGGGGTTTGTACGCGGGAATCACGGTTCAAGTTGCCCAGCAGTTCGTGGGCATAAACACGGTAATGTACTACAGTCCCACGATCGTTCAGCTCGCGGGCTTTGCCTCGAACAAGACGGCTTTAGCCCTCTCACTCATAACCTCGGGCCTTAATGCCGTGGGGTCCGTAGTGAGCATGGCCTTCGTGGATAGGTTCGGTAGGCGGAGGCTCATGATTGTATCCATGGTCGGGATTATTGCGTGCCTCGTTGCCCTTTCGGTCGTCTTCAACCAGGCTTCGGTTCATTCGCCGAGGATTAGTTCCTTCGAGTCTTCGCACTTTGGGAAGAACTCGACTTGCTCGAGCTTCTTACGGGCTTCGAAGCCTTCGAGTTGGAACTGCATGACGTGCCTCAAGGCGTCTTCTTCAACGTGCGCCTTCTGCTCCAATGTAGAGAGTAAAGTAAGTTTTCGACAAGTAAATTTTCGAGCGATTCTGCTACGATCGATTCTCAATAACTTTCACGAAAATTGCTTCATCTAATTTTGTCGTAATCAACTATCAGTCGCAAGTTTCATGGCATTGCCTCGTCAGCGCCCGGTGGTTGTTTACGAAAAAAATTCACTAAAAACGATTTGGTGAAAGTTATAGAACCAAGTTATTATTAGTTTCATTTACAAATGTTATTGATTTATTTCTTTCGTGTAGTATCATCCGGGGCTTGTTTGGCCTCGACGGATGAGGCCAAGGGCTTGTGCCGCGGAGAGCATCGTACGTGGTACACCAAAGGTTGTCCGAGCAAGTTCGGGATAATTGCCGTTTTGCTCCTCGGGCTTTACATTATATCGTATTCGCCCGGCATGGGGACGGTACCTTGGATTGTGAACTCGGAGATCTATCCTTTGAAGTACCGAGGAATGGAGGCGGGATAGCTGCGGTTTCCAATTGGATGTCGAATCTCGTGGTGAGCGAGTCTTTCCTGACCCTAACTGAACTTCTCGGTTCTTCGGGAACTTTTCTGCTATTTGCCGGGATTTCGAGCGTAGGGCTTGTGGCTATATACTTCCTCGTGCCTGAGACAAAGGGACTTCAGTTCGAGGAAGTTGAGAAGATGCTTGCGAAGGGGTTTAAACCTAAGATGATATGCCGTGATTATCATGGTAGTAGCTCCGAGGAAGATCAACATCAGTCTAACGATGCTCAATAATTTTTTTTAAAATGATATATCTATCTATATATATAGTTTAAGCCAACCGATCTTTATTATGTACCTTTGCTCATGTCATACATTTTATGCGACTGCTCAACTATGTTAAAAAATTTATTTCTTTTTACCTTACTAGAATAAATAATTAACCATCACGCGTTTTCCTTTGCTACGCGGGAATCACACGTAATGACGAGTTTCGTGGTTAGAAATTAGAAGATACTCATCGTATTACGAGGTTTTTACGTTTATGTTTATTATTTTATATATACCTAATTCGTAACCTAAATAAATTGAGATAAGCAATTTCGTGGACTTTTTTCGTACTTACAATATTAAATAAGAAAATTAACGTGTCACGCGCTACGATACCATCATCTTCCGAGGCCTATTATTTTATTATATATATAATGGACCATCGAAATGGTCACTGCTAACAAGCAGCCTCTCTAATACTCAGCTATGAGCTAATTGCTGAAAAAGGAAATAAGGAAAAGGGGAAAAGAAAGAAAAAAAAAATGCCGAATATCCCTCTCGAGATCATCGAAGACATCCTCCGCCGCCTGCCGGTGAAAACTCTGAAGCGTTTCCGATGCGTAGCGAAGCCGTGGTGTGCCCTAATCGACAGCCAAAGTTTCATTAAGAATCACCTGCGCCACTCCTTGGCACTAATTCCAATCGGAGCCTCATCATTGCTGGTTTGGGTCTCTTCACCGTCGATCTAGACGGGCTTGAGAAGGCCGACGTTGTTAAGCCTCCTTTCTATTACAAAAGCGATAAAATTTCCAACAGCTGCAACGGATTGGTGTTAGTCGTGGGCGAGCAGCTGATTTTGTGGAACGTTTTCACTACGGAGCATCGGATTTGCCTCCCTGTCCTAAGCAGAGCTTGGATGTCGATGGTTGTTACTTGAAATATCACTACGGATTTGCGTATGACGCGATTGATGACGATTATAAGGTTCTCAAGGTTGTGGGGTTTCGGAGTTTTGCTATGCATGCGTGGAGATGTTCTGGGGTCTTTATGTACGGATTGAAGTCGAATAGTTGGACGAAAATCGAGGGGTTTACTTATCCATTGCCCTTTTTGAAGGGTAATTGGCGCGTGCACGTGAATGGGGCGTTGCACACGTTACTCGATGGTTTACTAACGTTGGTCTTGATGGTGGTGTTGATGAATCTGTACTTAATGGAAAAATTATGGCATTTGATGTTCATAGCGAGGTGCATTCTTGCATGGATTTGCCTTCTGGAATTGTAACAATGGGCGTTGATATCAGTTTGGACATTATCGGAGGTTGTTTGTCCTTGGTACGTGCAAAGAGGGGTCGGGTGACGATTTGGGTGATGAAAGAGTATGGTATTAGGGAATCGTGGGTCAAATTGTTGGCAATCGGGCCTCCATCGATCGAAAAGCATCATTTTGTGAAACCCTTGGTGTATTCGAAAGATGGTCTTATGGCGTTGTTGAGTTGCGATGACAAGAGGCTTATGTGGTATGATTGGAAGAAAAAGTGTGTTGTTGTTGATGATGTTAATATTGATGGTATGCCTTTTGTGTTTTATGCTGAGCCTTGTGTTCAAAGCCTCATCTCGGTTGGCAACGAGGCCGAGGTGAAGAAGCCTAAGCCAGTGAAAAAGAAGGAAAAACATAAGAGCAAAAGGTGATTGGATTTTGTATCTCTTATGCATCTGAACTGACCTCTTGTCTGTCTTTCATGGTTTAAGATTTTCGTTTGTAGTATCAGGAAAGTCAGCTGTAATAAGTATTTCTGCATGGGGATGAGATTATATGAAGTTGTTTCGACATTTACAAGGTCATTTCATATCATTTATGTTCGTGTCTTTCCTTTATTTTCCAGGGACGATTTCTTGTCAGAGGGTTTCAAGCTGGTTCTCTGATGAAGTAAACAAACAGAAAGCCTATAGAAAGCAAGGTGAGCTTACTTGTGAAGTTACATGCATGTCATTTCAATCTCAGTAGTAAGTCTCTTATGTGTAGCGAAATGGTGATTAGGATCTTCTTTTCACGTGAAACTTGACTGTATGGGAAGATTATTTGTGTGTTAGCATCAACTTCTAAAATCATTCTCTGCTGCACTTTTGCTGCACTTTTTGAGTCTTTTCTCTCCATGGTTAATACTAATCCGACCTTCAATTTAGGGGTCAGAAAAGCTCACTCGAAAACTCTGTCAAAGTCGTGATTTTTCTGGTCGAAGATGAAATTAGAGAAGCAAAGCAGTCTACAACTGACACTTCTTGTGGTGATGGAGGAATACATAGTAGAAGAAAGCACAAAGGCACAAACACAGACTCTCGGGCGTATGGGAAGATTTTGTAGTTCTTTATGGTTCATCAAACTTGTAAATTAACGGATGCATGTGTTAGATTGATCACTTAGTATTTCACCAACTGTCGTGGATTCTCAGACATGTCTCAGAGTTTATAAAGATGATCACTAAGATTCTCTGACATTGCAAGAAAAAGCATAACACAACACATCCAAGCACATCGTTCAAACACTTCATGTATAAAAAGACCTTATTTTTTTCTCAAATTGATAGAATACAAGCAAATGAGCAGCAATCAAAGCCTCGAAGGCATTCCACCTGCTATTATTAGTGTTTCTCCAGTGACATACGAAGCATCATCAGAAGCCAAATAAGCAGCAGCAGCAGCCATGTCTTGCGTAGTCCCGAGCCTACCAAGAAGCGTCCTCTCTTCAAGACTCTTCCTCTATAACACAACAATCATAGATAGTAAAGACACATGCATCGTTATTTTCAGAATCATCCTCCAAACGAAGCAACTAGCAAGAACTCGATTTTTTCGAGGGTAAATATGCTTACAATGCCCTCATTTGTGGTAAGATATGATGCGAAATGAGTCGGGACAAAGCCAGGGGCAATGCAGTTCACACGAGTATCGGGCGCCATCTCATCAGCCAATGCCTATAACAAGATCTCCATACATCAGCCGAAAACATAAATATAGCAAGCGAGTGAAGATTAGATTATAAGCTAAAAAGCCCACCTTTGTGAGCCCAAGAAGAGCTGTTTTGGTGACACCATACATAGCTAAGCCTTGAGATGGATTGTACCCAGCTATGGAGGACACGAACACGACCGATGATCCTTTGTGCAAGTGAGGAGCAGCAACCTTTTTTTAAGCAGAGTAAAATCAGTAACTACTAACTAATTATTACAATCTGGGATTAGTAGAATTGGCATATATATACACATACATACTTGTAGAAGAAGTATTGAGGTCTTGACGTTGATCTCCCACAGTTTGTCGAGGACGGATTCTTTCGTTTCCAAGATTCCCTCAACCGCAGGATTAGCAGCAGCGTTACAAACAACTACGTCTATTTTCCCGTATTTCTAAGAATGTAAGAAGATCAGTTTATAACGAAGAACTATAGGAACAAGTTCAATGATACGTATACATAATTTCACACAGTAACCTGAACCGTCCTTCTCAATCAGATCCTTTCTGTGCTGTGCGTTGGAGACATGACACACTAATCCCATTGCCTCAATCCCTTTACTCCTCAGCTTCTCCACAGCTTCATCAACGTTTTCTGTAGCGAGAGAAAGAGATCACCAAAGAACACAAGAAAAGATACCCAATTCAATGGATCTTAAGAAAATAGTAGAGCCAAAATCGGATTTTTAGCAAGGCCCATCCATCACAAACTAGAAATTTCGTGAATTGTTGTACATAAAAAGGAGAAAAAAATTCATTCTAACGCACTTGTCTGCGCGAAGAAATAACAACAGAGGCTCCCTCCAAGCCGAGGCGCTCAGCTATGGCGAAGCCGATGCCCTGCGTCGACTGTAACTATAGCGACTTTACCTACAAATCTTTTCCCAAATTTCTCCATTTCAGCTTTGCTTCACTAAATTTTTGGAGCAGCCCAAGTACGTTCAAAGCACACACTGCGAGCAGTTAGAGAAATAGGATAATTAAGCTGGGAAATTAATTTCGTATCATCAAATGTCCCTACGGATATGCTCGACGATCACGAAGCGAGGAGAAAAAAATAAAATTGAGAACTAACCGCGATCAAACGGTGAAGAAAAAGTAGAACGAAGTGTCCCAAGAAAATTATGAAATATGAATGCCAAAATGATGGGTCGGGTCAGTCATCATCTTGCCCGCCCAACTTGCATATGGATCGTGATCAAAATGGGTCGGCTAGAAATAACAATAAACAATGCGGGCCGAGCCCAATCTCTCGGCCCGTATCTTGTTCATACTCGTCCATTTAAAGAAAGACAAGCTTGAAAGATGCAATGTTTTGCTGTATTTTTCTTTTGGGTGATCTCATCTTTCTTATGAATCTTAGTGCAAGAAGCACTCAAAGGCTATACGTTGTCTCGTCCTATGAAATTAGCATTATTCTTTTTCCTCTTTGTGTGTCCTTATGGAGAGACAACGTTGTTCTTGAAGCTAAAACGCTAGTAAAATAAAAGCATCCATTTTGATGCCCAAAAACAGTCCTTTCTCACCCATTCATAGTGGGAAATGGATTGGACAAGATAAGAGCATTGTCGCCCTCTACTCTAGTTATAATTTATTAATTTTATATCTCATAGTCATTCAGGAGGAAAATAAATAAAAATTCATGGTGCAGTTTGTCGTTGAGTGTACTTTTCTTCATATCTATTTGCACACTGCAAAAAAGATTAGAAGAGTTGTTCTTGAAAGAAGCAAAGTGGTTAGTTTGAAGACAGTAAGAATGTAGAACTTACTCCAATGGGGCTTAGGTTTTTAAAGCCTATGACATGGTAATGTAACATTGGGGTTCAGTCGCAATCGTTGAAACGACGACGGATTAGTCATTTTCACAGTTGTTAGTTTCATAAAACGTAAGTTCGAAAAAGTGTCGGATAATAATATAAAAGTGAAATACATACTATATTGAATATAGTATGTAATACAATATTGTAGGATTATGTAAACATAAATTATAAAATAATTCCTTTAGAGGTAGTGATAAGGTTGTAGGAGGCTAGGGTTCTTCCTCCTAGGGAGAGAAGCTTTAAGTCATGTCTATCAACAGTGGCCTCTCCTCTCTGCCTAGAGATAATTGAAAAGTCGATTTTAATATATTTTATTTTAAAAAGAAATTTGAAGGAATTATCTCTAGGTTATCAACAGTCGATTATAATTGATAAGTCATGTCTATCAACAGTCTCCTCTGCTAAGTTATCCCCCACTAGATAATCGACTTTTTTCGTCCATCTGCTAAGTTATCCCCCACTAAGTAATATCCTCCGCTAAGTTATGAAATTTTGGCGGAACGAACCCCGTTCTACGGTGACTAAGTTATAAGTTATAAGTTATCAAAGCCCGAAATTTATAACTTTGCGGAGGTAAATCTGTCTCTTTGAATCTAACATTTTATAACTTCACAGAGGGAAAATCAGACACGCATCCAACTATCTAGAGTGGTTTGGTGCTTGTTCTGGTGGCGTAGGCGAGTCTGCAGGGAGTGGAGGCGGCGACATACGATTTGGTCTTTCTCGTCAGTGAGGTCTAGCATAGAGAGTAGAACAGCAATGCTATGAAGCTTCTCGTCTTTAGAAAAAGGTAACAACCTCCGGCTCCTCCTCAGCAGTTTCGGCAGCGGGCTCTTCCTCCGCTTTCACCAACGCTATTGTATCTTGGTGGGCTCCCTAGGGCTATGGTTTTTTTCTTTTTTGTGTTTTTGTTTGGGGATTGGTCCGAAATTTTTAGCCCTTGATTAATTGATAAATCATCGGGCCCCCCAGTAAGTTATAACCCCTGCTAAGTTATAGCCTGCCACTTCCACCGACAAGATAACTTAGCAGAGGGACGACTGTATTGGATACTAGCACACGTTTCAGTAATTAATAATAATATATAACTAATTGCAGACACCATATTAAGTGTCATAAATCAATAAAAAGATGGGAACCTTAGTTTAACTTAGTCTTCCTAAGTTTTAAAGATTACCAAAAGGCAAGATTAACTTAGATAATTAATCATTGTGCGTTTAAAAAGTGGAAAAAGACATCCCGCTACAAAATCTAACGTAAAATCTGATAATTAAATGACACTTTTAAGTGACTGTTTACTGTCTTGTAAATACTATATGTTCATTATTTCAATATAGTAAATTAATAATGCCTAGATAATGTATTGGTTGTTAGTTCTGTTCTGAAAGCAAGAATGCAGATAAAAACAAAGGATCGCACTGTTTGGGAAGTAGAATATTTCCAGACGCGAGTAAATACAAAGGGTTTATAACATCTTTGTTCGTGGCCATTGGTGAGAGATTCGATCTTCGTGATATTTTTGTAAATTATTTTTAAATTATAAAAAATAATGCTTTGAAGGTGAATATGGACAGATAGGACATGTCTACTGCCCCACAAATAATTGCTTTATTATTATTTTCAACAATAATATTTATGTATATAAATATTCTTTATGATATATTTATCTTCGTAGACATGATTTAATGGGAAGGATGATACTCTTGTAAGCAACTTACAATTCTTCGAAAATATGATCTCGTGACAATTATTCCACAAATACTAAGAGATGAAGAAGAAGACAAATGTTGGAAGTGAATATAGTAATAAAACAAGTAGATCAATGCTCAGTGACAGACATCACTGAAATATTACCTCATGAGAGCTGAGCTGTGGTTTCGTGCCCCAAATACCAAAACCCTTCCTATAACTGAAGAAAACAATAACCACTAAAATACACCTCGATTTGATCGATCATGATCAAGAAATATATTATATATATATATATACAAATTTTCTTGAGTACGCACAACACTCTTTCAGTCCTTTAGTTTTGCAGTAGATTTGCAGTGATTCAGTGTGCAGGAAAAAAGAAAAGAAAGCGAGAGTTTTCGTTGGGAAGGTAAAGCTTTTGAGGCAAAAAACCCTACTCAAGATGAAAATGGAGTAATAACTTCTCACTATATACTGCTGTAAGTAAACTAGGTATAATGAGGCATTAGGTGAGAATATAGCTAGCGTGAGCCCTAAAATAAACCAAGACCCACGAGCCAAAAACACTCAGTAACTCAAAGCTGGTTCGTCGTTTTGTGGTACTAAGAGAGAGAGAGAGAGAGAGAGAGAGAGAGAGAGATGTGGTTTTAATTAGTGAAGATTGAGTTTTGATTAGAAACATTAACCCGTTTCCAAGGGAAAGATAAACCTGAGACAGACCATACGATGAGCAAAGCAGCCCTTCAATAATAAAGATCTGACTAACGAGTAAAGACTACCACTAACTACAAAACTATTTAGGATTTACTGTAAAAAGGCTGAACAAGTAAGCATCAAACTCGGGAGGCCCTGCATAGGTTACGCTTAAAACGAGTAAAGAGATTGCTTTTGCGTGTGTGTGTGCATTATTATGACAGAGAAAGAGTGTGTGGTTATTGTATACGTGCATATAGTTTTTGTCCGTGTAAGAATATAAACTTCAAGGGTTTTTAAGAGTACCCTGAAGCTCAGAAAAACAAAAAACAAACCTGTGAGGGGCAACAGCTGAAGGTCGATAGAAGATAGAAAAGAAAAAAGGTAAGATCATATCAGAATGGAGGGTTTTGGCGGATCTAGTGGCAACTCTTGTTTGATGGCCTTTGGAGAACGTAATCATGGGTTTAGTCCGATGTTTATGATGCCTCAGATTGGTCCCTCTTCTCCTTGCCATCCTAATACAGAATCTGGGAACAGTTGTCTGTTTTTTAACACGCAAAACACTACTCATCAAGACACAAATCGCCCAGTAAACGCAGGTTCTTCTGCGATGCCGAAGGTCTCAGCGCTTTCAACAACAATACGAGCACTGGATATTATTTCATGGATAACAGTAACAATGATGACGATGGAAGCTGCCCCGTGAAGGCTAAGATCATGGCACATCCTCACTACCACCGCCTTTTGGCTGCTTTTGTTAACTGTCAGAAGGTAATGTATGTGTATGCCATATCTAGGTTTTGGCTGATCTCTAGCCTAGGTTAAGGTTATATTTATTTTTAAGTGGTCAACCATAAAATTATCAGATTTCTAGGAGAGGTAAAAATGTTTTCTAGCTATTCCTTCGTTTACTCCTGGAAGCAACGCCTAAAGCGTGAACAGAAGCCGTAGGAGAAGTTGTACTTAAAAACCCTTTTCTATATGGACGAAGGAATAATCTTACCTACAGTTTTTATGACCCCTACTAACCTTATTTCTGTGGACTGATGGTATGGACTTCTGTGATAGATCGGCGCACCGCCTGAAGTGGTGGCGAAGCTGGAAGAAGCCTGCGCATCTGCGGCGGCGATGGGCCGCCACGTCAGCAGTAGCAGCCTCGGACAAGATCCAGCACTTGACCAGTTTATGGAGGCATACTGTGAAATGCTGATAAAGTACGAGCAAGAACTCTCGAAACCCTACAAGGAAGCTATGCTTTTTCTTTCAAGAATTGAGTCCCAGTTCAAAGCCCTCAGCGTTTCTTTCCCCGATGCTGGTAATCATCTCTCTCTCTCACCTTTTCGCTCTCACGAGCTTTAAATATTTGTAGGCGAAATATATGCGCATTTATCACGTCTCACTGTGTGCTGACTGGTTCTTGCTTGTGAGGTTTGGTTTGGTATGTGTTTCACTTAGGCCATCTCCAACCATAACTCTATATATGCAGTTTCTACAGTACTATTTCTCCACGTATAGAGTTTGAACAGTATCAACAAACTCCAACCATCTCCTCTATATTTTACTCTATATATAATATTCTCAAAATATTCCATTAATTTACTTATATTATAAAAATTTGTATTCTCATTTTAGAGTTTAATATTTACAAAATAAATAATTTATCATCCTTAAATTTTATAAAATTTATAATATTTGATAATATTAATTTTAATATCTAAAAAAATAAATTAAAAAATAGAACTAAAAAAATACACGTAAAGTAAAAAAAAAAAAGATAAACAAAGGAAACATAAAGGAAATTATGTAACTATTATTATGAATTTATTTTATACTAAAATAAAATTATCATATTATTACCAAGTTGATATTTTCATTTAAATTTTCATATATTTGAGTAAATGAATATTTATAATAATGAAATTATCTAAAATATTATTTATTTTGATAATTTTTTATCTGTAAAATAAAATTTCCACAAATCGTTACATTCATTATCTACTTATTCGACAAGATTATTTGTAACCCCCGAGTAGTTGTACGGCAAGCCAACCTTTCCCGAGACCTTTAACACCTTAGTAGCAACATTACCCTTAGTTAACAAGCCCTGTATTTCCGTTTGTTTAGACCCATTCCAGTTACTTGACCCACAACCTGTTCGACAAAAAACCCCACCCGTTTTCTTTCACTTTTCTTGTTCTAAGCCGTCTTTTCTTCCTTCACTGCAGGGTGGGAGCTCGAATCTAGTAGCAACAGATGGAAGGCATGACTGCTCCAGGAGAGACAGATGAGCTTGCTGAACGGCTGTCAAAGTTTAATCTGTCTAAGGAGGAAACTGGGGGTATTGAAATTGAGGAGCACGATATAGCTTTCAGTCAGGAGGAATGCCTCAGAAGTCTAATAGGCAAAATATATGGGACTAAAAGGGCGAACTTCTCAGGAATTAAAAGTACACTTTCACACATTTGGGAGACACATGAACCATTTATCATTAGGGAGCTGGGAAGGAACTACTTTCAATTCGTGTTCAAGTCCAAGGCCGACCAGTTGAAAATCCTTCGAGGGCGCCAATGGTCGTTTGATCAACAATACTTAATCCTTCGAGAGTGGTCACCAAATTTGAAAATGCGAGATGAGGACTTTCAGACGGCTGAACTCTGGATTCAGGTGTGGAATTTACCTAACCAGTGGCTGTCACAGGAAGTAGGCAATAAGATTGGTAAACTCTTTCAGCAGTGTGAAGACGTGTTAATTTCGGAGACGGGCAGTAGCAAAGGGAGACACGTAAAGCTCAGAGCTAAGATTGATATCTCAAAACCATTGATGAGGGGAACATTTGTAAGCCTTTCGGGCTGCAAGTATTGGATTGATTTTAAGTATGAAAACCTTCTTAACTTCTGTTTCTATTGTGGAATTATTGGGCATAGTATATTGACATGTGAAAAGCGAAGGGAAGATTGCTGCAAAATTGAACGGACCAATGAACAGTTTGGGGACTGGCTGAGGGCAGAGGGGGTTAATAGTAAGATCAGAACTATCACCATGGCTGGGAAACTGAAGAGGGGTAAGGAGGGAGATATGGAGGAGAATACGAAGAAGAATGAGTATGACGGAGCTCAGCCTCAGCTGGTGGAAGATCAGGGCAAAAAAACAAATGGGGGACAACATAACCATGACAAAATGGGGACGGAAAACACTGAGGCAGGCGATCATGGCAATAAAATCGACTCCGAGAGTGTTGCCCCAATTGAAATCACCTCAATGGAGATAGAAACCCCATCTACCGTCCAGCTTGAAACAGTTATGGAAAGTGAGGGAGCTCCAAGCGCACCTGATCTGAAGAAGGGCAGACAACCACTACGAGATATATCCAACAACTCTGAATCAAACAACAAAGGGTACTCTAGGAGAATCAAGCCGGTAGCTAAAGGAATAAGAGCGAACAATAGTCAGAGCCCAACAATGATGGAGACTTCCAATCTGATGTTTCTGAATGGAAAAAGGGGTCGGGATGAAACTGTAGAAATTCAGAATCAAGAACTCAAACAGGACAGAAAGAAACCTAAGGCATCTAGCACTGAAGAGTATGAGAAGGTGGGGGTAGCCAGCCTTGAATGGCCCCATGGTCTACAATGAGAGTTTGTGTGTGGAACTGTAGAGGTTTGGGAGGACCCTCTACAGTTTCCCAACTGAAGGAGTCGATGAGACTCCACCTTCCTGATTTGGTTTTTTTATGCGAAACTAAACAAAAAAAATCTTTTGTGGGTACCGTTTGCAAACAGCTCAAGCTGAGGGATAGATGGTTTTGTGTTGATCCAGTTGGAAGAAGCGGTGGACTATGGGTTGGCTGGTCAGATGATATTATTATAAAAGAAATCATGGAGTCCAGGTTTTGCCTTGAAATTAAATGTGAAAGTAAGAACGAACAGATTGAGTTTTGGGCAATCTTTGTTTATCTGAGCACTGAAACTCAGCTTAGGAAAAGGCAGTTTGAGTACCTGACACAAGCCAAGAATAGGTGGGGACAAATGTGGCTTTTAGGAGGGGACTTCAATGAAATTAGGAACAATTCTGAAAAGGTAGGAGGAAGGACTAGAGAACCGTGGAGTTTCAAGACTTTCAATACTTTCATTGAGAACATGGGCATGGCTGAACTACCTTTCAGTGGAAATAGATTCACCTGGGCTAATAACAGACAAGGTGAGGGGTTTGTGGAAGAAAGGATTGACAGATTCTTTGTTTCTCCATTTTGGCTTCCTAAGTTTCCCGAATCCATAGTTAAGCATGAAGAGAAGGTGTCCTCAGATCATTGCCTTCTTATTATGGTCTCAGATCCTAAAGGTATAAGATCCAAGAAGAGATTTCAGTTTGACAAGAGGTGGATCCTACAAGAAGGGGTGAATGAAGTGATAAAACACGCATGGAAAACTAACCAAGCTGGAACACCTTTGTACCAATTGACAAAAAAAATCAGAAACTGTAGATCTTGCCTCTTATCATGGAGTTCTGGATTGAAAAACAACACTGCTGTTCGAGTCGAATCTATCAAAAAAGAGCTGGAAACACTGAAGGGAGATAAAGGAAGTAGAGATTGGGGTCTGTGGCATCAGCTGAAGGTCAAACTTCATCAAGCTTACAAAGACGAAGAGATCTTTTGGAGCCAAAAAGCTAGAACTCAATGGCTTAAGGAGGGAGATAAGAACACTAAGTATTTTCATGCTGCTACTGCCCAAAGAAGATCTGTTAATGCTATTAAAAGCCTGGTTAACAATGATGGTGTGTTGTGCAAAGATAGAAGACAGATTGAAGGAATTGTGGTTGAATACTATAAACAGTTGTTCACAAGCTCATCACTCTCAGATCAGAATGGTGTCCTGGAAGGAATGCCCCTTTCCATCTCGGCTGCTCAGAATCGAACGCTCACTTGCCCTGTTGGTGAGGAAGAAATAAAAACAGCCCTTTTCTCTTTACACCCGACCAAGGCCCCGGGCCCTGATGGTATGAATCCCTTGTTTTTTCAACACTTTTGGCATGTTTTGAAATCTGATCTTTGTTATGCCATCAGGAATTTTTTCCGCCATAATCGAATGCTTAGATCTCTTAATCATACTCTTATCACTCTCATCCCGAAGGTTAAGAATCCATCTCTAATATCACAATATAGGCCCATTAGCTTGTGTAATGTTGCATATAAGATTATTTCCAAAATTATTGCGGAGAGATTGAGACCTTGCCTTCAAAAGTGTATTCATTCAAGTCAATCAGCTTTTATTAAGGGTAGGCAGATCCTTGACAATGTGGTTGTTGCTCATGAGTGTTTACACTACCTTAATAGTCTTAGAAGTAGAGGAACTTGTTTTATGGCCCTCAAGCTGGATATGGCTAAGGCGTATGATAGAGTAGAGTGGAATTTTTTGGGAACAATAATGGCGAAGATGGGATTTGATAGAAGGTTCATAGAATGGATCACAACATGTATTAGCACTACCTCATTCTCATTTAACCTTAATGGTTCACCTTGCGGTTTCTTGACACCATCTAGAGGGATTAGACAAGGGGACCCCCTTTCACCATTTCTTTTCATCATTCTGTCAGAAGCATTTTCCAACCTCATTACTCAGGCTGTAAATTCAGGCACCTTTAAAGGGCTGAGAATTAGTAGGGGAGGCCCCCTTATTACTCACCTCTTATTTGCTGACGATTCTCTCTTGTTTTGCGAAGCGTCCGTCCAACAGGCTGAAACTCTCAAGGAATTGCTTGGAATCTATGCTTCGGCTTCTGGACAGGTTGTTAATTTGGAGAAATCTTCAGTCTTCTTCAGCAAGAATACAGATCCTTCTACGAAGGCTGCGATTGGGCACATCCTTTGTGGAATTAAAGAACAAAACAAATCTAGGTATCTTGGCCTACCCTTGGGGATTGGACGATCTAAGACAGAGACCTTCAGTTATATCATTGAAGCGGTCAAAGGCAGGCTGACCAATTGGAAGAACACTTTCCTTAATAACGCTGGTAAGGAAGTCCTTATGAAGTCTGTGATTAATGCTTTACCTGTTTTCGCTATGTCATGCTTCAAAATTCCTGTTAGTATTTGTAAGAAAATTGGTGCTTTGTCCTCTAATTTCTGGTGGGGCTCTGGTGATTCTGATAAACCAAAACCTCATTGGAGAGCATGGAACAAACTTACAGTACCTAAATCGAAAGGAGGGTTTGGATTTCACGATCTTCAGAAGTTCAACGATGCCTTAATTGGGAAGCAGCTGTGGAGACTTATTTCTCAGCCGAATTCATTGATGGCTAAAGTCCTCAAAGCAAGATATTATCCATCTTCTTGTCTCTTCCAAGCCTCATGTCCCGCTTCTTCCTCTTGGTTGTGGAAGTCCTGGTTTCGTTCACTTTTTGTGCTTAAATGTGGAGTTAGGTATCGTGTTGGTGATGGCAAAGCGATTAAGATTTGGAGCTCTCCTTGGATCCAGAAGATGCCCGATTTCATTCCAATTCCTGTCAACGAATGCTCTAGGTCAATCAAGTTGGTTAGCGATCTCATCACAGAGGATGGAAGAAGCTGGAAGTCAGCACTTATTAGATCCATTGTCTCTCCGGAGGTGGCTAAGATCATTGAGGAGATTCCGCTTAACAATCCTGGCACTAGAGACTTGCTGATTTGGGGACTTGAAAAGAATGGACAGTATAGTGTCAAGTCGGCATACACGGCTATCTTAGGGACAATGCAAGGAGATGTTGCGGAAAGTAGTGATAGGGGTATGGCTCAGCGTAGGATGTGGCAGCTGGTGTGGAAACTCAAAATCAAAAACAAACTTAAGCACTTTCTTTGGAAGGCCTTACACAATATCATCCCTACTAAAGCTAACTTGCTGAAAAAAGGTATTGAGGTTGATCCGGTCTGTAGCTGGTGTGGAGATGGCTTTGAGGATCTCGAACATATTTTCTTCAAATGCTCGAGGGCTCAAACAGTTTGGAAGTTGGCTCCGGTTCGGTGGAATGCAACCCACGATAGGGATATCAAGTTTAATGTTTGGTGGTTGCTCCTCAGTTCTGGTCCGGACCAAAAATCGGTTGTCGATCGCATCCAACTCTCGGTGTATATCTTGTGGATGCTGTGGAAAACTAGGAACTTGTGGATTTTCGATGGAGAAAAAATAAATGAAGTGGATATTGTCGCGTTGGCAGTTTCTGAATGGTCCGAGTTTTCGAGTGTCTAATTGCTGATGGATGTTGGGTGCAAGCTTTTTTGTTCTCTGTTTTTGGGTGGGTCTTGAGGCTTTTGAGGTCAGATGGTGTAGGGTCTCCTTACTGATGATCAGTGCATACTCTGTCTTACTCTTCTCAACACCAGCTTGGCTTGGGCAAAAGCAGCTTGAGGTGAATTGGACATTTCTGGTCACTAGGGATTTTATATTCAGTGGTGTGCTTTTGATGTCCTTTGGGAGGTTTTTTTGTGTTTCATTGGCAGCGTTTGGTCTGTTGTTTCCTTTTGTTGGTTTGCTGCTGTTGCCTCTTGGGTTTTACTCAACTTTCCTTGGTTTTGTTTGATGGTTGTTGGTTGTTTTTGCTCTTTGTATGAGCCTTCTGTCTCTACTGGCAATTGTTTGTCTCCAGAGAGACCCCGTGGGGCTGCTTAGCCTTTGTAAAAACTCTTTTGTGAAATGAGATAGCAAGCTAACGTTTGAAAAAAAAAAAAAAAAAAAAAAAAAAAAAAAAAAAAGACAAGATTATTTGTTAACTAATTCAAAAAATATATCTAATTTTATTGTATTTTCATTAATAACTTATATTCAAAGTAAATTAATATTTATAATTATTTTATAAACAAACAACAATTAACGTCACTGTCCTCTCTCTCATGTAGTCACTGTTCATCATCTTCTCCACTACCAAAAATCGATTCCAGCGAATTTCATTAACAAAAAATTTGCAAAGCTATAGAAACCCAAATTAAAGAACAAAATAAATTGAAACAGAAGAAGTAAAGTGAGATAGCGGGTGAACAGTGCCCGCTACACATAGCGTGGCTCTGTTCAATCCGCCAGATTTAGGGTAGCGTTTGGAGTTCCCTTGGAGCTTCTCCAACGCCATTCATGGCGTTTAACGCTGTATTTAGCGTCTCATTGGAGATGCTCTTAATGAACGCCTGTCCCATGTGCATGTTCCCAAGAAAAATAAATAGTGAAGCTTTATTCCATGAAATAGTAGATGGGATTGTGAGGTTTTTTTTTTCCAGATCGAGAGCTTCTTCATCAGTTCTTTCGTATACTGTTTGTGTTTCTTCCATATATATCAATCTAATGTCTGTTCATAGTTTTCACCCATCTATCCCAATGTCCTCCCTTTGCTGTTCGAAACACTGTTTGAGCTTAGCTAACATGCTATACCTCCACATGCGAGGAAAGGACGACATTGGTTCAACCTAAGAGCCTTGTCGATCGTCCTAGGTTAACTAGAAACAGTGAGCATCTTCTTGCATGGACCATTTATGATGGTTAAAACCTAATCTAGTTGAAGAAGATGGTTAATTATTATATCCCTTCTTAAGACACGAGATGGGCTGATTTTGGACATCAATCAAAATTCAGTTCTTAATTCAGTTCAAAATTCCTTCTCTGTGTAGCTTACCCTGAAGCGATGGACCGAAACATTTCTTCCGAAGAAGACGTAGACGTGAACAATCCACTGATTGATCCCCAAGCTGAGGACAGGGAACTCAAAGGACAGCTTTTAAGGAAGTACAGTGGTTACCTGGGAAGCCTCAAGCAAGAGTTCATGAAGAAGAGAAAGAAGGGAAAGCTGCCCAAAGAAGCTCGTCAGCAGCTGCTCGACTGGTGGAGCAGGCATTACAAATGGCCATACCCTTCGGTATATATGCAACTAAAGATTAATTCTTCTAAGAGTATAGTTTGAGTAATAAAGCAAACACCGTGAAATCTTGATTCAATTTTGTTCGTTTTGTTTAACGCAGGAAGCTCAGAAGCTAGCACTTGCTGAATCGACGGGCCTTGATCAGAAGCAGATAAACAATTGGTTCATCAACCAAAGGAAAAGGCATTGGAAACCATCTGAGGATATGCAGTTCATGGTGATGGATTCTTCTTCAGCTGCTGCTTATCCCCACCATAGCAGCAGTTATTACATGGACAACGTTAATAATCACGTTCTGGAAACCCTTTCCCTATGGATATATCACCAGCTGCTCTTCTTTAGAAGAACACCAATATATATTTATTTTCCATCTATATATGATTTGTATGAACGAAGGCGTGAACTGTTTGTTGCATGATATCTGTTTTGATGCTTTTGATTATCTATTTATGATTGCTTATTGTTGACGTGGTTAGAATTTGATTAGCTAAATGTTGGTAAAAAATGAAAACCAATGAAATGCATCAGTCGGTAAAAAATACTTTTATTCCATTAAATTATTAGAGTAATATCGTCACAGCCAACGGTATAATTAATTGATAAATACCTCCCACGCACGTTAACATAATTTTACCTTGCATCTCATCTCTTACACAAAACTTGAAAAAGGGGCACTTACTTAGCTCATGATGATATTCATGATCACGAGCCGCCTGGTTCGTAATCGGGCGGAGTCCTAAATGCAAAACTCGAATCTTCACTGGACCGTCGGTTAACAATGTTTGCCCTTTGCATCAATCGAACCAGCGCTTGCACAACCTCTGACATGGGTGGTCGAAACTCTGGCTCGGCCTGCATCAGCCATACATTTTTCGTTTTTTACACATACATAACTTTTTAGTTTCTTATACAACTTCGTCGAAGGATGTAATGATAAAATGATCATTATTACCTGGACACACAGTGCGATTATGTCTGCAAAACGGCTCAAGGATTTGGCAGGATACATGCCGTTTAGATTGGGGTCGACCATCTTCGCAAGAGCATCGATATCGTGGAGTTGAGGAGTAGCCCATCTCACCAGAGATTGTTCTAATCTGGGACGTGAACTGAAACAAAAAAAAGAAAAGAGAATTATAGGAAGTGAATGAGCGGGATGAAATTGCTGATATGTGCGATCACTTGTTTACCTGTCAAGAGGTTTCCTCCCAGTTAGAAGCTCAAGCATGACGATTCCAAAGCTGTACACATCGCTCTTTATGGTGTATATCCCAGACAAGGCAAATTCTGGGGCGCTATAGCCGAATGAACCTATCATGTGTGTTGATGAAACCTAATGGATGGAGCGCATTGAGAGGTAAGCATCAGCTTCGTGGCGTTGTAATAGCAGACCAATGTTTCGTTTCACACATCTGAAATTAGAGAGAGCTGCATTTGATCGTATTATGGAGTTTTACCTGTCGTTCTGTGTTTGGTGTGAGAGCAGCTAATCCACAGTCTGAAAGGTGGGGATTGTACTCATTATCCAGCAAGATGTTCGCAGACTTCAAGTTCTTATGAGCAACCGAAGGCAAACACACTTCATGCAAGTACCTACAAAGATGAGTGAAAATTTATCACCCAATGCAACTTGAAGAACTTGGACTACGTAATATTTTTCAAGTATCATATGAGTGTCCAAAGTGTTATGCAGATTTAGCATACTCTAAAGCTCGGGCAGTGCCGAGGGCTACCCTGACACGTGCATTCCACGTCAGCAGTTTGCTCCTATCGTCAGCGAAGTGCATCATATCATGCAAGCTACCGTTTGAAACGTAGTCATGAACGAGAAGTCGTTGGCCATGCTCAGCGCAATATCCAGCTAGTGCCACAACGTTTGGGTGCCTTAAACGTGACATGTTAGAAATGGCTTCGAGGAAGTTGTCTTCCTCTTGTAAGGACAGTGCGGAATTGTCGATTTTTTTAATTGCCAACTTCTGAAACCAAAAGGAGACAATAAATAATACATGTCATTCGACATAAAATGATTATCTGTTTTGTTGTCAGTAAAGAATTAGATTGACCTTTCCATAAGGGAATTCTGCTCTGTAGACACGGCCGAGGGAACCTTCGCCAATTATATTCTCTTGACTGAAGCTATTAGTTGCAGACTGAAGAGAAGCGACTGTATAAGATGTAGCAGTAATGGGAGATTTTGGTCGTTTCATAGATCCGTTTTTCCCTTGTAACTTTTCAACTATCAAACTTTCTGGTGGAGGCGGTTTTATATCGGACACTGAAGCTGAAGGCTTTGATCTTTGCTCTTGCATCTCCATATCAACTGGAAGAGGACACAGAGTGAACATTGAAGCGTTAAAAAATGTAACGAACACACATGAACATGAAGCACAATTGGGACCATGTACTCTCTTGTGCACAAAAAAGGACTTATATAAGTGAGGATTGAAACACATAGCCTCATTCTCAGACAGTAGCAGGATACAACTTTTGAATTGAAGGAAAAAACTATTTAACTCAGTCAAGCATAAGGAATTGATGCCTGATTTACACCCATGAGTATACATACCACCATACCAAAGCATTTATGTGGGGGAAAGAAAGACAATCGTTACTGATCGATGTGAAAAGATAATGAATCCATAAAAAAACCATAAAACGAAAAAAAAAAAATGATACCTTTATTGCTACTATCAGGAAGAGTCCTTGTTGCGGGTCGTGCCGCAACTTCCTTCTTGTTTCTCCACCTAAGGCAGAATACAATTGCAAGAAACAAAAAGACCGCGGTGAATAAAGATCCTACAACTATGCCTGCTATAGCTCCAGGGCTCAACCCACTCCCATTATCTGATTCACTAGAATTTGGAGATGTACTTGCTCCAGGTCCAGGAGGAGTTCGACCACCTGTATTGCGCAATCTACCAGGAGGAGGTGCAGAGTATGGAGGAGGAGGAGGAGCAGGGCTATTGGAGAATGCATTTCCGACGTATCTGTTTCACAAGAAGTGTATTTTTCAATAATTTAAGACGACCGAATGAGAGCATTGTAGTACACTAGTTAATGTGAATATTGAATGGAGTGACAGAGTGAGATTTGAGCTTTTATTATCACTTACACAAAATTGGGAACGGACTTCAGTTCTTGCGGTATCCAGCCACTAAAATGATTGTTTGCAACATTTCTGCAGCATACAAGTACAAGCGATTATCCGGGCATCCATGTGTGCGTGTGTACAAGATAGACAGAAGTAATCAAAGTTCCCATCAGATACAGATTATTAATGGTGGTGGCAAAGTTGAGGCTACACTTACAATTCAGTTAGGGGCAAGCCAACAAGGATGTTTAAGGAACCAGTCAGTTGATTATTTTGTAATTCACTGGCAAGTTCACACCATGGAAAGTTACTGGAAATGGAGGATAGACAAAATAATGATATATCATCACTTGTAATAACTATCAAACTCACAGAGTGGAAAGATTCGTCAATGATGCGAAAGAAGATGGAAGATCTCCAGTAAAATTGTTGAAAGAAATATCCCTGATGAGAAAAGGAGAATGAGTCACCATTACAGGACAAACTCGAGTTTTTTAAGAGATTAAATCTTTTAAGGCTTTGGCAAGGGAGATTCAAGTCTTACAGAGTTGCCAGAGCAGAATGATTGAAAAACATATCTCCCACAGACTGAGACAGCAGGTTATGGCTGATATTCCTAAAATACAGCAATACTAAGATTTAGAAATCATGAAATGTTGAAGAATCAAGGATCATAAAATATCTGAAATATTTCGCAAAATACACAGAGATAGATAAATACGCATATCATATTCCACTAACAGATAATTAAGGGAGCCCATGGCAGCTATGGAATATGGCAGATTCCCACTTAAGTTGTTGCTTCCGAGATTTCTACACTCCAAAAATTAGCCAAAATGAATGAAAAGCAATTACAATCTACTAAATGCAGTTTGGTTGGTGAATTACAGGCTTGTCAGATTAGGTGGTAACTGATATGGAATTCCATCATGAATATTGTTGTTGCTCAAATCCCTGCATCATATAGAGCGTCCAAATATTCAGAAGGTGAAAATGTTTATTCGACTATCCATCAGAAATAAGGCTTAATTACAATTTCTTGAGTGAGATGAGGTTATTAAGCAGGTATCCCATTGTTCCACTGAGTGACAATCCAGGCAACTCACTGTCACAAAACAGAAGTGTCTCTTTAAACTTCAAGAACTAAATTTAAGCGTTTGAAGCATATGTGTAATCATCGGAAATCCCCAAGCTATGAGCACTTACATTGAGACAACAGAGGATCCTTGACAGGAGATTCCCTTCCATGACTCTCCACATGGATCACCACCATTAGATTTCCAGCCAGTTAACTGTGAGGGACTGTTCAATGAAGAGTATAGAACTTGGAGGCCTTGTACTGCATTTATAATCGGCGTTCAATCAAATATCTTGATGAATTTGAATTTCTAAAAACACGAGTCATTGCCAAATAATATTGAAATGTACCATTAAGGCAACTTTGAAGTAAAAAACGAACTTCATAACATTTCACATCACATTCAATCCAGCCCCAGTGAGAATGAGATAGCAAAAATCAAACCTCCTTAAGCTAAGGCGTTACATGCACATAAATCATTTTGTGAGAAAGAAAATCAACGAATCAGCAACATGCTGGCAGATCGCAATCATTTCGTCAGAGGTCCCCTTCGGAATCTAACTCAGAACAGCTTTACTTCCATCAGCACTTTCCCACCAAAAAGAGAGTAACATAAATCCTAATGCCACGTTTCTCCCACGCATCAAACCGAGTAGCAGAATAATCCGAATGTTCTAAGATCAACTAATATCATAGCGAAAGGAAAAAAAAACACCAATCCGAACATCACTTACCATCTATGTCCGCAAATTTAGAAGCTCAATCGCATCAAGCGCCGTCAAACGGCATATAAAAAAAGGAGAAAAAAAAAAACCTCAAAGAAGCAAGCCGTAAGAAGTTTAAAGCTTTACCGTCACTAGCATCTGTAGCAGCATCAATCGTAACAATGAAGCCGAAGATCACAGCTAACAACAGATTCGAGATGACCACCGCTTGCCTCTCCATTGCTTAACAACAAAGTTCCGCGCAGTTACTTTAGCGAATCTCTTCAGGTGATTTCTGCAACTAAGCTGAAGCTGCAAGTTTCTCCATAGTCACGAGCTCTCTTCTGAGATTCGAAGCTTGCATAGTTGTTGTGCGTCATAATAATAATATAATAACACAAATCTATTTACAGAAATATACTGACCAGCTCATGTTTATTCAACACTTTTTGCCTTGAGAAAGGATTCTCGAGTAAAAGACGAAATTACCCTTAGCATCAAGGCAAAACCACCGACGCGTGGGCCTCTTTTCGGAAATGGCGTATATGGGTTTTACGGAGTTAATGGCAGGCAGTTGAAACTTGAACGTGAGAAAATGACGGAATTGTCCTTACATGTGGATGGATGACGACTTACGAGTTGTCTTTTAGTCGTTTTTTACTTTAATTATAATTATCTATACTCTTTTATTAATTGTCAAGGGTACTTAAAAACTGTCAATCTTAATTCAATTTGGTGTATCAATTAAACCAAAAATTTGGACCAATTTTTAACTGCTAATTTTATCGTGAATAAAACTGCTACAAGTCCGATGTATTTAAAAGGAGAATAAAAAATAAAATAACTTCTCCACTACTAAGAACTGCCGTCATGGAAAGGAAACTGTCAAGTTTTAAAACTAAAATGCCATATAATATACTAAAAACTGTACATCGGATTGAACAACAAGATGTGACATGTGAGTCATTTTGCTCATGGTTTTTGCTGCATTGCCTTTTAATACTATGATTTTGTTGCTAAAATTTTGATATGTTGGTTGCACACACATTGGCTGTGCAGTTGTGACTAGTAACTATAATTTTCTCGTTGAAGCTTAATATATCCCATGTTCTCCAATCCCCACCAATGTATCACACTTCGACTTTGTCTCATGAAATTTGTGTCGTTACATTTCAACGTAACTCCACCTAACTCCTAACTAACCACAGTGTATTTAATTTAATTTAAGTTTTAGGATGTTTGACCAATAACGAGAAAGGTTTTTGCCAACATTAAAACAGATAGCTAACTAGTTTCTTTTCAAAGTTTTAAATATTGCACAATTAACATTGTTTGTTACTTAAGAACAAAAAGTCCAACAAATGGTTCTATTAGGCTTTCCATTACGAACATGTAGAGGGTAAAGAAGTCCTATGTGGAGCTTTGTTGGGCCTAAACGGGCCCTTTAAGCCCAATAATTAATGATAGAAGCTCAATAAAACCTCGCTCTCTAATATCACCTTGTTTGAATTGAATAGTGGCCACACTAATTTCTTACCGGGAGGACTCTCTCCTCTCGATTTAATTTAATTCTCAATAAATGCTTCTTTCAATATCAAGTTTTAAAATATTGTGGGGGCATATGTGGGGTTTTCAGCAAAAACACGTGATGATGGTCAGTTGGGATGTTAATTTTTTTTTCCAATCGAAACAATATCTTCCTTGAGATGTAGGTATATTTATTATAATAGTAACAATTATTTCGTTTATTGTAATTCTGTGGTCTTTCTATTGCATGCAATGGTCCCTTAAAATTAAAAATGTCGTGGCCTTTTCCTCCAACAAATTAACATGGACACCACGAGGTGGTAAGCTTAGGGTCAGGGCCGTAGCTTCCATAAGGCCAGTGAGGCGGTCGCCTCGGGCCCAGCTTTCAAAGGGGCCCAAAAAAAAATTATCATACCTATATGTATATATATCGTCGCGGTTGGATATATCTCATCCATAGCTTCTGAAATTAGGTGTCGTGAGGTAGACGACTAATTAGGGCATTTCTGATATTCTATTTTATGATTCTTGGGCTTTTCAAATGTTTGGCCCAGTTTTTAACAAGCCTTTGTTAATTAGAATATAGAAAATAACATATATTGTCCAAATACATTAAGCAATGTAAATGAAATTTAAAAAAAGAGGAATAGCTTGAAAGTTTATTTATCTCGTTAAATACTTTATTATTAGTCTAGATATTATGATAGCCTTATAGTTCTATTATTTAAAAGTTCGTACATCGTTTAACTTTGTTGAATATACGCGTTTGAACATGCTTATTGATGTTTGACTTGCATTATTTTCCATTTTTTCTTAATGACTTTTCTAATACTAATAAGAATTTTCAAATATTTGTAATATATGTAATATAACAGAAAATTTTGTAATATATGTAATATAATAGAAAATTTAGTGAATTATGATATAAACTTATTATGTGTTTTTAACCGCTTTACAAATATAATCTAGTATAGTTGCAAAGAAACTGATATATTTTATTTTTTCAAGAAAAGTGCGTATCGTCCGCGATCGCGTCGCGACAATGCAACGTATCTGTATCGCTCGCTTCTGCATCGACGTCCGCATCCGCGACGGCGAACCATGCCTATAAAACACCTAGATGGTTTTTAATTTACGGTTTAAATAACTTACATTTACGGTTGAATTTATGTTAGACTACGTATGTTATTTAAAAAATATATAAAAAATTTAGGGCCCGAATTTCGAGGATCGCCTCAGGTCCCGACTTCGTCAGCTACGGGCCTGCTTAGGGTAGGGGCTTTTCTCACAAGATCAAAGCTTAATGATTACCATCCAATATATATAACACGTATGCATATAAACGTGCAAGAATCGAAACTCGAGGGAGAAAGATGAAGAAGAAAAGAAAAAAACATATCATTAAATTACATTCATGACAAGATCAACTTAATATCTTCTAAAATTGACGTTCGTATGGTTTCTAAAGACACCTTGCGAGGTCCCATTCTTGAAGTAACGACAAGGGAAATTCTGTTGGGGAGAGTGAATTTCAAAAATTTTCTCACCACAGTTACTAAGATCGTGCTCGGTAATAAAGAAAACGTGCATGTACAACACATAATAGAGTAGAATGTTTTACCCTCGTAGCGAAGATCCCTAGCTCCCGGTTGTAGTAAACCGTTCCACGCTTCCACGAGCTGCGTCGAAGAGAATCACACCGACCTCAAGACGTATCACAAACCAATCCCTCCCAAGGATGGCTAGAGAGGGAATGGATTTGTTTTAAGAGATATATTTCCTCAAAATTTTCCTCTAAGGTTGGTACTTTATTTTTCTCTCTCAAAAGTGAAAAATACATATGAAAACTTAAGTTTTTCACTATGAAAAACTTAGATATATTATAGGCCACGAAATTAGTTAAGAAAATACCATATTTTCTACTTTGAAAGTGATTTGTACCATACAAAAATAATATGTCAAAAACATAATGGCCTACCCTTAAAAAATATTCACTAAGGGTTAATATTGCTTAAAAATATTTTTGGCATTTAATTAAAAAATAGAAAACAACATCTTGGCATTTTGCATTCCACATGAATCATGCCATATATATATATATATATATATATATATATATATTTTAAACTATTTCGAAAATTAAAAATAAAATACCATTTTTACCCTTGTGTTAAAAGTTGGGCCAATAAATAAATTAAGTCCAATATCTAATAAAGGCTTAATTTTATTATTAATAAATTAAGCCCAATATCTAATAATGGCTTAATATTATTTTTGGTAGAAAATAAATTAATGAAACCCAATATCTAATAAGGGCTTAATATTATTTTTCAACCCAAAGCACACACTTAAATATTTTTCCAAATACTCACGTACCATTATTATGAACGACTCAAAGCCCGTTATATCTCTCTTTGATAGATACTATCTTAGTGATCCTTTTTAAGCCCGATTCTCTTGGTTCGTCTCAACCCGGCAAGGGAGGAATCCAAGAATTCAGTATGCGCCTAGCCAATCCCGCGGTACCGAATAGATCCCGTGTTGAGTACGATCTTCATCGTTTCACGAACCGACTATAGATTATCGTAGTACGTTTAGACCCTTCACATATGTCCCGGTTGAGTGAGAGTCATGGTTACGTCAACCTCACTAACTCAACACTATGACAGATTCATGACTGATGAAATTACTAAACTGCACTCCATGTCTGACTTGAGTCAGTTTATTGCTTTGGCCAAAGACTTCGTAATTTCCCGTCCCCAAATATACATAGGACATATATCTCAATTACTAATGAGACTGTGAATCCCTCACGTCTGTCTATGCCCGGCAGTCACCCTTCATTGTCAAGACCGCATGTCGCTGCTGAGCCATGTTCTACCTCGAACAATGCGGGTCTAGCAAACTAGTGACAAGTCAAGACTCTGAAGTCAACTCCGTCAAAGACCCTTTGGTCTAAGGTCCACGTACACTACTATAGTCAATCAATCAATCATTGACGCCTTATCAGAGTAATAGGCCATGTGATCATCGATTACGAATCGTGTCCAAATATAAGTTAATCCCCAATTCAACTTATATCAATGTTACGACCTCCCACTTCACAAGTGAATGGTTGGCACAACCATTTAGGAGTCATCAACAAATAAGTCATAATCGACATTCAGTCACCCTACTGAGTCTAAGACTTATGGACTAATTTAATATCAGAGATTAATAGCTCACCTGTGCCTCCTCTCTCATCCCATGAGAATCGATAGCTAAACTCGTGTATATGGGATTTATTTATTTACCGTCTTATCAGATGCCAAATAAGAACTAAAGGTAAATAAATAATAAGCCTATAAAGGAATAATGTAAAATCATATAAAACAAATATTCCATAATTAAGTATTCAAATACAATATTCATATACAATGGTGAATAATACATCGGGTAAATACAAGTGCCCTATTCATTTCATCCTCGAATGGCATTCTGAGGGCACATTCCTAACATTCTCCCACTTGCACTCAATGCCATGCACTATGATATCGCAACCCCATCTTATGTAGGTGTCTATCAAGCACTGCCTGTGAAAGAGGCTTAGTGAATGGGTCCGCCACGTTATCCGCGGTGTCTATCTTCTGCACGGCTATGTAGCCTTGTTCAACGAATCCACGCAATACATGGTATTTTCTCTCTATATGTTTGGACTTGCTGTGAGACCTAGGTTCCTTGGCTTGAGCGATTGCCCCAGTATTGTCGCACCACAATAGCAGTGGGCGATCTGCTATGCCTGGAACAACTTCGAGTTCTTCTATGAACTTTCTCATCCAAACACCCTCCTTAGCTGCCTCAGAGGCTGCAATATACTCCGCTTCTGTGGTAGAATCGGCAGTAGTGCTTTGCTTAGAACTTTTCCAAGACACTGCTCCACCATTAAGCGTATAGACGAAACCAGAAGTAGATTTTCGGTCATCCACATCCGACTGGAAATCCGAATCGGTATAACCGTCCACTTCTAATTCTCCATTTCCATAAACTAGTATCATATCCTTAGTCCGTTTAAGGTACTTGAGGATATTCTTTACTGCGTTCCAATGATCTTTGCCAGGGTTAGACTGATATCGACTTACTATGCTCACAGCATATGCTATATCAGGTCGCGTGCATAGCATCGCGTACATCAAACTACCCACGGCAGATGCATAGGGAATTCCACTCATCTCTTTCCTATCTTCCTCACTTTGAGGACACATGGATTTCGAGAGATGAATTCCATGCCTCATCGGTAAGAATCCTCTCTTAGATTCATCCATCCGGTACCGTACCAGGATCTTTTCTAAGTAGAGGGCCTGAGATAAACCTATCAATTTGTTCGCACGATCTCTATAAAGACGAATACCAAGAATATAGGTTGCTTCTCCCAGGTCTTTCATGGAGAATTCAGTTGAAAGCCAAGCTTTCACCTCAGAGAGCATTCCAATATCGTTTCCTATCAAAAGGATATCATCCACGTACAATACCCAGAAACGATATCTTACTCCCACTGACCTTTTTGTAAACGCATGGTTCGTCTTCATTCTTTACGAACCCGTAGTTCCTAACTACTTCATCAAATCGGAGATTCCAACTCCTAGACGCTTGTTTAAGTCCATAAATGGACCTATTCAGTTTGCACACTTTGTGAGCATCTGTTCGTGATGTAAAACCCTTAGGTTGCTCCATATAGATCTCCTCCTGGAGGAATCCATTAAGAAAAGCGGTTTTCACATCCATCTGCCAGATCTCATAATCATAGTATGCTGCTATAGCCAGCAATATACGAATAGACTTTATCATTGCTACTGGTGAAAAAGTTTCCTCGTAGTCAATACCCTCTTTTTGATTGTACCCTTTTGCTACTAGCCTTGCTTTGTAGGTATCCACCAGTCCATCAGATCCAATCTTTCTCTTGTAGATCCACTTACACCCTATAGGTCTAAAACCTTCAGGTAGGTCTACTAGAGTCCAGACTTGGTTAGTGTACATCGAGTCCATCTCTGCTTTCATAGCTTCGACCCATTTCTTAGAGTCGACATCCGTCATTGCCTGGTCATAGGTAGCGGGATCGTTCCCAACTGTCCCCACCGTCACAGCATCCCCGTGCTCGACGTGTACCATACCGTATCTCTCAGGCATGTGAGATACTCTACCAGACCTGCGCAATCCTGGTTGCGTCTCGGACTGTTCCTCTGTGCTTTCAGGCACTAATGTCTCTGGTGGCGTCTCATCTAACTCTCCAAGAGTCACTTCTCTGCCAGCTCCACCTTCTCGAACGAACTCTTCCTCGAGAAAGTGAGCATGAATGGCTACGACGATCCTCTGATCATCATGGAAGTAAAAATAATATCCCATGCTCTCATCAGGATATCCAACGAAACGTCCTTTCGTGGACCTAGATTCAAGTTTGTCTGTTATCAGCTTTTTCACAAAGGCGGGGCAACCCCAAACCCTAAGGTGATTTAAGCTTGGTTTCTTACCATTCCAAATTTCGTAAGGCACCCGATCAACAGACTTTGAAGGGAGTCTGTTCAAAACATACACGGCAGTTTGCAAGGCATATCCCCACAACGATATTGGGAGATCTGTATAGCTTAGCATAGATCGCACTTTGTCTAATAAAGTTCGATTTCTGCGTTCAGCAACACCATTCAACTGTGGTGTTCTGGGCGGAGTTAACTGCGAAATTATTCCATGTTCTTTCAAAAAATCGTCAAACTCGAGACTCATATATTCACCACCTCGATCTGATCGAACGACTTTAATTTGTCTCCTAGTTTGATTTTCCACTAAAGTCTTAAATTCCTTGAACTTATCAAGCGTTTCAGACTTATGCTTCATCAGATACACCAAGCCATAGCGAGAGTGATCATTCGTGAAGGTCACAAAATAGTGGAAATTACCACGGGCCGGAACTCTAAACGGCCCACAAACGTCAGTATGGATCAAATCCAAAAGATTAGTGGCTCTTTGAAATGTCCCGGTGAAAGGAGACCTGACCATTTTTCCGAGAATACAAGATTCGCACGTTGGATAGGAATCCGATTCCAATGGCTTAATAATGCCATTTTTCTCTAACTCTTGAATCTTGCGAACTCCAGCATGACCGAGTCGAAGATGCCATAAATACTTTTTGTTTAACTCTAAGTTACGTTTGTTGGTAATTGCATTCACATGTTCTTGGACACTTACGTAATACAAACCATTTATTAACGTAGCATTTCCGACACATTTATTTCCAAAATAGATATCACAAACATTACTACTAAAGCGGAATTCATAACCAAGCCTGCTCAAAACAGGAATAGAAATAATGTTCTTAAGCCCCTTGGGCAACACAAGTACATCGGATAGATATAATACATGTCCAGTAGATAATTCGAGAGACTTCGATCCAACGTGAGTAGCTGGCACACTATGTCCGCTGCCAACGTTAATCATGATCTCTCGATTCGCCAGCTTCCTACTTCGTTCCAGACCCTGGTTCAAAACACATATGTGAGCACTAGCTCCTGAGTCAAGAATCCACGAAGTGGAAAATACAGTAAAAGAACAGTAAGTTTCCAAAACTTTACCTGAAGCCCCCGAAGCTCGAAGCTTGGGGCAGTCCCTTTTCCAATGGCCCAGCTCTTGGCAGTGAAGGCACTTGTCAGTTGATTTTGCACCTTTAGATGCAGTCATCTTTTCCTTGCCCTTCTTCTTTATCCCTCCAGTAGGCTTTTTGAACTTGGGCTTGGCCTTGTTGGACTTAGATCTCTTAGATGTTTTCGTCACTACAAGCGCAACCTCTTTTCCTTTTCCCTTCTTCAATTCATGCTGAGTCTGAATCAGCGTGTTCATTAATTCGGGAAGCAGAAATTGCCGATCGCTCAGACTGTAGTTTATGATAAACTGAGCGAATGAGACTGGGAGCGACTGAAGAATCAGGTCAATCTGGAGCTCATGATGAATGGGGCAATTGAGCGAAGCCAGTTCCTCAATATACCCAATGAGCTTACGCACATGTACAGCAACATCTGCACCTTCAGCCATCTTAGTATGAAAGAGCTTATCGGCAGCGCGATATCGAGACGATCTCGACATCTCGCCGTACAGCTCCTTCAGATGATGCAATATCCCGCGCATATCCTTCTCAGAATATTGGCGCTGCAGATCATTGTTCATCCCAGCCAACATAAAAGCCTTAGCCCGGGCACTATCAGCCATCCACTTGGCATGATACTCCCGTTCTGCATCAGTTGAATCCTCCCCGGGTTCAAGTGGTATAGGTCCATCAAGGACATACGCAATACGTTCCAGAGTAAGGACAATCCTTAAGTTACGGAGCCAGTCCGCAAGGTTTGGACCTTCCAAACGGTTTTGCGTTATCAATGAAACAAATGGTGACGTCATTGTATTTTTATAGAAAGAAAACTATCTGCAGAAATAAAGAATAATTAGGTTCTACGTATTATTCGTCAAGCATAAATAAGGACTTTTCATTTTTCTTGACTCCCACTATTTTTCTCAAAATCTCATTCTCCCGATAGAGATTTCGAAAACCTCGTTGATGGTTTCATAGTGGAGTTGATTTCCCCGCTCCGCAAAAATAAGCCTCAACCTAACAGTTTGTTGGCCCATTTAATTGGACGGCGCCATGTCTAACACGAACCCATCTAATGAGTGTTTCAACTACTTTGTCTCCGGTTAGGAACCCTCACGCTAACACGAATAATTGGGAAATAACCGTCTAAGTGTAACCTATCAACTTCTTGCTCAATCCTAACATTTAGAAATTCCACCCGTAGGATAACACTTTATAAGGCGTGAATATGTTTCGGAGAGCGGCGTTTCTAAAACTAACTCGAGCTGACTACAACAAAAGCAAAATGTTTGGCGCCAATAACTCGGAGCAAACCTCACATTCACTCAAGCCGTAACAGTTTCGAGCTTGATAGAAGACAGGAACCAAGTTCCTTTACCCACTTAGTATTTAATCAAACGGGAGAATACGTCTCACATACTAAAGCACATAATCATGCATATCACGTCAAACAAATATGCACAAAATTGCGGTAAACCTAGTTTGCCTACAAGACCGTCAATGTGGACTATTTCTACTCTACTACAATTATTTTTGTAAAACTACATCTCTACTTCTTCGGCTTTGGCACCATGTCAACGAGCAACCTCCAAGTTCTCGAACGGCCTCGTCGTGGTCCGATCTCGTACTCGTACGGCCACCATACTTAAACTAATTTTCTAAAATTAATAAAATACAAGACGGGGGGAATCAGCTGTCCCGGACAACCCGTATAAAAACTAATACAACCCGGGGGGGACCTTGTCACCCTTAACATATTACCCGGAAATTAGAACCTAAGTCCACGTTGACGCCTTTAATCGTATCATACATGCACAACATAAACACGTATGCAACAACAACACGCTCCTAGAAACCGAAACGAAATTTGGGCTAGTTCTAAACTTAAGACCCAATATGGTATTTAGTTGGGCCTAAATTTAGTCAAGCCCATAATACTATATTTTGGGCACAACCTTTTTAATATCCAAATATGAAATGAATTGGACCGTATCCTAGTTGGCCCATCGGGGTTTCTAAAATCCCCGGTACCCAAAATACAACCATCGGTCACTTATCGCTACTCCATTGGAGTTGGAGTTCACCGTCACCGGAATTTAAAGCCGGATCCGTTGAACGTCTCAGTCGCAATATAAGTAATACGTTACTTTAACGCACGACAAGGGGCAACAGCTCATTTCGAGCTCTCAACCGCACGACTAAGCATGAAATTATGAATCGGGGGGAAGACAACCACTACGGTTTCTTACCATGTCGCTGCGCTACGCCGAACCGCTCGCAACGAGACGGTCCCGACCATGCGAGCGCTCGGTTTGCAAGATCAAACCAAGATCGACTCATGCTATGACGCTTGAGCGACTCAGTGCCTTGCACAACCGAGTTCATTTCGGGTTTGTTTATGTCATTTCTTAACACCGAGCCTGGCTCTGATACCACTGTTGGGGAGAGTGAATTTCAAAAATTTTCTCACCACCGTTACTAAGATCGTGCTCGGTAATAAAGAAAACGTGCATGTACAACACATAATAGAGTAGAATGTTTTACCCTCGTAGCGAAGATCCCTAGCTCCCGGTTGTAGTAAACCGTTCCACGCTTCCACGAGCTGCGTCGAAGAGAATCACACCGACCCCAAGACGTATCACAAACCAATCCCTCCCAAGGATGGCTAGAGAGGGAATGGATTTGTTTTAAGAGATATATTTCCTCAAAATTTTCCTCTAAGGTTGGTACTTTATTTTTCTCTCTCAAAAGTGAAAAATACATATGAAAACTTAAGTTTTTCACTATGAAAAACTTAGATATATTATAGGCCACGAAATTAGTTAAGAAAATACCATATTTTCTACTTTGAAAGTGATTTGTACCATACAAAAATAATATGTCAAAAACATAATGGCCTACCCTTAAAAAATATTCACTAAGGGTTAATATTGCTTAAAAATATTTTTGGCATTTAATTAAAAAATAGAAAACAACATCTTGGCATTTTGCATTCCACATGAATCATGCCATATATATATATATATATATATATATATATTTTAAATTAATTTCGAAAATTAAAAATAAAATACCATTTTTACCCTTGTGTTAAAAGTTGGGCCAATAAATAAATTAAGTCCAATATCTAATAAAGGCTTAATTTTATTATTAATAAATTAAGCCCAATATCTAATAATGGCTTAATATTATTTTTGGTAGAAAATAAATTAATGAAACCCAATATCTAATAAGGGCTTAATATTATTTTTCAACCCAAAGCCCACACTTAAATATTTTTCCAAATACTCACGTACCATTATTATGAACGACTCAAAGCCCGTTATATCTCTCTTTGATAGATACTATCTTAGTGATCTTTTTAAGCCCGATTCTCTTGGTTCGTCTCAACCCGGCAAGGGAGGAATCCAAGAATTCAGTATGCGCCTAGCCAATCCCGCGGTACCGAATAGATCCCGTGTTGAGTACGATCTTCATCGTTTCACGAACCGACTATAGATTATCGTAGTACGTTTAGACCCTTCACATATGTCCCGGTTGAGTGAGAGTCATGGTTACGTCAACCTCACTAACTCAACACTATGACAGATTCATGACTGATGAAATTACTAAACTGCACTCCATGTCTGACTTGAGTCAGTTTATTGCTTTGGCCAAAGACTTCGTAATTTCCCGTCCCCAAATATTCATAGGACATATATCTCAATTACTAATGAGACTGTGAATCCCTCACGTCTGTCTATGCCCGGCAGTCACCCTTCATTGTCAAGACCGCATGTCGCTGCTGAGCCATGTTCTACCTCGAACAATGCGGGTCTAGCAAACTAGTGACAAGTCAAGACTCTGAAGTCAACTCCGTCAAAGACCCTTTGGTCTAAGGTCCACGTACACTACTATAGTCAATCAATCAATCATTGACGCCTTATCAGAGTAATAGGCCATGTGATCATCGATTACGAATCGTGTCCAAATATAAGTTAATCCCCAATTCAACTTATATCAATGTTACGACCTCCCACTTCACAAGTGAATGGTTGGCACAACCATTTAGGAGTCATCAACAAATAAGTCATAATCGACATTCAGTCACCCTACTGAGTCTAAGACTTATGGACTAATTTAATATCAGAGATTAATAGCTCACCTGTGCCTCCTCTCTCATCCCATGAGAATCGATAGCTAAACTCGTGTATATGGGATTTATTTATTTACCGTCTTATCAGATGCCAAATAAGAACTAAAGGTAAATAAATAATAAGCCTATAAAGGAATAATGTAAAATCATATAAAACAAATATTCCATAATTAAGTATTCAAATACAATATTCATATACAATGGTGAATAATACATCGGGTAAATACAAGTGCCCTATTCATTTCATCCTCGAATGGCATTCTGAGGGCACATTCCTAACAAATTCTTCCAAGGGCCACAAGATATAGACATTATGCTAAGTACGCATATGTTGTAAATGATCTTCTCGGTTATTTATGGAATTTTCCCTCCTCGTATTTACCCTACATACTTCCAAGAACATAGTGTAATGAATTAACGAGCAAAGCGAAAGCCCTATATAAAGTGTGATGGATCGGAAGGCATGTGTAGTGAAGACGGCGGAATTATCGCTACATCTTTTCCCTGCTATAATACAAACACTCTTGCTGTTAAAAACTTCACAATATTCCTTGTTGAACCTTACCTCGAGGTCATCGTCGCAAAGCTGACTTATGCTAATCAAATTAGCCACAAGCCCGTCGACGTGTAGAACATTCCTCAGCTTCGGGAAATCGGGCACATTCAACTTGCCACGATCGAGAATCCGTCCTTTAGCACTGTCATGTGGCGTGAGCATTCGCTATCGAAGTACCATGAACCTGTCATATTAGTTCGCAATGAGGTATAGACAACATTGCATTTATGTACGGATTTCTCTACGCAGGCTTTCTTAGATGTCATAACAGCAGTATGTTCACCAAAATTCGAAGGAGTGTCAACTGAAATTTCTCCAGACAAACTTTTCAACAGTGATTTCTCAATGTTGAGTGGAGTGTTGGACGACATTCATTCAACATAGATTTCTGCGAAATCTCTCCTTTCAATTTCCAGCAGAACAGTTTGATATGACCAGGCTGCATACAATGATGGCATTTATACGATCTATTCTTTGACATACTAGCAGCATGCGTCGAATTTTCCTTAACAAAGACAATCTTAGATCGATCATTAGCAACAGGATTAGGAACATCAAGAGTAGGCTGGGAATTGAATCCTAAACCTTGTTTATAAAAAATACCTAATGACAGTACCTCATTAAGGGTCGATTTACCTTTGTTCAATTTCGTGAACGTTTCATCAGCATTGTCGACTTGCTTCTGAAGTTTGTCGATTTTTTTGTCTTTTTCTTGTCAGCACGGCTTCCATCTTATTCAGGGCATCCGAGCTATGTTTTCGAGCTCTGCGTAGAGATTTTGGGCTTTCAGGGCAATTTTCATGGCGCCGTCGAAGTCTTCTCTCTGCATTTTTTCCTCGGCGATGGCCTTGGCTCGGATGGCTTCTTCTTTGTTGCAGTCCATTGAAGGGATGAAGAAGTGGTCAGACATCAAGAGAATAAAACACTAAACCTCTCTGTGATATTTAGGCCTATTGTTCAGATATGGCAATCTTCTATATTTCTTTACCAATAATAAGGATATTTTCTTTGATAAAGAAAGGAAACCCCAAATCCCCACGCAAACGTCTCGACTACATTATTGTTGTTACTTATGTGGGCACCTTTTGATGTAGTACTGATTCGTGTCATTCAACATCCCACATCGACATCTAAGGTTCACATCAATATTTTGGATGTTGATGTGGCATATTGACGCCTTACATAACATTTTACGTGTCAATGAAATATTTCGCGTTAATATGCCACATCAGCATCCGAAATGTCGATTAATGGCACCTAGAAGGTGATAATTAAGACGACATAACCTTAGATGTCGATGTGAGATGTTGAAATGGCACGAATCGGTGTCACATCAACAGGTGACCATATAAGGTGCTCAAATAAGGTGAGCACCATAAAATTCCTATATAACAAAAATAATGTAGTCGAGACGCTTGCATGGGGATTTGGGGTTTCCTTTCTTTGCCCGTTGATACCTTTTCGTCTTTTTTTTTTCTTTGCCCGCTGATACCTTCTCAACAGACGAGATGTTCACCTCCGCCGAAAAGAAGGTAAGTACGTTTTCGTTTATTATAAAGTAACAATTATTTCGTTTGTTGTAATTTTGTGGTCTTTCTATTGCACGCAATGGTCCCTTAAAATTAAAAATGTCGTAGCCTTTTCCTCCAACAAATTAACATGGGCACCACGAGGTGGTAAGCTTAGGGTAGGGCTTTTCTCACAAGACCAAAGCTTAATCATTACCATCCAATATATATAACACGTATGCATATAAATGTGCAAGAATCGAAACTCGAGGGAGAAGAAGGAGAAGAGAAAAAACATATTATTACATTCATGACAAGATCAACTTAATATCTTCTAAAATTGACGTTCTTATGGTTTCTAAAGACACTTTAAGAGGTCCCATTCTTGAAGTAACGACAAGGGAAATTCTTCGAAGGGTCCACAATATATAGACATTATGCTAATTACGGTAAGTTGTAAATTATCTTCTTGGTTATTTATGGAATTATCCCTCCTCGTATTTACCCTACATACTTCCAACAACATAGTGTAATGAATTAACAGAGCAAAGGCCTATATAAAGTGTGATGGATCGAAAGGCGTGTGTAGTGAAAAGATGCCTTTTCTCCGACCTCATCAATGCGTATGGCAAAGGCTGCAGATTCTGCTGCAGTGAATATTTATTCATTGTTGTTATATTTATATTTTCTCATCGTCTTATAGCTTTTGTAGTAAATAAACCCTACCTTTTGTTCGTTGGGGTTAGTTGGAAAATTCAATGCTTCTCAACTTCTCAGCGTCACCCACCACTATCACACTCCAACGTATTAATAGCCATCTCTATGATTAAATGCAGTCTCTCCCTGTCTATATAATGTTTGGCTTTTCTTGAATATATCTATATATATATATTTATATATCTGTATATTAATAAGCCAAAGCCTCTTTTGCAATACTCTCATATAAGCTTTGTACATTCATTACAACATTCTTTCTCCACAACATCTATCCCCTGCTGTTCCCATTCAAGAACATGTTATAATATATAGGAGGAGAATATCCCATGTATATCATGACTTATGTTCATACATCTTGGTTAATTATTATTACGAGATGTTGGTGCGGTTCAATTAGAGAGCTGCGTTCTCTTCATGCTCGAACATGGTTATTTGATTGAGCCGTGCCAATATCACGTCTTTTACTTCTCTTAATTAGTGATGTTCTTTTTTTTTTAGGAATTTTTTTTTTATATTTATTTTGTGTTGTATATTTACATGCTTTATCTAGCCGCCATGCACATTTACTTGCACGCATACATATGCTCAAATTGATCCATCTATTTACTGTTATAAGTTGTGCAGTAACATAGAAGATCATGGAGGTAACGAGGAAGAAGAAGAGATATATCATTTTTGTATTTTTTTTTCTCTTTTGTACTATATTATTAGCGACAATATAATAATCTTGGTTCGTGATTTCAGCAAATGTAAAGAGGCATTTATTAGAACGAGCCCACCACAGTGCTTTTATTGACAAACTATATTGTGGGTAGTTGAATGTCGGAGTCATTACCATATATAAATACATACAATATTCTCTTACATGATATATGCTTCGAAACGCTTAAAGAAGAATGTGTACTATGAAGTTGATTAGGACTGTACGTATTTACGCAAGACTTATCCTAGTGTATGAATCTTCAATGTCTGAAAACATCACAAATCGCTCAAATCCATTTCCATTTTAGTTACAACGTAAAAAGCTTGTCTGCGATATCGATAAACATGTTTGAGGAAACAGAAAAACTCTCTATAGACATGCAAGCAATCTTGAATCAGCAAGCCATTACTCCGTACAAGTACTCAAATAGCAACTCGAGAAAAAAAATATCGGAAGAAGATTTGTAACCCCACGATGATCCTCGTCAACGATTACCGTTCTTGACTGAAGATTACTCAATCACTTTTATTCCTAGAACAGTTTCATCGGCTGTTGTGTTCCACTTCTCATCATCGTACAGAATTCTTCGTAGTTGATCTTACCATCCTGTATAATCCCAAGGTGGATCTCATGTTTATAATACCAATAAAATGGATAATCTATACATCTTCTAGTGTTCGAAGTTAATACAAACCGACTTACATTATCTGTATCAACTTCAGAAATTATTTCCTTGATGGTTGCCTCATCCCCCATATCGTACTCTTTCATAGCACTTTCAAGTTCATCTCGTGTGATGTACCTGCAATATATTGTATACAAAAACATATATTATATGTGCGTATAGGCGTGTGTAAACATGTATAGGTATACTTAACTTACCCGCTATTATCCTTGTCGAAGTATTGAAATGCGCTAAAGAGGTGCTCGTCTCTTTCGAGCTTATGTCTATGCATCGTGGCAGTTATGAATTCTATGTAGTCTATAGTCCCATTACCATCCACATCAGCCTGTTTTTTAACAACAAAATGAAAAAAAAGAATGATTTCAATAGCAAGGAGTTCCAATTTTGATCGTATTTTGTCCAAGGGTTAGAGAAAGTTTTCCAAGACGATTATTTTCTTACAGCTTCCATGAGTTGCTTAACTTCGGCTTCAGAGAGCTTCGAGCCCAAACGAGCCAGCCCGGATTTTAATTCTTCATAGGTGATTGTGCCGCTGTTATCTGTGTCCATATTCATAAACATTGCCTTAAGGCCTTTGATTTCCTCTTTCGATAGGCTCTGTGCAATAACCTGCAGTCTTTCCGACATCAGAACAAGGTAAACGCAAGAGCGAATGCCAAGACAGAACATCTCTGATAAAAAAGCGTAAAAGAAGCTTTTTGAGAATTTATGGCAAGTATTTGATTAACAAACATGATACCTTCAAAGCTAGTTTCTTCATCTTATTCATTGCCCTGAACTGCTTCATTCTAGAGAGAACAGCGCTATCTATTGGCTTGTCAGGTGCTTGTCCCTTAATCCAAGGGTGCTCTGAAAGCCAAGAGTATGACAACGTCGTTAGACTTCTTAATACATATGAAAGGGTAAAAACCCGATTTTACGAAAGACATAGACATGAAGGTTTTAGTCTTCTCCTTCTTACAGTCGTAGGAAAGGTGAAGATAGACATAGAACAACAGCTGTAACAAAGAAGAACCAGCAAATTTACCAAGAACATCCGCTGAACTAATTCTTCTCATGGGGTCCTTAGTAAGCATTTTACGAACAAGATCTTTTGCGCTCTCTGAAATTTTAGGCCATGGATCACTGTAGAAATCGACTTCTTCTTTCAATATAGCGTCAAATATCCCTTTCTCAGTTTCTGCATCACAAGATCACCGAGTAAGGCACTCAGAAAAAATACCTTTTTATTCGAAGTACCAAAAAAAAAAATTCCAAAACATGTACATGTTCTTATTCGTACCAGCCCAAAATGGTGGAACACCACTAAGTAGGATGTACAAGATAACACCAGCACTCCATATATCTATTTCTTTTCCATAACTTCGCTTTAAAACCTCTGGCGCAACATAGTACGCACTACCAACTATATCACGGTACACCTTCCCTGAAACCATTACATAAAGGGCAGATCAGTGAGCGTTGCACATACGTAAAGAAATTCGCAATGCATCAAACTTTCATTGAGAGTTCTCCAACTGTTCACAGGGTTGGAAGCAAAACGATCACAGCTCATGAATTGCATTCGGGATAATCGAGAAGACAGCAAAACTTGACAAAAGCCATGGATTGTAACACAAAATATGCCCAAAAACGAATAGTAAGAAACTCAACCTTCCTCAATAAAGACGGATAGCCCAAAATCAGTAGCTTTCAGCCTTGCCTTCTCATCCTTACTCGAGAGCAAGAAATTCTCGGGCTTAAGATCCCTATGCATCACTCCCATGAAATGGCAATGGTGAACAACATTCACAATCTGCCTACAGAGGTCAGCCGCTGCCCTCTCAGAATAGCTTCCCTGAGCTATAATCCTATCGAAAAGCTCACCGCCGCCACACAGCTCCATCACTAAATGCACAGAGTTTCTATCTTCGTAGGAACCCTTGAATTCCACTATATTAGGCTGACCACTCAAATGCTGCATAATATGAACCTCCCTCTTCATATCCTCCTTATCGTTCTTGCTCACTAATTTCCTCTTCAATATAGACTTGCAAGCGTAGCGTTGACCAGTTGCGATCTCAGTGCACGAATACGTCACGCCAAACTGACCCCTACCCAATTCCTTACCAATCGTGTACTTCAGCTTCACATCCTCAAAGGGCTTGCCCAAAATATTGTTGGGCTCTAATCTTGGACCGGCGTGTTGCTGCGGCTGCGTGTGAGGACGAGCCTGCGGCGGCGCGTGGTGGGACTGAGGCTGGTTAATCGGCGGAGCCGCCGATGTCCTCGGATTGTTTTGGCTACTTTGCTGATGATGCTGTTGGTACCCTTGGTTCACTGCTGGCCTCTCTGATCTGTGGCCATTAAAAACTCTTTCCTTGTGCTTCCTCTTACTAAAACATCCACCCATCGATTTGAGCTACGTCTGACCAATCTGAAGAAAGTTTCCGCAGATAAAAAATCGCAGGAGCAAAACAGAATATATATCAAGAAAAAGGGCCTGCGACGATCATCTAAGAAGGTTCTTTCAGCTGCAACAATGGGCAATTTCCCGTGATGTTTCAGATTGAAGGAAAATAACAATTCAGACGCGGTGAGGACGTGAGCTTTTTCTCTGACTTCTTAGTTGGCCGATCGACGCGTTTTTTACGTTCGTTTATCAATTGTTTGTTTATTAAGCTTATACGGGCCTTACACAAATTATATTGGGCTATAAAAGTAACGGGGCCCAATAGGCACGGCCCAATTAGTATGCAACTATTTGTTTGGTCCTCTACTATCGAAAATACTTGGTCCACAAATTATTGGTTTATCCTATTAGTTCAACCATAAATTATGAAGTTTTTCCTTACTAATCATCATGATTTGACGGTCGAAAGCAACTTTATGACATCATTTATTCCAAAGTCTCAGATGCCAAACAAATCAAAGTATCGCAAGTTGTCTATCATTTTCTCAAGCCTTGCATGGGCAATACAATAATATTCTTGTTTAAGTTTCAATTCTTATTTGTTAAATTCAGAATTTACCAATTGTAAATAATACTTCGATAATAGGCAAAAAAGAACAGCTGACGAAATCCAAGATCTAAAACTTTAGTATAGACAATAGTTTTTTAGGAAGTAGTTAGCTAATATCTCGTCAGATTCTTTATAACCATAAAAGGAGAAGCTACAAATAGATGCTAGTAGCTAGGGTTTATAAAATTCAAGCCTTATGTGATAAGATGCTGACGTGTGCCAATCAAATGGAACCCACAGATTCATGATCCGTCAAGGGGTTATGACCACGTTGCCATCGGAATCAATTACTCAATTAATCTATTGAGCACTTGATTAAAAGATTAATTATATTTTACATGAAATCATGTAACATTATTACACACCACAACTTGACAGTTGACACGACATGAAATGGGTTTTTGGCGTTTACTGGAATTCAGACAAAATGAAATGTTAATTCAAATTAAATGCACTCGTGGGGTCCACCAGCCCTCAGCTCATCGCAAATGCATCATATCATATATACAAATCGAGCCTTCCATGGAGATCTCCATCTTCGATAATATGTCTTACCTAGTTTTCTTTTTGTTTTCCAAATTTTATATTAATTTGATTATGTGAATATTTTAATTAAAGATAAAATACATATGGGCAAGGGCCGAAGATTAATCACTAGCCTCAGCGAACGTTACTTAGGCAGCTACGTATTCAACCCCAGACAGCAAACGGTCGGCGGAGAATCCGAGTTCGGAGAAGACGATGTGTGGACGGCGGCTCTCAGTGACGGCGAACCAGTCGCCGGAGGATTCAATCACCCACGCGCTTCCTACGGCGGGAGCGACGACGACGACACAACGAGCGGCTTCCTCCCCGATCACCCTTCTTCCGCGCCTCGACGCCGCCCACCGCGGCGTTCTTCCGACGCCGCCTTTTCCAGCCACCACCGCCGGGTAGGTGGGCTGTCCCTGGCTTTCGACGACGACGGAGCTTCGAACGCCGGCAGCACCGTGTCTCCATCTCCAGGAATCGTACACCAGTTCCGACAGACGCAGGATAGCTCTCCTCCACGCGGGCGGCGCGTCGTGGCCACGTCGGCGCCGGTGAACGTTCCCGATTGGTCGAGAATCCGCCGGGATAACTCGGCGGAGTCTTTGGACGACGCGGCGGAGGAAGATTTACTCGACAATGATGATGATGGGTCGTCGGAGATCGTGCCTCCGCATGAGTATTTGGCGCGAAGCAGAAGGACATCGACTAGCTCGGTTTTCGTGGGAGCGGGTCGGACCCTTAAGGGTCGGGACTTGAGTCGGGTCAGAGATGCTGTTTGGAGTCAAACCGGGTTTTATGGGTAAGAAGACGATCCGTCGCTTCACTCTTGAGGGTTAGTTAATAACATTACATGTATGGTATATAATTACGTAATTAGCTATAGATTCTATGCGATGTGATCTTATTATTATTGTTAGTTTTTTGGTAGTTAGCAACCTCGCATGTTCATAAATTAAATAATTTGAATTGAAATAAAAGCTTTTCATAGTTGGGAAACAAATGTATGGTTGTGGTGGGTGAGGACGTTCATTTTGGCTTACCTTTTTCTGGAAAACGATGTTGAATAATTTCTATTTAAAAACTTCACATATAAAAATTTATGTGATTAGGGTTCACGGAGTGATCATCAGAACCACTTGTTTTATGGGATTATATATCTCATTTGTTGGTTGCTTTTCGTGTTCGACGACCACCATAAAAAAAAAAACAAGAAATGAAATTTATTTAAATCATCATATAATTGTAAATATCTTTATACATCTTCCTGTCCTGCCTCAGTGGCCCCTATTTGATTATGGTCACGAAAATGCTTATATAAATTACACACATATTAGAGAGGAAGCATATGGTCCAACATCTTGTAGTAGTATATTTTACAGATATGTACTTATGTAAAGTGCTATATAGAAATAATGGACTTAGTTCAGTTGAAGTTCAACTTTGCTTATATATAAGTTCAAGGAAAAAAACAAGCTCTACAAAAACAAAAACCTGAATTTCGAAATGAATGTTCATTTCTCGTTTGCATAACTCGAAGATGCGCCGTCGACACACCTTCCGATGAGAACTTGAACATGTATTGTAATAATAATATTTCAACATGACACACAGATGGTATAAATTTATTTGCTCGAACAAAGAACCCTCTTTAGAAAAACGAACAATAATAAACTCGAGGAGAATAATCTTGCCTTCATCTTCCTCATCATCCTCTTACCAATCCTCACATGCAATCTAAAAACCCTAAATCTCAACCTCGGTGATGATGATCGTCTATTCTTAGCAGCAGAAGAATCAGCCTTCTGCAAAACCTTATAAATCAAGAACTGTGCCCTTCTGTGCTGTAATTCTTCAGGGTCTTCATGAAAGTGAATTTTCGAGTACGCAAATGGTCTCTTATTCATGAAAGACATTATTACCAAAAAAAAACTGAGAAATGGGTAATATATAAAGATATTGCTAAGTAGCTTCATATTGTTAGCTGAGCTTTATATATAGAGCAATAATGTGGATTGATGACGGCAGTTACTTCATCACCATACAGGCTTAACTCAGATGATGAAACAATCCATGTGCAATGAATAATGCTGTCTTAAGAAAAAAAAAAGTACGATCGATCTGTTAAATTAATATTATTGTCTTGAGGCTTATCATGGGGTGGATGATACTAAACTAAGTGTTATTATATGATATTGTTTTGAGTAATAATGCATGTGGGATATATACTTTCTGAAACGATTATAGGACAATAGTCAATGCGGTGGAAATCTGTTAGATAATATAATACAATGATTGATTGTTATATTAAGAAGAGTTAGTTTCAACAAGTGTGATATATGACTTCATGAATGTTGTCCAAAAATTCAACGTGGCCACAAAATATTACTACAAAACAATCCTTAAGAAAACAAAATATATAAACAACAATGGTATTAAACTAAACAAAATATATAACAATGGTATAAAACTTGACCTGTTTAAGACAAATCCACACCAAAGCACTTCTATTCATTACATAATAGCAAATTATTCTTTCACATAAGTTCTTGCACAACCCAGAATCATAATAAATCTGAACCTGCGTTCTACAGTTTTTGATCTTCGAAAACTGCGTCGATTTCAAGGCGAGAGGTCGATAAGTTCCAACGTTGTTAGCGAATGGGATGGTACTGTGCTGAAGCTCTTCTGAGAGGCAACTTCCTCAATGTGTACAAAACGAGTACCGAAGGAAGAATCTCAACTACCTGAAAATTTGTTTTTTTTTTTCCGTAAGAAAAATTACCTTACTCAAAATTAGAAAAAAAAAAAAAGGCCCTTTTATGCCCGAAGAGAAAACTGATACCATGTAATAGAAAAGATTCAAAACAGGGTGGTCGAGAACATCGAGAGATGCATCTGCATCGAAAGCTGATAGCACAACCTGAAAGTATAGAATGGGCCAAAAGAGAGTTGTTACAGGTGAGAGAGCAATTCGTTTGTGGCTTACTCTCGTTTTTTCGTTCTTTCAATCAACTTTGCTATAACACAAACGATGGGGAGAACAAAAAGAAACGGAAAGGTTGGAATCTTACCATGAAGCACCTTATAAGAAAGCAACTGAAGCACACAGCAGTAATAGATCCGACCTGTAAATGAGATTCATGGATCAATTCATTCATTCACTAAATGACGACAGATAATGAGGGACCATTGAGGATTAATCGAGATGATAGAGAGAGAGAGAGAGACAAACCTCGTGCAGTTTTTTTCTCCTGCCTTTGGATTCAATGGGGAAGCTTCTCAGCACAAAAAATAATCTAGACAAAGGGATAAGGGAATACAAAAAAAGAAAGTTAAGTATAGAATTGCTAGGTGATATTTGAATAAGGAGTTCTGAAACTGATTGACTAGTATAGAAGCAGAAATAATGATTGAGTTTTCACCTTCCACCGTATAGCAAAAACCCTGAGGCAGCTATGAACGATAAAACTGCAGATGCACAAGGAATCAGTAGGATCAGAGTTGATTGGAAGTCTACGACTATACTATAGCAAGCGATATTATACATGCGTCCATATAAAGTAAATTGAAAATGAATCATAAAGAAAAATGTATTGGGCCAACCTGCAATAAATATCTTTCCGATGAACTCCACGGTGCTGCTATCATATATCCAGAGATATATCCAGATGAACGTCTGATTTTAACATGCTTAATATTGTCAGAATGAACCAACCAAGAGCCATGTTTGTTTCGCACACAGATTTCATCTAAATCATTGAAGTATAGAGTAAATATGACACACCTGTATGAAGTAGATGACACCATTGGTGGAAAAGTAAACAACCCGTAATTTGTCTGTTGGCAAACTCTTTGCCTGTCAATAACAAGAATACGCTAATGATTAACTTAAAATTTATGTCTTCTCTTTACATTCTATACTATGGTCGAGCAGCACTAGGACAAAAAATTCACTTCACCTGATGATAAATCTCTGCCCAGAAAAGGACTATAAGTGTGTACGTCGAAAAGAAGAGAAGCCCGGGAAGATCTAAAAGCACCAAAGACAGGGACTACAAAAGTAAAGAGAGGAGTCAGTCATATATAGACAACACAGAGTTAACTATAAGGGAGCAAATAAGAAGTTACTTGCAATTGTTGAACCTTCAAGCACAAAGAATCTGAACTAAGTAGAATTCAGTCTGAAAAGAGAATCTTACCCTTGGATGCAATAGATATATTTGCTTATGAAATCCGAACGTTACAGCCCGCACTGCGATTAAGTGTCTCAACGATGATCATTGCTCTGTCTTAGAAGTAAGGATAAGAAATTGTTATGTTTAGGTTCTTCGTCATACCTCCGTTCACCATGAAGTTCATAAGGTGGAAAACTTTCTGCATTGTCCAGCCATAATCTGGGACTCTTCGTTCAATCCTTACTAATTGTATCTATACAACATAAAATGCAGCACACACAAAAAAATCAACGATATCAGCCACTCAAACTTTCGCGAATTTTATACGAATCACACTGTTTATAATAGAAAAACAGAATAAAAGAAGCATCTTTCAACTTGCACACCCATTCCCAAATGTCTGAAAACATGAATTATCCCAAATAAGAACATGGTATTAGTTCGATTTCCAATTCAAGGCACTACAACACAACCCATAGCTTGTGTTAATAAAATCCACAGCTGAGCTGAGCATACATCAGATACCAAGTTCAATTAACCAATGACGAGGTCTGACATATTCCATCAGTAACAATAACCATATTACACAGATACCCAGGACCTTAATATATACATTCATTCGCCAAACTAGCAACCAATTCGATGCAACTCACCAAAGCGACGGCTGAAACTATGACATAGACAGCACACAAGGCGAAGAATATTACATCCTGCCACTTAGCGGACTCATTGATTTCGTCCCACCAGTTCGAAGCAGCCAAGAGCTGTCCTCCGACGTCAACTGACGGCAACACGACGAGTGGCAATCGCGTCATTTCTCCTAGTCTCCTCCTCCGACCTCTTTTGATCTCCTCGCCGATATAATACGGAGCAAGCCAAGCAACCAAGCTGTCTCTCATTACGAAAATGTCGGAAAATTCTTGAAAATACGAATAGCTGCTTTCTGAAGAATCATATATTTGATCGTTGTCTGAACTAATAACTAGGATCCGTGGCGCAATGGTAGCGCGTCTGACTCCAGATCAGAAGGTTGCGTGTTCGATTCACGTCGGGTTCAAAATCCCCGAAACATCATACGGGTCCCTAAACTTTTTAATAATTACATGCAGATCCCCCCATTTTCTCATTATCCAATATCAGTCCACTCCTTGGCCCAAAGCCTATTAAACACAGGTGTACATCGTAAAAAGCCCGTGAATTGTTTTTCCCCTCTCGAAATAACTTAATTTTTTTAATAGGAATATATTTTCCAAATAAAAATAATTTCATTACATGTTGTTCGGTATTGAGTGGCTAAGGTCAATCGAGTTGAATTTTATATTCAATTAATGGCCCGATGGATTTATTATGCTCCAACGACCAGTGAGCAGCCACCATATAAAAACAAAAAAGAATAGATAGGTTAATTATTAATTTCGTGCAGTAAGAAAAATAAATATGACCAACCACCAAGTGTCCAACTCGTAGTTATCATATCTTTTCCACCTTTCAATGCCATTCAATGTTTTCTGATAGGTTCGTCCCCTTATGTGTCCTTTCCTTGTTTCAGATTCTGTCTCCCCCGACGATCATTATTCAATTATATAACATTGCATTGCACGACAATTAGTACACAATAGATTAAAACCGAGCAATAAAATGTTCTTGACCACCATACACTAATCAAAAATCGGAAAATTAAAAAGAGCTTTCAACGCACTTCATGTGCTTCTTCTTACAGCAAGCAATAATAATCCAACAACTAAACCCCACAAACATAATTAATATTCCATCACATCTTTGTTCGAGGCAAAATAATAGCCTTCAACGGATCCTTCATGACCATAGTGAATGCGTACGTCTCGGTCGGGTCGGGCGGGTTTTCGGGTATGGGGACCCACTTAAACGCCTGGACCATCCTCGCAAGCATTAGGCTGATGTGCAATGTGCCCAAAGTCCAAGCGGGGCAAATCCTGCGACCCGATCCGAATGGAAGCATCTTGATGCCCCGCGTGCCCGTGAGATCCGCCCCGACTCCGTCGCCGTTATGAACCTCTCGGGTCGAAATTCGTTAGGGTTTTCCCAAGCCTTTGGGTCTTCGGTGAGATGAGCCGTGTAGAACTCCACGTAGGCGTCGGTTGGGATTGTGTAACCGCCGAGCTCGACTTCTTTCGTCGCTGCAATAATATGTAATTGAATATATTATTAGGTTATAAATTAAGGGGATTTAATTTCGCATTCGAGACGGCGACGCGACGGATCCATTTAACTTAAAAAGTTAGGCATTTTGTTACGAGATTATTTCAACCTAACACGTATAGTAAGAAGAGAGGAATTCTAGCACACAAACAATGAGATAACTTTGGATATTATATGTTGAAAAAAAATAATTCTTTTATGCAATGTGGTCGAAATGGGAACGAAAACCTCACAACCACTTAATTTAAGAAAATTACACATATAAGGCTGATTAAATAAGAAAATTAACCTAGAGGATGACAATCCAACTCATTGAAGACCATTGGATCTTCAAATGACTCTGAATCTAGACTCATTTAGACTACAATGTAAGTCTCATGAGTAGTCTAAGTGGGTCTAGAATCAGAACCATTTGAAGATCCAATGAGTCTTTAACGGTCTAATATATATATAAAAAATTTTAAAAATAACGCACCCAGCCGTTCAAGATTAAGCTCTTAGAAAGACTGATCATTCATCAATTTTACCTGCATGAGAAAGCAAGAAATGGCTCGGAGGATGCCTCCGAAACGTCTCCTTAACCACTGCATCGAGGTAGGGCATCTTCCCCTCGACAACATCGTCCTCGGAAACCACCCCGTTCTTCCCAACACTCTCCACGACCTCCTTGTAGAGCTTCTCCTGCACCTCTTGGTCCAAAACGAGCTCAAGTAGGGCCCACTCGAGGGCCGTGGCGCTCGTGTCCGTGCCCGCATTGATCGCCTCCGAGCACAGCGTCACCATCTCCTCCTCCCCGAGCTTATTGCCCGTGGGCCGGCCCGCGGGCTCGAATTCGAACAGCGAGTCGATGTACGCCGCGCCCAATGGGCTTGCCATCTCCACGTTTCGGGCCACGTTAGGGTTTGTACCTCCATTGTCTACGAAGAGCTTCCTTTGCCTTATGAGTGGGACTAAGCATTCCAATTGCTTCTTGCGTAGGGCTTTTGCTTCCTTCACTTGTCGGCGGAAAAGTGGGGTCAGCAACGGTAAGAAATCGGGCAGCTTTGGTGACGTCATCATCATCACGTCTTTGAGCACACTCTCTATGTTCTATATGAAAATGGGAACGAAAAAAAATAAAATTAATAATCATATGGGACAAAATTTACATGACTTGTTAAATATATGCTTCTGACGTCCACATGGATGGCAACCATATAACTTTCTTAACTAAGCACACTCTCGATGTTCTAAGAAAGGGAAAAAATAATTAATAAATAATCATATGGGACGAATTTTCATGAGTGTTAGTAGTTAATATATATGCTATGAATGGCAAGCATAGCAACTATTAGAAAACTAAGTCTTGTGGCTTGTAACATTATTAAATGTTGACATGTAAACTAAAAACATGTAAAGAATAAGACACTAACCTTAATCCTTTCCTCGGAGACCTTTACCCCAAAGCACAAGCATATGAGGATGCTACAAATGGTGAGCCTACAGTTGCTCATAACCTCAACAAACCCTAATTTAGCAGCCTCGTTTTCGAGCCTCTTCATGTGATTCTCCATGGCCCAATTCCTAATCCAAGAACACTGCTTAATCCTCGTAGGGTTTATGAGCTCGGTGACGAAGTTCCTCCTCAGAGATCTCCACAAAGGGCCGTACTCCGCCGAGTTTATGGCGCACTTTCCGACGCTGAATAGGAGCCTAATGGGCGAGTCCGGCGGGCGGCTGGCGAACAGTGGTCCCTTTTGGACTAATGCTTCGTGCATTAGGTCTGGGCTGGTGACGATGACCATGGTTCGCTGGCCCATTTTCATGGTGAAGATGGGTCCGTACTTTTCTCTAAGGTCTCTGACGACGAACATGAATGGGCGTCTTTGGAGGATTACTTGGAATAAGTTTCCGACTAAGGGCCAGCCAGGTGGGCCCGGAGGGAGGTTCTTTTTGACGCCGGCGGTGGTGGTGGTTGGTGAGCAGCGGCGCCACCATGTGAAGGTGAAGGCTGCGAAGAGGAAGAGTAAAGCGACGTCTATGAAGTCCATTCTTTCTTTTCTTTTTTTGTTTTTGTCTTTTTTTAGGGTCTGATGTGATGTTTTTATTGGCGCTTGGGGTTATTATAGGGGGAGGGAAGTATGGTTACTGTGGTGTGAGGTTTGGTGAATGGTTTTAATAATGTAAGAAGGCAAGCTGGCGTTGTAAGAAGGTGGTTGGAATATATAAAAATTTACTTGGCTAGTTGAAATTGAAGTTTTTTTTTTATCGGTCTGGGCTTAGGAAAAAAAAAGGATTATTAAGTCCCTCCGAAAAAAAAAAGGATTGTTAATGCAATTTTCGTTTTTATATGCTTGGTCTTGTGTCTTGCATTTACTTTTCGTAATAGAATTTGCTCGACTCATATTTGTAATAGATGTGAAATATCAAACCGCATCCACCTAATATGAGAAGGCACTGTCTTTTCTACCAACTTGGGTATAATTCAATTTCACTAAAATTACGACGAGTGACAATCTCTTACACTATCCTATCCACCAACCAACTTAATTACCCGCAGTTTAAAATATTTTCTACCACATGTCATAATTCGAGTGGTTTCGAGTTCCAATTTGGTAGTCGGAAAAATACCGATTCGAAATATTGGATGTCTTATAGTGGTATCACTCTGAACTACTCATATCACTAGTAATAGAAGAAGAAAAAAAATGTTAGCCAGTTGTCTTAAACTAAATGTTTAACACTGTTAATCACATTTTGTCTTCGTCGCCGCATAAATCGTTGAAGGCAAAGTCAATTCTGGTAAAATGGCAGTTGCCAAGCTGATATCGAAGCATTGAAGGCCGATGAGAAAGAACACGTAGAATTGTGTAAAAAAATGTGCAGATAGGGTAGTTGAGTCTTATTTAATCGTCTCCCCGTCGTCGTATATACAAATAAAATGGATACATATGAATTTAAAATTGAATCACATTTACGTAGAACAATGAAATCGAGCATGACGAAAAAATTCAATAATATATGTATATATATTGTAGCTGAGACAAGACCCCGTTTGACCCCTTCTAGAAAATAAGGGGCTGCGTTCTTTGTTCTGTGGGTGCGGCGGTGGACCTACGATATTTATTGTTTATTTTAGGAAAGTTCTTGGTAGCTACGTTGATATTGGTAAATATAATATAAATAAATATCACGAAGAAGATCTCCATTATTGCTGCATTTAGCAGATACAGCATAGACATATGATCAGTTCCTCACATGAACGTGCAGAGGCGAGAAGAAGGCATTTATAAGGCTTTTCTTACAGTTGGTTGGTTGGAAGTTGAACAGATTGTTCGGTTTGATTCACTACGAGATATGGGGCACTACACTACTACTAATAAAAAAAAAGATGCATGTAATTGAACAAGAAAAATAATGAATTGATAGCAGAGAATATAATGAAACTACTGCCTAGTTTTTATATGGACGCACCCGGGAAATTTTGTAAGTAGTTTGGGGTTTTGTTTATTTTACGGTCTAATTTAATTGGGCTTACATCGTTTTAAAAATGGGCTTCATTCTTGGGCAGGACCTCAGCCCAACTTTCGGGAAAATCGATTGATGTGGCTTTTAACTCATATGGCTTCCATTCGTTGGCAAGATGCCCCAACTATATTTTCGCACGTTTTTTTTTTTTTTGCTTCAGCCCTAACTATGCTTGCTAATAACATTTTGGCCTTTGGGCGTTATGACTAAGTTTGGTGTCTAGCGAGCTTTGTTACTTTCCATGTGAGATGATACCCCATAATCATACAGCTCTTGTCATGAACTAGGAAGCAGAGAAGTATAGTGCTGTTAGAGCTAACTATAAGAGCATCTCCAACGCAACGCATAAAAATACAGGTAATATTGCACAATAATACAGTTGCTATAGTGCTTTTACTCCAACCCATAAACTCTATTTTCTACACTAGTTTTCACTCCAATCCATTAACTCTATTTTTACACTAAAAATCAAATTTCTATATATTACTATCATAATTGACTTATTAAACTTTATTATATAAAATTAAAAAGTCAATATATTTTAATTATTAATATTTAAAAATTAATAAATGATAAAATTAGCATATTATTTAATTTTAATTATATTATATTAAATAAAATTATATTATTTGTAATTTTATTATTATAATAGTGTATCAAATATTTTAAATATAATAAAATATGTATTATTAAATAAATATAATAATAGAATTAAAACTCTATTTTTGTGTTAAAATTGTGCGTACTCTAGATCTAGAGTTTCTCTGCTGATCAACACAATATTTGTGTTAAATATGAAGTCCCATTGGAGTAGAATAGTACTCTATTTTTGTGTTTTACACAAAAATAAAGTACCCGTTGGAGATGCTCTAAGAAGATACGCAAAATTTAAGATTAGCTAGATAATTCCATGTTCTTGATAACCTACCAAAGTAATATTCAGTTCACTTTCAGCCCAGACAGAGTACTATGTGCTCAAAGCTCAATGGGATGTCAAATAAATATCATGGCAACCCAATTAGTTGTGAGCAAGATCACACATGAAATGCAGTATAATGAGATAAATAAAATCCCCAGGGAAGTTCAACAACATCAGTGCACAAACTTGAGAAGTCAGTATCCATACTAACCAGGAAAGAAAACATGAACTATAGCATAAAACAGTTACTCAGAAACAGCTCCTAAGAAGAGCTATAGCACTGTAAGTAAACTCACATTGATCAACGCCAGCTTGAAGGCCAGTAGCCGTGAATGCCATAGCCCGTCTTCCAATTATCCAGATAAACGACCTTTTTCACCGCCAAGAAAGACATGAACAGCGCAACAATCATCAGCGCCCTCTGCACATTCCTCTGCTTGATCTTCACGAGCACGTTCGTCATAAGCGCAATCAAAAGCCCGACGACGGTGTACAGAAACCCAATTGTGAATCCCTCAGCTCCCAACTGCATGCCTGAGCCTTGGTAGAAGAACACAAGCTTGTTAGGGTCGTTTCTGTCGACGAGGAACATAGGCATCTTCCTGATGATGTTGAACATGGCGCCAGAAACACTGAAGAAGTAGACAAACACAGCGCCGGCCATCCACAAGTGCTTGTCGTGAAGCAAGGTGTCGCCTGAGATCAGCTTTTTTATGAAATAGGGCGTCAGTATGAGGAAGACAGCGATGATGACGCCGATCTGCTTGTTGGAAAGCAGCGGAGGACGCTGGATGGGTCCCACGGAGAGGCCGGTCCTAGATTGTACGAATTCCGACATTGAATCGGCGAGCCCTGAGTAAGCCGAGGCGTCCATTTGGACAGATTCGGATTTGGCATCGACGGCGGAGGGCGGAATCAGGCGGATGTGAGGGAGCGAATTGATGCCGAATCGCTGGAAGGAGGCCTGGGATTCCTGGAACTCGATGGTGAAGAAGAAGAGCTTGGATCTCTTGTCGGGGTTGTTGGCGTTGAACGATTTCGCGACGAGCGAGAATTCGGATTTTAGGATTGGGAGGCCGAGCTCGGCCTTGGAGTGGAGCTGCTTGGCGTCGAAGAAGATGAGGGCGTGAAAGGGGCGAGGCGCGGGGATGGCGAGGACGCGGCGGAGGAGATCGTCGGAGAGGTGGACGACGCCGTTGGGAGATTGGGATTGGAGGGCGGAGAGTTCGGATAGGATGGAGCTTTGGGCGGTGGCGACGGAGATGATGACGGGGGAGAGGAAGGTTAGGAGGAGCATGGCGGCGGCGGCGGCGGCCGGCGGCGGAGAGAGGGCCATAGCTGGTGTTTTGCTGGTGGTATGAAGTGAGCTGAGCTTCAGTGTTGGAATTTGGGGGAAAATGGTGCGTGGAATTTCCTGAGATTAGGTAGTTCGGCCAATGAGAATTTGACACGTGGATATGAATATATGAAAATATAAAAGGTAAAAATTGACAGCTGTGGGATTTGAACCCACGCCCTTTCGGACCAGAGCCTAAATCTGGCGCCTTAGACCACTCGGCCAAACTGTCTTGTGCTTATACACCGAAATGTTACTGAATATCTACTTTCACTAAAATCAGCCTTTCACACAAGCAGATACACAATATCGTTTCCGAGAAAAAGCAAAAAAAAGAAAAACATAAAGGGAGAGAAGATCTCTCTAATATTTTGTTTCTCTAGCTGCTTTTAGAGTATTGAGATACCCATCAAAGTATTGCTCAATCTCATCTGCAGATCTCCCAGGTATTCTCCCAGCTATAAGAGCCCATCTGGGGCAAACACGTATAATCAATTTCAGTTGATTAAGAAAGTAAAAAGTGAATATACATTGACATGCTGCAAGTTTGCAGCGTTATATAGAAAGTACGTGCCGTTTTCCAACAAGTTTATACATTCGTATGATCAGTTCAACTTCATCGTCTGTGAACTGAAGAACCCGTCTCCTTTTTTGATTCACCTCTGCATATGATCACTAAGCCAAGTAACTAACATAAAACGGTACTAATAACTACCATATATATATATCATGTAATTATTAGTATAGCTTGCTAACTAGCGTCTAGTAGCTTACCTTGGCAACCATAGTAAGGATCATCAGAGGAAGAGTTTTGGTCGGAGTTTGCCATATTAAGTTTTCTTGTATGTGTTTTGGTAGGTTTCGTTACGCTCTATTGGTGCTTTAGTAGGATAAAAGCATGCGGACAAAAAGGGTTTTGTCTTAAAACGAGGAGAAGCACCTAGAAATCTAGCAAAAGTGCAGTTTTTAATGTTATTTCTTTAACTTATTTAAGTGACAGGGAAAAAGTTAAACTAAAGCAGCTAAGGTATCAGCGGAAACTTATGGACACGCATCACAAGTAGTAGTTAGTTACATGCAACACCTGTTAATCTCTTATTTGATGAGCTAAAAAGGCATATGAATGTTTAATATATACATTTTCGTCGCCTAGATTTGCAGTGTGTGGTTATGGTTTCTCTGAATCTAATGCAAAGAAAGTTGAAGGTGGGTCCTTCAAGGGCCACCAAAACCCTCCTTGCACAACTTCACGGGCCTTTTCTACATCAGATTCAAAATGATTACATTTCCAATGTAAGCCCATCTTCAACAAGAACCCAATCAGTCATACATGTTCTCTTCAAGAATCTTCCCAACGTCAATCTAGAAAAAGATATAAAGGTTTCTTACAAAAATATGCATGCAAGATTCTACCACCCACCCGCCTTATTCCTTTCTTACACCATTCAAAATACTAAACTCTCACTTATTCTCTTATTCCTCCCTCCACACCATATAAACCATTCATTCACCGATACAATACACAACCACCATCATCTCATACAATTAACCCCAGGGAGAAAAAGGGAAAAAAAAATGTGGAAAGAAAATCGAATCCCAATCCAATCAACGCCGACGGGCGAACACCCAATGAAACGCCACCACACGGCTCGGTACTACGCCCACCGAGTAAAGGAGAGCCTAACCACCCGAGTCTCGAAGCTCATATGCGCAATCTTCCTCTTCTTCCTCTTCCTCTTAGGCCTCACAACCTTCATACTCTACCTCAGCCTTCGCCCCCACCGCCCGAGGTTCCACATCGAACAGTTCTCGATTCCCGCCCTCGCCCAACAAGGCTCGGGATTCGAAAATGCAGCCATATTCTACAACGTAACCGCTCGAAACGCCAACCAAAACATAGGCGTTTACTACGATTCCATGCGCATGAAGGTGTTCTACGACGACGTCAGCATAGGCGGGGCCGACCTTTCGTTTCCCTTCTACCAGGAGCCTAAGAACACGAGGATCATCTTTGGCCAGCTCAGCGGTGCTTTGCTGAATGTCAGCAGTCAGAAATGGCAGCAGTTCTTGGACGATCGCGGGGATGGGGAAGTCGATTTTAGGGTTGAGATTACTTCCGTGATTAGGTTTAAGGTTTCGACTTGGGACAGCAAGCGTCATACGATGCATGCGAATTGCCCCGCCGGGGTTGGAAACGATGGGTTGATCTTGGCTAGTTATAGGGATAAGAGGTGCCCAGTTTACTTCAGTTGAGATTTGATGTTTATGGTTGTGTTGTAATAACGTTTACTAGTGTTCGCTATGTTTCGCTTCGCCGCATTTTTTTTTTTTTATCTTGTTATGAGTTGAAACCATGCAAGATTGCTGCTCTCAAAAGGAGAGAGATAGATACCTTAAACAGTGCCGTTCTATCTGTCTTTCTCAGAGTCGACCACCAAAGTCTTTTTCTCTTGGGAAACTTCGAACGGATGGTCGGAAAACGAGTTGTTGAAATCCTCCTCTCAGTAATTAATTGAGTAATCAAGAGAATAATGAAAAGAGGGACCATTATATATCATGTTTCTTCTTTCTCAATAAGACAAAACGTTGAAGACTATTATACTCTTACAAGTTCAACTTGGAGATGATTTGATTGATCATTTGCATTGCGTGGTTCGCTTATTCCACCGCCCGCCGAACTTGATTTTTTCCGAACTCGATATTTTCAGTGACGACGATCGAACATGTCAAGAGAAAGATCAAGAGAGCTCGTGCTCGGAGATTGCTTCTCTACTACTATACTGCTCATGGTCATCTTGTTATTCCCTTGCTATGTTGTCTGCTCTGAAGAAACATATACCCTGTCTGCAAACCGATCCCTACTCCAAGGACAGAGCTTAGTGTCCAAAAGGGGAAAATTTGAGATGGGCTTCTTTTCTCCGCGCAATTCCAGCAATTGGTATCTTGGGATATGGTACAAAAGTATACCTGAATTAACTGTAGTGTGGGTAGCAAACAGAGACCGGCCCATCCCTTCTCTTTATTACAACAGCTCGGAGGTAAGAATCTCAGATGGCTACTTGGGACTCAGACACTCAGTGCCAACTCTGAATGGGTTTTTAGGGTTAGTAAAGCCTCAAACGTTACCGAAGCAGCCATTCTTGACTCTGGTAACTTTGTCCTTAGAAATGCTTCAGGGATCATATGGCAGAGCTTCGATTACCCAACGCATACGTTGCTTCCCGGCGCAAGCTTAGGGTTCCGTTCCCTATCTGATTTGGGAACTAGCCTCGTTTCGTGGAGAGATTCGGACGATCCTTCGACGGGCGATTATTCTTTAGAAATGATGCGAAACGAAGGCAGCGAACTCTTCATCACTAAAGATAACTCAGACAAGTTGTGGAGAAGTGGGATTCTCCAAGGAGGGCTCTTTCCCTTTCTCCACGGTCAGACATTGTTTAATTTCAGCTATGTCGCGGGGGAGGACAGCAATTACCTAACTTACAACGTCTACGATGAGTCCCTTATTTCTAGGATTGAGATAACCTTTGCTGGGCAACTGAGGTTTTATGTTTGGTCCGAGGAAGATAAAAGCTGGAGTATTCAATTGGCGCAGCCTTCAAATGTATGTAGCACCTACGCAATATGTGGGGCTAACGCACTTTGCGATATCAACGAATCTCCCGTTTGTAGCTGCATTCTGGGATATGTACCCAAGACCAACCAAGCTTGGGCTTTGAGAGATTTTTCGGCTGGGTGTATTAGAGGAACTCCCCTGCAATGCGGCGGTGAATATGGAGGTTACGCGAAGGTTCCCAGCATCAAACTGCCTGAAAATCCTGAAGCAATGGTGGTTAGAAACAATCGAATATGTCAATTTGCTTGTTCAGATGATTGTTCTTGCCATGCTTATGCGTACGACAGCCAAGGGAATTGCTTGCTTTTCATGAAAGATATCGTCGACTTGGAGATATTGGCAAATGCTTCTGCTGGCGAGAACCTATACGTTAGAGTGAATGACGTAACTTTAACTTCTTTTGAAGGTCGAATAACGGTTTAAGTCTACATATAAAGACCCTCCTCTGTCATTTTACATCTGTACCAAGAATTTTTTATGCAATCCGTCTGTTTTCTTCAGGGAAAGGAAAACCACCTCTGGCCATAATCTTGCCTATTATAGCATCGGCAATACTGGGTTGTGCTTTCTGCGTATGTTTCTTACGGAGAAAGTCGAGGAACAGAGGTAGATTGCCTGCTTTGCCATCAAGAGGCTGCTGATATGTAATGTAATGGCTATTGTCTTTTCGTTTGTTGTTTAAAGATTCGATCTTTTTCCTCGTTCTTGCTTGTCTCAGCTTCTGCAGTAGCATATCAAGACCTCTTACTACTTGATCTGAAATCGAACGAACGACCAAATAGGACAGCTGCGAATCGCTACGAATATGAGAAAAACAAGAAGGAGTTGCCCATCTTCAGTTTTTCAAGCATAGTCATGGCAACGAATAACTTTGATGCTTCTAACATTCTCGGAGAGGGCGGTTTCGGACCCGTTTATAAGGTAATGCTACCATTCTTGAAAACTTATCATCATTTTCGTCTGAGGTGTTGGAAAAAAAAACTGAAACTTTTCGTCAGGGCAAGTTACTAAACGGTCAGTTTGTTGCGATAAGAGGCTCTCGAGGAGATCGGGACAAGGCCTAGAAGAGTTCAAAACTGAGATGGAAGTGATCGCCAAACTTCAGCACAGAAATCTCGTCGGGATTTTGGGATGCTGCGTAGAGAGGGACGAAATGATTTTAGTTTACGAATACATGCAGAACAAAAGCCTGGATTTTTTCCTCTTCGGTTCGTGATTCCATCCATCTACATACATTATTTATTAGCCCATTTCTCTCTATCATTATTTGTTATTGATGAATACACCACAGATTCGACGAGAAAGACATCGTTGGACTGGACAAGGCGTGTGCAAATCATAGAAGGAGTTGCGCAAGGGCTTCTCTATCTCCATCATTATTCGAGGCTGAGAATCGTTCATCGAGATCTAAAAGCTAGCAACATTCTCCTCGACGATGAGATGAATCCTAAGATATCTGATTTTGGCATGGCAAGAACTTTCGAAGGAAACACCTCGCAAGCTAATACAAAGCGGATCGTCGGTACTTTGTGAGTGATAATTATATATATAAAAAAAAAACCGTAATTCCATCTCGAAAAAAAAAAGCTGATGTTTTTTATTTCTTTTCATTTCTTCCAGCGGATACATGTCGCCTGAATATGCAATGCATGGACTTTTCTCAGTAAAATCCGACATATTTGCCTTTGGAGTGCTGATGCTCGAGATTATCAGCGGAAAGAAGAACACTTCGTTTTATAACTCGGATCATCTTAGTCTTATTGGATATGTGAGTTTATTTCAGCTTCCTCGTACAACAGTAATAACACATGCATCAGAATTCAGATTTGCTGATCAAATTTAATTGCCAAAATCCCAGGCATGGTATCTTTGGGAAAATCGTCGACTCTTGGATCTCATCGACGACCCACTGTTAGAAATTCTTGCTTCTTCTTCTTTCTCTACGAATCCTATCAGATACATACAAATTGGGCTGCTTTTCGTTCAAGAAAACGCATCAGACAGGCCTTTGATTTCCGAGGTTGTTGCGATGCTGAGCAACGATCAGAAAGAACTTGCTCGGCCTAAAATGGCGACGGTTGGGAGGTCGTTGTCCGATGGAGAAAGAGACGACCCAAATAATGGGCGTTGTGCTTTCTCTGTAAATGGGTTGACTGTTTCTAACATGGAAGAAGGTCGTTGAGTTGGGCTTTTTCTTTATTATATTATTATTACCCATTTGATTTTGTTGACATATTGAAGCAGTTGACAAATACGACTGGTGATGTTCGTATAAATAAATAGTCAGCAGTTAGGGTGCCTACGGTTTTCGGTATAAGAATATGCCACACAATTGTATAGGTTATATAATAGTCATTTGTACCGAGTTATATGTTCACTTTGTAATATTAACAACATCATACGTTAACATTATCTTATTTAGTTTCCAAGATAACAAAAAATTTATCTTTTTATTATTGTAAAATTACAAAAGTAACTTTTATATAGTTTGCAAAAATACTTGTTCTTATGAATATCGAAAAATATAACATACGGAAAATCAATTTGATCGCCTGAAACAAGGAATAAATCAGTGATCTATTTTTATCATTTAAATCACATGAATAACCAATGATCATATGATTTGGAGGATTTGGGGTGTTTTAGCCATTTTATATTAATTATCTTGGTTGGACAAGTTATCTTGGCTAAGCACCTCGGTTTATTTATCTTAGATTCTCTATATTGTTATTTCGGGTCTTTTATTTACAGGGGACTTACAAGAAAAACATATATTTTTAAGTAAACAAGATTTAAATTGGATTATTTTAACCTTATCTTGCTTATCTAATAAACTATAATAAACTAAATGCAGCCTTAGGGGAAAGGCTTACCTAGTCATGATGAGTTCAACAAACTTGGAAAATAACGGGAACCTTCTTCGTCCCATTATTTTATACCCAACAACTTCGTCATATATAAGTTTCCTTGCATATGTATCGTCAACAAATGACAAAAAGGCTAAATATCATATGATTGGATCTGGTATTCGATTCCACGAAGTGGTTGGCTTAATGGATTTGAAACTACGTATAATATTCCTTATAATCATTCATTATTATTGTGACTGCAACTGCTATTATTGCATCGAGCACGGAGAAAAAACAAAAAAAATTATTAATTAAGTTTCAGGCCCCAAAAGATATTTTAAGTCAAGTTTCGTGTCTCTATCAGAAAATTTTTAGGATTAAGGACCACTTTTTGTAAAATTGGTATTGGACTATCGTTTTGTTATACGGTATATATGAACTGGTATTGCACTATCGTTTGGTGTTATTACAGAATGAAGTGTTACTGCAGAACGATGAAGTGGTACTGCAGAACGATAAATGTACTGCAGAACTATGAAGTGGTACTGCAGGTCTATGAAGTAGTATTACAGATCCATGAAGTGATACTGAAAAATACTTAAGTGTATCGGTACTTAAAATAAAACTAAGGATTTCCTGACATGGGCCTAAAACCTACGTCAAATTGCTCCAAAAAAAAATTACTGATCTTTTATTTTTACCCCTTCTTCGCTGCGGTAATAAGGGCGCGACATTCTATAAAACCACGCAGAACACATTTAGATCATTGAATCAGAGAAAGTCTCTTTCTTTCCAACTCAAGTAAAAAGGCTAGCTGAAGAAAAAGGAAAGAAAAAATTACTACTTAAAAAAAAAATTGTCTGAAAAATCATCATACATGACGACGACGACGAAGACCTTCGACGTAAAGATAATGAAATCCGAGGTAGTCTCCGCCGCTCTCCCCATGCAAGAACATTGGCTGCCTCTGTCCAACCTCGACCTTCTTCTGCCGCCCGTCGACGTCTCCGTCTTCTTCTGCTACTCCGCCGCCGCCGCCGCCAAAATCCCCCAAACTGAAGAAGACCACCTGCGCCGCCGCCGCTCCTCCTCCTTCGCCCAGGTGGTAGCCGTTCTGAAGAAAGCTCTCGCCCAAACCCTAGTCTCCTACTACGCCTTCGCCGGCGTCTTAGTCCAAAACGCAGCCTCCGAGCCAGAACTTCTGTGCAATAACCGCGGCGTCGACTTCACCGAAGCCTACGCCGACGTCGAACTGAGAGAAATCGATTTCTACAACCCCGACGACAGCGTCGAGGGGAAGCTCGTCCCTTACAGAAAGCAAGGCGTCCTCGCCGTTCAGGTTATATATACATAATATATTTTTTTTTTCAGACAAAAATACGATGATGATGACGATGATGATGATGGTAAGAATAATTCTCTGCGTGTTTCCTCGAAAGGCTACCGAGCTGAAATGCGGAGCAGTGGTGTTATCCTGCACCTTCGCGCACCAGATCGCAGACGCCTACTCCGCAAACATGTTCCTCGTCTCATGGGCCGAGGCGGCTCGGGCCGAACCGCCCTCACAAGGCCCGTCTTTTCGTCGTTCCCTTCTCCTCCCTCGCCGACCCCTCAAATACGACTCCTCGGTCGACAATATGTACGTGCCAGTCTCATCCCTCGGCCCGCCCGACGATAATAATAATAAAGCGAGCGCAATTATTAGTCGCATTTATTACATAAGATCCGAAAAGCTCGACCACTTACAAGCCCTAGCGAACGACAAAAACGAGGACGACGCTCGTAGTAAAAGCAAGCTCGAAGCCTTCTGCGCCTACCTATGGAAGACGATCGCCGACGTCGACGGCAGATCTAACTGCAAGCTTGGGATCGTCGTCGAAGGCAGGCGTCGGCTTTTCTCCGAGGGGGAAACGATGAGCTCCTACTTCGGGAACGTGCTTTCGATCCCTTTCGGGAAAAAGACTGCCTCAGAGCTGAGGGACGAGCCGCTCGGCTCGATAGCGGGCGAGGTTCGGGAGTTTTTGCGAGCCGCGCTGACTAGGGAGCACTTCCTAGGGCTCGTGGACTGGGTCGAGGAGCGTCGGCCCGAGCCGTGCCTGGCTAAGATTTACGCTACGTCGGAGGACGGGCGGGCTGTGGTGGTTTCTTCGGGACGGGATTTTCCCGTGGAGAAGGTGGACTTCGGGTGGGGTTTGCCGGTTTTCGGGTCGTACCATTTCCCGTGGGGCGGCGAGTCGGGGTACGTTATGCCCATGCCGAGCCCTAAGGGGAACGGCGATTGGGTCGTTTACGTGCACTTGGTGAGGGACCAGATGGAGTCGGTCGAGGCTGATGAGGGGCGCGTGTTCGAGCCGCTCACTTCGGAGTATCTCTTCTCCGAGGATTAGTAGTTTTTTTAATAAGAATATGCTATAATGTAAGGAGTTATTAGAAAGAATTTGTGTAAGAATATTATTGTGTTGTAAATACCATCTTCAATAAAAAAACTCATTATCATATTCGAACTGATTCGAAAACTCAGAAGACAGTAATTATTCCGCAAACTTTAAACTCATTTTTAAATTCTAAGTATTGCTATGTAATATTCTCTTTTACATTAATCTTTAATATGATCCATCATCTCACCATACTTTACAATTTTTCAAATTAAATAACGATATTAAAAAAGTATTGGGTGTTTTAGCAGTAAAAGTAAATAACAGGACTTATCTTGCAATTTCTAACTTCAAACTCATCTTTTGTGTTCAAATGCAAACATTCGTATCAAATAGGAGAGAGAATTAAAAAACTCATTTTGGGTTTGAGTTTCAAATTTCATCAAGTATGATTAGAGTAAATATAGCCTTTTTTTGTTACGAAGTACCCATTGGAGATTGTCTTAGGCCCAAATACCAGGTTGCTGATTAATATTTAGGGTATATTTGAATCCAAGCCCCATCAGAAGTTTAATTTAAGATTCATGCCCTGTCAGATAATTTAAAGGATCCGATTTGTGTAAAATTTAGAGATAATGACCTAACTTCAAAAAGTGGTATAAAAGTTATATGAACTGGTATATGATGATCGTTTTGTGTTACAAACTTTCAACATATTGTTATTTCATAACAATGAAGTGATACTGCAGAAATGAACTGGTATCGGATGATCATTAACTAGCACCGGATGATCGTTTTGTGTTATAAAATTTCAACATACTGTTATTTCATAACAATGAAGTGATACTGTAGAAATCGGGTTTTTAAAACTAATTTGTTTTTGCGACAAGGCTTTGAATCCTAAATAAAACTTATGACCGAGCTTGAAATAAAAAATCCGCTAATATTTATGAGATGCTGACGACGACGGCAGCCGGCGTTGCTGGTCTTGGACAAATCGCTTAAATGTCTTAGTCAAGATTCTGAACCTCTCAACATAATTGATAGTATATACTTTTGCAGTATAGCATCGACCATATCCATATATAGTAGAAATAATCCTTTGACCTAACAAACGTTATTATATGAGAATTCATGGACTAAATCGTATATGAGCTTGTCAAGCCTAACCTAACAGCAATCTTATTTATAAGAGAATATTGTAATGATGAGTTGCCTTTTAGGACCACCCACAACGGAGACCGAACCCCCCACACACGCTGTAGTAAGGTAAGACGGAGGTCACGAGAGACGACAACTAAGTGAACTAACCATATGATGTGACCATTCTTCATCTCAATTAAAATACGTATCATGTGCTTTGAATAATAATAATTATAAGGTGTGTACATACATAGAGGTAGGTGAATGAAGTCCGTTCTCATGACATCAAATATGCTTCCAACTTGGACACATTCGGAGACCAATTAGGTGACGGACATTAATGAAATCAATCAAATTTAAAAAGAGTAAACGGCAAAAATGGTGCTTGAAGTATACCACAGTTTCACTGTTGGTGCTCAAACTTTTAAATGTGCCGTTTTGGTTCTTAAACTTTGCAAAACCCGTCATTTTTGGTTCCTTAACCTAAAGAACAGGTAAAAGAACCAAAATGGAACAGTTTTGCAAAGTTCAGGAACCAAAACGGCACATTTAAAAGTTTGAGCACTTAATAATAGAATTTAATTTACATACATGCTATAGTAAAATTTAAATATAAAATTCATTTTCGATTACCACAATAATTGTTCCGATTTTCTTTTCCACGAGGCATATCACCACAATCACACCAACAACAATTAAATTTTTTTTACATATTTTTTATTTGTTTTTTCAAGAGGCATACATAATTACGATGTAATTGTGTTGAGATAATTTAAATAAAAAAAGTTAAAAAATCTCGTAGTAATCGAATATATTCAGCTTCGATCACAACAATAATTTCTTTTGATTTTTTTTTTCACGAGGCATACCAACACAATCAGACCAACAACAATTAAAATTTTTTACCAATTTTTTTGAATTCTTTGTTTTTTCCAAAGACATACATAATTACGGTGTAATTGTGTTAAGATACTTTTTTCAGTAATAATAATAAAAAAGAAATCTCGTATTAATCGAATATGAATATCATGTATATATAAAAAAATTCTAATTGTTGGTACTTAAACTTTTAAATATGCCATTTTGGTTCCTGGACTTTGCAAAACTGTTCCCTTTTGGTTCTTTTACCTGTTCTTTAGGTCAAGGAACCAAAAATGACAGGTTTTGCAAAATTTAAGAACCAAAACGGCACATTTAAAAGTTTGAGCACCAACAGTGAAACTGTGGTATAGTTCAAGCACCATTTCTGCCGTTTACTCATTTAAAAACGATTACAAGTCTATTTTACCGCACGCCATCTTAAGATTCTTTTTTGCTGTGAAATAAAAAAAAAAACCCTAGTCTAACTCAACCAAAAAGCATTATATATAAGACTTAAAAATAAAATATATTAAATTAAAATAAGGTGAATCTATAAGAAAATATCCAATTAATAAAAAATTTGCAAGTGAGTGCCCATGTCAGAAATTTTTTCATACAAGTACCCGTTCTACTGTGCATACCATTTTTCTGATCTTGACGTATCTTTTTATATGTGTATTGCGTACCACGTCACGCATTTATATGATACCCGTATATGGTACCTATATACGTTCCATACGGTACCTTGCGGCTGAGTATATGATGGTACCATTTACTAGATGTATTACCTACCAAAATACGTTTTTCTATGCTACCTAAATGTTGTGATATGATGTACCTTGCGGCGGGCAGGTCCCAATGTGCAAAAAAATTATTCTGACAGGTACATGCATGTAAAAAAATACTGACATTGTATTTATTGACTTGCTACTTTTTTATATTAATCGGTATTTTTATGTAAAATTCCCATTGAAATAATACACTTGGAGGAGAATTTCTCGAAAACGCGCCGCCGGGAACGAGGGATTAAATTCATTGACATTTCTAGTCGGGGAATATTTAGTTTTTGACTCTCCAATAAAATATTCCACCATCAACCTCGTATTGGAGAAATAGGGATGAAAATCGGTAACAAAATTCTTTACTTTAAGCTAGCCGGCGCCGGCGCGTGACACCAACATAATATTAAAAAAAGGAATAACGAGGACCATCTCAAAAGTACTGGGCAATGCATATACTTCTATAAAATGCAGCAGGTGAACATGGGCGATGTACGATTAAAGTAAAGACTGAGAAAGGCCTAATTAGAATAAAGGGAAGAAAAAAAAAAAGAAATGTCCGAATATTGCAAGAAAAAAAATGGAAACCTCGTACCGAATACGGAACCAAAAAATCGAATAAAGTTCAGTTCTGTTCGGTTTACCGAGGTAAAACGAAGTAATTTGTTATTTTTATATGCACTATTATTATATAAAATATCTAATGATATATTATTATATGTCTTATATTAATAATATATCCACCATATTTATTAAAATAAGAAAAATATTAGGTAAATCGACAATTTATACAAATATATATATATGATATTATATATTTATAATATAAATAATTTTTGGAAAATATGAGGAATTAAAAATTTTATACATATATATATATATATGATAATATATATTTATATTTTAAATCATCTTAAGACTATTATTTTTTTATTTTTTTATTAAAATTCGGTTATTTGGTCGGTTAACCGAGCCGAACCGGAAAAAATTCGATTAAACCGAAATCGAACCGAACGGTTTATAAAATCCTCGAACCGAACTTTCGGTCGGTTCTGTTATTACCGAATGAACACCCCTACTTCAAAGCCACACGAGGCTGTCGGCGGGCCGCCCTGGTTGCCAGAGCAGCACCGTTTGCCTATTGTTGCATCGTCCATCATCCCAAAGGCCCGTAAGCAAATAGTGACGCTATATCTTTTTTCACGCTGAGTGATTATCCATCGACTGTATCTTTTTTCACGCTGAGTGATTATCCATCGACTGATACTGGGTTGTAATAATTTGCATTGACAATATGAAGTTTCACTTGGCCCACTTACGATATTTGTTAAATAGGCAGCGAGCGACTACAGAAGATTGAGTTTTTAATATCTCAACAAAGTGAGCCTGCCTGCCTGGCTGTCTGTGGTGGGCAATCATTAAATATCATCGCTTAATTCCGATGGTAATTTTAATTAATGATAATGCGGTTAGGTTGGTATCAACTTTCGAAATTTAATTAATAACATATATCCCCCCACCTTTATGATGAGAAAAATGTTCCTAAACTATCCTATAATTTACCCTGTCGCCCATTAAGCACGTGCAATATTTTAAAGTCCAAGCTAGCAAAGCAAACCAACTCAACGAAAAAAAAGAGATCAATATTAATATATAAAACAAATAATATTTACGCTACAAAGCACAAGGCCGAACATTTAACTAATTGTACAGAACCGTAAACGCAAAGTCCACTGAACTTCTTCGGCAATGGCCATCACAGACGAAAGAGAAAGACCAACGGACAAGAAACTATGGGGTCTGTTCAAGCTCCGCTCGGGCAGCTCGAGCCAGACGGCGTCGCCGGCGTCTCAGTATCAGCACCACGGCGACTACGGCCGCGGGGGGCAAAGCGGTCATTTCCAGCAGGCGGAGGAATCGACTGCGCGAGCGCACCACACTCTAGGCTCGGTGGCTAGATCTATACTGCCTGCGCGGCGTCGCTTGAAGCTCGATCCAGCGGACAAGCTCTTCTTTCCTTGTATGCAATTTTGTTGAGCATCTCCTCTGTGTGCTTTTTATTCGATTGATTTAGCTGGTTGCTTGTTGCGGCTGTTTGATTTGTTGAGACTTTTTTGTCGTTGGATGCTTAATTGAGCTTGATCTGTGTTCCAATTTGGCAAATGAGTTGGGAAACTCTGTTCTTTCTTTACTAAGGTGACTTGGTTGGAACCTATAATTTAAGAGCATTTGCTCATGTTTGCTTCGCACTGTAAGTTCAAGCTGACGAGCTTCTGATCAATCGAGTTTGAGTAGTGTATTTTCGATCTGCATATGTGAACAATCATAGCTTGTTGCAGATGAGCCTGGAAAACAAGTTCGAAGCGCTATCAAAATTAAAAACACAAGCAAGTCCCATGTAGCATTTAAGGTATTTGGCTTCTCTTTTTGAGGATTTCTTTCATTTAAAATCTACAATTTGATTCCCAATTGTCTAAGTCTGCTTTATTTTTGTCTTATTCTATGAGTCCTTCTGTTCACGTTTGTGTTGTTTAGTTCCAAACGACGTCGCCTAAAAGTTGCTTCATGCGCCCTCCCGCGTCAGTTCTTGCCCCTGGTGAAAGTATCATTGCAACTGGTAATGAAAATCCTTCAATATTCTAATGTGTGTTTCAGAGATTAAAATTGCTTAGCTTTGTATACTATAGGGGTTATATGTGCTAAAAATTTCTCTCCAACTTTTTTCTTTTCCTGGTTTTGGACAATTCCACCAGTGTTCAAGTTTGTAGAACATCCAGAGAATGATGAAAAGCCACTGGGTCAGAAAAGTCGATTGAAGTTCAAAATTATGAGCTTAAAAGTGAAAGAAGGCGCTGATTATGTACCTGAACTGGTATATATCCCATAAGAGTCCCAATTGGTTGCTTTTAGCATATTAGTTCTATCGATCGATGTTATTGCAAACGCTTTCTGTAAACTTGCTCGAACCTTTCTGTTTCCCTTTTGTTTTATTGGATTAGTTTGATGAGCTTAAAGATCAAGTGGCCGTCGAACGAATCCTCAGGGTTGTATTTCTAGATGCTGAACGTCCTAGTCCTGTAAGTAGACATTCCATTGCAACCTTAAGTTCTTCTGTTCTGTCTAAGTAGCACATCTCCTTCATTCATCCGTAAAGATATATTTTTGAACTAATGTTCTTAACATCCTCTGTATATACCTCCATCATCAGGATCTAGAGAAGTTAAACCGCCAGTTGGCTGAAGCAGAAGCTGAACTCGAAGTTCGAAGGAAGCCTTCAGAAGACACGGGCCAGAATTTTATCGGGGAAGGACTTGTGATAGATGAATGGGTGAGCTTCTTTCTTGACCAATTTTGTTAAACGTATTTTTAGTGCTTTCTAACCCCACAACACCTCTTTGTATGCAGAAGGAAAGAAGAGAGAGATACTTAGCTCGACAGCAAGTCGAAGGAGCAGATTCTGTATGATCCAAGCTTCGAAATTCTGACCTTCTGCTCGAAATTTTCTTGGATTTCAAACTTTTTGGATTTAAGTGTCTTGTTTTTCTATCTCGATGATTACTCTTCTCTTATACCTGACTTTGTTAAGATATAATGGAATCTGTACTTGGCTTAGTGATAAGAGCAAGGTTTTGTATGGGGCGAGTTATGCAAGAACGATCCATTTACATGAATCTTGCCATCATTCTTGTTCGATGTAATAATTCATTGGTATCTGTTGCTAATATGCTAAATCATGGAATCTTCTCTTTTTTCTAAAAATTGCTATATAAATGTAGAATTTTTTTTTTCCTCTCATTACACAATTCACCTCTGATATCAATGGTTGGAGGGTCAACGGACAAGTGTTCACTTCTCATGAACATCGTATGCTGGATTTTATTTCTTTACTTGTTATACATTTTCGGTAATAATAAAATCCTTCACTTCACTTCATTTCCGACCAAATCTGTTTTTCTTTTTGCACTCTATTTCTGACATTTTTACTCAACTAGTTTAGCTTCTCTCTCTCTCAGCAATGATAAAGTCAACTGAAGTGATAATATGCTACGAGGCCATTCAAGTTGAAGGAGGTGACACGTGTGCCGAAATAGCAGCACGTGCCTTCAATATTATTACGACTGAGAAGATGTTCCATTCAATAAACCCTAATCTCAACTGTTCGAGTCTCTTCATTGGTCAATGGATTTGCATTCGTGGAACTGTAAGGTGAAGGTCACTCGACCAACAAGCGCGTGATTTCAAACTCTTCGATGTTCGTGGGCTGGGCTTGATATTTGAATGGGCTTCATGGTTCAAATAGCCCAAAGTTGGTCCATGTTAAATAATAATCTGTGCTAAGTTGGCGGTAGTTCTTTTTTTCATTTAGAATTAGAAAGTTGGATTTTCTTTTTCTCCCAAACGTATAGTTATAAGTAAAAACAATTTAATAAAGAAACCAAAGATAGACAAGACGTTTGTAAGATGACTCGAAGTTTTCCATCCATGTACACAAACTGAGCATATACTGTACTGTGATTTCCATAAACAGATTAACACACAATATGAAAACAACTAAATCTATGTATATGCTTCATCTCACGAGCAAATATTCAAACCTGAAATTCTCGTCGAAATCTCCTTCAAAACTGCAGCTCTAAATTTGTATGTATTGTATTGTAGCCAAGTAAAGAATTATAGAAAGAATAACGGCTAAGAATAAAATAAACCTTAAGCTTTTTAATCAGCTGAAAAGATACTTGAGATCATCCACGGTGAGCCTGGTCTGTCTCCCACCAGCTTCATCCTCTCCAAAAGCAGATGCAACCATTTTTCTCTTTCTTAGCTGTTACAGAAATAAAAGAGTATTTTCATCAGACTAAACCAATAAATCAGCAATGATGCTACAAATGTGGTAGTTTTGGTTTCTCCATGATTCAACATATAAGTTAAACCAAAAGAAATAGAGATACTAGACTTACCTGAAGGGCCAATATTCGATCTTCAACGGTATCTTTTACAGTTAGACGATAAACAGAAACAGGCCTAGTCTGTCCAATGCGATGTGCTCTATCAATAGCTTGATCTTCAGTAGTTGGGTTCCACCAAAGATCAAGAAGAATCACGTTGCAAGCTGCTACCATATTCAGCCCAAGACTCGCAGCTTTAAGAGACATGATCATCACGGAAACCTATTAACACACAAGTTTGATATAAAAAAATTAATAATTTTGAGGAGTTAAATGTGTGATATTTATTCTTACACAACATCGGTAAAACAATCAAACCTGGGGAAGAGTATTGAAATCTTTCACCGCTCTGTCTCTAGCAGCAATGTGCATTGTACCATCGAGCCTACGGTATTGGATGGAGGAACTTTTCAAACAAGATTCAAGCAAATCCAACATCCTCGTCCACTGAGAGAACACAATAGCTTTTTGTCCCACGTTTTTAGGAGAATTGTCCGAATCTTTATTGACACATGGCTTGCTTTCATTATCCGTAAAATCACCATCTGGCAATTTTTGAGACCCCCCCTCATTAAGCTCTGACGAGTTTGATCTTGAAGCACAATCTTGTGGTGCTGACAGAGATCGCAAGAGCTCAAGGGCAGCCCTGATTTTGGAAGAACCTTCGGGGCAATTTATAGAGTAAGGATTAGAGACTACTGCTAATTCCAAACCATTGCACTTGGTAGAATCACTAGTGCCCGTATGATCAGATAAAGAAATTTGCAACGCTGTTGAAGAGAACCAATCTGACATAGAAAGACGGGTTTTGCAGTTCTTGGTAGGACACAGAGAATCATCCCCACTAATATGTTCACATATACACTGATTGCAGAAAACGTGTCCACAGACAGTCACTACAGCATCTTCAGGTGGATCCTGTAAATGATTAGCACTGTAAGACTAAATACACGATAGACGAATTAAATGCACAGAAGGAGATAAATGGAGAGGTTCACAAGCAAATCTCAATGAATTAACACTTACACTGCAAATTTCACAGATAGCCAGAGAGGCTTGTAGACAATTTAGAAGAGAAATTCTTTTCTCCCGAGTAAGTTTCTTTGCAATGTCAATTGAGGAAGTCATTTTTGAACTAGTATCAAACCCCTTGATTAGAAGCGGGTGATCACATGCTTGCCGAAGCCGCAGAAGCATTAACAAAATGTTAACATAGTTCTGTTTGACTGTTCCAGCAGCCGCATATTCCTGTCAATAAATCATTAACAAATGTTATACCCAAATAATACAGGGACATGAGCCATGTATTTCAATGGATATTTAAGACAAGTCTGAACGTACAGCAAATTGAGCCTTTGAATCAGCCTCAAGCCTGGAATAGAATTCTCTCTCCTCTTTGGAAAAGTCAACTTGTTTCATTTCAATTGTTTTTGGGGGAAGATTGATGATAGGTTTCCCATCGATACGAGTAGCTGGAGCGAAAAACACCACATAGACACTATGTAAGACATGCTAGGACAACACAAGAATACATGCTTGCTAAGCTTCAGGAATTAAAAAAAGGCGGTGGAGAAAACAATGGAATCACGAAAGGTACAGCTATAATCCCGTGAACGCATGACGGGCAACCAATAGAATATCAATAAATAATGGTCGTACTAGATTATATTTTTAATTGCACAAGTTTCAGTAGGAATTTGAGTCCACGATTTGGGACTGCATATATGCATAATATGGTTAAAAGGCCTAAGCTGTCTCGCAAACCTCAAAGAAGGTTAATAACATTCATTTGGCTCACTTTTGTGAAAATCTCAGTAAATAAGTATAAGGATGCCATCGATTTACCTTTCGTTCTCCTCAACATGACAGTCTTTAGCACAGCTTGTAATTTTTTGTATCCCTGCTTCGGATTTCTATGAACTGGTACCTTTATTTGTTCGCAGAAAGTCTTAAAAACAGCATATGGTTCGTGCCTGAGAAATCTGAAATAGCTATAAAGATCATCAATTGCGTTCTGAATAGGTGTACCAGACAGGCACCATCGTCGTTTCGCACGAAGACCCCAGCAAGCCCTGGCTACTTGAGTTTTATGGTTTTTAATGCTCTGAGCCTCATCCAATACAACCCGAAACCAGTTAACTCTTGCAAGAGGACCAGATTTACTTTCCAGTGATTCACTGTCAACACCTTTCTTCTTCTTCCTCTTAGAGAATTTATTTTCGGAATCCTCAGCTAATTTCCTTTTCGTACCGATAAAGTTAAATGCACTACCAATTTCATCATCATTTTCATCCACAACAGGCTGCTGCGGCACCTCCATAGTCACAATGGCATATGTTGTGATTACAACATCATATTTAGCCAGCTCGAGTGGATCTTTGGTACGATTCCCATGATAGACTAGAACCAATAGATCAGCCTCACGAGTCACTTTATTATGCAACTCATCAGACCACTGCTTGAGGACACTTGTCGGACATACAATGAGGGTACCAGCAGAAGGCCTGCCTGCTGCTACAGGATTTGGTTTCTGTGAATTGACCAAGAATTTTCTAATGTCGCATTCTTCCTTCACATTGCTAGTCGCATGTGGTCCATCACTGCTGTCCTCGTCATCATCATCCAAATTTAGCGTCTCAGTTTTGAGCGGTTCTTCAGCTATTATAAGTGCTTTTGATCGTTGAGACCGTTCCATTAATATGAGTGCAATTGTTGACACTGTTTTTCCAAGACCCTGCGGAGGTTAACAAGAAGACTGCTTCAAATCAATGAGCAAGGGTGAAGTTCAGAGAAGTAAAAGATTAAAAAAAACCTGATCATCTGCAAGAATCCCACCCGAACAGCATGCACTTGTTGTTTCTTTATTAACCATCCAGGACAAAGCGATCCGCTGTACAAATAATATTAGTACAAAACCTCTAGGCAAAAAGTGCGGAGACGAATAAATTTCACAGAATAGTTAGATGATTATTTGGGAGTACTTTAACACATCAATGTGCAAAAACTTCTCCGCATTACGTTTCCCATCAACCAAAGAGAGATGCTTTATCATGAAAAGTAGTGAAGTGCACGTTCTGCCTAAGAATCAGGAGATATATCTTTACCTGATGTTTAAGCAGAGGCACAGACAATAAGCCATGTGGGGGATTGGCTTCTAATTGTGGATGTGAAAGATCCTGAATGGGATAAAGACACGTTAATGCAAACTACCCGTCAAACATCAAATATAAAGTGCTGACACTTTCATTCTCCCATGCTAGTTCTTCCTAAAACTCACCAGTATCAGTTACAAAATTTACCTGCAAGGCAGCGCGGAAAATGCCCCGTTCATCGTTAAGTCTGTGCCTTGAATGAGTTACTGCCACTTGACTCGCCGAGTTACTAGACACCAGATATTGTAAAGGGGCCACTAGTTCAGTATTGATTGCAAAAGAATTTGGGCGTGGCGGTGCACTCATATGCTCAACTATACATAGATCAGAATCATCATCATCACCAACCGTGTTCAGCTCCAAAGAGTTAATCTGAACCCCACGTGCATTTGAATTATAACAGTCTCTGTACTTTGGCACTTTGTTACTCAAATTCGGAAAGCTGATTTCCCTTTTAACAGAAGATGAAGACTGCATTCTCGATTGCCCAAACCCAACTGAATGCAAGCCCGACGCATCAGCTGCATAATTTTTCAAGGGAAGCTCACTAAATGTGGTTGATTCACTTCTGAGCATACTATTCTTGCAATTCTTGACTTGCGCAAGTTCCATCCCAATATATTTGGGATGTCCACGTTCAGTTTTTCGGAACATATTGCTGTCGGTCCTGAACTGGAGTTTGTACTGTTCAACTTCATTTTCCAAATGATCAGCATGCATCATACTTCTGGAATTCTCGATCTCAAAATTATCCATACCCACAACGCCATCACCAAATGGCTTAGATTCAGAACTAGTAGGAATATCATCTGATATGAGTAGATTATGTTCAGAGAATGTTTCTGAGAAATCTGTGCCAGAAATTTCACATGAGCTTGAGTCGTTATGGCATGTTTCACCACCAGAGTGCCCCTCATTGTCCATACCAGGGGAAACTTCCATCCATGCATGAGAATGTTCGAGATTAGACACCCCTGGCAGTTTCTCAAGGCATAAATCTGCAGAACAGAACAATTTCAAAATTTTCGACAACAAAGTACAAACACAAATAAGGAGCAAGCAACAATAAGCAAACACTAACACATCATAGATAATGTCACAAAAGCTTCAAGATGACTTACTTTTAGAGCCAGATTCATCATGCCCGAATTTGGCATTTCTATGGTTCAGGTAATTTAAACCTGAAGAATTTTTAGCATGATGGGAATGAACGACATCACTGGGACAAGCCATCTGATATTTTTTGCGGTCAATATCCCACTTAGACGAGTCACCGCCATCTGTCTGCGTGTAGAGCACATTACTTCGAGGAACTGGTAAAAAACCACTGACACTTCCAGAGGAATCATTATTTGGAAAGATAATCTGGGATGGAACTCCACCCGTTTTTTCAAAATCCTGAGCAAAATTCTGTTCTGAATCTAAAAAATCATCATCAAATTCTGTCGAGCCAGATACATTGCCATTACCCAACGGGGGTGCATCAGTTCCCCGTAACGCATCCCTTGTCATGGGAGCAGCTTCTGAAGTTTGGAGTTCTATAAAATTAACATATAGGAAGAAATATTATTGGTCAAATACAGAAATGACAGCGACAAAATTGAGGTTTAAGACACTTCATTGTTGAGCAAATAAGCTGAAAAATTGCATCCCACGTCGCATATGCTAGTCAACTAAGTCGAGTCAACTGCATAGAGAGAAATCATCCACACCATTAAAATGCCACAAAAGGCTACAAACTCAAATTGCTTACTGACCTTGCTGATGATCCATCGAAGATAAATCCAACAAAAACCCCTGTGGAATAGGAGTCATTACTAGTCAATAAGTTCAATGATCAAGCATAGTTGAACTGGGAAACGGTTTTAATCCAAAAATTACTAGAACAGGTAAAAGAAGGAAGACCGTTGATGATATGCAGTAAATGAAGAGATAAGGAGTTAATGCCAATGACATAGTGAGCCCAATGAATATATTTCCACTTCTTTTATCTCTTTCAGCCCAAGGAATAACCGTTTACGTTTCCCCAACACACACCACTTTTTGCAAGGTAATTGAAAATTTGCCATCATGCATTTACACGGTCCACACAAATCTTTCGAAGATATAGAAGTAGCCAGCTCTCCAAATAAGGGGTCCCAAATATAATTAGCACTTCCACAGAGTAAAATTGCATAGGTTACAATTAAGACCCAAAAAATCTTAAATCAATGCAAGAAACATACTCAAAATTCCTGAACGATAGGACCCGCATAGGTAACCGAGGCACAACACCATGATCGACTTCCAATCCTAAAGAAACAATACATATTTCTTTCCATCCCTCATCAGGATACACCCTTTTCGTCACTCATCAGAATACACCACATAAACCAGGAGAAACACATTAAATCAAAAAGTCACATCCTCGTACTGTTAAACAAATGAACAAGACGTAATCTTTTAAATATACTACTTAACGATCAACCCTCTACTTAAAACCTCGATTTCTTCAAGTAACTGATCCACCATGCCAAGATATCATAACACGAGGTAGAAAATAAACCTGGGGAGGATCATCGGGGCTTCCCACGTCTCCTAATAGAGACTCAATGTCAAAATAAACGTCATCTTCTGCACCGTTAAACTCGTTCATCATCGTAGACGATCCATCCTCTGTGTCCACCATCACAGCCTCGCAATTCAGTATCGAAGCAACGGGGGAAGAATTAAACCCTAATCCGTAGAATTTGGGGATTTGTTTTGTTCTCGGGAAATTGATTCTCAAAATTCGCCTGGTGTCTTTATATACTCTGAGGCCGCCTTGATTTCCATTTAATTTGATTTCTTTTTATTTTAATTTGGGCTAAGGAATAAGCCCATTATACTAATTGGGCCTCACAAGTAAGCCCAATAGACCCAAATGAAATTAATTAAGACGCACTCTAATAAAGCAAACTAAGTTCCAGGAAACATCGAACAGCTGTTTCAAAATCTCAGGACAGAAACCTCTCTCTCCTCTGCATGTAAAGCGTAAGCCACCTGTAAAAGAAGACAACCTCAGTCACTCATCTCCAATGCAGATAAGTATTAGCTAACTAAGCATGCAAAGAACAACAACAGAATCCCTTAAATACATAACAGCAAAATCAAAGGCGAATATATAGTTGACGCATATCATCATCAACAAGCACAACTATGGCTTCATCTTGTTTTGCACTGGCTTTACTTTTCTCGCTTCTGATGCTCTCCATCACATCACCATGTGTAGTAGTAGGTGAAGACCATCACCATCACAACCACCACCATGATACGCCGCCGCCGTCGGCGAAGTCTCCGGTGGGAAGTCCGTCGCCATCGTCGTCGTCGCATGCGAAGTTGGTAGCCGTACAAGGCGTTGTTTACTGCAAGCCTTGCAAGTATCGGGGAGTTGATACTCTAACTGGCGCTGCTCCACTCACTGGTAGTTTTTGCTTTTTAGTTGGCTAGCTGGTTTTTTCTTTATTGCATGCCTCTTGACGATGTCTGAAATTGATGACGCCTGCGCCGCCGACAGGGGCGGTGGTGAAGCTGCAGTGCAACGACAGCAAAAACCCTCTGTCGGCGCAGGCGAAGACAGACAAGAACGGCTACTTTTTCTTCATATCACGCCAGCTGACGACTTCTGGGACACGCAAGTGCAAGGTGTCCCTTGTCTCTTCTCCGCTCCCAATTTGCAGCGTCGCCACTGCTTTGCACGGAGGATCCACCGGCGCGTCGCTGGTACCCGCCGCCGCTTCTGATAAGAACAAGAAACTGCCGTACCACATGTACTCTGTTGGGCCTTTTGCCTTCGAGCCCACCAAGGATACGCCCTGCCCTTAATCAGCACTACTTTAGTTCGTAATAATTAGTTCGTGTGCTTTACCCTTAGCTAAGAGTGCTTTGATTTGTTAATTAGTTTAGTCTAACTTGCCTCGCTCGAACAGTTGTTGGTTTTGGTTGGTTTTGAGTCCAAGAATAATGTCTCAAGAACGGTTTACTGTAAGGATATCTCAAATAATATCAAAATGCTACAACTATTTATTTGACAAACAGCTAACTGTAAACTAGAAAGTTGGAGAGAATTTATCATTCTTGTAATCCCTTCTTTTGGTTTCGAATAAAACGCTCTAGTTGGTCCGTGGACGTAGGCCGAAAGTTAGGCCGAACCACGTAAAACTGTGTTCTCTCTCTGTTTTCGGTTCTCTGTTTTTTGCGCGATTAACACGTCAAGATCGAATCTATCGATTTGATCTTCACACACCCACGAAAGATCTCTGAGTTACGAACCTAACGACGCTGATTTCCCAACAAGTGGTGCGGCGAGGCGTTGGAACGACGCGACGAAGATGATGGCGCAAGATAGGTTTGAAATGAAGAAATTCAATGAAGGGGACGATCTTGGGCTGTGGAAGCTCAAGATGAAGGTTGCGTTAATCCAAGGGATTGGAGGAAGCCTTGAAGACGTGGAAGGACATGCTACTGAAGGATTTGAAGGTGGACGAAAGGAGAATCGTTCGGGTGAAGGCTTATAGCTTGATTATCTTGAGCCTTGAAGATGGTGTGCTTCGAAATGTGTTGAAGGAGAAAACACCAGACCTTCTATGGAGGAAATTGGACGAGATCTACATGGATAAGCCTCAGAAGTCGAAGAACGTGCTCACGAAGGTCTCCTCGAAGCAGCTCAATGCAAGAACCGAGTCAAGAACGGGTTCATCGGGCGAGTTGCTATATGTGAGGAAGAAATGGGTGAGAAGGGACGGCAAGAATTCGAAGAGGGCAGTAGAAAAGAAGTCCAAGAAGCCTCTAAGGTGTTACCACTGCCATGAGATAGGCCACGTTAGGAGGTTGTGCCCACATCGAAGAAGAACGTCGCAACCCAAAGGTCAAAACGAAGCAGGGGCTGAGATCTATGATGATTGTAGCTCGGCTAAGGCGTTGGTTGTGTCTAAGGGTGGGCCTGGGACCTCAAGAATGTGTCAAGGTTTGATTTCAAATCGAAAGAATGCGGAAAACCTGAATCTTGAGGTGGAGATCGAAGAAAAGAATGACTTGATCATGGCTGAAATTTCAGATCAAGCTCAGGAAGTGGGTCACGATGATGATTGCGAGTTTGCAGAAAGTCTGAGCCTTTCTGGGCAAGACGAGATCAACGCATGGATTCTTGATTCGGGGTCTTCGGTCCATGTCACGTGCCACAGTGATTGGATGCCAGATTTCCAAGAAACGAACCAAGAAAGTGTGAAGCTAGGTGTGGCGACCCTCACTTTCTAATACTACTTAGTGGCGGATTTTCGCAACGTAAGTCGCGGAAGACCCGTCTAATTAAAAACTTTCCTAAAATAAAATATATTGCTATCATATTCATCTACATCATCGTTACACAAGGGTCGTAGCCCTCCAAATGACAAAACGCTCAAAATCCTAATCGCTCCACAGGTCGCATCCATGTACAGCCCCGCCCTCAAAAGTCCGTGGAGCACCGCCGTCAGCCCGCCTTAGCCTCGACGCGCATCAGCGCCGGGCTCGATACCTACAACACGTAAAACCCTGAGCTATTTGCTCAGTAGGTGAAATATGCGTGAATGCAGCGTGCGCTCGATCCCATCCCATATACCTCACGACATGCACGCTCGACCCATCACATCCCATGACTCCCCGTGACTCAACACTACACTCCTCGGGTATTCCACTCAGGTCGCTTTAGAATGGAAAGGCTTCTCAGGTCTCTTTAGAGTCACCCATCCCCGAGTTGAGGTTCACGTTCGGTCTGCCCACTCAGGTCTCTTTAGAGTGGTACGTACTGGAACCTTTCCCTCTATACCTATCGCTCGGTCTGCCCACGCAGGTCACTTTAGAGTGGTACGTACTAGAGCATGGGCAGCCTACTCAGGTCTCTTTAGAGCGGCATACACCCAAACCACTAACGTCCCAACGCTTGGGCGGCCAACTCAGGTCGCTTTAGAGTGGTGTACGCACCCAAGCACCATCCTATTGCTCGGTCTGCCCACTCAGGTCACTTTAGAGTGGTACGTACTGGAGCACGGGCAGCCTACTCAGGTCTCTTTAGAGCGGCATTCACCCACCCTCTATCCGACCCACGGACCCACATCACTCATCGACTTCCCAAAACATGACCGTTCTGCACGGTACTCAATTCCCTCGTACTGACCTAGTATGCAAGTGCATGCAAGTGCAGTGCAAATAGCATATGACGTGCGAAAATATTTAAAACATGTAAAACACGTAATCCATGAAATTCACCTAATCATGTAATTATGTACGTATCATATTAACACATAAGTATCACATAATAATTCACATAAACATGAAAGGGTTACGTGTCGTAGGTGGGTTTCACCTACCTGCCCTCCTGTTACAGTCAAGTACGAAACTCGGCGGAGTCCCTAACTGTCGATCCTCTTCCTCCAAGCTTTGCGTAAGTTTAGTTTGAATTCCCTTTTCTTACTTGAGTTCTTCGATAGCTTTCACTCATGAATTATGAAGTGTAAATTTTATTCTTATCTCTACTAGACTTTGCGTATAAAAGTGTATAAATGACATCGATATTTATGAATCCTTATCTAGTTTTATGTAATTTATTATTCTATTAATTCTTTGAGCTTCCCTCGCAATTAAGTAATTGATATTACATATGTATACATAAATAAGTCTAAGTCTGCAATAGTTCCATCCCAACTAGGTTTCGATGGTTTCTCTTTTGGGCTTTTGGGATTTTTATTTCGATACTTCAAATATAACCCACTACTACTTATTGTAATGTTATTATTAATATTTGCTAATCCTATAGCTAGGTTTCAGAAAATGATTTGAACCCGATATAATTAATATTTTTGTTCCGAACTTTAATTTTCGCATCAATATTCCTAATTCATAAATTTTCATAATTATATTACATCAAAATCCCGTATTAAATTTTACGGGTATTACACTAGGTAACGAAAAAAGCTGTCAAGTTCTTGGCCGTGGATCTGTTCGTTTGAGCCTGAAATCTGGCGTTGTGGGGGTTCTTAGAGACGGAGGCTAGTTCCTGAGATGAGGAGGAACCTCATATCAATTGGAGCTTTGGATAAGAGAGGATTCAACGCAGAAATCGCAGCTAGAGAAATAAAGATCCTGAAGGGAAATAGGCTGGTTCTGAGCGGTTTTCGCAGGCATGGGATATATGTCTTGGAGGGTTGTACGGAGGAGACAACTGGACCTAGGGAAACTAGGGAATGTGATGGCTTGAATGTTGCCCGGGAGAAGCCATGCCGACCTCATATCGAGGTGGAGAAAGGTGGAGCAAAACCTGAGGTCGAAGCACCTGTTAAATTTGCTAAAGTGAGTCTTGATGAGTTAAGCTCGGTTTGTGAGTCGTCTGAGCTCGAGGTGGAGATCATTTCTTCACGTGAACCGAGTACTTGTGAGCCTAGTTCGAGGGATGAATCTAGTGTGCCTGAAAGTGCTGAAGAGAATGAAGAAACACCTCAAGAAAGGGAGCTCGAACCTGCGATAAAATCTGTGAGCGAGACTGAAGCTGTGACTGAATTTGAAGCTTCGCTTAGCAAAGCTGAGGTCGTGCGTGTTATGAAGACCAAGAAGCTTGGAAAGGGTAGCTGTAGATCGGCTGGAAAGAGAGCTCATGGTGTCTCCTTTACTTTTATACTGTCCAGTGTACAACAGTGGGGTCCCGGTATGGATGTATATAAAGTAGTAAACCGGTAACCTAAATGTTGGAACTAATGTTGAGGAAACACTTAAACCAACACTAAACGCACAGCGGTATTTGTAGAGTACATAGTAAAGAGAGACGATAGACACGAGCTGTAAATTTTGCAGCAAGTTAAAAACTTGTTGCTTGCCTCATGGCGAAATTCCACTATAATGAATGGATTACAAAAACACAAGCCTAGAAAAAGAAACGAATCAAAGTGATCCTACCAAACTACAAAGTCTTTCGACTTTTGCAAACTGAAAATCTAGGCTAAAAGAGAACACTTGTGATAGCTCAAACTCGCTCAAAGTTCGCTCGTAAACTCTCGTATATGCTCGTTCTCTTCGTCGTCCTTGAAACAGTAAAGTGAAGTTCCTATTTATGTGTTCGACTTTGGGATGACTTCACAAACGACGCAACTTCCACTAACATCCACTAACGTCCACACTATGAAGAATGAGTCCGTTAGTAGGCGTTATGGAGTAATCTGGATAGCTTAAATGACCAGGTCTCCAACTTAAGCTCTAAGATTTCTATTTTAGTAAGCTCCTTCCAAAAATTCGCTCCAGCTGCTCCACACGCTTTCCACGCATTTTGATCTATTCCAATCCTTATCCAAGTCCTGCACATCACTAAGAAAAGCGACGTAATCAAGTTAACCGTGTTTTGGGCATGAAAGATAAAATTGAGGATCGACACATTCTCAGACAATAAATGTTAACGAGAATGTTTTCTCAACATTGTCAACGTTGAAGTCTCAACATAACATAATATCCCCCTCTTATCTTTCTCCCCAAAACCACTGCAAAAGTTAGACATAGTGAAACTCCCCCTGAAGGCACAATCTACTCAACCAGAAAACATAAAAAAAAATGATTAGAATAAACGCTAATAGAATCGTTAATAAACTATTCAAAATACTAATAATTAGTGCATAGCCGATTAGAGGTCTGAAAATTAACATTTGCAAAAAATAAACAGGTTCATACGCAGGCAAAATAAAAACGTAAGTCACGCAGGCATCCATAAACACAAACGCAACAAAAGCACTCAAAAAGCACGCATGCACACAAACGACTAAGACCGGCTGAGGTCTAAATCGTCGGACTCTGACTCGAACCCGCTTCATCTCCAGCTCCATCTCTAGCTCCATCTCCTTCTTCTCCATAGAGTCCCCCTGAAGCAGTTCCACGCGGTCCAACTCCTTGTTCATTTCCAGCTCCAGCTCCTTGTTCAGCTTCAGCACTTTCTGCATCTCCCCCTTTTTGGGAAGAAAGAAGACTCCTTAAAACATCTCGCTGAGCCACCAAAGAGGCGATGGACTCATCGAGGCACTTGATCGCTTGCTCCAGTGCTGAGTCTGATGCTGACTCAGATTCACTAAATGTGATTGATTCACTTCTGAGCCTACTATTCTTGCAATTCTTGATTTGCGTAAGTTCCATCCCAATATATTTGGGATGTCCACGTTCAGTTTTCCGGAACATATTGATGTCGGTCCCGAACTGGAGTATGTACTGTCCAACTTCATTTTCCAAATGATCAGCGTGCATCATGCTCATGGAATTCTCGATCTCAAAATTATCCATACCCACAACGCCATCACCAAATGGCTTAGATTCAGGACTAGAAGGAACATCATCTGATATGAATGGATTATGTTCATCATCTGATATGAATGGAATATGTTCAGATAAAGTTTCTGAGAAATCTGTGCCAGAAATTTCACATGAGCTTGAGTCGTTATGGCGTGCTTCACCAGAGTGCCCCTCTTTGTCCATACCAGGGGAAACTTCCATCCATGCATGAGAATGTTCGAGATTAGACAACCCTGGCAGTTTCTCAAGGCATAAATCTGCAGAACAGAACAATTTCATAAATTTCGACAACAAAGTACAAACTCCAATAATGAGCAAGTAACAACAAGCAAACACCAACACATCATAGGTAATGTCACAAAAGCTTCAAGATGACTTACTTTTGGAGGCAGATTCATCATGCCCGAATTTGGCATTTCTGTGGTTCAGGTAATTTAAACCTGAAGAATTTTTGGAAAGATGGGAATGAAAGACATCACTGGGACAAGCCATCTGATATTTTTTGCGGTCAATATCCCAGTTAGACAAGGCACCGCCATCTGTCTGTGTGTAGAGCACATTACTTCGAGGAACTGGTAAAAAACCACTGACACTTCCAGAGCAATCATTATTTGGAAAGATAATCTCTGATGGAACTTGAAATATTAAACTCAGTGCATTTGCTTCAGTAGCCAGCTCTCCAAATAAGGGGTCCCAAATATAATATAATCAGCACTTCCACAGAGTAAAATTGCATAGGTTACAATTAAGACCCAAAAATCTTAAATCAATGCAAGAAACATACTCAAAATTCCTGAACAAAAGGACCCGCATGGGTAACCGAGGCACAACACCATGATCGACTTTGAATCCTAAAGAAACAATACATGTTTCCTTCCATCCCATCAGGATACACCCTTTTCGTCACTCATCAGCGTACACCACACAAACCAGGAGAAACACATTAAATAAAAAAGTCACATCCTCGTACTATTAAACAAATGAACAAGACGTGATCTTTATTATATAGTACACTTAACGATCAACCCTCTACTTAAAACCTCAGTTCTTCAAGTAACTGATCCAGCCATGCCAGGAAATCAGAACACGAGGTAGAAAATAACCTGGGGAGGATCATCGGGGCTTCCCACGTCTCCTAATATAGACTCAATGTCAAAATAAATGTCATCTTCTTCTGCACCTTTAAGCTCGTTCATCATCGCAGACGATCCATCCTCTGTGTCCACCATCACAGCCTCGCAATTCAGTATCGAAACAAGGGGAAAAGAATTAGAACCCTAATCCGTAGAATTTGGGGATTTCTTTGTGCTCGAATTCGGGAGCTTTTCTTTATAAACGCTGATTCCCAGCCAATTGAATTGATATCTCAAAATTCGCCTGCTGTCTTTGTCTTTTATACTCTGAGGCAGGCCGCCTTGATTTCCTTTTAATTTATTTCTTTTTATTTTGATTTGGGCTAACGAAGAAGCCCAGTACATTAATTGGGCCTCACCGGCTCAATAGACCCAATTGAAATTAATTAAGACGCACTCTAAGACAGCAAATAAGTTCCAGGAAACATAGAAGAACAGCTGTTTCCAAATCTCAGGACAGAAACCTCTCCTCCTCTGCATGTAAACTGTAAGCCACCTGTAAAAAAAGACAACATCAGTCACTCTATCTTTCTCTAATGAAGATAAGTATTAGCTAAGCATGCAAGGAACAACAGAAGAATCCCTTATATGTATACATACACGAAAGATCACAGGTTAATAAGTAATAACACATTATTATAATAAACCATGGGTTCATCTTGTTTTCCACTGGCTTTTTACTACTTTTCTCCCTAACTCTGATGCTCTCTATCACATCACCATGTGTAGTAGGTGAAGACCATCATCACCACCGCCATGATACGCCGCCCCCGTCGGCGAAGTCTCCGGTGGGAAGCCGTCGCCGTCGTCGTCGTCGCATGGGAAGTTGGTAGCCGTTCAAGGCGTTGTGTACTGCAAGCCTTGCAAGTACAGGGGCGTTGATACTCTAACAGGCGCTGCTCCACTCACTGGTTAATATTTTAGCTTTTGCTTGGTTCTTCTCTATTGCATGCCTCTTGATGATGTCTCTGAAACTGGTGATGTGTGTTGTAATAATAAACTGCGCGGCCGACAGGGGCGGTGGTGAAGCTGCAATGCAACGACAGCAAAAACCCTCTGTCGGCGCAGGCGAAGACGGACAAGAACGGTACTTTTTCTTCATATCGCGCCAGCTAACGACTTCTGGGACACGCAAGTGCAAGGTGTCCCTTGTCTCTTCTCCGCTCCCAATTTGCAGCGTCGCCACTGCTTTGCACGGAGGATCCACCGGCGCGTCGCTGGTACCCGCCGCCGCTTCTGATAAGAACAAGAAACTGCCGTACCACATGTACTCTGTTGGGCCTTTTGCCTTCGAGCCCACCAAGGATACGCCCTGCCCTTAATCAGCACTACTTTAGTTCGTAATAATTAGTTCGTGTGCTTTACCCTTAGCTAAGAGTGCTTTGATTTGTTAATTAGTTTAGTCTAACTTTTTTTTTTTTTTTTTGGTAACCGGGGAAAGCCGATGGTGAAACCCCGGGGCCGACCCACTACCTGCTAAACGGGCCGACCAGTTCAATCGCACATGTCTGAGCCCATGTGGGCAGGCCTGGAGAAATGTCACAGGGTGGAGGTTCGAACCCAGGACCTCCCCCAACATGACTCCAGGCACCTCCCCCTCAACCAGTAGAGCTAAGGGCTCATCGGCTAGTTTAGTCTAACTTGCCTCGCTCGAACAGTTGTTGGTTTTGGTTGGTTTTGAGTCCAAGAATAATGTCTCAAGAACGGTTTATTGTAAGGATATCTCAAATAATATCAAAATGCTACAACTATTTATTTGACAAACAGCTAACTGAAGAAATTAAAATTATTGAAGACTGATTAAATCATTTCCTAAGTATTTCCGTAAGATTTCCATATCGCCGTCGCATTCCTCCTAGTTCCCATTATTTTAATCTTTCTAGTAACTTCGTCTACATCTTTCTTACCTATCGCTTAACCACGTGTATAGTACGAGAAAATAGATAAATATTTTAACGTATTTCTACAATCTATCTTCTTCCACTACGTGTCTCCTTCCTTAACAGGTGTCACAATCCTTGCACATCCACCTTTCTCTCTTCTTTACATATACAACACATTCCAATCCATAGCCATCTAACATTTTTACAGCAGAAGAAAGAAAGAATAGCATTCAATCTCAATACGTTTACTCTGACATACATAACCAAGAAAAAAAAACATGGAAGCTATGATGTTTGCCAAAAACGCAGTTCTTAACCTCTCAAAGTCCCTTCCCAAGAACAATCCCACTTACCTCAACCTACGTCCCTCAAGTCTTCGCTTCACTTCTGTTAGCAGCCATCCTCAGGTATTCTTCATTGCACTCTTCATATTTTATCTATTTTCGTAACTGTAACGGTAATAAAACAATCTAATTATGTAGGGACGACAACAAGCGGCGAACAGCGACGACGACGTAACTGACTACGCCTCTTTTACCACCGACGATACTAACAAGAGGAAGAAAACCGTGAACGAAGTCGTCGACAAGGCGTCGGAGAACGCAGATGCGACGAAGCACAAGGCTAAGGAGACGTACGGCGCGGCGGCGGAGAAAGCCGGCGACGCCAAGGAGAAGGCGAAGGGAGGCATGGAGGACATGAAGGAGAGGACGAAGGAGACTGGCTACGAGGCCAAGGAGAAGACCAAAGCCGCCGGACATACGGTGGCCGAGAAAGTGGAGACCATCGGCGAGAAGGCGAAGGAGACGGTGATCGGCGCGTGGGATAAGGCGAAGGAGGCGACTGAGAAGATTAAGGAGACGGTGGCCGGAAAATCCGAGGATGCTAAGGAAAACGTCGACGATCTTATTGAGGATCATGTTAGAAAGCCGACGAGGGAGGCTGAGCATGAGAGTAGGCAAAGCAAAAATGAGAAGTTAGATCAGAATAAGTACTGATTTAGTAGCTTTTGACTTTGTTTAAAACGGAAGGATTGTACTGTGTTTCTCTGTTCTGAATAAAACGGCGCCGTCGGCCGTCGATGTAATTACTTCCAATGCCGTAGAATCCGAGCTTTCGTTGGCTATCTCTAGCACCAATGAAAATTGAAAATCAAAAATAAATGAAACAGAAATAATTAACATTGACTTCAATTTGGAAGATACTTAAATTCGAAGGTCGAATTGCCGAGTAATTCTTGTGTCGCGACCTTTGTGGTACTTATAACTAAAAAATAATATATATTTATGATGACACGCAATGTTAATAGAATGTGTGTTTTCTTAGTAAAACGTCGACATTGACCATAAATGTCGTAATGGGCGAACCTTACACCAAATTACATAGACATTGTACAAGTGTCGGCCATCGTACTATAGCAGAAAACAATAAAATAAAAAGAGTTACTTGAAGTAGATAGTATCATAATTCATATCATGTGTCACGAGAAAAACGCAAGAGTCATTTACTTGTTGTTTTGTAAATTTAAGTGCAACGTCCCGTTTTGAACGCGAATTGAATATTTCACAATCATTATAGTAGTCGACATTAAATATTTTGTAGGGGGCATGAAAACGGTTGCGATGTTGTTATGTTTGAACATCCACAGTTTTTTGGCAAAAAAAAATAATCCAAAACGTCGGATTGCTATGTATCATTACGTCAAGAAGATAGTATACTATTGTTTGTCGTATTAATAAAACGTTAGATGATGTGTAATACAAAGAGTCGAATCATTTTAATTATGTGAGGGAAAAAAAACTACAAACAACGTAAAAGATAACAATTAAATAAGGATAAAAAGCCATTTATTACGAATATCATCAAAGCCACAAAGCTCGGGCTTCTCTAAGACTAGGCACCAATTCCCCAGATATATGCGAACGTATAACCTCCTCAACCCCACCAAACAACTCTCCTCCGACGAAAACCGCCGGAAAGTTCGCCTCTCCGGCGACCATCTCCGCCAAGTCTCCCCTCACTTCGGCCTCGTTCTCCTCGTCGACGTCGAAGATCGCCGGACTGACGCCGTGACAGCGAAGCAACAGCTTCACCACGTGGCACATGCAGCACCCCGGCCTAGCAAACACCACCACCGCGCTGTCCTTGATCAGTGATTTTACCGTCCTGCCCTCGCCGGCACCGCCGAGGAAGTCTCTGTACGGAACGTTAACGGCACCGTTTTGCATGTTTTGTCCGTTATGTTGTGTATAAGAGGAAGGTGAAAGGAAAGGGGAAAGAATATGTGCCGTGGCTTTGGTTTTTATAGCAGGACAAGCATGTGATGGAATCGTGACGTCACCGAAGGTGACGTGGCATTTAAACTTCGGTTGGTGGTATACGTGGCCACGAATTTCAAGACATTTTCGTGTTATTGCATTTATGTTATTCATTTAAATTGGCGGGTAATTAATTTTGGGAAATTGATGAGTAATTAATACGTACGTGCTAATGAAAGCTACGTGATGAATGACTGATCGATGCCTAAGCCTAACTGCGTTACAAAAAAATAAAATTCAATAAATAAAAAGAGGCAAAAAAAAAAAAAAGACCAATCAAACGTCGTAGTAAATACACATTGGCCGCGCCGCCATTCCTAGCCGGAGCAACAGCCTCGGCTTTTCACGGCGGAGACGTCGTCTTTGGTGCCGATGTTAATGGTCTGTCCCGACCTCGGCACCGCCGACGGATCGTCGCCTATGTCGAGCGCCTTCCTACTGACGACGTGGTAGATCTGAGTCAGAACCTCCGTGAAGGCGTCGTCGACGTTCAGAGCTTCGAGGGCGGAGGTCTCCATGAAGAAGACGTTCTCCTTGACGGCGAACGCCTTGGCCTTCTCCAGCGGCACCGCCCTGAGGTGTCGGAGGTCCGCCTTGTTCCCCACCAGCATTATCACGATGTTCGAATCGGTGTGTCCCCTCAGCTCCCTCAGCCACCGCTCAACGTTCTCGAAGGTCACGTTTCGTGTCACGTCGTAGACGAGCAGCGCCCCCACCGCCCCTCGATAGTATGCGCTCGTTATCGCCCGATACCTAAAACGAAAATCGTACGTTACAGCGTAATAATGTGTCGTAATCCAGTCGATTTTTCCCGGCGGAAACCTAGGTCGGCAAAAAGGGGGGCAATTGTGTGTACGGGCGTACCTTTCTTGGCCGGCGGTGTCCCAAATCTGAGCCTTGACGATCTTATCGTCGACCTGAATGGATCTTGTGGCGAATTCGACGCCGATGGTGGATTTAGACTCTTGGCTGAACTCGTTCTTGGTGAATCTCGACAGTAGATTAGACTTTCCCACGCCGGAATCGCCGATCAGTACGACCTTGAAGAGGTAGTCGTAATCCTCATCGGCTCTATACGCTGCCATTAGTGATGTTTATTTATTTATCTTACGATGATTCTTAGGCTCTTGTCTTCTTCTTCCCTTCTTCCTTATCTATTCATTTCGTAACACTCTCTTTTTCCATTTTTATTTTTCTTTTGTCTTATGTTTCATGGGAATATTGTGGTTCTTTCTGCCATCGACTTCTATTTTGTGTCTTCTCCACTTCTTTAGGACCTTCTCACATTGACGACCGTACGTCGTTATATATACATAATATATACATGCTAAAAAATTGCATATGTTAATTAATTAAGAATCAATACGTATAGACCAAAGTATACATTGAAATCATAAAAAACATTGTTCTTCATATAATCGTTAAAATTTTTTAGCATATTTATTACATATTTATTCTATTATATTAAGGGTGAGGGGGTGGAATAAACCGTTAATTAGTCTGTATCAATTGACCAATCAGATTTTTTTTACATCTATTAAAAAAAGATTTATTAAAATCATTTATCTACCATAACCTCATAAGAACTACCAAATGCGATTTTTAGTATATTACTTATTAAAACTATTTAATAATAATTAACTTTATTTTATTGCTCACATGTATGATGTGCCGGAAATACAAGTTGTTATTAATGACAACATGATACATTGTAATTTGTAACTTAGAAATCGAAAATAAATTTAAAAAACAGTAATAAACAGCGTATAACCCGTGGTCTTATCTTCAAAATATCTTTTACGTTTTGCATAGATGTTTATCACACAGATGAAATTAATTCCATATTTTAATCAATAATATATTATGAGTTATAACTTTAGAGATAAATAAAACGTTTAAACAAACTAATAAAAACGACGAGCTCTTTGTAAATCTCAGTGTGTCTTATATACATTTTTCATAAAATATATTTCATATATAAGAAGAAATAACATATTATAATAGTGACATAATCAGAAATTATAACTTGAAAGAGTCGAAAAATGCTTTCAAAATCACGTTTTCATGAGACTATCTTTATCAATGACCTTGACAACCGTTCATGATAATAAAATATTATTTTCTCTCTCCTCCACATCCACAACCTACACCTCAACCCAATCTAAGACTATATTTATCCATGACTTTCACAACCGATCATGAGAATAAAATATTAATTTCTCTCTCCTCCACATACACAACATACACCTCAACCCAACCTAAATAATTTTCAACTTTATCAACAACCCAACACAACCCATAATATTTATATTTTATAATTATTTTAAGTAGTATTTGAATATTTTTACATTATATGATATAAAATTTAGATACTTTGGTCAATGGAGAAAAAAATATATGAATTATGATAGATTATAGAATGTGATAGAGAAATAGATAATTTGAAATTGTGATTCAAAATGGTGTACAGAAAACAGTGCACAACCGGTTGGTGAACCAGGTTGGTCCACCAACCGGTTGTGGAATTAAAAGAATTTTTTTTTGCTTTATTTTAAATAGTTTTATTCAACGACCGGTTGTGCGGTCGTTGATAAACATAGTCTAAATAATTTTTAACTTTATCAACAACCCAATACAATCCATAATATTTATATTTTATAATTATTTTAAGTCGTGTTTTAATGTTTGAAAAATAGATTACATTATATGATATAAAATTTAGATACTTTGGCCATTGGAGAAAAAAAAATAATATGAATTATGATAGATTATAGAATGTGATAGAGAAATAGATAATTTGAAATTGTGATTCAAAATGTATCTATATTAGTCTCTATTTGTAGAGAAAAAAAAATCATATATTTTGGTAAAAAAATAAAAATTAAATTTTAAAAGATAATTAAATGTATCATAAAACTTCATAAAAGCATATATAACGGTTTATTGAAAACTGTGCACAACCGGTTGTGCCCGGGTTGGTACACCAACCGATTGTGGGTTGGGTGACAACTGGTTGTGGGAATTATTAATTTTTCTGGTTTATTTTAATTGATTATACTCTACAACCGGTTGTGCAGGTCATCAATAAAGATAGTCTAACATATTTATTTAGATATATGAAAATAAATTTTATAATGTAATGAAACATATTGATTAAATAAAAATAAACTTCAAATTATTTAACATATTCGGTATGATAAAATGTAAATACACGTCTCTTTACTACGAATTTAAATTGCATAAAGTAATGGTTAATTTAGCGTGTCGCTTCCGGGCCAAGCCCGGCCCGTCAAATTATGCTAAGACGTGATCTTTTCCTTCATTTTTTTTTCCAGGAAAACCACACTGTTACAGTCAAGTGCGCAGTCTTATTACAAGGTGAAATAGGGACAAGAAAACAAAGCATAATTCAAAGCGAAGAAGGGAACATTTCTTCTCGGAGTTTAGTTGCTGAAAGATTTGAGAGGATCCTTGGGATCAATCTCGGAAAAGACTGGAAGATCATACAATAAAGCCTCCAAAGATACGCCATTTTTCTTCAGCTGCTCGAGCACTTCTTCAAACACTATCTTGTTGCCATTCTCGGTCAAGTGCAATCCATCACTGCGTATTCAGTAGAAAAGTAGACTCAGCGAAAGGAAGCTACAATCATACGATCACAAATGCGTATCGAAGAAAGTTACTTTAAGCAAGCCTTTTCCCATCCTTCAATCTGCTGCATTTTCGTCCAGAGATCTACAGCCGGCAATCCCCATTCAGAAGCAACTGCAAGGCATTGTTTGGCATATATACCAGCAGCTTCGTTCGTCCTCTCGGGCAAACCCGATTCTTTATTATAAGGTTCCCTGAAGAAAAGAATTCTCAGAGAGATCAAAGACTTGATTGGCGATTATCTTACGAAGAAGGGTTCTCAAAACAAGTTGAGGATTTCCTTACAGCAGGCGTGTAGCTTCGTCTATTGGTGGAGGTGTGATGAGGATGATGCAAGTTTCAGGCCACTGCTTCTGTAGATATAAGATGAACTCAGTGATTAGATAGAATCGGCCATGGAACAAATAGCTGCTAGAGCAAAGTTTTGATCGTTGTAATAAAAGATTGGATCTTTCAGTATATAAATTAAGATTTATCTTCAGAATTTTTCAGGGTTTTATATGATTATCACAGCAGTGCTTGTTAAAGATGTTCTTTACCTTGAGAAACGAAACAATGGAGTGGAGATTCTGTTTATACTCTTCCACCGGCACGTTCTGAAACCCACTGCACCGATCGGACAGGGCGGCGTCGTTGGCACCGAAGAACACCGTCACGGCAAGAGGCGCGCCGCCGCTCTCCGGCGGTTTGAAGACCTTGTCGATGACTTTGAGAGCCCATCTAGTGTTGTACCCTCTCAACACCACATCTGCCTGAAATTAAATCGCCCAATGAACTGAATTTAGTGAATTAATCATAGCGATGAAGCCGAAGTTTTCTTTTTTCTCCTTACCGTGCGACAAAAGTGAGAGGCAAGAGAAGAACCCCATCCGCCATGTCTGAAGGACTCTTCAGTGATGGGAGTCTCCGAAAAGATAAATCTTTGGCCTCATTTTTCCCTTATCTTGTCGTCAAATGAAAGAAAGAAAGAGTGGTAATGTAATCATTTACGAGATCGTGACAAATAAGAAACTGCCAATGACCTAAAGATCTGTGCCAAATATATTATTTGTAACAGATACGCTGAATTTGATTAAATTAATGATTTCTTGACCTGGTCAAGTAGAGAAAACGTGCGTTTTGATCATGTCTTTCTGAGCCCACCATTATTACCTTGCGCATCGCTATTATCTGTCAAAGCAAGCAAAGCCCTTCTCTTTCTACCTCGTCAAGAAGCTCAAGCGGAGAACTAAGGGGGAAAAAAAAGAGCTTTCCACATCAATCAGCTATGTGCTGCGACGATTGTGAGTGCAGGCCATTGGGTTTTCTCTTGGGCTTGCCCTTTGCGTTCGTTGCTCTCTTACTCTCACTCGTCGGAGTCGTTTTCTGGATTATCGGGTTAGCTTCTTTTTATGGGTTCTGTAATAACTTTTTTGAGTTGATTTCAAGAGAAAAAGTTTGAATCTTGGGTGGGGTTTTTGGGCATTCGCAGGCTTGTGCTGAGTTGCTTGTGTCCTTGCTGCTTCTGCGTGACGTTGATTGTAGAGTTCGCCCTTGGGCTCATCAAAGCTCCCTTCTCCGTCATGAAATGGTTTACAGAGCAGATCCCATGTTAGAGAAAGCTTGGATTGTTGGAATTTAACCTGATTGTATTTTTTGTTCAATTGATTCTATGGTTTGCTTATTTCTTCCCCAGATGATTTCTGCACGCTGTAACTTGTACCAAGAACGAATCAATCAGCTATTTTTACATCAACTGTTTGTGTTTTCTTTCTTTACTACAACTGAAAGAGAAACCTAGGATTCTTCTGCAAAAGCTTGAGTTTTGCCCCCATTTACCAAATCAGACAGCGATTGTCTCAAAGATGAAGGATCGAAGATTACGCCGCCGCCATTAGGATTGCATATCGACTCGACAATGACCTATACGAACCGAGAAAACAAACCCGTCAAGGCGTCAATTGATTCCCACGAACTGAGATCAACAATGCACTTACTTACTTACTTACTTACCACTTGAGATATCCCTTGAGCTTTGAGCTTCTCTGTATCTACAAGTATCTGGCCATCTCTGGGCGCAAAGACAGCGCTTACGTACGCTTTCGACTGCGTAAAAAAGTGCGCATTCAAAGACAAGAATCGATAAGCTGAAGAAACGACTTATTTTCACTCACGCTATTCTCCGGGGCAATAGGAGCAGAGCTGTACGCTCGATTCAGCGCCTGCGTAATTGCAGTGACAAAACGCGAAGCAGTGAAGCCGCTGGTCTCTCTGTCGTGCGAACCGTTGAGTAAAAGTACCTAAAAGACGGAAATGAAAAATGCTTGGGAAATCATTCGTATGTTGCGAGAGAATTCATGGGAATTTTGCATTATCCCTACCTTAGGACATGATCTTGAGGATACAGTTTCTCCGACTTGTCCAAGAATCTGTTTTGAAAGACATGGCCCGCCTCGGAAATAAGCTCTGATCTCATTCATAAACATCAAAATAAGCTGAAGCCATGCGAGCGAAAATGGTTACCAGGGAAGGACATATAGAAGTAAACAGAGAGCCCATGGCGTATACAATGCAGTCAGCGCTCTTCAGGTGTTCGAGGACCATTGGATTGACAGAAGGAAATCTCTGCCCGGGAAAGAAAATTAGAGCGAAATAAAGAGAAAAACGACGAGGTTGGGCAGAACCGCTTACTTGTTGCCGTAGATTGCTGCCATCGCTCGACGTGTAAAACACTTTCTTTATCTCAGAAGAAAGAGTGGGCGTCGAAGGATCGCTCTGCGTTGAAGTCTTTAGGACAACATTCGAAGGAAAACATAGGATGAAATGACAAAGGTTTCGATTCGTGCCTTATCTGCAGTCGATATGTGTCCAGTCGTCGGGTGGGATATTTCGTTTTGGCCTCGTACAACGGTTTCGTCCTACAATATGAGATTACAGCGGAAGGGCAAAATTGGGCGACGGTTTTATTTTTGTAAAAAAAAAACCTGAACTTTTTCGTTCTTACCCATAGCTCGCAGGCCAACATAAGGCTATCGCCTGTCGATATGACTGGGAGCACGAGGGTTTCTGAAGGGATACGTGAGATTTTGGAAAGCAAGAAAATCGCAGCGTCTAAAGATAGAAAGAACAATCTTGCCCCTGTGAGGAAGAAGTTCCCAATGCTGCAATGCAATGAGAGGAAACTGTTGAAGTTAGAATTCAAAACGAAGATACGAACGTGTACATGGGGCGATATCTGAGTTACCTTCCGTTAGCAAAGCAGAACATTTTGTCTGATTTTCTTAGTATCTGCAAGATGATTAAGGACGAGTCAGGAAAATTCGATGAAATATCGAAGGAATGAAGGGAAGTTGGCATGCCTGTTCTTGGAAGTAAGCCAAGAAAGTTCGAATGGTTTCCTTGCAGGGTTTCGATATATCTTTCCACAGAGAATGATTTCCTTCGACTATTTCGTGCCTGATTGAAGATTTCAGACGTAAAGCAGAAGCATCTGGACAAAAAGCTTAAGAGCAAAGCTGTAATAATACCATTCAGATTGTGCCCTCTGAGGATCGCCAGGCAATCGATGTCCCAGTAAAGTGTGCACTGCTAGCGCCTCGTTTGTACTCTTATCAGATAATCTCAAGCATCTTGATCGAATGTCTCCGATTGCTGGGCCACCTATGCATATGCAAGTCCTCGAACGATCAGACAATGAAGAACACTGTGAATTGAATATGCCCAAATCGAAAAAAAGAAGATAGAAAGGGAAACATATACCAAGAACACGGATGATCTCAGCTGTGCTACCTCCATCGCCGGAAACTGGTAGAACATGGGTTACTCTAGTGGTTAGCTTCTTGAGCTCTTCTATGGAGTCATTGAATGCAGTTCCACCTTCAATAGAGTTCAAGAAAGCTTAGTATTCCCAAACTCAATAGACAGTTCGTACAATCTACTAATCGCCATGCATTACTGTTATTATTGTTCCAAGAAAAGGAGAAGGAAAGTGATGAACCAATACCAGAAAACACCAACAGAGAAGGCTGACTGGGGACATTGTCAACATCAATGGTGGAAGTAGAAGCAGAGCTTTGATCTCCACCACTTCTTGAAGGTGCCATTGAAGGAACGAAGTCAAGAACTCACACAAGAGAGAGATTAAAAGTGAAATGGCGTATATGTGTGTGTTTTATGTGTCTGTGTGTGTATATATATACATATATATATGTAACCAGCAAAGCGCCCGCCATTTTCTGGCGAGTCAATCACCCAACTTCAACAACGGTTGCCAAACTCCACAAATTATTTGTATTTTTTGGCTAACTTTACAAAATAAAATAATATTAAGAAAAAAAGAAAGAAAAATATAAAATTGCACCAGCCGGGAATCGAACCCGGGTCTGTATCGTGGCAGGGTACTATTCTACCACTAGACCACTGGTGCTATTTATTATATAAATTAAATTATGAGAATATATGCGTGGATGACTATTATTAGGTATACGTAAATTAAGTCGCACTCAGATCAGAATTTACACACAGCACCACGCAGCAACTACGAAAGAAAGTGATGGAACAACTGTCGATGCGAAATGTACAACTCACACTGAAGCACGATAAAAACTTGGTCCGAGTAGTTGTTGGCATACGTGTGAAGAATCCAAGTGCGATTGTGCCCGGCGAAATCGCAAACCCTAAGTACAGATCGAGATCCGTGAGATTTTAGGAATGGCTGCCTCGAATGACCGCGAAACCTTTGTCTACACCGCGAAGCTTGCTGAGCAAGCTGAACGATACGATGGTATGTTCGTCTGCGTCCTCCTTTCCTTCTTCTATTGGATTTATGTAGATCCGGCAGGTGGAAGGTGCGCGGGGTTCTAGATTCTGATTTAGCTTAGTGGAAGATTTCTGTTTCACCTGGCGCCGTTGTAATTTTTTTAGATTTAGTTGATTTTGACTATGATACGTTGAAATGTTGTCATTAGGAGCGCTGTGATGCTGGTGATTGTTTTGTATTCACCTGAATTGATTACACCGTGCAACGTTTTGTTTTTTTCGAAATCGAGATGGAGTTGACTTTTTCGATGCGGTTTGGCGTCTTTGTTGCGACTTATTTATGTGTTGTACTTATTTTGATAATCTGGTGATTTCTGATTTCAGTCCTTTTTGTTGAACTATTTCTGAGGAAAGATGTGATTTTTTGTACATGTTGCTGTTTCTGCATGCTAATATGTATCATTCGTCTCTAGAAATGGTGGAAGCAATGAAAAACGTGGCAAAGCTTGATGTTGAACTGACGATCGAGGAGCGGAACTTGCTGTCGGTTGGTTACAAGAATGTGATTGGAGCTCGTAGGGCTTCTTGGAGGATTTTGTCATCTATTGAACAGAAAGAAGAAGCAAAAGGGAACGAACTACATGTGAAGAAGATTAAGGAGTACAGGTCAAAGGTTGAAGCAGAGCTTTCCAAGATCTGCAGCGACATCATGGCTGTTATTGATGAGCATTTGATTCCTTCCTCATCGGGAAGTGAATCCACTGTATTTTTCTACAAGATGTAAGTCATGTACCGCTTTTAGATATCTGCCTTGGAAGAATTTGTGTGGTGACTTTTTGTTTGATTTCCTCTTTTAGGAAGGGGGATTACTACCGATATTTGGCGGAGTTTAAATCTGCGAATGATAAGAAGGAGGCTGCTGATGAATCCATGAAGGCATATCAGGTGCCACACATGAATCAATAGCTTTCTTATTTGTATAAACTAGAGACTCTATTATCAATTATTTATACAAACCCGTGACTTTTTTTTGTATATCAATCACTGCAGGCTGCTACTACTACTGCCGAAGCTGAACTGTCACCAACCCATCCAATTCGTTTGGGATTGGCTTTGAACTTTTCTGTGTTTTATTATGAAATCTTAAACTCTCCCGAAAGGTGCTGAAACGATCTTCTCGCCTCGCTATCAAATTAGTCATGAATTCCTCAGCCAGGAATCTAAACTTGCTAACTTCACAGGGCTTGCCACCTCGCTAAGCAGGCATTCGACGAAGCCATATCAGAGCTGGACACGTTGAGCGAGGAATCATACAAAGATAGTACACTCATCATGCAGCTCCTCAGGGACAACCTTACCCTTTGGACTTCTGACATTCCAGAGGATGGAGGTTTTCGTTTTCGTCTTTTTACTCCTTGTATTTATATATTTAGAAGAGATAATGTTGCAAAAGTCTTTCTCTAATTATGATTATTAATAGCAGAAGATGGTCAGAAAGGTGAGGGTCCTTCAAAGGGCACTGGCGAAGATGCAGAGGTATGATCATATAGATTGGCTCCTGCACCTAAGTTGTTTGTTCGGAGTTTCTGCTCGAATTATTAATTTGTTTGAGTTTTGCTCTGTGCAGTAAGGATTCGATTGGCCATTCTCTACTTGAATTTTGAGGAATCTGCAATGTTCTGAATCTTTGTTGAAGCCGTATTTCTTCTCTGTTCTCATTGTTGTTTTATTAGTCTCTCCTAAGAGATTCTTGAAACCCATTTCTTTCCTTTTTGTTCTGCATTGAACTTGTGTCGTAATATGATATATTATGCGATAATTTAGTATTTATGTCTTCTCTTGCATGTGTCCAATTAAAATGCCAGTTCCAAAAAAATTAACGTGTTTCCAGAAAAGAAGAGGACCACGTAGGGAAAACTCATGCTGAAAACGGAGAAAACATTTATGAATTGAAAATTTATTTTTGGTAATTATTCCTAGAGGGAAATATATTTAATTATTTCATGATAGGATCCAAGAAATAAAAGGGGCCATTGAAATGATAAGAGGCCATCGTTGAAAAGTTTATGAAAGGAACTTCCCAGCAACCTATATATGTCGATGTATGTACATGTGATTAAAACTTACGTTAGTTCAATTCATTAGTGTTCTGATTTTCTTGTTATTGCTTTGTAGATCAAGCATCTTAGAAATATTGGGTTTCATGAAAAGCGAACCTTACTATTTTATCTTTCACATTTGCAATCAACGTAATATATGGTTAAAATATATGAAAATTTTAATTTAGTGCCAAGGAACTAACTTTCCAATAAAAATATTCGATTTTTTTTCTTACTTAAACGTCGTTGTTGCATGATGTCGAATAAGTTGAATTACATGATATCTGCATCGCCGATCGCAAATTCTCAGAATAATTTTTTTTTTCTATTATTGCGAGGCCCCATTATTACGAACATCAGCTAATGGATTGGACCCATTAATGTTCAACCTTTTATGAATGCTTTCCATGGGATTCTCTTGCAATTCTTGATTACACGTCTTTTCGATTGGTCCCTATAATGCAAGTGAATTGGAATATTTACTAACAAAGGAGGTCAGTTCTTGATTTATAATATTATAAACCAAGTGGTGATTATGCATATAAGAAAAAATCAATATGTAGCAAAAAAAATTTAAGTTACATCCTTTTATAAACGGTGATAACATAATGTAATTCAAGATCTTACTAAGATTTGATTGCTTCCTTATTGGTTGACTCGGATACTAATACCTACGATGAAACAGTATTCTTGACAAGGGCAGGTAAGACATGGTAAATGGGAATTGTATTATATTCTTGTACGCTCACCTTTATGACGAAGGTTGCGTTAACTTTCACTGGTTGGATAAATTATCTTTGGATTATTAATCCCGGCCGCTATCGAATTCACGTGTTTACTATCGAAGATATGCATTTAGTACTATTTGTAAAATTCCTTAAGTATCCTTTATTTCATCAATACCTCATTTACAAAAAAAGACTTATTTTTATGAATTAAAAAATATAAGATATGCATATCAATTTGATCGTCATGAAATAATGAATAAATTAGTGTTGTTTATTTATTTTTATCAAATTAATCAAATGAGATAATGATGATTTTATAATTTGGTGGATTTGGGATATTTTAGTCATTTCCACTTTTTAGTCATTGGATTAATAATACATGCCCAACCCTCGGTATACCTTAAGCCGGGCTTGTAGTATTATAGTACCGGACCGATCATTTATTACGGGCTTTAGTCACTGAATTTTCTTTAAACTGAACGGTATTAGATTGGATAAGTTACTATTATCCGGCCTTATCCAGCAAACTAAACGCGGCCTAAACAATTAATACCTATAGATAATGCTACATATTAAAAACCCTAAATAATCTTGATCATCACAAATTTGAAAAAAGCCACCAGTTAGTGCTAGAAATATTCAACATATCAAATAAAAAATACAACACATATAAAGTAATAATGGCAACAAAAGCACCTCACCCCATATAGGGCCCCATACCATGTCTCCTCAAAGAGACTCTCCAAGATGTGATCTTCATATAATTTCTCCACTCATCAAATTACAATACCAAAATAACAATGAACCTAACCTCAAAAATCTATCTTTCTTTCTCACACAAACACTTCTATTTCTTTCTTGTCCGAATTCCAAAAATAAGCAGACATGATGAGCTCGCAATCTGCTAACACAATCATGTCAAAGAACATCATAGGTAGTACAATAACCCTCGATCATCCCTCATCATCTGGTAATAAAAACAGCAGCCCACCTCAGCAATTAAGCCGATACGAATCGCAGAAGAGAAGGGATTGGAATACCTTCGGGCAGTATTTGAAGAATCAAAGGCCTCCAGTTTCTTTATCTGAGTGTAACTGCAACCATGTTCTTGAGTTTCTGAGATACTTGGATCAGTTTGGTAAGACTAAGGTTCATATGCATGGTTGTGTGTTCTTCGGGCAGCCCGACCCGCCCGGACCTTGTACCTGCCCGTTAAGACAGGCTTGGGGCAGCTTAGATGCTCTTATCGGTAGGCTTCGGGCAGCTTACGAAGAGCACGGTGGATCGCCCGAGACCAACCCTTTTGGGAACGGTGCGATAAGAGTTTACTTGAGGGAAGTGAAGGAGTCTCAGGCTAAGGCAAGAGGCATACCTTATAAGAAGAAAAAGAAGAAGAAGATTAACCGTAGTTCACTGATCACTGAGGACTTGAAGAGTCCAAAGCAGCCCAGTTTGTTGAATTGATGAAAGAGGTAACATCATTAATTAATTACTAGTTAATAATTTAAGGGGTTATTATTTAGATGTTGGTGACTCTTGTTTGTGATCTGTGAGTGTGAGTTGCTACGTCCAAATGAAGATCTATCCATCGACCTATTCATGATTTGTGCCTCAGATCTCATAAAATTGAGCATTCAGACATAAAAAAAAACTTGATGCAATGATGTATGATGTATGAATGTGTTTGGGGAAGGATCACATGTTTTCACTGGCACATATTCAAGCTATAACTCCAAGAAACCCTAGATCCACTTTCCCAATAAAAACCCTAGTTTTCACAGTCATTTTTTGTGTAGCAGGGTGAACAGTTAACTGCTCTTTTTGTCTTGGATGGTTTAATTTTAGGTGCGAATAATAATATATAAACAAAATTGAGAGCTTCTAGGCAAGCTAAATAGTATTTTTGAGTTCAAGGTCGATGCTTTTCTCTCTCAAATAATGCAAAACACTGTATCTGCTATAACCTTCTTTTTTTTTTCCTTTTTTTATTCGTTGCCATGGCTGCTTTTGGGATTCGTACAGATTTTTTATTTTTTTATTTTTGCATCATATGAATGAATATCTTGTCTGGTTATTCGATTCACAAGAACGAGGATAGAGTATACATAGATATATTCATGTACGTAAATGATATACTGACTAAGAGTTACTCATAAATAACTGCACATAGCTCTCAGTTCAAGGACTCAAACTACTAACACAAAACACTTATCTTTGTCTCCTGAGATTTTCCTCAATTCGATAGAGTGATGTTATATGTTGGTGGTGGTGATATTCATCTTCATCTTCGATTTGTTGATCAGATTCAGTCTAAAGTTCTCGGCATATTAACACCTATCTATTTGGTTTGCCTTCCTAACCTCAAATCTTTGACAGTTTTTTGCATTCCTTCAGATGGGATTTAATTGGCATTTTGTTATAATATTGTTTACAACGCATCAACTGATATCAAGAACCATAAGTATTAGGCGCAGTTTCTGGAATATATAGAAATAACTACACAAGAACTATTCAAGAAATAGCTTCCTTTTAATTATTAGAGCATTTGATTGTATATTTTTTGTAAGAGAGTAAACCTAACCTTTTGTAACTTCTGTTATTGCAGGAGCCAAACATCTTGTAAATTGACATATCTGTGCTGTGACCGCGGGGAGTCGTTAAGTCTTAAGTTTCTGAATCATATATATTTGTAATATGTATGAATTGATATTTGCAAACTCATTATTTATTGCAGCGTATAGTGGGATCTTGTATCAATTATCATATGTAACTTGAGCATGACATATATTGTTTTTCGGCCTTGACTTACCTACCAAAGTGGGTATAACCCAACTCCTATTAAAAAATTAACATGTTTAATTTTTATTTAGTGAAACACGTATGTGGTGTTTTAACATAGTGGGGTAGGGTGTAATGTCTAACTTTTATTTAGTGAAACACGTTTGTGGTGTTTTAACATAGTGGGGTAGAGTGTAATGTGACACATGTCATTTTCTGAGCGGAGTTGGGTTATACCCAATTGGGTAGGAAAGACAAAACCTTGTTTTTCTACTCCTTTATCATTACAGGTGGTGGTTGGTTAAGACAATTTCATTGAATGATTTAGCACGATTTTGCATGTTCCTTTGCAACTCATAACTAATAATGAGTTTTAAAAAAAAAAATTAATTATTATTGTTATTTAGGTTTCGTTAAAGCCCTAATCTTCTTACAAGGTATCACGTGCGTGACACGTGACAATATTCTTGCAAAGCCCATGATGTCTTATCTTCATTGGGTCAATATGATGGGCTACATATTACTTTCGACCGAATGGGTAAAATGCATTAACATAGACGAATATATATGAAGTAGGCTCGTAGGTAGAAATTGCACAAATGGGCTCTGCACAATCAATTCCATTATAATATCGTGACAATTTAATTTCAAAATAAAAATTATTAATATAGATAACGTAACTAATCTTACTACTACTCTACTACTATACTATGTATGACATGATGAGTGTAGCCACAAGTGCCGGCAAAGAGGAAGCCATTGCCTAGAAACATGGAAGCTTTGACATCTCTCTTTTTCACCTTCGCGAAATCATGAAAGTTGAAATTGAATATTTAATACCAAAGTAACATATATATGGTATATATTATATATCCCACCAGCTTATAGTGGGGCATTTGACGGTAGAGGTGACATAATATATTTAATTCGGATAAGCGAAGGCCTACTAGACATCACACGCATTTAGGCAGAGACTATATAAATTAATCAATTAGTACAAAACATAGCTTGGTTAGGTGGGATCGTTATCGATACCAATCTTTAATTTCTGTCCCTCATCTCTCGTACACACCACATTCATTTCACGGCCAACATCATTTATGCATTAATTAATATACTTTTTGAGCCTAAATCTCATTAAAACACAAATACATACACACACATACATATATAGAATTCATGATCCCATCTCATTTATGACGTCATCATAAATCATTACAAAATTTATTCCAAGTGATCAACGAAAGGCATTTCTGAGATGCTCTCCAAGTGGGGCCTCCATATTCCGACGCGGCCTCGCCTTCTCTCCCTTGAAACCTTATTTTCCGACAAGATCTCAGTCAAGTACTGATCGCAGACGACCAAATTGTCAACGCAAGTACGGCGGCCCATCATCATCGACGACGACGATCCTTTCTTCTGTAATAATAACGTATTCTTCTTGGAAGGTGTAGTCGACGTCGTTGTTGGTGCTGACGACTTCTTCGTGCCTTTCTCACGATGCTTATTCTTCTTCTGCTGCTGCTGCTGAGGCTTTGGAATGAGAAAGTAAATCTTCCCACGCTTGAGAATAGAATCGGGATCGACGGCCACGATCTTAGGACGACCATCGTCGTCGGACGGCTGAGATGGAAAGGAGGGTCTCTTAAGGACGTGTTTGGGGTGAAGCTTAAGTATTTCAGATGCTTTAATGGTTCCACTGAGTTCTTCTACGTGGCCGTTTGTGTGTATTATTCTGATGACGTCTAATGCTCCACATGGTAAGATGCAAGAGATGCAACATCTTATTGCGCTCTTCATATTACGTTCAACGAACGATGGATATCGAAGCTATGTAATGAATGTAAGGAAAAAATCTCCTCTTCTTTAGGTTTCTCTGTTCAGAGAGAGAGAGAGAGAGGAGTGAGAAGAATGTTAGTATTCGTTTGATTATTTTTCATTTGTTTTTATCTTAGTTTCTTGGAGCGGTACGCGTAGGGTATATAAATAATTACAATTTAATGGGACACCTCACTTTTGTATTGTTTTGCCTTTTGGAATATATACCGAATGAGATAGATAGCCTTAAGGTGAACGAACCTATCCATCAATGATTTTGGGGGGGGGGGGGGGGGGGGGGGGGGGGGGGGGGGGGGGGGGGGCTAACGTAACGTACGTGATATTGAGTTTTACAATTTATATATATATATATATATATATAGTGTAATTAAATCATTCAAGTGGGACCGCGACGTACGTATATATCTAATATATGTAACTAAGACCTATTACATCACAAGCAAGGATGCAAGATCATGTGAAATGAATAGGTTAAGTGAATTAGTTGAGAGAGAGAGAGAGAGAGAGAGAGAGAGAGAGAGAGAGAGTCCACTACAAAAGCATGGCAATTGGCATGGATTGAAAATGTGAGTTTAATCTATTAATAATAATTTCAATCTAACCACTCGATTACTAACTAACCACTTAAGTTTTAATGTATTTATTTGTATTCGTGTCCAATCGTATAGGTGCGTAGCAGATGTGGATTTAATAAGTGTTCAGCACATCATGTGAATGATGTGATAATACGAGGGTCCATCAAGATTGAAGAGAAGAACGATTAAAAAAAAAACTTCATAAATACCTACAATTATCCATATAATAATACAGATACACTTTTTCGAAAAAAAATAAAAATACAGATACACTTTGCTTTGAATTGTGCCATGATATTTGAGGCCTTTTGGGCCATTATATTTTCAAAGCCCATAAATATTTACATCGTAGTTGGGCTGTTCTTAATTGATTTGGCCCACACAAAAGCCCACACTGTAGCCCACGTACATTAAGTAGTCAAACCACATGTTAATATGGTACAATTATTGTTATCTTATGAGCTGTGTTTAAGTCATTACATCATAGACTTTACTTCATATGTACGTGCGCTGTCTTTAACTTAAATATATAGGTTACGGCCTATAGTCATTATTTCAAATAATTCTAGAAAATTAAATATAAAGCTTTAGGTCCACACGCAGTTGCATATATACAATGCAAAAAAAAAAAAGTTAGAAGAAGTGATATAAAGTTGTTCGAAGTGGTCACAAGATCTAAGGCGGGCAATTGCTTTAAAGTAAATTAGAGAGAGAGAGCGTCTCTATCATAAAGACTCTAACCGCCCCTAACTGTCTAAACCTAAGTACGCCCCTCAACTCAAAATGTAATATTATTTTGTCTTCTCATTACAGGCAAGTAAGCTCTAACGCTTGAAAGAGAAAGGAAAATAACAAAAAGATGAAGTGGGGCAGAAAGAAATCTTCATCTTCTCCTTCTTCAACGCACGCTTCGTCTTCTTCGATAATCGACCGTGTTTTCCCAGTTTCATGGCTGTCCAAGATGAAGCAGAGAGGTGGTAATAATGTCACCGATATACCAACTCAAAGCGTCCCTTTGAAGCAAGGGAGGAGGTTTTACAGCAGTGGTCTTAAAGACGATCATCAAGAAGAAGGAGAAGCTTATTGGAGGATTTCATTCGGCGAAGAACGAATCATCGAAGGGAGAAGAAGCACTGGAAATATCAATCCCCTTTGGTACGACGACGATGAGCTTCACATTATTCCTTCCCTTTCGGGCTTTAAGAGCTTCGACGAAAGCGAATTCGATGGTGAGAGAGGCGAGCTTCGAAATTTCAACGATATGGTGTTGGACGTTAGGAAGACGAAAGAGAAGAGCCTGAGAAAGGAGAAAGTAAAAGTAAGACAAGAAAACATCGTAAGAAGGCTCGAGAGAGTAACGCTGTCGCCCGTCCATGATTCGAGGATGCAAGAAAAAATACCCTGTTCGAATTTCGCTTTGAGCCCAGTTAGGGAAAACGTTTCGCTCGAAGAAAACGGGTTCTTTGCAGATAATTCGGACAAGCTTTCGATCTCAGACTGGCAAAGGCTCGATGAAGAGGACAGCGTTAGTTTTAAGGTAATGAAGGTGAAAACAGAGGCTAAGAAGAAGAAGAAGCAGAGCAGTGTAGGTAAGATCAAAGCTTATTCTCCGAGGACAGAGTGTAAGATTAGGGCACTCGAAGAGATGAAGAAAGCTAGGATGAAATCGAAGAAGAGGGAAAGAAAAGGAGAGGAGATTGAAAAGAATACGTTCGACAGCTTCGCAGTGGTGAAGACTTCGTTCGATCCTCGAAAGGATTTCAGAGATTCGATGGTGGATATGATCGAGGAGAAACGAATAAGACGGCCCAGAGAGCTTGAAGAACTCCTTGCTTGTTACTTGACGTTGAACTCAGACGAGTACCATGATGTAATAATCGACGCCTTTAGGCTCGTATGGCTTGAGATGAAAGACGCATATATCTATTCTCAGGCATGCAATTGTCGATATTGCGATGACCATTAGGATGTTTTTTCTTGTATCTTTTCAGTCATAGGGGTAATGTCATTTGATTTAGTTCGATCTTTCGTTACTGAAACCTTCATTAATGTAAAAATCGATACATCATATAGCCACAAATCGGAAAGAACACAACCTCGTTACGAATGTAATGGCAAATTCTTTTGAAAAGATAATATCACATATAAACTTCCAAGAACATAACATTGCATTGTGCATCAAGTCTATCGAAGTTCAAAGCCTTTGAAGACTGCATTAATAAAAACTGGTGAGATAGTTTACTCGTCCTCTTGGCTGCGAAGGCGGGCAAGCTTGTTAGTGACAACAACGTCGAGCTGAGAAGCACGCTCTACGATTTCTTTCCTCTTCCTCGTCGATACGTTGTGAGCAATCTCGGCACAATATGTCCTGTTTTGAAACGTCGATGGAATAACATTGTTAGAATGTGAAAAGGGAGGAACTTAATCGATAAGCTTTTTCAACAGAAAACCATCATCATGGGTTGATTAATACCTGTTGTGCATCATCAGCAGCTCGAGTTCCTTGACGTTATGGACGAGGAACTTTTTGAAACCATTTGGGAGATAGTGACGAGTTTTCTTATCAGAGCCATAACCAATGTTTGGCATCAAAGTGGACCCCTTGAACTTTCTTCTGACCCGAGAGTCAATACCCTTGGGCCTGCGCCAGTTTGGCTGCCAAGAATTCGTCGAACATTGCATATTTTGCAACAGTATACAGATAAAAAAAACCCAGCGAGTGTTCACATATAGTCCAGTTATTAAAGATAAGCTTAGCATATAATAAGCAGGGTTTTAGGAACAGAAAAGCGAATACGAGTGTAATTGCTTGGGCAGTCATCGATTTTAGCATGAATTTGCTGAAGGACAAGCTAAATTGAAACCAAAATTTTGGGAGAGGGTACGAACAATAAACATATGAAATGAGAGTAAAATCAGATGAATATCAACAACGAAGAAACCAACTTTACTAAAATGAGTCCATATAAAAAACCCACACCAAAAAAACAGTGTGAAATGCCGAAATTATGAAAAAACTTAGACGGGGCATACCTTAACAGAAACAAAGCGATCGCTCTGGGGCCTCTTGAATTTCTTGACCCTCTTCTTAATTATCTTCTTGTCCAGCAGAGGCACCGCCATTGATAACCTAAATTCAGCAGCACAAAAAAGAAAAAAACGCAAATAAAAAAATCAACCAACCAAAATTATCCTTCGTATCGTAAATACAATGGCTGAGAATCTTTTCATGGAATTAATCGAATGCTGTACTCACGATTTTGTCTTTAGGGTTTTTTGTGTTCTGAAGAGCCGCCCCTTCCTTGGATGGAAGCTCAGCTTCTCTTCTTCATATATATGATATACATCGCCTTCGTGGACTTAATTGGGTCCGTACTAATGGGCCGAATGATGAAACGCCTGACAGCAATAGGTTCAAGATTCGTTGGTGGGGCCCGACCCGCTTAATTGTTACGCAAATACGGATCGAATCACAGATTCAAGAATCGATTTAAAATTGGAGACGCAGCAGCTGCAGCTTTAATCTGCGAAACAGAAAAAGACAATGGTAAGCAATTTCGGATTATGTGCCGTCGATGAAATTAGAAGCTTGAATTTATACTACTGTGCATGATTTAATACTTTATTATTCGATCATCAGTGGGTGTAGATGTGCCCGATGCTGAGATTTCGTTCATCTTGCTGAATTTGATTTGGGATATTCTGATTATGAGTTGCTAATTATAGTGATTTAGTTTTTTAAGCTCGTTTTTATTTGATTAGTCTGATTTCATGGTTTCAATTTTTGGGGTTTTGTTTAATATTTCATATTTTTGTTTTCTAGGATGATCCAGAGCTGGAAGCCATCAGGCAAAGAAGAATGAAGGAGCTAATGGCTCAGCGTGGCATGGTATGATCGAAAATTGCGTTTCCCTTTTATTGCACGTGTCCAAAATCTTAATCCTTGATTTCATTTTCATAATGTTTTGTGATTGGGGTATTGAGTTTTATTAGGGTAGTAGTCGTTCAAACCCTGAGCAGCAGAAGGCTCAAGATGATGCTAAGAGGTAAATATATCATTGAGCTGAGTTTTTCATTGAATAACCATGCGCTTCGCAGGATTGTGGTGAACAACGTATGAATGTTTTTGTTCTCTGATGTTTTTGCTGTCTCAACTTGGAATATGTGATTAGGGAGGCAGAGGAACAGAGGCAGCTCATGCTAACTCAAATTTTGACCACTGAAGCCCGAGCAAGACGTAAGCTATTCATACGTTCGATAGTATGGTGTTTCGTGTTGTCCATTACATGAGCTAAATTTTACGAATCTCTCAACAATGAATATACATCTATGACATGCTCGCCATGATTTATCGACTTCTCAGTTGCTTTGCTATACTTTCAGTTGCTCGAATTGCTCTTGTTAAACCTGAAAAGGCCAGAGGTGTCGAGGATGTTATTCTGAGAGCTGCTCAGATGGGTCAGATTGTAGAGAAGGTACCATGTTCCTACTGACAAATCCTTCTATGAAAACTACAGTCCTATTTGTGTTTATTACATGAATTTAGGTTTCTGAGGAGAGGCTTATATCCCTACTTGAGCAGATCAACACCCAAACAAACAAGGAAACCAAAGTGACGGTAAGCAGCTTTACACATGTCCTTGCCATCCTGCTTTCATCATCTCGTCCGCTTTTTTAATCCATTAATTAATATTATTTCTCTTTTTCTTTTTCAGATTAGAAGGCGTCCCAGTGTTCTTGACGATGATTAGTTAAGTTCAATCATACGCCAATGTATTATTGCAATGTCATGCAGGCAGAATATTACACCAACAACATTCATCGTGAGTAAACTAAGATATCACATTCATTTATGATCTAAAACAATCATCGAATCACATCGTCAGTTAGTTAAGTATTTCAGACTCCCAATTCCTTCACTTCAACCCTTAGAGACTTGAGGTATCGAACAGCTTCCTCGAGTACGCAAATTGGACTCATATGGTTAGCGCCGGGGACTATTCCTTGTAAGGCCTTAACCATCTTTCTGATTCTCCTGCGCTTCTTGTCGTCCCTCCGATCACCAACAGGTTTCTCCTTAGCAAACATCTCTCTCGATGGCGTTGTTGACTTGTAATTCGAACATGAATCCTGAGAATCGAGTGCGTAATCTGCACTGGTTCTCGCAGTGCTCACCACATCATCATCGTCATCCTCATCATCTTCGTATTCGGTACTCAGAAGGGCATCAATCTCATCAGAATCTTCTTCGAAGGAACAACCATTGTCTTTCTCATCAGTTGCATTGTTCTGCTCAAAGCCGACATATTTCCTATGACAGTTGATCTCAGGTTCGAACATGAACTGACTTCTATCTAGATTCTGATCGAAGACGACATATTTCCTAGGACAGTTGATAGAGGGTTGAACATCGACTCCACGAATCAGAGGTGCAATCACAGAAGGCAACGAGTGCCCATTTAAGGCAGGGAAGATGCATCCATTCTCCATGTAATGGCCTATCTGGTCAGCAAAAGGGGACATCGTACTAGGTTTAACGTTTGGCTGTTCGAACTTCATCAGAGTGGTTAAGTTAGAGCTGTGCTTAGGGTTTGAGCTTTTGGAGAAGGAAATAGGTTTCTAAGTAGTCACAGAGAGGTTAAGTTAGAGCTGCTCGAAAGAAATGAAAACGTAGGGAAGAGACAACTACGTGATGGGCTTAAGCAACTGACGAAAATACTTGGCCTGCAAGAAAAGGAAAGAAAAAAAAAACATCGACGCTATTAGAGTAGAATGATTATTACACAAAGATTGATCGAAAAATACAAACCTGGCGAACTAGCATCAACTGATGAAAAGCAATGGTACTGCCAAGGTTCATGTTATCGTATTCCTCGCCTTTTCGACGCTTGTTTTTTAGGAAAGCAATGTGCATTCTCGAATGGGCGTGGCTCAATCGATGTATGAGTAGCTTAACAGACTATGATCTGCAAATGTAAAATCTTGTTCTAATACGATATGCAGAAAAAACCTTTGACGTCAGAGTAATGGATTGAAACTTACCAAAGGAAAATTGAATTAGAGGATAACAAGAAAGAACACAACCAATCGCCGGGGAGATCCCCAAGGCATTTTTTATTACTTTCTTCAGCTCACAGTTGTAATCTATGAAGTCAAATCTTTACCTGCCATCGATAAATACAAAAAGCAGATGAATTTAGACATCCCATCCCACAAAGTTGATCATATGATCGAATATTACACAATCCACCAAAAGCTCTGGACGGTCTTAATAAAGCAACAAGTTCGCTACTTTTACTTCCTCAATTACAGATTCACACTATCGATTCAAATCAAATAGAAGAAGCATTGAGACTAATATATCACCTATCAATATCATCGAAACCTCAACCCAGAGACAGATAAGCATGGATAAACATAAAGAAGGAAACTTTTTTAAATTCTTCACATACAAAAAACGAATAATATGGAAATACAGGATCTTGACTACAAAAGATCCGAATAAATAACTTACCCCTGAAAAAAAACACCCGTAAATTCTCCTATGAAACGCCAACCCTCTTTCTAGACTCGTTATGTGAGCAGACAATGTTATAGCAGTCGATAGATTCGAGCGTGTGTGTCCTTATTTATTGGGTGGGGAAAGAAAGAACGAGGTAAAACTGTGAGGTGAGTGTCGTCATGGAGATTCGAGAGATGAGGAATCAAAGTAGGAGAATCTCAGCCGTTGGATCATTTCTTGCCCTGTAACACGTAGCCGTTCGATGGGAGAGCACGCGTGAAAGTGAAAGTAAAAAGTAAAAGAAGAATATTTATATGTGAAAAATCTAAATAGGCATCCACCAGGAGGTTTGATTTGACATATTTGCGTCTAATGTTGGAATTCGTAAAATTAAAATAATGAATTAATATATATTCATGTATAAAACCTTAGTATATAGTTAACAAAAATCACTCAACATGGATAAACAAATTGAGAAGTCAACACATTATCGTACAAAATTCTATGCCGACCAATACCATCTACGTACGTAGACATGCTGAAATTATGCACCATAATAAAGTAATTTAGGATAGATATATATATATATATATATATATATATATATATATATAATATGTATTCATATCTTGCATGCGCCCACAATTACAAAAATAGTTGTATATTCTAGACGTAGAAGTGGCAAATTAAACATTTCTTTAGAGCTTTTGTAATTTATAGTCTAAGAAAGCATAATATATTCATATATTGCAGCAATCTCGCATGCATAGATCCGTAAAACATAGTAATATGGTAAGAAAATATATAAAACAGAAAGCATGCTTTGATTATTTTTTTCAATGCAATGAATCATGCGGATGCAATATTCTCCAAAGTCATATTTTTACGCGGTGCTCAAAAGTCAATGACATATATTCATTGAAGGTATACACTCTCATAAAGCAATTACATACTAGAATGAGATAAAGCAAAATCAATATAAAATACCAACTTGATAATCATACATCATAGAAACAATAGCATAGACAAGTCCACAACAAGAAAAAATTCTTGTCGACATTTGAATGGGACCATGGAATATCTGCAATATACATTGATCTATAGTTAATATTGCAAAAATTTCCTCATTGCTCATGCTCCGTCACCTTTTCTTTTCTTTTTTTATAGTATGTGGGTGAATCTGATTTTATGCGCATGCTCTCAAGCACGCTTCTGCTTCTGACAGCGCCAATCCAAACAGATAATCGAAATTAATGTATATTAAATTAACTACATATATATGAACTATTGTTCCAAACAAAGATTTAAGTAATTTTCCATTTTAAAGAATAGTTGTTTTCTTTAAAGGTTAAGGTAGGCTAGACATTTGGGCTTATTCAAATTATTGGGCTCAATCACAGCCAAGAATATCATCTCTCGACTGTAAGCCTTTTTAAAGTTACCTTGTCTCTTCAGTTTAGGCTTCTCAACGGGGCGGGGCGGGGCGGGGATTAGATCCCCATCCCCGTCCCCGCGTCGACGGGGAATCCCCGTCCCCGTCCCGCGAATTAAACGGGGAAAATTTCGTCCCATCCCCGCCTCCGTCGGGATTCCCCATACCCACGACTTTTTAAAAAAAATTATATTTATAATATATATAAATTGTAAATATTATTTAACTTATATTTTAATTAGTATTTTTATTATAATAATACAGTTTGGGTAAAAAAGTATTACTTAAATTTTATTTTGTATTATAATAATATAAAATTAGTATAAAAAATATTATTTAATATTTATTTTAGGTATAATTTTATTTATTTAGATATTATATTTGGCGGGTAACGGGGCGGGGATCCCCGCAGGGCGGTGACTATAATCCCCGTCCCCGCCCCGTCCCCGCCAACGGGGATAGATTATTCCCCATCCCCGCCCCGCGGGGATAAAATAGCGGGGATTCCCCGCCCCGTTCGGGGCGGATCCCCGCGGAGACGGGGAATCCCCGCAACATTGACAAGCCTACTTGAGTTCCCTCCGAGTCTGACATCATAAGCAAGAGATAAACCTCAAAGCCTTTGCTTTGGTAAGAAAAGAACAGCGATGAGTTCTTCAGTTTTCACTCCACTGTCGTCTCAATCCCATAAAATCTTGAATCCTAACCAAAACCCATTCGTTTACTATCGTCTCTAATCTCCCAAAACGCGCTTCGTTTTCCTCGAGAGGTCGAAGGACTTCGTCGACCACAGTCGCGGCTTCGCTCTCTCTCAGCCACCAGCAAAGAGACGGTTTTGAAGGAGTTTCATCGGAGAAGAGCCCTCAAAGTAATTACTTTTTAGTAGTTAGTTAAGAACGTTAGTTATCATTTTGGGTTTTTGCATTTGTCGTAATCGAGAACTCTTATAATATGGGATCTTTTTTCTTTTACTTCAAAGATCATCTCAGGTTTGCAGAACTTGGACAGAGATAACGTTGCTTCTGTTGTCATAGCTGCAGATAAGGTTACTACCAGCCTTTGTTTATTGCACGAATATACATGACCTTAAATTCTTGTAAAAATTGTTTCTTTCTTGTGTTTCTTGCTCTTGTTCGTATATGCTATTAGGGAGGAGCCACTCATGTAGATATAGCCTGTGACCGGGATTTAGCGAAGCTCGCCACTGGCATAACTAATCTGCCGGTAAAATCGAATCTTTATTATTTATTGTTTATATGTCTGAAAAATTGAACAATCAACCATTTTCCCTTTTGCAGATTTGTGTATCTTCCATAGATCCAACTGCATTTCGCTCTGCTGTAGAAGCAGGAGCCTTAATGGTTTATCCTCCATCTGTTCTTATTACAGATCACAATATGCTCCTATGACAATATTCTAACAGCAATACTATTTCTTTCTTTCTTTACGCAGGTGGAAATTGGGAACTACGATTCGTTCTATGAAATGGGCATGATTTTCTCCCCCGAACAGATAATAAACATGACGAGGGAGACAGAAGAGGCTCCTTCCACATATTGCACTTTCAGTCACCATACCTCATACCTTAAGCCTCCCCAATCAGGTTTCAAAACCTTGTTTCGATCTTTAGCGTAATGCAGAATATCGTTGCTGAAGTTAACTCACCGTTTCCATTCATGAACTGAAACTACATTTCGATTTTTCCATGTAATAAAGGTGAAGCTAGCCGAACAATTAGAACAAGAAGGTGCAGATGTAATCCAAACTGAAGGTGGGAAATGCTCTACACCTTCCAAGGCCGGCGTCCTTGGTTTGATCGAAAAGGTGACATTTTTTCTTTTCATATTATCATCGTTTTTCTTTTTGTAATTGTGGAAATAACATACTTCCTCTATATAATTTTACAGGCCACCCCAACACTAGCAGCAGCATATTCGATTTCAAGGGCTGTGATGTGAAAATACCAGTGATGTGCTCAACAGGGCTGAGTTCTGGTACTGCACCAATGGCTATTTCATCTGGTGCTTCGGGCGTGGTAAGTATATTATGAGTAATTATCTCATCGTTTACGTAAATTTGTTCTTGGTAATGTACTGATCTTATATATATGCGATATGATTTAGGGCGTTGGATCAGCAGTTAACAAGCTCAACGATGTGGTGGCCATGATAGCAGAAGTCAAGAGCATATCAGAATCACTTGGCCCGTTATCATCGAATGTAATAGTGATTGATGACAAAGATGATGTAAGAGGAAGGGTCTAATCAAGAACGAAAGATGCAGTGAATGCTTATTGCAAGGAAATGTCTTGGTGTCCATAACTGCCACTTACCAGTCTTCAAGTAGCACAGTTGACCTTTTCTCACCACACAAATTCTACAAGTGGCTTCAAGTAGTATTGCAAGGAAATGTCTTGGTGTCGAACATCGAAAAAAAATATAGCATCGAAATTGCAACGAAATCCCAATATCTTCACTCAAAGTGAAGCGACAAATCGAAAGCAGATTGAGCCTAGCACAACAATAGTTAACGAAAACAGAGATACAGTAACTCATCTCTCAAAACTGATAGATTTCCTGCCTCAAGGAGAGATAAGCTCTTACATGAAGAGGTTGGGCCTCGACGCCTTGTAAGTCGTCTTGAGCTTTCTAGTCGGCGGCCTCACCTTCCTATAAACCAATGGGAACTTAATCTTCGAGTCATGGAACTGCTTTGTGCTCTCTCTCTTACAGAGCTTGGCAGGGACGGTGGCTGTCTTGATGATCTGTATGCAATGGTGGCGAACCCTATGGCGGGAAGCCATCTCAGTGTACATCTGTTCAACAGCGCCGTTTAAGGTGGTGTCGCGGTACTCCTTGTACATGTTGTGGTAGCCCGTTCTGCTTTGGTATCTCAGCCATATACCGTAGTTCTTGATTGTCGTAGGGTTCTTCTCGAAGATCTAAATGAGGTATTATTACATCACGTGAATAGGGATGAAAAAGTGAATCTTTGGTGGTCTATGAGGAGGTTAAGCGAAAGATTGAACTTACAAACAAACGAAAATATGCAGTAACAGAAGATTAGGACAAGAACTTAATCAAGCCCATCAAAGAGGATCATATCTTAGAAGCATAGCATAGCAGAAGCATGAAAAGCAAACAAACAACAATTGGAGAATGGAGAAGTTGTAATTGAAAGATCCTCTCAAACGAAAAACTACAGTCTCACGCGAAGCATACACGGCTAAATTAGGAACGTGTCACCGTATGAGGAGTTAGCTAAGTGAATGTTTCGAAAGGTCGATTTTTTTTTTCTTCGGTATTCATAACTTGAAGAAGAGAATAAGATCAATTCAGACAGACCTCATTGATGGCAAGGACCTGGCCATTGCTCTTCTTCACTTTCTTGAGCTTCCTCAGAAAGTACCTTCAAAGAACAAACTTCCAATTTACGGTACAAAAACACCTCATTGATGTATAACAGAAAGCTGAGGACTGAACTTCAATATTACCAGAACTTGGATTTAGCTCGGACCTCATTGGTGGCCCAGAGCTTCATCCTATAGATCTTCGGATGCTCATCCGCCTCCGTAGGCAAAGCTCTCCCGACAACCTGGTACTGATGAAACTGCAAGAAAGAAAAGATCAACAACAAATAAAGCCATTTATCTCGAAATCAATAAACTATACACAATAAAAAATCCCTGCAACGCATCGATCTGATCCAGTGGTATCCATACCCTGTATGTCACCATATTTCGCAGATATCAGCTCCTCCTCTATTTTCTGAGCCTAGGGTTTTGAATTTTTTCGGTACATACACCTTTAAGTTGATACTCATTCTGAAAACAACACATGGGCCTTTTTCAGCTTGCCCAATATAAAACATGGGCTTCATCTTCGTATACAAATGGTTATACTCCTATCTTACAGTTGGCAAATCCATATGCTTGCTACCCTTGAAAGAGAAGCGGCGAACCACCGTGACCAAAGAAAAAAGGTTGTTACTTGTTGGGCCTACTTAAAGCATACATAGTTAGTCTCCCAAATGGCTCAATTAAAAACAATAATCTTCTTTTCCCAAACTACGCATTAGCGTAGTCTATGGAGCTCTTAATTATCAGATCTCTGCAAATTCTCAGTCCACATTCGGTACATTATACATTATATATATATATATATATATATGTGTGTGTGTGTGTGTGTGTGTGTAAGTATATATAGTTATAAATTGAATTTTCCGACAGGCGAGTTGAAGAAGCTCCTTACAGCAGAAACTGGGCTACATCCCTCAGATCAGCGATTGATCTTCAGAGGAAAGGAGAGAGGAAACGGCGACTATTTGGATTCTTGCGGGGTCAAAGATCGGTCAAAGGTGACGCTGGTCGAAGATCCACTGAGCATAGAGAAGAAGATGGTTGAGATGAGAAGGAACGCCAAGATCCTCGCCGTCCATCGGTTCATCGACGGCGTCTCCATGGAAGTGGATAAGCTGTCTGAACAAGTTACGTTCTTTTTCTTTCTAAATTTTTTTCTTATTAAGTAAATAACAACAAAGACTATTATACGAAATAAGCTCATGGTCTACCGTTTGCTATTAACATTATTTAGTATTGCATTTCAGTTACTACTGCATGAATAGTGGTCATTTATACGTATTAGTGTTAATATTGATCATTAAATAATGCCAAGAGGTGGGTGAGTGAGTCTCAACTCAGTTGCTTGTCTCGTGTCACGTTCATTTAGCGCTGGCAATTGGTTGCCATTTTAAATGTCTCAAATTTATTTTATTTGGTCTAATGTAATGTCAATATGTTTCATGCATGCATATGGACTATGGATGGCGACCATATAGTAAATGTAATAAATATTTTAAATGGCATGTGGGGTTTTTTGTTTCGTATATAGGTACGTTGCATTGATAAATCAATATCATGTGGGAAGAAAGTTGCAAATCTACAGATCACAACGCTGATTGAGATGCTCATGAGACAAGCTGTTAAATTAGATGGCATTCCGACTTCTTCTCAAGGATTGGACTCAGAAGCAAGTGCTAAAAAAGATTTACTGGTGAATAATATCATTTCATCTCATCTATTCCATTTTCCATAGATCTTAATATTTTAATCTTAAAACACCAACATTATTATTACATGCAGGAAAAGAGAGTGCAGAAGTGTGTCGAAACACTCGACTCCCTCAAGGTACTGAATGCGAAGCAGAAGGTACAACCGTCTGCCTCTGCCGTTGAAAGTACAAAATGGGAAACCGTTACAACGCAGTGGGAACTCTTCGACTGACAACCTACGTAATATCTAAGCGGACAGTTTCTTTGTATCAATCAGTAATGGAACATCACGACAACACAAGAAACGTCGTCTTGGCTTTGCCTTAGAACGGCTTCTTTGATCAATTCTTCTGCAGCTTCTTGGCCATCTTCTAAACCTCGTACACAATCGACTGCTTCTTGGTTCGTAATCACCTACGAAAGCAAAAAAACAGAGAAACCCTTCTTATAATCTTTGTCTCGCCCAATCATAGCATAGGAGGATGTAATAAGGGAGTTGCAGATGATAGATGTATTGTATGTATGATCAGTTATTCTTCTTCTTACATTCCACAGACCATCGCTGGCCATCACAAGGAACTCTGTTTCTTCATCTATTTCCTCGACGTACACATCTGGCTCTGATGTGATGTGTTGTTTTAGCCTCTCGTCCCCGAAGGCCCGAGCCATCGCCAGCTGTCCGTCGACCCTGGGAACATTCCCTGAAACACTTTTTAACGATTTCTTATTATCACATTCCAAAATTGAGTAATTACATTGGTGTAAAATACCATCAAACCTGGCTTCTTGGACACGAAGCCTCCCCTGTTTACGACCTCTTCCTTCTCCTTCAATGGCGTATGATCCAAGGTAATAGCTTTCGCCACACCGTTCTTACATACTATGGCGCGTGAATCTCCCACATTCGAAACGACCAACTTCTCCATATCGATCAGTATTGCAGTTACGGCTGTCGATCCTCCTCCTCTTGGATGAACCAAGCATTCAAGAATGTCATTATCTGTAGCTTCGTAAGCTCTCTTTACAGCTCTTTCTGGCTCGTCCCAGAAATCGGTCTGAATTTGTATCCAAGGTCATGGTTAGATTCATCGTCGAAGAGTATTTTTTTCTGTCGAATTTCAATGGACGATGCTTGTGAAGGGTTTTCTTTTACCTGTTTTAGTATGTTTTCGAACAGATACTTGTGCAGATATTCTGCAACTTCATGGCCCGAATGCCCATCGAAGATACCGTATAGCCCTAACTCGTGGCCTTTTGTTTCTTTCCATTTGGCTACTACGTAATCTTCCATTCCATGACTCATATTTCCTTCGCGAAGGTGGTAGCCATGGGAGACAACACGTCTCTTTGCCGTCTTTATATGCGCGTTTTCATCGGGTTTTTCAAGGCCGTCTTCTTCTTCTTCTTTGAGATTCTTGTCTGATTCTTCCTTCTGAATATTACAAACGCAGAAACTTGCTAATCACAACTGTTCTAAGAAAAACGATTTTATTGGGTTCGAAAGAACAGATCATGTCCGACCTTGAGAATTGCTGAGGAGATATCATCTGGGGTTTCACTTCTCTGCGATTCCTCATGATTAGAATAAAGTCATTCAACTAACTTCAGATGCATGATAAAGAAAGAACTGCCATAAAATTGTTACCTTTAGCTTGTTGATGTCTGAATGACGCTCTGAAGTTTTGCCAGAGCTTCCACGCTGTGTAAGTAATCTTAGCCGTTTCAGTTGCTTTCCATGTCGAAGAAATAAGATATAAAGGACTAAAGATGAATGCTTTTTACCTTAAATGTTTCCTCGTTAGAGCTCTCCATGTTATATGTGTTGGAGAAACGTTTTCTTTCCATTTTCTTCTTGTGATTGGAGTGTGGCGAATCTAAATAGTGTTGTGTTCCACCGCCTTCATCATTTTAAGTACACGTGGCAAAGAATAAAGAATCTAAGTTATTGCTGCTTTGCTGCGGTGTCTTCCGCCGCCCTTTACTTCTCAGCTCAATATTTTGAAGTCCTCAGCACATATAGTATATATTCACTACTAAATAATTCGGAGATATATATTTTAGGATTAATGGACTCTGAGCTGAGACATAAAAACCTAGGAACATCAATACTAGGAAAGGGCGGCGCTTCTTTCTAGCAAAGCAGTTTCCGGCGAGTTATCAGGGAACCCAGCCCAGAACAAGGCCGACCTTATCCATGGCATTTCCTTACAGTCCTCGAACTTCAGCCCAAGGTGCTTCAACCAAGTCTCGGGCCGTATCAAGAAAGTAGGCCGATCCCAAGAACATGGCGAAGAATTGCGCTTGGGCTGTGAATATTTCCTTTCTTCTCCTTCGTCTCTGTTGCTGATAAAACAGCTCTGATGAACAGATTTCGATCGGTTTTCGGTGCCATGTGCAGCCATTGATGGACGATTTCAGTTGCGTTTTGTTCGGAGGTTCGTGAAACGTGGAACACCGTTACACTGAGGGGAACACGCACTAATTTGATTTTGTAAGCTGTAATAACCCCAAAGCTAGCGCCGCCGGCGCCTCGTACGGCCCAGAAAAGATCTTCACCGCCCGTTCTCCGATCTAAGATCTCTCCGTCCGCATTCACGATTCTGGCGTCCAAGACATTATCCGAAGAAATTCCATATCTCCTCAACATACCCACCGCCGCTTATGTGACCGCCGACATCGACCGTGGAGCCCTCGCCGGCCGGGAAAGCGTGGACCTTGCTCCGTTCCCAGATCTTGTAATAAAGCTCGCCCAAGGAGGACGTTTGTCTTCTTGGCGCATTTCACGACCTCTCGGACCTGAAAGTCGTCAGTGGGCGCGACGATTATGGACGGCTTGGGAGCCGCCGAAGTGTTGAAACGGTTGTTTCTGAGGTAGCTTTGTAGCACCGAAGCGTAGCTTAAGCTCTTTTCTGTGTGTGTTGTGATGGTAAGTTGCGAGTTGATAGGCATCTGAGGAGTGCGTTAGCTTCTGCCGAGGAAGATGAAGTGAGAGAGGTTGTAGAAAAACAATAAATAAGCCGTCGTTGCGTACCGCGACTTCGTTGTTGTATATTTTGCAAGAGCTTCTCCTCCGCGTACGGAAAATGGAGTTCGGGTTTATGGGGTTTTATATAGTTGCTTTGGCTCGTGGGATTTTTCTGGGGATTTTTTTACTTTCAATTCAACAAAAATATATTTTCTTTATATTATATATGTGATCATCAAACTTTTGCCAGAATGCAATTCGCTGTATTCTGATTTCCAGAGACTAATTTGCTAAAGTGTACGGTGCCCCAATGTTCCCATCTTTGTTACGTAATATCTAGGGCTCGTTTGATATCAGTGTTTAGGGATTACATGTGTATAAGTTATTTGTGTATAGCTATAAAAGAATTTTGTTGATGTTGTGTTTTAACATGTTTGATATGTGTGTACTAATTATTTGTGATATAAATTGTGTTTGATAGGTGTGTTTGAGATGTGTATAGGTGTGTATGGATTAGTGATACACACCCCATAACCACCTTAGAGGTGGGTATGGATATACAAGGTCTATAACTAAAAACCTTGTAATAGACGTGTATAGCCATACAAGGCATGTATAGCTATACACAGATATCAAACACGACACAACTTATTCATACACATCCTATACACACCCATACACACCCATACACGTATATCAAACGAGCCCCTACATGTATGTGGATAATATTCCATTTTTAACCGTAAATTAATTATTTACTTCAGTTGGATACTAACAAAGAATAGCACTTATTTGTCGTTTATGCTGTTCGTATTGCGACTTACTACTATGCAATAAATAATAGACCATTTGTTTGGGCCCAATGAACTAAATGGGCTCTGCGCTTAAAAATTTATGGCCCATTTAATTTAACAAATGCTGTAGCTTGAGTTGAGCTTGTGAGTGGTGGTGGTGGTGGTAGTTGTAGTGGTGCAATTTGGTCGCCTCATCCATCTTCTCCATGGCTATGAGTGCTCTCTCTCTATTCCGAAGGTGAATTTCAACCACTTTGCTACGCTAAGCGTCTGTATTCTGCTTGTGTTATTGATGGTTCAACTGATCAGTTTTGTTTGTGTTCGACTCGAATTTGTAATGTTTGTCGAGTGAAGCTGTAGGCCGTTTATCTTGCGAGCCGCCCTCCCCTCTGTGATGATCAAACCCTGTAACTATTTTGCTCAGAGAAATGCATTTCTTCCGTTACGTCGCTTCACCAGGTAGATGTCTCATGCCCCTTGCACCTAGGTTAGGTTGTTAGGTGTTTTACCTTTTTTTGTCATTTGTTTGCTTAGAAGGTTCAGCTGTATATGACCTGGGGCTAGTAACTTTCAGAAATTCAATCGTTCTGTTACTGTTGTCTACACAGTGATTCGACGTGGAGCTGCACATGAGTAAGAGAAACTAATATCATAGCTGTAATTTGTACCGATTGATGCGTGTTCTGCAACTGTTGTAATTGGCTCTAACGCAGTTTTGTTTAGGCTTGGAAAGCACTCATCTTTTTACCACAGGCTTAAGTGTGGTGAATCCTGGATTCGAAATTGCTCCTTGAATGAAATGATTTCTTGCACGTTTGGCAGGTCACTAATTTCCCTACGTTTGTGACAGAGGTTTGTCGATAAAGGCTTCACACGACGAAGAAGCTGCTGCTCAAATCGCGGCTGCTGATGCAAACAATAGCGGACCAACAATGTACCTATTCCCTTGTGCTCACCCTTCATCATATCATGTTTATCGTCACAATTTCTTGCTTTTGCTTAGTCCACTTCTTGTATATTGAATATCCTCAGTCATATTCCATCGTAGATTTGACAAGATAATCTCCAAGGAGATCCCTTCATCCGTTGTGTATGAAGATGAAGATGTTCTTGCATTTCGAGACATCAATCCACAGGCTCCCGTTCACATTATCGTCATCCCAAAGTTGCGTGATGGGCTAACAGAGCTTGGCAAGGTGAATTTTTGTCGTTCCACGAATCACGATTCAAACATGCTCCTATTAGATGTTATGAAATCGTTAATAGGATGCAATTCAGCCTACCATAAACTATTGGCTATGTTTGTTGACAGGCAGAGGAAAGGCATGGAGAGATATTGGGTCGCCTTCTTTATGCTGCTAGAGTAGTTGCTGAGAAAGAAGGCATTGTTGATGGTTTTCGCGTTGTTATCAATAGTGGCCCCTCTGCTTGTAAACCTCTCTCTCTCTAGTCTCTCTCTCTCTCTCTCTAAGTTGAGTTCACCATCACTGAGACCACACCTGAACGATAATTGCAGGTCAATCTGTGTACCATCTTCACTTACATGTCCTTGGAGGAAGGCAAATGAAATGGCCACCTGGTTAAAATAGATATGCAGGGCCTTTACTTTAGGAAGAACAACCTAATCGTTAATAATTGAAACTAATGTATTTTCTTTGTGGTAGCAAGTGGTAGGCTATATCATGGCTTCTCTTTGTGTGCGGACGAAGAAATGTCAAGTGTATCGGTTTTCTTTTCCGTTTCTGTATTTTTTAATGTTTTTTTCGACACCACTAGTTTGCGGCAGCGAAGTCAGCATTTTTTCGTGTCAAAAATAGAACTTGCCCACGGAAAACGATCAAAACAATGATTACACTGCAAGTAAATATATTAAGTTTTGAATGTTACATCAATTGATTTTTATATATTAGACTCTTAATAAGCAGAAGCAAGCAGCCGAGTGAAAATGACCATGAGAAGGGAGATTTCATATCAAAAAGGGCAAAGCTTTCATTTTTCTTGTTCAATCCAAGATAGCATAGAAGCCGCTTTCCAACTCTTTCTATCTACGTTGTAGAAACTCCTACCTTTGATCCACATAAACACATCTTCGATCTTCTTCTTCTACCAAATCGAAGCTTAGGACAATGATATCTTACTCGAATTTTGATTGTCACCAACGAAGATTGTTACACAATCCAAGAGATTGTTACATTACAAGATGTTGGTTTCGCTCATGCTTACAAAGGGAGCAGCGGTTAGCCAAGAGAGTAATGGAAAAAGAAGAGTACATCAGCTGCTTAGAGTCACTTGTTGTATGTTCGTCGTGAGGACATACACATACATAGTAAGCAAAAGCAGCCGATGAATGTTGTAAGAGCAGATATGAACAAGAAGTAAGAAAGAAATTCTAAAGAGAGGCCTAGATGTGACAAGCGTCCCACAACGAGCTCCACGTGGCGAGTTCTCAGTGGACAAGCATACATGGGGCTCGCTTCCCAACGGCAATAGTCTTTCTTATGTGATGTGACCCGGCAAATCCGTATATTTGTGGAAAATTTATTTATTAACATGACGATTTGTGTGTGTGGGTGGATGTGTGTGTTCTTTGTATAAATGCCAATAAGGCTGACACTCAGCAACACCTAATTGTACGCTCGATTTCCTTTTCAGCTCTTTCTATCTCTATCTACTTATTGGGGATTCAGTTGCGTGTCCCTATACTACACTTTCTCTCTCTCCCTTCGCCGCTCTTCGTTTTCTTCGCTTTCGTATACCCTAACCCCCTTTCGACCCACCCCAATTCTCGTCGGTTTAGAGGGAATAGAATTAGCAAGATTGGGTTTTTCATTGAGGTTTTTGGTGTAGGAACGTGATTTGGTGAGTCGTAAGTGATCGTTTGATTGTGGGCGGTGCCTGTTTTTTATTTTCTTCAATTGGGTTTTGCAATCTGAGCTGAAATCTTGGTGGGCATGCGTTTTATTTTATGGGGGTAGATGTTTTTGTTAGATTTTATATGGTTGGCGTTACGGGTTTTTGATAAAGTTGCAATCTTTGGGACGTAGGAACGATTTTAATTTCAGGGGTTCTTGGGTTTTTTATTTATATTGGATTAATGGCTGATGTTTAATGAACTGTTGCTTGTTTTTCAGGAATCGTACCGTGAGTGTGATGATCTTTGATGTGAGCCAGGTTTACCCTTAACTCGAAGTAAACATTGCATCTAGCTTCGTCTTGATGAGTAGAATTTCAATGTTGCATTGCATGGGAGTTTTTAGTACGTATAGGCCGCTCATTTCGCTACTCTTAGGCGTCATGAAATCGTAGTTTGAATTTTCTCTGTTGCAACGTGGCGTTTGATTAGGATATCCACAATCTTTGTCTATTTGCCACGGTTAAGCTCAGAAGTGCCAAATGTAGCACGTATATGATTATGCCTTTTGCAAATCATGAATTTTGGAAATGAAGGGAATGCCCCGTAAAGATGTATGGCTCACGTGTCGTTGAGATGGAAGGAAAGTGGGCGTATCCCAACGAACGACAGCTTGTTGGGATATAATTAATGTCTAAATTAGAAACTTTCCGCATCATAAATGAAAAAATGTTCGTTATTTCCGTTATTTCCAGTTAGGTTTATCATGGTTTACTTCTTTCGTGTGACCTAGTTCAGCTACGATAACATTTTTGCTAGATACTGGTATGTCTCTCCACGTGTCTGTTCGATCTGCATATCTGCATTGGAGAATTTTTTGTATTTAAACTCCAAAGCTTGTACTGTCCTCATAATGATACTGATTATCTTATTCTACATTGTGTTTTCTTTACATTGTCTCTAACATTATTGCTTGATATGTAAACGTATAGAATAATGAGCGAAAACAATCCAGATGCAAGGACAATGCTCGGTGGTGATTGGGTAATGAAACGCAAACGTGGAAAGCTTCCAGCTCGTAAAGAGAAGCCCAACGATCAAGAAAAGAATTTGAAACCCTTAAACCTTCCTTTTCTACCCCCAGAGAAACATGAATCGACGGAGGATAAGAGCCTCGATAATCTTTTAGGGAAGAAAAAAGGCGAAGATGGGGTGAGCTAAGCTACTGTATATCTTTCTTCATCAGTTCTATTTTTCACTTATGTTTTTCTGCTGCATTTGTGGATTTTCTTGCCTGATGTTTGTTAAGTGGAAGAGATTATGAGTTGCCTGGTGACAGATGAATTATTTTTCTTCTTTGCAGTATTATTATGAGTGTGTGGTCTGCGAACTTGGTGGGGAGTTGCTATGCTGTGATAGCTGTCCTCGGACTTATCATCTTGGCTGTTTAGAGCCTGCACTTGAGGTATGTTTGATTCCCGCTTTATTTCAAGATTGAGTTTCCCATTTTATATGCTACTTCTGTAATAAAATAATCGAACTCTTTCTCTTATCCTATGAAGGGCATCCCATCGGGTGAGTGGAAATGCCCAAGCTGTTGCCTGCAAAATGAATCCCCAGAAAATACAGTCCATAAAGAAGACGAATCCATTTCAAAGCGAGCAAAGACAAAGATCGTCGTTCGAAGATCAAAGACTGAAACTGAATCAAGTGCATCTGGCAAGATGGGTAAAGCTACTGCGAGCCCAACTGTCGTTAAGAAAAAGAATTCTGAGAAGAAGAAATCCTCTTCATCTCGCCGTAACAGAAGAGTCGAAAATGGCAATGATGCTGAGGGCGGTAAAGTTGAGGTTGATCCACTTCAACTTGATACAGAGGAATTTAGTGCACAAACAGAGAAAATAGCTGACATGGCTTTGAAGGGAAGTTCGTCGTCGTCTAAGAAGAAGAGATTGAAGAAGATAAGCAAACAGTCTTCAGAGGATAACTTAGAGGCTTCTCTTGAAACTTTGCCAGACGGAAAGGCGTCTGTGCTAGGATTGGAAGCAGAAAGTCGTGCAGCTAGGAAAAGGAAGCGGAAGCATATATCTGACTCCCCCGAAGATGAAAAGAGTGCCAAGACAGAAAAGGGAAAATCTAGTTCCAATTCTAACAGGAAACGGGTTAACAAAGTCAATGCTTCACGAGTAGGTGGTTCAAGAGCACAACGAAAGAAGAAAGCAGTTGGCAGCGATGATGAGGTGTGTTTAATGAGCACACGTGTTTATTTTCTTTTCTTTTTAAGCTCGATTTTTGCTAGTTATTTGTTTTTTTACTTGCCTTTTTTTCTGTTGGATAATTCATTATGATGCTCTGTTTTCCTGCTACTGTTTACATAATGCTAATTTCTTTTCGACAGTTAATTTCTGAAGAAGCAGATGGCGACTCGCCTGAATCAGAAGGTGCTGTAAAAAACTCAGTTGAACATGTTGCACCTGAAGAGAATACTGTTAATGCTCGACAGGTATGGCGAAAGGCAGCTTCTTGGTGCTCCATTGACTCTCTTCTTTCATACTCTGCATTTATCTTCTTTATTGACTTTTTTATAGCAGGTTGATCGCCTTGTGGGCTGTCGTGTTCAAGGTGATGGCACTGATATTATTATTGATACAGTCGTGGTCGATGCACTTGATCCTCCCATAGCAGATTCATCAGCTGAAAAAGAAGACCTCGGTGAGCCATCACCTGAAGAAGTTGGATGTGATGTGCCTTTAGATGAAACAGTATCACCTTCAGAGGCTCGTCAGGATACTGTTAGCTGTTCTGATGTTGGAAAGAATGATGAAGATCACATAAATAAGAGCAAGCTGCAAGTTTATCGAAGATCAGGGACCAAAGACAAAAAAATCGTCGATCCATCGGGCAAAGCTGATGTTTTTGAATCCAAGGATATGGCTGAAGATCCAATGAAAGATGTTGATTTTGCTTGCGAAGTTGAGAAAGATTTCTTGATAGAGAAGGTTAATGTGGAGAGTACTACATATAATGGCAGTCAAATTCCTGGTACTTCGAAGGATTTGGTGGCTCATGTATCTGATAACAAGGGCATAGCTGATGCGATCAATGAGGACAAAAAGGCGAGCACTTCAACTAAAAGGAAAACCAAAGACTCTCTCCCCACTGTGTCGTACGAGTTCTTGGTCAAATGGGTTTATAAATCTCATGTCCACAACACTTGGGTTCCTGAATCTGAACTGAAAGTTGTGGCTAAAAGGAAGTTGGATAATTACAAAGCGAAATATGGGACACTTGAGATGAATCTTTGCAGAGAACAATGGAAGACACCACAGCGAGTAATTGCTTCAAGGACTTGCCCTGATGGTTCAACTGAAGTGTATGTCAAATGGACAGGCCTTCCCTATGATGACTGCACTTGGGAAAGAACTGATGAATCGACTATTGTGAAATCAGCTCACTTGGTTGAAGCATTCAATAGATTTGAAAGACAAACTTTGGAAAACGAACCCTCTTCAGCACCTAAGAAGCATTCTGTCCAACAGAATGAGGTAATTACTTTAACAGAACAGCCCAAAGAGCTCGTTGGTGGTTCTCTCTTCCCTCACCAGCTTGAAGCTTTGAATTGGTTGCGCAAAAGCTGGCATAAGTCTAGAAATGTTATACTAGCTGATGAAATGGGGCTGGGCAAAACAGTATCAGCTTCTGCATTCCTATCTTCTCTGTACTTTGAGTTTAAGGCTAAGCTCCCTTGCTTGGTTTTGGTGCCTTTATCAACAATGCCTAATTGGATGTCCGAGTTTTCACTGTGGGCTCCTCATCTTAATGTCGTTGAATATCATGGAAACACGAAAGCTAGAGCCATTATTCGACAATACGAATGGCACGCACGTGATCCTCGGAGAGCTAACGAGCGAACATCTGCATACAAATTCAACGTTCTGTTGACTACTTATGAGATGGTTCTTTGCGATTCCTCCCATCTTCGCAGTGTACCTTGGGAAGTTCTGATGGTTGATGAAGGCCACCGCCTTAAGAATGCTGAAAGCAAGCTTTTCAATTTGCTGAACACATTTTCATTTCAACACCGAGTGCTGCTAACTGGTACCCCTCTGCAGAACAACATAGGAGAGATGTACAACCTACTCAACTTCTTACAGCCTTCTTCGTTTCCGTCTCTCTCTTTGTTCGAGGAGAAGTTCAATGATCTGTCAACTGCAGAAAAAGTTGAGGAACTAAAGAAAGTTGTGGCTCCTCATATGCTTAGAAGGCTCAAAAAAGATGCCATGCAGAATATTCCTCCCAAGACTGAGCGTGTCGTCCCAGTGGAGTTATCGTCTATTCAAGCAGAGTATTACCGTGCGATGCTTACGAAGAATTATCAGATACTGAGAAACGTGGGGAAAGGTGTTCCTCAGCAATCTATGCTAAACATTGTGATGCAGTTGCGAAAAGTCTGTAACCATCCTTATCTTATACCTGGAACCGAACCCGAGACTGGATCAGTCGAATTTCTTCAAGAGATGAGAATAAAAGCTTCTGCTAAGCTCACTCTGCTAAACTCTATGCTTAAGGTGCTGCACAAAGATGGCCACAGAGTCCTCATATTCTCACAAATGACCAAGCTACTAGACATACTTGAGGACTACTTGACTGTTGAATTTGGGCCAAGAACGTACGAAAGAGTCGATGGTTCTGTTTCTGTAGGTGAACGACAAGCTGCAATACTGCGTTTTAACCAAGATAAGAGTCGGTTTGTGTTTCTGCTGTCGACACGCTCTTGTGGGCTTGGTATCAATTTGGCAACTGCTGACACAGTCATTATATACGATTCTGACTTCAACCCACACGCAGATATCCAAGCAATGAATCGAGCCCACAGAATAGGGCAATCGAATAGGCTCCTTGTGTACAGGCTTGTGGTCCGTGCTAGTGTAGAGGAACGCATATTGCAGCTTGCGAAGAAGAAACTAATGCTAGACCAACTCTTTGTTAACAAGTCGGGGTCACAGAAGGAGATCGAAGACATACTGAGATGGGGAACAGAAGAGCTTTTTGGTGATATGCCGGGAAACAAGAATGAGAACCAGAAAGAGGAACAAGTTACAGAGGCAGAGCATAGTAATAGGAGGAAGAGGGGTAGCCTCGGAGATGTCTACACAGACAAATGTGCCGATGTGAGTAACAAGATTGTTTGGGATGACAGTGCCATCCTGAAATTACTTGACCGATCGAATATCCAAGATGCTTCGCCTGATAACGGCGAAGAGAATGACATGCTTGGTTCAGTAAAGGTATGGACTTTATCATCGTTAACATCACTCTGATGATGGGAAGTTTGAATTTTATTATCTTCGTTGTTTCCCACTCAGTCGTCCGATTGGAATGATGAGTCTCTGGAAGACCAAGTTGGGGTCTCATTGGTGGCAACTAATGACGCCATTGAGGATGATTCTGCAAAGAAGGGCGATACTTTGGTGGGAAATAATGAAGAAAACGAATGGGACAGGCTTCTACGAGTTAGGTAAATGTCACTATAGCACTTCATCTTTTAGCTGTTTGGCATCTTTCCACCGAGTACTGCAAAGTCTAATTCTTTCCTAGGTAAAAGAAATATATATCTTTCTTCTATTTTTCATCAGATGGGAAAAGTATCAAAGCGAGGAGGAAGCTGCTCTTGGTCGTGGAAAACGACAAAGGAAAACTGTTTCGTACAGGGAGGCTTTTGTAGCTAATGCCGGTGAAGCTTTGGTAGAGGTACTGTACTTGCAAAGCTTAGCATCAATCTTATGTTATATTGATTTGTTAAATGTGTGCATTGAGTTCGGTTTATTGTGTTTCTTTGGGATTTAATAGAATGGAGCCGAAGAGGAACTGGAGAAAGAAGCAGAGCCCAAACGCGAGTATACAACAGCGGGGAAAGCTCTTAAAGATAAATAGTAAGTCCTTTGGATTTGACATCGAACCTGATTTTTAAGCAGAATCAAATTTTGACGTACAAATCTATCTTCTGCTGTTTCACTATTCAAAAAGCTCTAAGCTACGGGTCAGGCAAAAAGAGAGACTTGCAAACAAGAATGCTGCCGATACATCAGCCATGGTTCAGGAATCATACAGAATGGCACTAATTGCTCCATCGGCTCAGCTCGACAGAGATAAAACACCATTCGTTAATGTCGAACACAAAGACCAACCACTGCGACTGCGTAATAATAGCAGCAATTCAATGTTGACTCAGGTCAGAATACCAAAGCAGAGACATGGTTATGGCCTAGATCTCCCTATCGAACCAACTGGGCAGCATGATGGTGAAGAGGCTCCTCTGGGAACGAACCATTTAGATGATTCTCGGCCGAGAGTAATTGGTCTCGCTGCACCCAATGCTCCTGAGACATTAGAGCAGATTCAGCGTAGGCTGTCAAGATCTCAGCAAAGAGGGACATTTAAGCATGGCCTTGGATTGGAATTTCCTACTGCATTCGCTCCCTCAAACCATGGTATTGGGACGTCTGGGAAAGGCAATGAGGATGGGCCAGATCGTTACAGAGTCCCTGATTATTCGCCTGTTGCACCACAACTTCACCCTAGGGTTGATCTCCCCGAAAATTATCCTTCCTTTTTGGTAAGTACTCTCTCTCTCTCTCTCTTGAAATATATCCAAGTAGTACACAATTGCCATATTATGCGTAAAAATGTGATCTTTCATGTTCCCTTTGCAGCATGCCTTGGACATCCCAAGTGGCAAAAGACCAGCGAATCCTGGGAAATCTTTTACCGATTTCCAGGAAAAGATGTTGCTGCCAAAAATACCATTCGACGAGAAGCTGCTTCATAACTATTCATTTCCAAGGCAACCCAACCTGCCAAAGTCTGCTGATCTTTTCCCAAATTTATCGCTGGGATCATCAAGTTTTGCAGATTCTAGCGTTAATAGCGTTCAAAACATGTTACCGTTCTTGCCTAATCTGAAGTTTCCACCAAAGGCTCCGAAATTCAACCACCCCGAAGAGGAGATGCTTCCACCTCCTCCTATGGGATCTTCAATTCATATCCCTTCGCCGTTCTCGAACATTCCTGAAAATCACAGAAAGGTCCTTCAGAATATACTTCTCAGAACTGGCGGTGGATCGAACATGAAGAAGAATCCAAAATACGATATCTGGTCTGAGGACGAGCTTGATTACCTATGGATTGGGGTTCGCAGGCATGGCAGAGGTAACTGGGAGTTAATGCTGAGAGACCCAAGGCTGAAGTTCTCAAAGTTCAAGACATCTGAGGATTTGTCCACAAGATGGGACGAAGAACAGCGCAAGATCTTCGACGCGCCCAAGTTTCCAACACTCTCAGATGGGCCGATGGCTCAGTCCATGCACAGAAATTTCTCAGAAGGGATGTCGGCGGGACATGGGCTGAACATACCGAGGTTCAACATGCCTACAGATTTTCAAGCCCACATTACTGACATGAGGCTGAGCCTTGGAGGTCTGTCATCGTCGAGTGCTTTGCATGGAGAACAGCCCGAGAATCGTCATCCTATCTATCAGCATTGGTCTGCAGATCAGCTTCAGGCAAAATTTCCTCATGACTTTTTGGCCGGGCGATCGTTTGCCCCTTATTCTTCACTCGCTCCTGGGGACTCTCCATTCTTCCTCGACTCCCTTGGAACAAGTCGATTCGTACCTCCTGGGCTTCAGCAGCAGAGAGATAAGCAGAAAGGCGTAGTTGATTTGGGTGGTTTTCCCCTTCTTGGGAAATATATGGGAAGCAGCGAGCCTTCGTCTTCTGTGCCCAACGCCAATCTCAGCACTGGGCAGAATCTGAGGAATTCACAAGAAAACGATGCAGCGAATAAAGGCCCACTACCTCACTGGCTCAGAGAAGCTGTTAGTAAATCCCCCGAGCCTGCCCTCCCACCTACTGTGTCTGCCATAGCACAGTCGGTTCGTGCACTATATGGAGAAAGCTCTTCCAAAATCCCGCCTTTTGTTGTCCCCGGCCCACCTCTCACCAAGCCCCGGGATCCTCACCATGTCTTGAAGAAAAAGAAGAAGGCTATGACTTCAAAGCCAAAAGGTGAGAGCTACCGTAGAAACTATCAGCTTGTTCTTTTGCCTTCTTCCTCTACTCCTCCATCATCTGCCTTGCCCAACATAGTTTCAGACATTTCGCCCGAGGCTGCAACTGCCTTCCCTGAAACAGAGCCTTCTCTGGATAAGGTCGAAGTAGAAAGATCAGGCGAGGGGAAAGATAATGTTGGGAATGAGGAAAGGAGTGCTTCGTTGGGTTCTGATGATCTTATGGAAGTTAAAGAGGGCGGTGAAGTTTCTTCTGAGGGGACATTGTCTGATCACGGGGATGAGGAACCATAGGTTGGTGGCCGGCGGTTGGCTGTGATTGGAGGATCTTCTTTGCATTCTTATATAATGAACTCAATTTTGTAGTCGATGGATGTTGTTTGTTTGTACTCTCAATCATGTGTATGGTTTTTAGCAGTTTTACTACTGCTGGGATTTTCTTTGGTTATCGTTTGTGAACAAGTGTCTGTCATATTTAAGAACGCCGCTGATGGCGATTCTGCTACTCAAATTTTTTTTGTTTGCTTTAAATAATCCTAGTTTACTTTTTGTTTTCTTGGCCACGTTAAAATAATCTTATTAGTATTAGGAGAGATTAAGAAGAAAGAGAAATGATTATTACCAAACTACGCAATGCAACCAACTTCACACAAACAGAAAGAGAAGCAAGTTTCAGTACAGATTTACACTAACTGAAACCAAAGCGTCATGACCCAGAAGAAGATAACAAGCAATAAAGAACATCAACAACCAAACAAATGTTTACATACAAGAAAAAAAAATATATAAACACACGCATAAATATATGTATATGTATAAATTAATCACACATTATCTCGTAAAGGTCGAGGATATCAGGGCTTTGTCTCAGCTTTAGGTGCATCCTCTTCAGCCGTAGTCTTGGGCGGTTCAGCTGCTTCCGCGGCGGAGGAGGTGGCGGCACCGATTCTTCCTCGGTGGCTACGATCTCTTTCTCGGCGACCTCCGTCGAAGCACTTGGCTCTTCTTTAGCTTCTTCTTCCTTCTTCTCCTCAGTAGCAGTTTCAGTTTCTTCTTTCTTCTCATCGATGACTATAAAGGTGGAAACTTTTTCGAAGACGAAGGAAACTGGGCCGGGTATGTAGCTTGGCCCGACCTTTGACGCTGCTTCACAGACTGGTTTTGAGCCTGGGAATTCTATTTATTACAAGAAAAAAGAAACACATATATTAATTACATGGGCTTGAGTCAATTAATCAGAGGGATGAACTGATTGATTTCATGGTGTTGTATGTATAACTACCAATCTTGGCAAGCTCGTCGAGGAATTTTTGGACCGCTGCTGAGTGTTTCTTCAGACCCGCTTGCTTTGGTTCCTTGATGAGGGACTGGAAGAAGAAAGTTTCAGCGGAAAGGACAACATATTTTTCCACGAAAAGATTCAAGAAATCTGTGAGACTGACGACTGCGTTTGCAACTAACGGTTTAGCTTTCACATAAGTAGTACCTTGATCTCGGTTGAAGAAGCTTCATAGATTTCAATAACTTTAGGCTGAAGCTCGCTTTTCTTGTCCTCGAATTCCGTGGAGTATTGTTCCTAACCAGTTGTAGGTATATAGAGGTAAGTAACAGAGAGAGAGAGAGAGAGAGAGAGAGAGAGAGAGAGAGAGAGAGAGATGGCCATGGCCAAAGAGATATACTTAGTTAGTACTTGAACAGTTAATAACAGTTATACCTTAGACTCATCAAAAGCTTTGCAGGCTTCTACAGCAGCTGTTTTCTTTGGGTTCTCAAACACTTTCTTGATCGATCTTTGGCAAAACCTTGGATTTCCAGTAGTTCACCATCTGAAAAAAAAAAAGCAAAAAAAACTTAATAAACAAACGAAGACAACTAACTACTCGAAGGAAACAAACGCAAGTGAAAAAGACAAACCTTATGCCACGGAACTAAAGTATATTTCTGAGAAACTAAGTCGACAGTTGAGAGAGGCGAGGAAGAAAAAAAGAACGAATGAAGAAGAAACTGTAGCTTGGAAAGGTTTTCAAGGTGAGGGTTTTGAGAAGAAGAAGATTGATGCGTGTCAGCAACAACCAGCGTATAAAAAATTCAATCTTTTTTTCAAAAGTAATTTCCAAACAAGCTGAAATTACAGCCAACTCCCAAGTTCACGACTTCATGGGAGCAGTCCAATGGAGGGATAACTCTGTCATTTCGAGTGCTAGAATCAATGATGTGCTAATCATACACCTCAACAAGCGATTGAATGAAATGAAATGAATGATAGTCTTCGATGACAGCTCACTGATAGGTGCTGCAGATAATATTACCAAGCAAAGTGGGACCCTTCCATGGATGGCGAATGTGAATAGGTGACGCTGATCTGTTTGTTTGTTGTGTGTCTCTCTTGTTTCATCTAAAGCTTTGATTGAGGGATATTAATTTATGACAACGAAGCTCCTCACATGGCTCTGCTGTCTCTCGTACCTTGGTTTTCCACCATGAAAAAATCTCACCTCAATATTAATTTTAAGGACAAGTTGGCCGAGCGAGGAAGATGAGAGATGATGTCATTACAGAACTTCCAACTAGAAAAACTGTAGCGGTTATGACATGAGAAGCACAATCAATCCGAGGAAATTTTAACTTCGGTCCATGATTCCTCATCATTTCGAATTCTATTAAATTTGGGTCCCAGTTATCAGAATATTTTAAACAACTGGGTTCAAAATTGTAATTTTCCCATGTAGTAATACGAAATTATATGGGGCAGACTTTGGGCTAAGATTCGGCCCAATAGAGGATTTGCGACCGTCGTCTGTTGTCTTCGACGGTCGACATAATAAGAGAGCTCTTCTTCGACAAGTAAATTCATCGTTTGGCGAGCCATCGTTTTCGTTGAGCTGTTACTGATCTTCATAAAGGTTTAATTTTGGGTGGAATTATGGAGGGAGATCTGCAAAACATCAAGAAATGGATTATAGTTTACCCAGTCTACATAAATTCCAAAAAGACCTTAGCTGAGGGCCGGCGAATCAGCGTCAGCAAAGCATGTGAGAACCCTACGGTTAATGAAATCTACGATTGCTGTGCACACTTCAAAGTTCCCTGTGTAATCGAGGTCCGTTAAATTTATTTTTTCTATACTTCATTTTTTTGGGTAAATTGATCTGTATATTGGTTTGAATCCTTTATTGATTAAATGTTTTCGAATCAGAGCGAGAAGGCGTATCCACGGGATTTTATGCAGAAAGGGAGAGTGAGGGTTTTATTGAAGAGAGAAGATGGAACTCTTTGTAATCCGGACATCTCTTCAAGTAAGTAGCCATTGTCTTTTTTCTTCTTGAAACTTTTGTGTCAAGGTATGATGATCAAGATGCTTCATAGTGTGAAGGGTATTTAGCTCTGTTGAGGGGGTGAATTGCTGTTATGTTTGTAAAGGGTAGCTTATTGCTTGTCCTATTTCATACAGATTCATCTTATTCCAATAACATTCTGTCATCTAAATATTTTTCTAGTCATGTTTCTCATACGTTTGATGAATTCTTGGAAGTGTGTTGATGCTTAGTCATATGTGTTAGTGCTTACTGTCTGAACAATGTTTTCTATGATCCAGTGAACATAGGATGTTATAGTTTTAGGAAAACCAGGTAATGTTATCAAATTAGGAAAATGGTTCATGTCATGATAAGATGGTGATGATGAAACGAATATGACTTGTAGCATTTTTATCTTCTCTGGTCTTTCTCTTGCTTACCAGCCCATAATTTGTTTTTCGCTATAGGCTATTGTGATTGTACCACTGTTGTTTATTTATCTGGCAGCTTTTTATTGATCAATAAGTAACCCTCAATTGCAGGAAAAGAACTGATGCTTAAAGTTTCAGAACTTGTTCCTCGACATCCTGGTCGTGCTAAGAAGCAAGAGACATCTTCAGCTTCATCAACTACTGCTGCTAAATCTGGAAAAGGTGGTAAGAAGAAGAAGTAGATCCGTTGCTGATATAATACATAGGTCCAGTCGTGAGCTTTTGGTCAAGGAAGCAAACATATTTTCTCAGCTTCAAATTCTTATCTTTGGTGTACTATAAGCTATTATGTTGGCGTCGAAGAGATGAATTTTTCTAAACTTTTTTCATACGCGCGTGCATGTGTGTCTCAGAATAACAAGTCTTGTGCGTTGGATTGGAACGAAATTATCAAGCTAATAAGATGAGAATCACGCAGCCTTTTCCATCAAGTAAAATGCACGTTCCATTACCAAAACTTTAGCAAGACAATAGGTACAAACTCAAGAGCTCTTAGACTAACACATTTAAGTGCTCTAATTTTTCGATGGGTAATCACTTGTCTGATACCATTTGCTCAGAATAACCAACAATCTCTCTCACGGAAAAAAAAAAAAAAAAGAAAAACGTCAGACAACAATTTATTCGATCTTCATCTACGCTTAGAATAACCAGCACGATCTCTCTCACGATCCCTCAAACCTTTGGACTGAGATGAAGGGCGCTCAGAACCTCTCCTCTTGAAATGCCTTTCGCCAACATCATCGCTGGCCTCACGATCTACAGAAGAAGCACTAACATTTGCACCAACTCTTATAGACCTTGAAAGGCTCTTCTCTTCTTCATGATGCCCATTTCGTTTCTTGGAAGGAGCCGAGGAACCTTTCTCCAAGTAGCTGATTCGAGAGAAGACACTGCTATTGGCATCACGCTTTGCATCAGTAGAAGCCATAGGTTCATCAGATGGTTCCCCGCGGGGGCGGTGATGCTTGTGGCGGCGGTGGTCTTCTCTTTGGCGATGGTCAGAGTCATCGTCGTCGCTGTGTTGGAGGCGTTTGTGGGCTTTTTTATGAGGGTGATCATAGTTGGGATCTTCCTTGTAAGATTTGTCATAGTCAGATCTTCTCTTTGAGGAGGGATGTGGGAGGTCACGAGGGTATGAAGGTGAGCGCCTATCAGATTTGTGTTGGCGATAGCTTTGGTGGTCTGCGGTTGACGGAGGAATAGGATTCTGCACCAGAAGGAGAGTTTAAGATAAAGACAATAAAACATATTACCATCAGAAAAATGTACTGAAAAGGCTTGAAAGATAGTATGTATCCCTAGGAACTTGATGTAATTGACTGCATAGATAATAATATACGTTCACAATGACAGAAATACATACAGATTTTGGTCTCCCAGAAGAACCATGCACAGTACTGCTGCCTTCTCTTCGATATTCCCGATCATTAGGGAGTTCCCTACGCGCATACAATAATAAAGGAAATCGTTGAGGGGAAGTCACAAGATTACCTGATGAACGAAGGCCACATACACGATACATGTAACTATGTAATATATGATTAGTACTCGTCATGACCTTTTAAGTTTTACCTTTCCAACGTATCTATCCATCTCACGCTTCTGTCTCAAATTAGCCTTGCGAGCTTCAAATTCTTCTCTGCTCATGATTGGAGGTCGTGCATTAAATCCCATTGCCAACTCAGAAAGGTCCCTGATACAAAAGAAAATGGAACAAATATAACTAGACATGCCATATGCAGTAGTTTTCGAATCATCATCATATATATATATATACATGATATTCCATCCCAAGAACATCGTTCAACAACAAGATCGACTAAAATGACCAAATGATCTAATGTATGGCTCCGTAACTATTAGAAGTCACCTCTGAGGTGGGGGCGCAAAAGGCAGCATGTGCTGTGGTCCTCCAAATGGGGTGTTAGGAAAGACACCACCAAAACCCATATCCATAGGCCTCGGCCCATAACCCATGTATGGCATGGGGCCAGGTCCAGGGTATGGTGGCATGAAACCATCTAGTCCAGGTTGAACACCGCCGTAATAAGGATTAAACATAGAAGGGCCCATCGGCATCATGTAATCGTGGGCAAATTCCGGGGCTGGCCTCCATTGCATCTCTGAAGCTGCAGTTGATTTAATTTTCGAGATAATATTAATGACTGACAACAAGCTCAAGAATATATGTACATGTGTGTGTGTGTGACAGTGGATGTGAGTTGGCTCACTTTATTGGCAAAAAAAGTGCGCCATGGAGACTCTTAAGTAATGAAAAGATCCAACAAGAAAATGCAACGTATAGAGCGTAAATTTTCAACTACGGGCCAAAAGGAGAAGCAAAGAAGACTGCGCAACGAGAAATGTCACTATAACGTATTTATAATCTTACCACCAGGAGGAATGGCCATTTTCTTCTTTTTCTTCTTTTTTCCTGTGAAATAAGAGATATACTTCAAAATTCAACATGCAGTCTAGGTGAAAACAAAATTGCTATTGCATTCTCCTTATCAAGCTACACGAAAAAGGAAGGTTTTTTTAGACATAACATGGAATTCCATGGGCGAATTAGAATCAAATCCCTCGTTAGCCATAACACTCTTAGGCAATACACTGATCTTATTGCAAATCACTTTATCAACTACCTGCTTCCTCAAGCTGTTTCTGTTGCACCTCCTCTTCAGCTAACAGATCAGTACACTGAGATGCTGCTACCTTCACAGTTTTCAAGTCATGGATAGCTTCTGGGACATTAGGCACTTGAGGAGTCACCTTGTCTCCTTGTTGTATAGGTGCAGAAGCAGATATGTTTTGTTCGAAAGGTTCTGCAACTTTTGAAGTCTCTTCCTTCTCTGCTTGTGGGGCAGGGATTGGCCGTTCTTTTGATACAGCAGAATTCATAGGCGATGGAACACGGGCTTGAGGATTTCTTGACTCCATATCTGGAAATTAGTCAAAGATCATCATAGATAAATAATGAATCCTAGCCCATTTTGGAAATCCAGAGGAAAAAACAGGTTCTAAACGAAATCAATAAGGTACAAACCTTGGACTTGAAATGCACCTCCACTTTTCTCAGCACTGCTATTGTTTGACTCCAGTATTCGGCTAATAGTATCCCGCAATGTCTTATTAGGAAGAAGATCATCTGCTAGAACATTTGTGGCACCACAGACGCATGCCGATTTAGACATTATATGATCTCTTATACCTAAGGAAACACAACAAACCAGAAAGATAATAAAGATTACTGCATGTATAATTTCAAGTTCACTCACCCAAAAATCAACCAGCAAATGTGACACCTTCAGTCTGGGACCCACAGAAGAAGCAACGAAAGACGGCAAACTCTACAAGATAAGTTAATAGAAATGGTGTCTTACATTTGTCACAAAAGCTTGTGAAACAACACTTGCTCGTAAGGACAGCATCTTTCATCACTTCTTTACAAAGAGGACAATGCAGTTCTGGTGGAAAATCCGCAGCAGATCGTGTTGTTGGCATTCCCTCCATTTCTTTCTCAAAAGCAGCTCTACAGTAAACAAGCAACATAAAATTATACAAACATCCCGCAGGAAAAGAACAAGACAGCCTCTATTTATGGAGTCATAGAAATACTCATTCGGCTTCATGACTGCAGAAGCTCCAGTTGGTAATGCGTAAGTGCCATCTGGGGTCGCCATCAACATTGATTTTGGGATTCCAGTTGGGGGTCTCACCCTCCTGACGTCAAAGTTGGGATCGCCATTTGTTGGGCAATGTTGAATAAAATGACCTAACACAGAAAATTTTACAGTCCAATACGAATAAAATAAGTTACAAATGTTCCTCTGGGGCACCTTTCCATATAAAATGAAGAAATAGAATCATTAATAGATTTCGTACCAGGCACTTTACACCTATGACATACATAGCCTTGCGGGGGTGTTTTATTCTCGAATCCACCACGGCCTGCAAAATAATTTGTTTTGGGTTTGAACCACATACATAGAAACACCAAATGAGGCAGATGCTCCACATCTACACCATACTATTTACACATAAGGAATATGAAAATTACCAAACCCACGTCCACCCATCATTCTTCCACCCATTCCCCGCCCAAAACCTCTGCCACGACCAAAGCCATCAAGAGACTGCCTGAGGAACAAAAGATACAGTTGGATGAGAAAATGAATCAATAGAAGACAAACATCAAACTAGTGCTAATAGAAAATAAAAAATAAGATGTCTCACTGCTGCCAATCCAGCGATGGAGTCTCAATCAAAGCCTGAATCTTACTGTCCTCATCCTCTTTGCTGAAAGGAAGAGGATCATGAGTCGGAACAGTTGGCCGGGCAGGGACGGCTTCGGGATTCGCATAAAGATCATTTCCAAATTCATCCCATTCAAATTCTTCAGCCTACAAGGAACGAGATTCACCACATAATACTATATTGACAGCAAGCTGCTGCCCTTCACAAAATTTTCAATGATGACTAAAAGCAAAAGGCGAATTACCGACTACCGTACTCCCAAAACTAAGGCATTGCGAACTTACATAATTTGTGGATGGATCTGTCCCAACGAAGCTACTTTTGACATCTTCAAGAACATCCATATTATTCTCCATGTTTTTCCTACAAAACATTTTAAAATAACCAAGCACCATAATTAATTTCTTCAGGAGCCTGAACCATTCTGAAAATGAACTGGACTCGACTCTTCAGAGAAATTTTTTTCGACGACTGAGCAAGATAAGAAATTAAGAGGGATGGGAAAGTACTGTTCTTGCTCGGTATCTGGTGCAGTGACAATAGGATTCCGAGGACGTCCAGGAACACGGCGAATTAAAACAGAAGTATTTTTCGGAATTAGCATTGCTTCATCGAGGTATTCTGAAATACAGATGATAAAGAAGCATAAACAAAACATAACATTGAAAAGAAAGAAAACACACTATCTCCTACTGTCCAACAAATACTAGGTGCTCTATAGATGCACTGGGCACAGACTAGAAAGAAGGGGCATGTGAAGCTAAGAGGAGTTTGATATTGCTCCACTGCATAAAATTCTCAAAGAACATAGAGAACACACCTACTGTTAAAATATGTTCGACTCAATAAACAATCCCAAAGAACAGAAACCAACCTTCATTACTCTGCGCATTGGTGACAAGCAAGTCAAAATCAGTACCACGACCCAGGTGCTTTGATTCAAATATTTTTTCTTTCAAGTGGCCCACTGATATAAAGTGGCCATCGATCGGAACTGAATCAAAATCCTTAGCACTTTTAAATTTATAATAAACAGCCATAAGTCTATCTTGTGTTTCTTTTTATACACTTTTGTCGATGATGTTCCTTCTCGCTCAGAGAATGCAACCACAGACAGAATAATGACTCTCAAACCTCAATACATAAAAAATCCAAAAAAAAATAAAAATTATGTTAAACACGCATTAGGAAATAACACGTACAAGGAAAAGCGTACATTTTTCTTCGTTATTCTTCCTTTTTTTCTCGTAATTAATCAATTAAATAACTCAAACCGACTATAAGCTCCCTAATCCTTCAAGAATTCCCAAAATCAGCAATTTCTTCGGACGAGAAATGAATTCAGAAGCCTTCTTGCTCCAATAACGTCTCAATTCGATCAATAAAAGCAGATCAGAAACCCCTTCTCCTCTAAAATCCAAAATCCAGCTGCTTGTGCTCCTAGCCCTTCAAAAAAAGAATATCTTCACCTCCACTTCTTGATTGATGAGCGCCTTACCACCGCCCTAGCCTTTGACAACGCTTCCGATGAATCGATCGCCAAATTGCGATGAAAAGACGAACAAAATTCTTTATATCATTAATTGTAGTTTATCATCGGAAAAAACAGCAATCCACATCATTTCTTATACATAATAACCGGCGAACGAATCTTTCGACCGAGTCAATGGGAAATTTATCGCTGGCCGAGTGGAAAGGAAATATGATTAGGGTTTCGACCAGGAAACTCGCGACGCTGTCAGAAATGGATAGGAAGTTTTTTCACCGAAGGAAGCCTATTTATAGGTCCATGTAGGACGGCCCAATTAGCTTTCTGAAGACGGCCCAATTACATTTTCTTTAGAAACTCGGCCCAGTTACTTTCTTGAATTATGAAAAGTCAATGCGTACAACTTGTACGTATTTATTACAACCTTACCTTTACTAAATCAATGTAGAGGTCAACTTTATGTGGTGAACGGCCATGCGGGGCCAAGTAAGTTATTCCATCATTTACACAAACAAAGAAGTTCATAAAACATGTATTCGGAATATCATAAGCACACGTATAAGACAATAAATATATAATTAAAAAAATGTAAGATTTCAATATATTATCATGTGTGTTATTATTAGCAGCTGCTTTGTAGTTCGATCAAAACAAACGACGAATATAAGACCATTATAGCTCCCTCCTATTAGTTTCCTCGAACTATAACCAAACATTTTTAGCCAGCTTTTCGGTATACGTTTCTTTTTTTTTTTGTTTTTGTCTTTTTCTGATCTTGATTAACGCTACCTTTCTCGTCCGGGAATCGAAGTGGGAGGCAATATAAGGATCAAACAATTTAGTTCGTGAAGATCGAGAATAAATAACACCCTCTCCTCTCTCTCTCCGTATATATATATATACATATAAGCGTTCGCATGACATAGTTATTGCATAGCCAAGGTTGGTGTGATAAAATGGAGAAAAGGCTTAAAACTGATCATGCTATGGTGGGTGGTGGGTCATCGCTTGTATTACTAAGAGAAAGATTCAAAAAGTTGCAGAAGATGAAGAAGGTTAAAGAAGAAGAAGAAGAAGAGAAAGAACGTCGGCGGGCGATGGTTGTGAAGGATAATGATCCATTGGCACTTGGGCTAAACACAAGTTACGCTAACCATGGTTTGGCTCTCGACAAATTACTAACTCAGGCGTCTGCTTCTTCTAGTACCGAAAGAGCGCCAGCGATTCATTTTCGTAATAATAATAGTAGCTTATTCTTGGATAATCATCATCAGAAGAAGAAGCACGATGTAGTAGATACTTCTCTTCGTTTATAATATATAGAACATATAATTAATACCCTTGCATTGCCCATATACCATACGTTGATGTTTGATGATGATAATGAGGTTTGATTTTAATTTATGTGTAACAATGGGGGTCTCGTCGGCAAGCCACCCGTTGTTGGAATCTTCATGGCTTTATATTGTAATGATATTTTAATGTAAATGATAAAGAAAACAGTTCAATGGAACGAAACAAACGGCTGCTAAGAAGCCGATGTATTGAAGGACGTCGTCCTAGCCATAAAATTTGGGAAAATAGACTAAAAAGTATTAGTGATGTCAAACCCTAAAGGGATTTAAGAAATAAAATGGTCTCTCCTTAAACCCTCGAAGTTGTTTCAGCAGCTGTTTGTCCTTAAACCTTGAAGAAAGCTTTGCTAATTCATAATTACATTGTTTGTATGGGGAATCTTAGTTTATAGAATGCTGCCGTACGCACTTTGTTCTTATCATCGAATATGTATCCTTTGGGAGAATAACCCAAATTTTTTTTGTCGTTCTTTGATCAAATTTATGTTTTAAAACATCGGCAAAATGTTTCGTCGAAAACATGGGCCATTTGGGTTGTTTCATTTTGTTGTCGCTCACTGGGTTGACCGACTGTTACTGGTGAAAAAGAAAGATATTATTATGATAGAAAAAATATAATAATTTGTGAAGGGCAAAGCAAAATGAAAAACATACTGTTAATTGGAGTCGGCTTATTGTATAGATTTTTACCAAATAAAATATTGAGTAAGTGAGGAGATAAAACGATACAAGCGAACGAATAGGCGAACGTAAACTAAAATAAATCTCCACCACAGACTTTTCAATTCTTCTGTTATTTCCCAAGCAAGAATTAATGATAGTTGCTCACAAAGCAGCTTCAGCTATGGCTGTATCTTCAGCTATATTGCCCAGATTGAGCTCTCTTCCTCGCATACCTCTCTCAACCGTCGTCCATGGCAACCTCTTCTTTCGATTCACTTCGAATTGCCACCTCAGCTACTACGGTTCCGTCCCAAGTACTAGTTTTCGACGCCGGCATCTGTTGAGAGGCAGGGCACCTCCAACGTTCTCGGCCGTCTCCGCGGTCGAAGTTACTGAAAAGCCCTCTGCTCCGTCGCAAGGGGAAGATGATGACAAGGCGTCGACCTCCGAGGGTAGAATCGTCCTTCCGACTAACGAGTCGTCTGATGGGCTCCTCAAGATTCGCCACACTGTAACTCATCGCAGCTGATCTCCCTTTTGTTCTTCTTATTTTAAGAGGAGACTAATATATGCAATTCGAAGTGTTCAATGTTTGTATTTTAGTCCCTACTTTCTGGTGATGTTGGAGTTTTCTCGTAATTGGATCGAATATATAGTTTTATGGTATGCGAAGTAATTAATTGTAGTACAGGTTTAGTTTTTTTTTTTTTTTGAAGTGCTTATGCATTAGGTTTGAATGACTGCAGTGTGCTCATGTAATGGCCATGGCTGTTCAAAAAATATACCCAGATGCGAAAGTGACGATTGGGCCGTGGATTGAGAATGGTTTCTATTATGACTTTGACGTGGACCCTCTCACTGATAAGGACCTTAAGAAGATAAAGAAAGAAATGGTAAGAGTGTTTGTGATTAATAGGTTATATTATGGTTCTCCCTTGTTTTTGTTTTCGTTTCCGAAATGATATTATTATTATTATCCATTTGGGGTTGCCTTGGATCATATGTAGGATAGGATCATTAGCCAAAATTTCCCCTTGATTCGAGAAGAAGTCAGCAGAGAAGAAGCTCAAAAGCGGATAATGGCCGTCAATGAGCCTTATAAGATGGAGATTCTTGATAGCATCAAAGAGGAGCCTATTACCATCTACCATATAGGTGAGGTCTGTTAATCATTGAAACTGTTATAATTGCATCAAAACTAATTAAAATCCATTTTTTTTTAGATTCTGTATAAACTTCGTTTCATCTTCGTAGGTAATGAGTGGTGGGATCTTTGTGCTGGACCTCACGTAGAGTCTACTGGAAAGATCAATAGGAAAGCTATAGAACTTGAGTCTGTCGCTGGGGCTTACTGGAGAGGAGACATACACAAGCCAATGCTACAAAGGATATATGGAACAGCTTGGGAAACTGAGGAACAATTGAAAGCTTATCTTCACTTCAAGGAAGAGGCAAAAAGGCGGGATCACCGTAGAATTGGTCAGGATCTTGATCTATTTTCCATACAGGTAACCCATTTACAACCGTCAAGCTCTATATGTTCCTATTCTTGTCTCAACTTTTCGTATATTTTAGTTACTGGTTTTTTCGTTTCGCCAAAGATTTTATCTCCTTTGCTTTTGTAATGATTGGAAGTCTTCGTGGGCTACTTACATTGAATTACTTTGTCTGCGTATGAACTTCATATCTGTAGGATGATGCTGGTGGAGGGTTAGTCTTCTGGCATCCCAAGGGTTCCATAGTTAGGCACATAATTGAATCTGCCTGGAAAGAGATTCACATACAACGGGGCTATGATCTGCTGTACACACCCCATGTAGCAAAGGCTGATCTATGGAAGATCAGTGGCCATTTGGACTTCTACAAGGAGAACATGTTTGACCAGATGGAGATTGAGGAAGAACTTTACCAACTTCGGCCAATGAATTGCCCGTACCACATATTGGTTTACAAAAGGAAACTTCATTCATACAGGGATTTTCCAATTAGGGTTGCAGAGCTTGGAACAGTGTATAGATACGAGTTGTCTGGAAGTTTACATGGCCTGTTCCGTGTAAGAGGATTCACTCAGGTAACTATGCTATGCTATTGTCCTTGACTTCATAAATCTTTAATCTGTTGTACTTTTCAGCATCTTGTGTTCATTTATATTTTGTTCACTTTTGGTTTACAGGATGATGCACACATATTCTGCTTAGAAGATCAAATCAAAGATGAAATTAGGGGTGTCCTTGATCTTACAGAGGAAATTCTGCTTCAATTTGGATTTGACAAGTATGAAGTGAACCTCTCCACAAGACCAGAGAAAGCTGTTGGGGATGATTACATATGGGAGAAGGCAACATCTGCACTAAAGGATGCTTTGAATGACAAAGGATGGGATTACCAGATTGATGACGGTGGTGGTGCTTTTTATGGCCCCAAAATCGATCTCAAAATAGAGGACGCTCTGGGTAGAAAGTGGCAGTGCTCAACCATTCAGGTAAGTTTTTCGGTTAATCTCTTGGTCTTATGTGTTTCATACCCATCAAGTTGAATGGTATGAGCAGCTACGCCAATATGAACCAGGCCTTACCCTTCTCTCGAGTTAATTATAAATTGTTATTTATCTACAGGTTGATTTTAACTTGCCCGAGCGTTTTGACATTACCTATGTCGATGCAAATCAAGAGAAGAAACGTCCTATTATGATACACAGAGCAGTTCTGGGATCACTCGAGAGATTCTTTGGAGTTCTAATAGAGCATTATGCAGGAGATTTTCCATTGTGGCTTTCCCCAGTTCAAGTGCGACTTCTCCCTGTTACAGACACACAGGTATGGGAAATATAGCTTGAATTGTTTTCCATATGCTAATTGGCATGCATGATACACCACATGTTCTTGCCACTCAATTCAATGTAGCTGACAACTCAATCTCGATTTCGACTTCTCAAGTTTTTCGTCCTGATTTTGTGATGCTCCTTTTTTACAGCTTGAATACTGCAATGAGGTGAACAAGAAATTGAAAGCTAATGGGATTAGAGCTGAAGTTTGCAGTGGCGAACGGTTGCCGAAGCTCATTAGAACATCAGAAAAGCTTAAGATTCCATTAATGGCTGTTGTTGGACCGAAAGAGGCAGAAACTCAGACTGTGACTATTCGATCGAGGTTTGGTGGAGAGTTGGGTACTATGGCAGTCGAAGATTTTATCAGCAAGGTAGACAATGCTATTGAAACCAAAACTTTCTTCTAAACAATACGATTGATCGGGCACACTCGATCTCAGAAAGGGCCATCAACTTTTTAATCTTCAGCAGATAATAGAAACGGTAATATATATACTTCCATTAGTTCAGTACATTTTTCTGGGCTGGCTGAATATAAACTTTGGTGTTTCGATAAGGTTGTCACTGTGTGTTCCACCTTCGTTTCCTCGTAGGTACTAAACCATTGAATTCTTAAAATCAAGAACTTAGAAAATAATGGAAGAACAATAACCATGTTTTTTCTAAGACAGAGCATTATGCCGACATCCAACGTTAAGCACTTTGTATAGTAACAGCCTGGAGTAAAGAAGGTTCTAAATTGAGTTTACAAATGAAGAGTCGAAAATATTTCTATTTTTAATTTATTTACTAACCACCGTTATTGCAATTGATGTGAAATTAATTGTTCTGGACAATGAAAAAGCATGGAAGTCATTACAACTTGGATTGACATGGAAGCTTGTAAATTATGGTTAAATATTTTCTATAACTTACTATTGATAATAACAATTACCATAACTTAATAAAAAGAATTACCTATGATACAATATCATTGAATGAGACATGCATATATTTGTCATAGATTAATCGAATGTGGAATGACTTTATTTTTCAGTTAATCATCTAATCTTTACCTACATGATTGGATTGGGTCGTCATTTTGTCATCACCGTAACAAAAAGTTATCATCTTTCATCAAGTTTATACTTCAAAATCATATCTTTGAATGAATAATTGGTGGATCAAATCAAACCATTATTTTCTTATCTTTTCTTTTTCGTAAAGTTGGTAATGCGTCATTAAAAAACGATTCTTCAATGCGAGGGCCGCGTGGCCCCTGGTTTTTATTGATACATGACTTCAATTTATTTATTTTTATAATAGAAATAGTATTATTAAATTTGACATTAACTCTTATATTTAATTTTCAAATGGCATTCTCCTATCATGTGCCTCCGCAGTACATGCATACAGTATTATTTTAGCAAAAAGTACGAAAGTGCCTTATCTGGAACTTACCAAAAGATCTGATCTTTATCAGAAATTAAAAAATAATATAAGTATTAAATAAGACTCTTCTAAAAGATAAGGCCCACGTGTAGTAAGCAACAGGCTTGTGCTTCTTGATATTTACTTGGCCCACGTGTAGCCATAAGATTCATTTAAATTGCAATAATATTAAATAATCATAATAATAAAGAGGTGAATCTACACAAAAATACTCATTTATATAAAAAATATGCAATTCAGTGCCCATGTCAGAAAAAAATTTATATAAGTACTCGGTTGACAGTGTGTACCATTAATCCAGTCTTGACGTACACGCGTTTATATGTTACCTATATCGTTTCTATATGATACTTTAATGTGTAAATAATACATTCTAATAGGTACCTACATATAAAGAAACACTGACAGAGTAATGAATTTTTTTGTATAATTGGGTTATTTTCTGTAAATTTCCCTAATAAAGATGGGTAGTAATTAATTTTCGGACATTTCTATTACCTAACTTCGACTTAATCGCGGCAACTTGGTGGATTTTGGACACCATATGAAGACTTGATTGAATTTAATGCTTTTACACCAAGTATCAACAAGGGTTTCACCGACAAGTTCGAATATTCTTATTTTTATTTTCTCAAAAAAAAGTGGAACATAGTTTAATTATTATAAAAAAAAACTATGGGCTTTCTAACGAAATGTAAAAGAGAAAAAATATTAAACCAGAATCTATCAATTGTGGTCCCCATATATGATTTTCTCTCTCCTGAACTTTTCGTTCACTTTTCGTAATAATTTAATGTAACTTTTCCGTTAAAACTCGTGAAATTCAACCCCAAAAAACTCATCCCTTCTGCTAGAGAGAGAAAGCTTGAGAGCAGCTGTTTTTGTCTTCTGAAAAAGGTCAGATCTTTTTTCGAGTTAAAAGGCTTTTCTGTTCTTGGAGCTATGCCTTTCTGGCTATGAGAGCTTCTGTGCAAGAAAAAACTTTTTTCTTTTTTATATACTTTCTTCTGATTTCCTGTTATCGTACTCGAATCTGTGGTCTGTAATTATTTTTTTCGAAAAAAAGTTCATTACTTTGTGGTTCTTTGAGTCAATCGATGCTCATATTTAAGGTGTATTCTGTTTCTAATTTTATCTTATTATTCCATTTTTTCCTTCTATGGGAAATTAAACGAACTATTTTATTTATGTCTTCAGCTTCTTGTTCTGACTTCTGAGACGTCTATTATCATATGCGCTTTTTGGTACTTTTCACTGTTTGAACAGCGTAAATAATAGGTGGGTTTGGTCTCTATAGTCCGAATAAGATTAAAAGATACTTTCTTGGCATGTGATTCGTTTTCCGTATTAAGAATAAGATGCGTCTGTAGTTCATACATAAATTCATTCAGATCTTGTAACATTAGTTAAGCAGTGTGCATCTCAATGGCATGTGTTCTTATTTAACTTGCTCTGTAAGGAATTCTTAATTTCTGGGTTCTCTTTTATTGCAGAACCAAGAACTTCTACGTAGACTACGCAGACCCTTCGAACAAAATAATCGAATAGTGCTAAAGACAAAGAAACCCAATCTGAAAAATGGGATATACATGCGATTTCTGCGGCGAGCAGCGATCCATGGTCTATTGCAAGTCTGACTTAGCAAGTCTTTGCCTTTCATGTGACCGTAACGTCCACTCAGCAAACGCACTGTCCAAACGACACTCAAGAACGCTGCTGTGCGAAAGGTGTAATGCCCAGCCCGCCTTAGTCAGATGCATCGATGAAAGAACGTCCCTTTGTCAGAACTGTGACATGGCTGGGCATGTTGTCTCGGGCTCGAACCGTGGGCATAAGAGGCAAGCAGTTAGCTGCTACACTGGTTGCCCATCTGCGAACGAGCTCTCTTCGATGTGGTCCTTTATCTTGGATCTTCCTTCAGCTGCAGATTCGAACTGCGAAGCGAAAATGGGTTCGATGAGTATTGCTGGTGACGATAGAAGCCAAGGGCTCGAAGGGCAGGAGAACGTCCAAGATTCGTCCTTTTTGGAGAAACAGAGTGATTTGATTGGCGTGGAAGCTACTGATAAAGCTACGCATTGGATGGAATCTTTGACGCCACTCGATCCCAAGGCTGGATCTTCTAGCTCTGCTATGCCAAAGGTATAATATTTGTTCTAAATCAAAGTAGTATCTTAAAGCATGAAAGGAAAGTATGGTCTTAATTTGTTACCGTACGGCGCAGGTTTTCTTACCAGAAATAAAACGTCAATCTGAGTACGAGGATGATGGTTTCTACGATCAGTTCCGCATGGATGGAATTGACTTCAACGTCGACAACTACGAGGACATCTTCGACGCAGCTCTTAGTGGTAATCCGTATCAACTCTTGCACTGCGAAGATATCGACGAACAGTTTGGGCTTGAGGACATGTCTGAATCCAACTGTCCTAACACCTACCCTGCTGCTGAGGTATTTAGCATCACTTACCTGCCATATATACAGAAAAAAAAAAGAAAAAAATAATAATAACATTGATTCGTTGTTACGGTGCCATCTAGGGCTCACGAGGTGGTAGCTTGATGTCTGCGGACTCAGTGGTGAGCTGCAATACAGAGCCCAACTTGCGCATCGCTGGGCATTCTCACTCGGGCCTATCGTTCTCCATTGTTAAGGGTGGAGAGGGGGAGAATAGCGCAGTAGACTATAAAGATTGTGGAGCCTCTACGGTGCAGATCATGGGGGACCCACCATGGGGCCCACATAGCCGTGGCCCCGAGAGTTCAAATCTACTCTCGGGTAGGAACGATGCGGTCATGCGTTATAGGGAGAAGAAGAAGGCCCGAAGGTGAAGTTTCTTTTTCGACCTTTGAGTTTCTCTGTTTAATTCTGCCCTGTTTCTGATAGGACTGTCGAATGTGAAATTTCAACAGATTTGAGAAGAAAGTAAGGTATGCGTCTCGCAAGGTTCGGGCAGACACGAGGAGGCGTGTGAAGGGGCGGTTCGTGAAGGCCGGGGAGGCTTATGACTATGATCCATTGAACCAAACTCGAAGCTTCTGATCTTAAAAAAAAAGTAAGCTATTTGCTATCAGAGGAACTAAGTGTTCTCGGGATTCTCTTGAAAACAGTCATTATAGCAAGTGCGTACTCATTTTTTCTAAGGAGAATTCTGAGATGGTGACGTATTACTATATCGCCCTTGACTCCGAGGAAAAAGGCCAACGTTTCTCGCACGATGTCAAGGGCGTGATCAGATATGATTATCACTTATTACAAGGCCAAACGCCTGATGATTCGAAGAGATATGGTTTTCTTCTTCTGTGTGTACGAGCTGAGGGATAAAGCTTTGATGGTTCAGAAACAGAGAAGCCTGAAGTGTTTTGTATTCTATTGTGACTATTCTTTATTGTGCTTTGCCCTGTTATGTAAATAAAGCATTAAGGGTCATCAACTTTGACACCACTAAGATGATCCAACTCAATAAACTGCTCTGTGTCAACTATGAACTACTATTCTTTATACTCTTGTTTATTGTATCTATAAACTTTTTTAAACCAAATGCTTATGAAATCTATTATCAACAAAAACAAGAAGAGTTGAGTTTGAATTTACACCCAATAAACTGATTGTGTATATGAGTTTGAGCGAAAACCACATACCTACAAAGTATATGTTACATCACGAGCTCTCTAAATCAAAGTTACAGAGGATCAAGAGGGACTCTGTTCTGCGAGTGTTTCTTTCAGAACTTGAGGCAGTTTCAAAACTATCTCTGCAAACGCTGATGAAGAAGCCAACGTTAGTAATGAATTTAAATATTTTTCCCAAAAATATATACCACAAGAATAAAAGCCATCAAATACATAAACCACGAAATGTATTAGTCAAACAAACCTTCAGGTAAACTCATAGTTCTTAAAGCGTGCTCTGCGTATATTAGACGGGCGGGAACGATTTCAGTTCTTGAGTCTTCAGTTTCCTTGGGTGGCTGATGCTCAGGCCAAGCTAGTACACTGACAAGTGATGGAAGTGTTGAGACAATATCTGTGTACTTGATGCTCACTGTGACTTTGCTGTCAGAGAGTACAACAAACATGCTTATGTGTGTTGTGTCAATATCACCTAGTTAAGGAACTAACTTAACACACGTATGTACGGGCTTGGAAAATCATCTGAAAAGGGTGAATGCAACTTTGACGAAGGTAGCTGTGACAACAAGCAAACTTACGATCAGGTTTTACATACCAATTAGAATCTGCAAACGTGAACTCGGTCATATCGTACAGAAGATTGAAATACAGTCTTCCTATTTGATCCCCGTACAGCTCTTTTATTAGTCGAACCTGAAAGAAGATAAAATATTAATAGTTCGATAAAATTAATAGAGAATAATAAAATTATTTAAGCCACTATTTCATGGAAAATTTTACAAGGGAAAAAACATCTACAAACAACTGAAAAAACCAAATTAGAAAAACGAATAAAGCTGAAAGTCTACCTGCTCTCTTCTGTCAACATAAGCCTGCAATAAGTCTCCAACCCGATCTATGAACTTCTGTAACCAAGCAGGACAATTCTAATAGAAGCTCTACGTGATCAGCAAACGAAATGAGATGGTCGTTCAAACAATATTGGTCTTACCATTGCATTTGAAGAGAGAAAATCATTTTCTGCCTCACTTATGGGCAAGAAAAAAGGAACAGTATGTTCAACAACGACCATTTTCTCCAAAAATGACTTGCTTTCAAGGACACAATGAAACTGTTCACATGGTTGTCCTGTTCAGGGTAATAACAAATTGCAAAAGCACAAGGGTTAAAGATGCAATTACATTATGGTTTAATAAAATCTAGGATTTATCATCCGCATCCCTCCCGTATGTCTGATTTAGACTACGTTACTTCGTACAATACCAAAAAAGAGTGCTTCGATTTTCACTATGCAAACGAACGCTACTGTGAGGTACTTAATAATGTGATAACTGATAATCATTATCATCATTGCCTTCTACCAATAATCATTTCATAAAATCTATTTTTGCCTTTTACATCCAGTAACTACCTGCAAACGACGTCTTGTACTGGATCCCGATTCTAGCTCCTCCCAAACAACAAATAGTCTGATCATTCAAAGAAAACGTGCCATTCTAAACTTTCAAAGTCACCAAAGATATTATTAAATATTTCAGTATATTTTAATTTAAACAAAGGTATTGCCTGCCACCTCCTATGGAATTGAAATCTAATAAAGGCTACTGACGCAAAACTTCGCGTACTTTTGCAAGCAAACCAATAAACTTATAACAGACTGGCATGAGATTCACTAGAAAATAATTTCATACTGAAATACCAACAGAAAATAAGCAGCAAGAACATTTACTTTACTTCCAACTCTATAAGTTACTTTGTCAAGCAAAGGAAGACTTGACACAGCACCAGCATCTCCCATTGCTTTTCTTTCAGCTTCCATGTGAGCCTGACAGACAGCAAACATCAGTAAGATTTAACAAGAGAATCAAAATCCAAGAATCAATCACCAATTAGTCACACAAAAGTTAAAAGGAAGAATACCAACTATTCAACAACCATATCATTCAGTTATGTTGACCATGTACATCTACCCCTACGACATCATTCATATGTAACACATAGTGAGGTACTCGTCTGTCTTATTTTAATTCTTAAATAACGCAGCCATATATAGTTCAGGTTGAGCGTTAAGCAATTCATATAATCATACTTCAGAGTAGGCTGCAATATATTTGTTAACCAAAGGATATGTATGCCCCGTAAGTTAAGGTAGCCAAGATTATGCTACATGACCAGACATTTCAATTTGCTTGTCCGATTATAACATTACAAATAAAGGAATCAGCGAATGATACCCGTTCCCTTATACTAGCAAGTAAACCATCATTCCATTGGTCCCCTTCTACAAATATTTCTGCAAAACGGCAAGAATAACGCTGGATAAAAAACATTTGGTGCATAACGGAACGCTAAAGCGAATACACAAAAAGAATGAAACATGAATGACTGCAAGTTCTAGCAAAATAGCTACTACAACACGACAGAGTAAAAAAAAAGCCTACCTTGAGTCTGAGAGGCCTGTGCTTCTTCAAATTCCTTCTGGAGACGCTAAAAAATAGTCTTGTCAGAGTCCCTGAAGACGTTAACAATTTTTGCAATCCTAGGGCGTTAGCACTAGCAGACGAAACACAGGCCACGAAACATACTGATAGAATCATTCCAGAAATTATATAGAAACAGATAGCGCTTCTATATGTAATAGGTTATGTCACTGAGATTACATACTGATGTTTGTGTACGGGCTATCTTTCAAAATCCAATTATTAAAAAGTATCATTAACATCAAGTTTTCTGGTAACAATTTGATCTTATTGCCAGGCAGAATCAAACCAGGATTGTGGCATGTTTGGTTTTAGTAATTAGAAATGCGAGAATTCGGAGCATATACAATCTGGTATTACACCACATAACAATCAACAGTCTGTAAGCAAATACATGATCAAATGATGTTTCCAGGAAAGAGGCATATGGACACATGAATTTGTACCTTGATAGTCGTTCTGTTAGATCCCCGTGCCTTTTAAGGACATTCAACACTGAAAAGAAAGCAAATGGGTCGATTACTTGTCGGCAGTACCACTATATATTCGACATGATAGAAAAATTGTTGAAAGGTCTCACATTTTGCACGGGTAGTCTTTAAATCTGCAACATCAGCCTAAGAACAATTTGGGCAAAGAAAGGAAGAGATGAGACCATCAGACTGTTATATGAATGCTTGACGTGTAAATGAGAAACATCAATCTGCCTTGTAATTATTCTTAAGAGTTGGAAAAATTAGACATAAGGAACCTATTGGAAAAAAGGTCTAAACGATTCAAAATGCAGCACCCTATTATAAAACATCTTGTGGGTCAAATTGAAAAAATACAAAAAATTCATTAAGGAAGCACAAATTAGAAAATGATCTCCATGGGCAGTTCTATGGAGAAAAAAAAAACTCTTCTTTCCTACTTCCATGGTGAATACATTCAGCAACATCAACTGATCAATTATTATTAATAAGAAGAATTCGATCAAAGAGTTCAACCACTTCTGCGGCATTGGCATGGGAAGCCCTCTCCGTATCCTGTTCAACTTGCTGCATTTTAAGACCAAATCACCTATTCATCCACGCAACACGAACAAAATTAACGTAAAATCCAAAAAAAAAAACACAGTATAGCTAATTTCCGTCAAATTCGGTAAACGCATGGCACCATACCGAAATGTATCCACAAGCCAAATCCGATGCGAAACCGAGAAAACCTAACTTAACTACCCACGGCCACAAGTCTCCCCAAAAGGGAAACCCTAATTGGAGTTGTATTTGGGATTTTTTTTCATCACATTCATTGCTCAAGAAAAATATTTTTTCGCACTGGGCCTATTTATGGGCCTGAACCTGAGTTAGTAAGGTTTGCCCAGATTTCGGCCTAAAATAAAGTGTTATTTTTTTTCTATAAATATATTAAAATATCCAATCGTTATATAACAATATAGACGTAGTTCATTAAATGTTAAATATACATAATTATTCAAAATCGTATTTATAAATAAATAATAAAAAACAAATCACATCCAAAATTAATCCGAAAGCTTAGAAGAGATCTCAAGCGGATGAATCACAACTCCGTTTTGAGCTGTACGGATACGTTCCCATCTTCCCAAACGATGCTCCTGTAAGAAAAAGAGAAACAAAAAAACGTAATGACACTTTTTCCTTTCTTCTTCTTCATGAAAGAAAGCTCAAGCAAGAACGTACTAACTCATCCATTCAATTTCTTTCTTACCTGCCCTATCCCAGCAATCAAGAACTTGCCAGATTTCTCAAACGCCATGGAATTGACGAATCCATCCTTTCATTGATAAACAAACAGTCACACACAATGTTAGATGGTTTATGATCGATCATGGTTAAGAAGAGATTTACAACAAAACTTAAAATTACCAGTGGTAGTTCGAATAGTGGAAGGATTCTTTTGGGTTCATTCTCGATCTTCGATAGCTTAACGAAGCCATTTCCAGCGCCCGATGCAGCTAAGTCGCTGTTCCTACACACAGCAACTGAACTCACCCATGAACTAGCATCGCCAACCATCTCATCACCATCTTTATTACGCTCGCCGCCTTCTTCTTCAGCTATAGCGTGTCCATTGCTGCGTTGATCACCATCATCATCATCCTCCCCAAGCTTGTGTTTGCTGTAGGCATGCGATTTTTTATCAACAATCCCCGTCTTAACATCCCAAAGCTGCACACCTCCGCTGTCCGAACCCGTCAAGAACTCGTCCCTGCTTATAAAGCAACAGCATTCCAGCGACAAATTGGGAGCTCGGAACCTTATAGGGTTGCCAAACACCTGTTAAAATTTTCAAGAAAAAAAGCGATGGTCTAAAAGATATATATCAGCAGCCAAAAGCTTTCCTTTAATCAAATCAAGTAGATGCGTACCTTCCACAAGAACATTCCATGGTCACGCACGCGTTTGTGCCCATGTGCACGGCCGACGGACAGTGAAAGGTCCTTCCTCAAGCTGTCTATGGCCAAGACTTGGCCGGCGTGGCCAAATTGCGTATCTATGAACATTCGAGAGTCCGCGTTCCAAATTTTGACGTGACCATCGAACGAACCAGACAAAAGTTCTGCGGTCCCTTGCCTGAATGTTAAGCAAGAGACGGGTCCTTCGTGCCTGTAGAAATTCGGGCCGGGCCTCTGCGTCATCGAGGCCCGCGCACACACGTCACACGGAGGATCGGTGCCCGGTATAAGCTTGATGGGGTTCCTTCTTAAAATCAATTGGTGTTAAGAGGAGTGGCCCATCAAGCTTATAAACCTTATTAATTTTCTTATCATAATCGGTGTGAGACTTCTCTCCCAACACACGTGATTCTCAACAGTGCCCAGGAAAAGCCAGCGGAAATATGTGTACGCAAGTACTCATGTAAATTACCATAAAGAGAGAGAGAGAGAGCGAGAGAGAGAGAGAGAGAGAGAGAGAGAGTAGTACTTGAACATGGTCGCGGGTACGGACATCCCAGAGATGGACATGGCGGTCTAGGCCTCCACTGGCCAAGTATCTGCCGTCGGAGGTAGCAGCTAATGCCAAGTTAAAGCCAAACGACAACTCAGTATTACAGAGAGAAAGAATATACAATACATGCAATACATAGTATATAATTTATTGTTGGGTTTTAAGCCTAATAGGCATTGGACCCAAGTGTGGTTAATTGACCCACTAAGAGAAGAGCTGAAACGATTTTATTAAATCGAGAAGACGTCGGTCGCCGAAACGAGAAATCGTTGAATCGTATAATCATTAAAATGTGTTTTTAATACATTTATAGCATATTTATTACATATTGTTATCAGTGACAAAATGACACATTAATTAAAAAAAAATAATAATAAGCAGCGTCTAATCCGTTGTCTAATCTTCAAAATGTGTTATATACGTTTTGCATAGATGTTTATTACATAGATGATAATTCTATATTGTAATCAATAATAACATTATGAGTTATAAATTTGTAAACAAAATAATAAAAACGATAAGCACTTTGTAGATCTCAATGTGTTTATGTACATTTTTCATAACATATATTACATATACAAGAAGACATAACATATTATAATAGTGATATAATCAGAAATTATAAGTTGAAATAGTCAGAAAAATGCTTTCAAAATGACGTTATGATTTCGTCGCTGCGACGGCCAATTGGACCAAAGTCTTAAGACACTGAGTAAAATTCGTATAGAAAATAACTCGGGAAAAACTAAGGAGCTGGCAGAAAAGTTAATTGAGGAGCAGGGAGTTGGCGAAACTTTCTATCGTAATTTTACGGACCCGGGAATACCAAAATGGGAGGAACTTCTTGAACGTTTGGGTGAAGAAAGAAAAGCTAAAAATGAGAACCCTCCTCATGATAGGAGACCATCGAAGGATGAATTGCGTATTCATAAGTTGGTTGCGTATCGTAAAGAATCAATTAAGAAATTGCAGAATTTGCTTCTTCCTTCGGCCCCAAATACAAGATTGATACATCTTCCTGAGCTAGGTATCGACAAAGAGGAGGAGACATCTGGGTCGATTACGTTTCATCCAACGTTTTGAAGTACTGGTCTGAAAGTTCTTTGTTGGTTTGACTTTGAAGTAATTAATTGGGTTCGCCATACATGCTATGTTTATTGACGAACTCATATCTATGCTGCCTCTCATCAGCTAATCATTTGCTTAATCGACTTATTGCCTAAATTTCCAGATACTAAGTACCACGGAAAGAAAGTGTTGTTCTTGGCATTTTCTCACAGTGGGAGATATTTGGCCTTTGCGTCTGCTGATCAAACTGTGAATATATGTGAGGTAATTACGTGTTCCACTTTCATCAATTGAACCTAGCTATGTATAGGGTACAGTTTCAAAGGTGTGAATACGTATAATGTTGTGTTTCTTGGTTTTTCTAATGTTGTATGCAGCTTATGTATGATTGACGAGTGCGGGAACATACACTACATCATGGGAAACTTGTATTTTATCTTTCTTGTAGTCAAAATGATAAAGAAATCCTAACTTGTGTGCTTGATGAGAAGATAAGGCTATGGGATTTAGCATCTGGTCGTTGCATCCGTACATATGGCGATTTTCCCAATGGGTGCTACTAAGACGTCCCCTACACCATTAATCCCCAAATCTTGAACAACACTTTCTACCTCAACCGTGCAGGTTGGGTTTTTACTCTCAGTGTTGAATGTCCTTTCAGCCGGGAACTCCTGTTAAAGATTTGGGGATTGTTTCTGAAGGTCATGTTCTAGCTCTATGTGGTCAGAGGATGATTAGGGCCATACCATGGGGCGATACAGGGACAATGAGGACCACAAGTATTATTGAGGAATATCGAGACATAACTTCATTTACCCTGTCTGACAGCTGGACGGTGTATATAAACTCCCGACTCTTTCTCAAGTTTTTTCGCACTCCCAAAGTACCCAAGTGAATACAGAGTTTCGCCCAAAAGTCGAACAAGTTGATACCTCTTGGTGAGGCCTTGTGTACCGACATACTCAAGGTCATCAGCCATCTCCTGCTACGAACATCAAAATAGGGCAGTTAACAGACCTGTGAGAGGGGCATGAATCGTAGGGAGTAAACAGAAACAAATAACATCAAAGTCCTCTTTGATTGGAGTTGCAATCCGTCTCTTCGTTAAAAATAAAAAATGAAATGAAGATCATGCCTTATCAGCGCAATTGACCAACTGCGGCAACTGCAGTTCTTCGCGAGAGTCACCGAATCAACAAGGCGGGATATTGTCAACATTAACTCGTATTTACCCAAGCAAAGAGAAATCGATTCTGAAATCCTCTAACTCATCGTCATTATTCTAAGATTGCAGTCACGGAATATCAAAAAGCCAGATTCAAGGAAAATGACATCAAGTAAACAAGCTTCATACCTCTGTTAGTCTTCACATTGTCAAAGATCCGCCGAATGGAGCTTCTCTCTAAAATCTACGCTTATCTATCGGTTTTCTCTCAAAGGCAACAACTAATTCATCTGACGAATGAGTAGTTACATAACAGAAGAAACTATCAAACTGCGATAATGTACGGCAATATATATAAGCGTTCGCGCGAATTAGCTTCAAGCGACGACCCATATTTTTTTATATTTTAAATATTTATTATATTGTGTCATCATCGAAGTCAACGTTAGTCTTGGCTCATTGGGTTTTATGAGGACCTATTATAGTATAGAAAGCCCAATACAAGCATTACATAAAGCCCAATATGCATATTATTAATTTAATACCGCGTCATCACTAGTTTCCAGTTAGCGTAAAATAGCGCATTTCGTAGCACGCTATAGCGCATTTAGGGGGAAACGCGTTAAAGCGCAAATAAAATAGCGTTTTGTCCTGAATAGCGCAAGTATTTTGAGTAAAAGCGCAAATAGCGTAAGTAATAGCGTAAATAACGCGATAAATTTCACATATAGCGTATCATGTTATTTCTTTTCTTTTTACGTCCTAAACTATCATATACTTAATTGACTATGAACTTATACCACACACTCCGATGGTGAGATAATATTCAAGGGCAACTGAACATTTCTCAAATTCACTCGTCAAGAAAGGCATAGGATGACTATCCTATCAAATATAATTTAATGACATCTATTATTTTTGCATTTGGAGTCTATAGTTTATCTCTTTGAGTTGTTTGTGACAATTAATATCTAAATGTTATTTTCTATATTAATGTTTATTTTGATGATTAAAGACTATATGTGATTGTTTGCTTGTGATTATATATTATATATTTTTTTGCATTAAAAGGATCTGTCCAAAAGCTCAGGCGAACGCTACAGTTTTTATGATACGCGCTATCGGCATTAAAAAACGACACATCGTGCATGCGCTTTTTAAAAACATTTCTGGTTTCTATAAAATGGACGTGAATGTAAGCGTGCGTGTTTCAACTGTCTGTAAGGCGCGCATAATTTTTCCACTTATCATTTAGTACTTGTTTATGTGTATTATACACGCCGTTATTGGAGTTTAGAAAGCCCAATACAATACAGGCCTATGGAAAAACGATATTAATATTTGAACTGAAGCTCTAGGGAGGGAGACAACACGAAATACTTGCTGATTGCTACTTCGCTAGAATGATTATTCAAGCAGTGTCCTTTGAAGCTACGTCGCCCATCACATCCTCAAATTTGTTTATCAAGCGCCTCTTCTGAGTAGGGTTTAGCACGAGGAGGATAAATCATCTGTATCCAATGATTTGGAATAGATTTCTTCACCGCTACAAAAATTAAAACAAAACAAAACAAAATGTAACAACTTTCTAGAACCATCAAATAAAAGATACACGGAAAACGAAACCTCATTCATTACCTCTACGTCCCCATATTCGTATGGTGCGATCCTCACTTGCAGATGCCAACATATGGGGATTAGCTGGATTCCAACTAACACAGTTTAATGCCCCAGTATGACCCTTCAAAGTTGCAATGGGCTCCTTAGAACGTCTCTCCCATATATACACCTGAGGGAGAAAAAGATAAACAAATCAAGAGCCATACAAAATGGAATAATCAATGTTGTGGAGTATATATATAATATATATGACCTCTGCATCCTTGCTTCCGCTGGCAAAATATGCTTCGTTGTGTCCGCCGAAGCAAGGCCGCACCACATGACGAGAACTTTTGTAACATTTGTATCTTCCACAAAGCCTTCGCTCGGGGATAAAGCCGTCTACGCTCCAAAGATCGAGCCTTGCATTCGCCAGGCTAACGAGCAGATATTTTCGGTCTTCAGACATTGCAAATGAAGTTATTTCTTGATCTTCCTTAATATATATTTCGAAAAGTGACTTCCAGTCAAACAAGAGCATGCTACTCTCATTACAAACAGTTATAAGCTTCTCCCCATCGGCAGTGATCCCCATATCAGAAATCCTGACAATTTTCTGACCTGGGAAGCTGTCTAACTCCGTTCCTTCCAAATCCCATCGGCTAATTGTCTGATCAGTAACGCCAGTAAATATAGTCTTTCCGTCCAAACCCCATGCGCAAGAGATCAAACCAAGGCCAGCTTTTTCATACACAAAGAGGCAGGCGCCAGAAGCTACATCCCATCGCCTTACGGTCTCTTCGACTCCACAGGTTAGAATTTGTTTATCATCTGTGCTCCATGAAATGTAACACACTGGTTTCTGGTGAAGAGGTGATAATTTGTGTTTCATGGATACTTCTCCATCACTCTTAACCTGCAATGCAGACAATATTGGAAACCCATGAAACACAAAATTAGATGCATGAGTTGATTTGCCTCGACTTTCCTATCCTTGCAGAAGAATAAGTAATTACCTCCCATATAATCACGCAACAGTCCACAGATGATGAGGCTAAGTATTCCCCATTGTGAGAAAATTGCACGAACCAGACTGCGCCTTGACCATCTAGAACCTTGGAGTTTGGAGAAGAAGTGTCAATTAAGCAATATATTGTGACAGCAGTGGGGCGAGAGGGGCTGTGAACGTAAACCAACCAATAACAGTTTACCAGGTGATTACATAAAGTACATTGCTTTGGTGGCTTAACGAAGCAATTATGTACCTGCAAAGTTTGAGAAGGAATGTTGTCCATTCCACATGGATGATGATCAGCAAGTACTGATATTTTCGACGATGAGTTGTGAAATCTACAGGATTCCAATTGCAGTCCCAGAGCCTGTTCAACAAGGCTTATCAATTTGGTTCGTGGAACGAGTTTCGGTTGAAGCAACTTCCGTAATTCCTCCAGTAGTTTTCTACGAGACCCGACTTCGAACGTGCGACGAGATGCTTCATCAGCTGGCGTAATTTTGACAATGATGCGAGTGAGGTCCAGAATTCTGCCTTCATCTACAGAAAGTGGTACAATCTTGGACCTAAGAGTTTGCACCGCTTCATCTGTTTTTCCCTGATGCAGAAGTTCGACATATTTCTGCTCCAAAATCAGAACAGTTGCCAATTTCTTAACCTGTTGATCGTGTATACCAATTGCAGATAACGTTCTAACACTTAACTCCCATTTGCCCTCGAGAATCTGTCGCTCAAATGAAACTACGGACGGAGAGCTTATTTCAATTCCAGACTCATTCTCCAGTTGTTCCCCACTTTTCGGATACCCAAGAGAATATAACGCAGCAGCTATAATCCGAACAAGTTCACCTTTCTTAATGATGCCTCTTGAGCCAACATACTCATCGTCGCCTTGGAATGCTCGCAGCTTAGCCATATTCAAACGCTAATCTACTGAAGGATTGTCGTTCTCTGGAATCTCAACTTCAAATGTTATCCTGTTAAGAACATCAAACGAGAGGAACAAGCTCGTTAGAGAACAGAACAAAATTGAGCATCTGAAATTCGCGCGCCATTAATCTACTGAAAGAGAAACCGAAGCCAAATCTACACCGAGTTATCCGCTACCATACATAGTCGGTCTGCTGATTAAAATTCCATTCACACAATTCACGAAGATATACATAAAAAACACAAAATCCAGGTCAAATCTAGATTCTCGCGAAAAAACACACAGAAATTGGTAACCAACGCATTCGAACAAGTGGCGCACCGCTAAGTTTTCATCGAAACTGATGCAAACTAAATTTAGGTGTTGGAAAATGCTAAGCACCTACCTCGACTGTAAGTTGCTGTATAACGATCAGTTTCACCTTCTGATAAACATTTTCTCCATCGAATGATCGCGAGAAAGATATCATCAACAGTTATCAGCGAGCGCGCAGTTGCAAAACAGACGACATGGCTTTGTCGCCGTAAGGATTTTGTTCGAACTCTAAAATGGACCTCACCTTTTATGCGTTCATGATGACGCTGGCGCGCGGCGCGCGCGAATTCGTCGCAAATGTGTGCGCTTATTTTTCCATTTTTATTATATTCATTAATTTATTATCTTTATCGTAATACAGAGCTGCTTATGTGTTACCCGAGAAGGCAAGTCAAAGTCACTTGGGTTTCTACTATCATTTCACACCCTTTTATGCTTCCTAGTAAGTATTATGCTTCCAGTTTTCTTGGGAAGAACAACTTTGACATGTTTAATAGGTGAGAGTGATCCTAGATCACAAGTTCTCTTTGCAAGTCCTTTAATTTCTACAGTCCTAACTGAATATGTTCTCCAATCTTCTTACATGAATACGTCACTGCACTTGATACTAGACAAGCGTTTAGTATTTATTCTTGATCAAGAAATGGCAATTCAAGAAGTTTTCCCCAGCCACTGCGATCAGTCTGATTCGGTAACACTATCTTCTGAGTCACCCAACAGTTTACCAAACGCCTCTTCGACGGTGGGCTTTGCATGGGGATTCAGCATATGTATCCAAAGATTAGGAAGAACTTTCTTCTCATCTATAAAACAAAGGTTTTCCGAAGTTGGAAGAACTAGTTCAGTATCATTGATAGTGTAATAAAAAAAGTTTCGTTTTTTTTTTATCAAGAACCATCAGAGACAAGAATAGAAAAGAAACCTACTCACCTGCTCGTCCCCATATTCGTATAGTGCGATCGTCGCTTGCAGATGCCAGCATATGGGGATTAGTTGGGTTCCATCTAACAGAGTTCACTACCCCTGTGTGACCTTTCAGATATGTGATGGGCTTTTCAGTAAGTCTGTCGCGTATACACACCTGTGGGAATCGGCGGAAAAAAGAAATTGAATACGACATCAGCAGAAAACTATTAAATGGAATGGTAATGATTGAATGTGGGAATATATATATGACCGTTGTGTCGCTTTCATGCGCAATGTATGCTTCGTTATGTCCGCCAAAGCAAGACGACGGATCAGAGATCCTATGAGTTTCATGGCCGTTGAAGTTAACTAACTCCTTTCCTTCCAAATCCCACCAACTAACGGTATTGTCAGTAACGCCAGTAAGTATGGTCATTCCATCCGAAGACCATGCGCAAGAGATCAAACCGAGGCCATTCTTTTTGTACACAGAGAGGCAGGCGCCAGAAGCTATATCCCATCTCCTAACAACCTTTTTGTCTTCAAGAGTTAGAATTTGTTTATCATCTGGGCTCCATGAAATGTAAGTTGCAGGTTTCATGTGGAGAGATGATAATCTGTGTTTCATGGAAACATGGCCATCACTCTTAACCTGCAGCGCAGTCAACAATGGAAGTCCAAGAAACACACAACATTAGATGCATCAGTTGATTTGTCTCTACCTTGCTCGAAATTTACTACCATATCTTTTATCCTAACATCGCACAATAGGGTCCAAAATGAAATCAAAACAAGTTCATATGTAAATCACAATTGCATAAGAAAAACATAATTACCTCCCATATAATCACATAACAGTCGGCAGATGATGAGGCTAAGTATTCCCCATTGTGAGAAAATTGCAAGAACCAGACTTCACCCAAGTGGCCATCTAGCACCTGGAAAATTTGGAGAAGAAGCCGATTAAACGGTGAAAGCGGTAAGGTCAGTGGCCGACAGTTTTAGCAGACGTTTAGAATGAACAGATGGGTACATGACGGCGATGGTTTATGAAAAAATTAATTACCTGCAAAGTTTGGGAAGGAATGTTCTCCATTGCACATGGATGATGATCCGCAAGTACTGATATTTTCGATGGGTCGTGAAATTTACATGAATTCAATTGCATACACAGAGCCTGTTCAACAAGACTTATCAATCTGGTTTGTGGAATAAACGTTGGATGAAGCAACTTCTGCAATTCTCCCATTAATTTCTTCCGAGATTCGTCTTGGAACATCTGACGAGATTCTTCATCAACTGGCATAATTTTCACAATGAGATAAGTGAGCTTTTGAACTCTGCCCTCATTTAAACGAAGTGGTACAATCTTGGACTTGAGAGTGTGCACCGCTTCCTCCATTTTCCCCTGATGCAGAAGTTCGAGGTATTTCTGCTCCAAAATTAACACAGTTGCGAATTTCAGAACCTGTTCATCGTGTATCCCAATTTCAGGTAATGACTCAACACTTTCGTCCCATTGACCATCGAGAATATGTTGCTCGAACATAACCACAGCAGGAGAGCGTATTTCAATTTTGGACTCCTTCTCCAGTTGTTCACCACTTTTCCAATACCCAAACGAATATAAGGTATCAGCTATAATCCGAAGAAGTTCGGCTTTCTTAATGATGCCTCGGGAACCAACATACTCATCATCGCCTTGAAATGCTTGCTCCTCAGCCATATTCAAACGCTAATCGACTGAAGGATTGTCGTTCTCTGGAATCTCAGCGACTTCAAATCTTATCCTGTTTACAACATCAACGGAGATGAGCAAGCTCTGTGAAATAGTTGGAGTAAACAGAAATTAAACAGCTCAGCCATCGTCAACAAGTTCCTCTAAAACCACAATCGTGCAATCAAAGTGACGAGGTCGTAGCAGCAAAATTTATCAGCTTCTGAAACTCGCCTCTAGTGTCATTTCAAAGTCATATAATCACATCATAAATTGGTATAACCTACTGAAAGAGAAACAGAAACGTTTATGTGCACAAATATATAAATTATGCGAGCCAAAAATCCAGATTCGCCGGAAAATACACAATAAACGATAATCTACGCATTCAAACAAGCGTTTCACCGCTGAGTTTTCAGTTACCGAAACTGATGAGACCTAATTTAGGCGTTCGACTGTAATCTAAACCTATCTCGATTGTAATGTTCTGTAGAATGATCACCTCACATTCTGAAAAAAAACAATCACTTCATCAAATGAGCAAGAGAGGTTTTACGAACATCTATAGGCGACCTGAAATTTCAAAAACAGACAAAGGTTAATCAGAAAGCTTACGCACGAACTCTATGAATTCTGCTCTGCTAAAACTCTGAAATGAACTGAACCTCGTCTCTGTGTGCATTGATCAAATATATACGCGCGCGCGTGTTCATTTATTTCGTAAATATGTGCGTATTTTTCATTTTCTTTTATATTTACTAATTTTTTATCGTCATTCGTCGTCAACATAACGCTAGCCCACTACATGCTTCAGCCCAGTATTTTACAGTAAGGGAGGCTTAGCCCAATAATCTGGCATTATATAGCCGATAATCTTGGGCTTAAATCTCACATTAATCAATTCATGCTATTAAACTTTTTGGTTGGGCTTCGGCTTCATAATAGTTGCGTAGCCTCACACAATTTTTTCTAATTTGTGATGACGTGTGAGCATGAGTGGCATGGATTGGTTCTTTGGATATTGCAATATCGGATTTGAGATGGGAGATAACGTTTTAGCGGTCGATGTTAGTGCCACGTGTTTTGAAAATTTTTAACCAATAGATTCTATGAAATAACAAATATGGCATGGCTTTATTTCTCGTATTTGGACAGAATTTACTTGTAATATTATAATCCTCCGTTCCATTGGACGTCCAGCTAGCTTTTGTACATTTTTTATTGACCAAAAAACTATCACGAACAATCAATATAATAATATTAAATATTCTTAAAAGATGTGTCAAAAGATACACTTTTTTACTTTTAATTGTATTATATTATTAAAATATTCATCTTAAAAGCTCGTACCCATGTCCAAAAGCAAATTGTACAGAGGGAGTACTAGATCTGGGTAATGGGCCGGTTCAATCCGAAACTGGCCCAAAACCGGCCCACGAAACCGGTCCAGAACCGGAACCGGTAAAACCGGTTCTGGAACCGGTAACCGGCCCATTAAAAGTGGTTTGGGCCGGTTCCGGGAACAAGGAACCGTGGATTACCGGTTCCGGTTCCCGGTTCCGACCCACGGTTCCCGGTTCCGGTTCGGAACCGGAACCGGCCCAATGGGTTTCAAATTTTTTTTTTAACTCCAAAAATAGTTTTAAAAAATTAAAAAAATAAATAAAAAATTATAATGGGCCGAACCGGTTCTGGAACCGGAACCGGCCCATTAGTAACCCATGGTTCTGCTCCGTGGTTCTGGTCCGGTCCCTGGAAAATGGTTCCGGAACCGGGACCGGAACAGTGCCGGACCGGTAGAACCGGATCCGGTAGAACCGGATCCGGTGGAACCGGCCGGGAACCGGCCCGGCCCAATCCATTACCCAGGTCTAGGGAGTACTAACTAAAATCTCAATAAAGGTTAATGATGCATTAAATGCATGCTACTGTTCGAATAAACAGTAATGCATCGAGTTCCTGCCCTACACTTCACTTATATTAAATATATTGGTTGGAGAGTTGCAGTTGAAAAATATCTTCAAATCACGACGCTCTGAAGTTATAACACGAAGCTACAAATATTCTCTCTCTCCGCTTTCTCTGTCTGAATATTGTTGGCCAATCACAGATACTGAAAGGTTTGGTAGGTAGTTTATCTTGTTCTTCATGTTGATTCTTGAAATGTTCGGTTAGAATAGAACTGTGGGTTCTAAATCTATATCTGCGTATACGTTTCTGAGTACTGTCTACTGTGTGCGTTTTTTCCCCAGATTTGATTTTCCTCTTGCATATTGCTCCATTATTTTTTTCTGGGTTTTGCCAAATTTGCTACTTTTTTTTGCTGAACTCGGTGTTAGAACACATTTTCTTCCACTTTCATGGCGCAGTGAAGTTTTAGCTGCACAATCACTTGTCTAATCTATTGTTGACTGTGTTCTTACAGTAAAAGAAACATGCCTGAGGGAATTACAGCTGAGTCTCTGATGAACAACATCATGGACACAATCTCAGACAGTGTATCTCAGCACAAGAACACATCCGAGGAGGAAATCTCCATATCGGCTCAGTTCAATAGACTCTTTGGGCGTCAGAAGCCCATTCACGATCTAATGGGCGGCGGAAAATGTCATTATCATCATATCTGAATTCTTGCTTCGTATAATTCAAGAGAAAAATATAGAATTTTCAATACCTGATCATGTACCTAAAACTAGAAATTGCGTTTTGCACAGCTGCTGATGTGTTGCTATGGCGAAACAAGAAGCTCACGGCAGGCTCGCTAGGGGCAGCTACGGTCATTTGGGTTCTTTTCCAATGGCTCAACTACCATTTTCTTACAATCTTATGCTTCCTAGTTGTCTCTGGCCTGGCGATTCAGTTCCTTTGGAAAAATGCTTCTGGCATGTTAAATAGGTAAGAAGAATCGTTCAACTGTCTAAAACTGAATTTGTCTAATCTTCAAAACTCTTGTAAATGGTGACAGAGATCCTTCGTCTGTCCCTCGTATCGTTTTGCCAGAGGAACTCTTCGTTAACATCGGGAAAGTGGTAGGATCCAATGTGAACCAAGGGTTGAACTTCTTACAAGACATTGCTTGTCGAGGAAACCTGAAACAGTTCTTGGTGGTAATGTTTCCCTCATTTATCATCAATTCTTTACGAACTCAATCCGTCGCATATCTAATCTGGTCTGTAAAATTTGAGCGAGATTTCTTACGAGAGCTATCTCAGGTCGTGGCTAGCTTGTGGGTTGCAGCTATCGTAGGAAGTTGGTTCAGTCTATTGACAGTCTTGTACATTGGTAAGAATGGAAAAAACATCAGAGCTAAGATGCCTTGGCCTTTCTTGAAGAACACTTTGTTTTTCTTTTTTATTACCAGGCTATGTTGCTGCACACACTTTGCCCATCTTCTACGAAAGATACAAAGATCAAGTGGATAATTTCGTCTACAGCGTTGCAGATCAGCTTCAAGGCCATTACAAGAAGCTCGATGATCGTGTCCTTAGCCGAATCCCAGCTGCTAAGTTTAGGGGCAAGAAATCTGAGTAGAGAAAAAGATGCCATCAATCTTATCTGTAGCTTCCTTTCATGGGTATGCATATCACCTTTAAGACTCCATCCTAAGTTTGTTTTAAGTGTGCGTACTACGTCTGAATCTTTCCCGTCGTTTGTCGAACTGATGTTAATATCAAATTTCTAGTTTCTGTAATAATCACGTATAGTTTCTGAAAAGCTGGTACATTTTCTCTCATTGCAACTACAGAAAGGGAAAAAAACTCTCGCTATATGACTATAATCGATCCATCCTTGATCAGGCGAATCTATCTGTAATAAGTAATATGCTGTAAATAACTTTTCAGTTGTAACCATTTCTATGTGCCTTCTGCCATCTCCAAGCTATGCCTAAACTCTCTTCAAGATTCGTATACTTTGCCGTCCAATTCAGTTCGTTTCTGATCTTAGTAGGATCACTGTAAACCTCAGCATAATCTCCCGGGCGACGACTTAGGTACTCCACTTTTATGTCCGCGCCCGTCGCCTTCTTACATGCCTCCACAAACTCCTTAACCGAACTACCTGTTTTTTTTTGTCATGAATTAAGACGTTAATGGCAGAAAACGACGTATAGATAAACATACATACACACAAGGAAAAAAGGGACGACTTTGTTACCTTTCCCAGTGCCAACGTTGTAAATACCGACTTTCCCAGGCCTAGCATGAGCTAAAGCCTTCACATGAGCGTCTATTAGATCGGTGACATCTATGTAGTCTCTTACACAAGTACCATCCGTTGTGCTGTAGTCGGTTCCTCTTACCTTCAACAGTAAGGAAAAAACCGTTAGCTGCTAATTTCGATTTACACTTACACAATTTTCTGGGATTTCTGAAGCTTGAAATTCGTGACATGATATATACGAATCAGACAACCTTATTATAAACGCACCTTAAGCCCGGGAATTATTCCTCTTGCAGCATCGAAACAAGCGCCCGATATCCTTCCTTGTTCTCTAAGCTCCGGCCTTGGAGCTTCCCCGAGCCTTCCCTCGGGGTCAGAGCCAATCACATTGAAGTATCTGGTAATGAAAAAATTATGATTTATAAGGGTTGTTTATATACGTTTGGACAAATTGGAACGTAATGAGTGTGAGAATAGGTGAACCTTAGCATCATTACAGCCATATTCGATGTCTTGGAGAAGTCGAGTATTATGTCTTCTGCCATTTTCTTGGCTTTCCCATATGGATTTATTGGGTTCTGATGCACGTAATTTGTGAAAAAAAGATAGAGATTAAAGAGCAGAGATTGAATTATGGTTTTTCTTTTTACTCACTTGAGGAGTGGTTTCTGTGATGGGCATTTTCTCGGGCTCTCCGTAAGTAGCGCACGTGCTCGAATATATCAGCGTTTTTACGCCGTGTTTCTCCATTGCTTTCACGACCAACAGCGTATTCGACGTAATGTTATGGTAATATCTGCAAGAAACAAAAAAAGGCAGCCATGAAACGAGAAAGCAAACTCACTTCAAATGTCATAAAATCAGAAAAATGCGAAGATAGTTATATCATTCATACCTCAGTGGTTCAGCTGTACTTTCACCAACATACGCCACAGCAGCAAAGTGCATAACTGCATCGAACGCATTCTCGGAGAATATTCTGTTCACCTGATTTAGAAAATAAGTCAAGGATAAAGTTTTTTAGTTTTGTAAAAAAAGGTCGAACCTTAGTAATAAATCAAAACAAATGTAAGGATACGTACGGCATGTTGATCGCCAAGATCGGCGTATATGAACTGAAGCCTGCCTGGCTCGGGATATAGCTGCTGAAGTATTCTAACAGCTCCCATGTTCCCCCGAGATAGGTTGTCCTGTCAAATTCCGCCAAAATAAAAAAACAAGAAACATGAAAACTGAGAAAAAGAAAGGCGGAATTTTTCTGAAACACGAAGAAACGTCAAACACACCACTATGGTGACACGGTAAGAATCTTTAAGTAGTCGAAGAACGGCGTGAGATCCTATGTAACCTGCGCCGCCAGTCACTAACACGTGCGTAACGCCAGGCTCGTGCTGAGAAAACTGTAGAGACGAAGAAACAAATAAGCTACTGAAGCTATGAAGTCTGAGCGAAGGATGTAAGGACAGAGTTATGTCTATCTTTATAGGATGGACCTTAATGGAGTAGCTCGGGCCTTGTGAATGCTTAAGGATGAAGAGAAAGAGTGCAGTGATTGCAGCAGCCAAGAGGATTTTTCGGGTGGCGTTGTTGCTACGTCGTTTCATCTCCATATAATCCATCGCTGAAAGGAAAAGGAAAAAAAAAAAGAAAAATAACAGCTGTGAAACCTTCGATTCAAAGAGGGTAAGGAGAGAAGATGCGTTTATTTATACCTGGAGAAAGAGCAGTTACAGCGTTGTCTTTTCCTCTTTGTAATAGTTGATCAAGGATTTGTGTTTTTATTCACTGAAAAAAGTTGGAAACAAGAAGATGATTATCATCACCTCAAAACTTTGATCCACACACAAACACACATATCAGAATCAAAATCGTACATAAATGATGGATATCCTTTTTCAACAACCGAAAGTCGCAAGTGAATAATTGAATAATCGATTGCAAATCGAGCTGGTTTTATCATCATAACATATATATGCAGACATATTTGAGAAAATTCAGAGTATTCAGAAAAAATAAAAACATGATCTTGTCTGACAGATTCAGCCAGGCGTATTATGTCTTCATCAAAATTCAGCGTTTCACGTTTTACTCTCATCTTATAAAAAATACATCATATTAAATAAATTGGCAAGAAACAAAGGAAACACGCATAGGAAATCATGGAAAAAAATTAGATTAATTACTTGATGTAGAAAAAGGCCAAATACTCCGAAACAAGAACGAAGAACAGATTGCAAACAAGTAACAAAGAAGAAACAGAAAAAGGATAAAAAAAAAACTGATTAAATGAGGAATACTGCAGATAGATAAGATACCTGGATTACATATCTCTATGCATAAATGCAAATATACATACGAAGAAGCATTGACTATTATTAACTATCAACCCAATAATAATACAGAAGCTTAAACGTCAAACGGCTGCTAGAAAAAATGGGAAGTTTGTGTGCGTGCGTATCTGTCTCTGTCTGAGGCCGCGAAGATGTTCTATATATATAATATATAACGCAATTGTTTATGCATGTGTTTCATTTTCGTTGAAAATGTATGCACGGAGAATTAGGTATTGATTTATTGTGTTAAAGAAAAAGTGTTACCTTCTAGAGTATAACTTACGGTGAACAAAGCCATATAAAAAGGAGTTAATAGAAACATATTGATTATATCTACTAACAACAGGTCAACGGATTTTTATTCATTACCATAAATAACATTTCGTTGAAGAGGTACTCCCTCCGTCCCGGTAACTTTATCACATAAGTTGCCGGACACGTAAATTAAGGTGGTATTATTATAATAATATAGTATAATGAAAAGGTAATAAAGTGTATATTTTGACACGTCTTTTAAGAATATTTAATATTATTATATTGATTGTTTGTGATAGGTTTTTTGCTAAATAAGGAAAGGTGATAAAATTAGTGAGACGCCCAAAATAGCAAAATGTGATAAAATTAGTGGGACGGAGGGAGTATTACATTAAAACTCAACTCACTCAAAGGACATAAAACGTCAGAACATCACGTTATGCTTTGCATTGATTAGCTTTATCAATAATCAAACTAAAGAAAATTCAAATAAAAAATCACACGCGGTTTCAAAAGTCAACAATGATTGTATAATGAAAGTAAACGGAAAGGGAAAAATTCATAGAAAGAAACCCCTTGAGGAGGGCCAAAAACACAAGCAAGAGGGATTAGAATACTGCAACAATCAAGAAACAGCAAAGAACCATTCAACGTTATTACATAGCAATATCATAAGAAAACGTTCAACATTCGATTACAAGGTCTAAACTAAATCTCCTATTATACAGATCATGTTACTCTGGCGATTTCCTCGGGCAATGACAGAAGAATACGAGGAGGAAGTATAGTATCATAACCGTCAGCATTCGATTAGTTCACCTGTACACCTCCCATTCACAGTCAACATCATTTCGATTCATATATAAAGATAAGATTCCAGCTTGAAAAAAGTCATGCAGAAGAGAGATTGTGAGGCGGGCATACGCCATAATGATTCAACACATAAAGTCTATTCGTACTAATAAACTGAATACTAAAACCTTTTTGCAAAGTCTGAAGCAGGGGAACCACAACACACCTTGGCACATTTAGAGGCATAAAACTCCAGCTAATGTGATTTATATCCCCTGATACTTCGTATTTTGGTCGATGTGATGAGCTGCATTCTGTATTATAAGTCATCCAATGCTCTCTCTCTCTCTCTCTCTCACTCACTAACCTCTCACTGATTCGGGATTCACCTGACCACTGCTCCCGCCACGGGGACTAACACTAGCAACGGGCATAGATCTCTGAGCAAAATTAGCAAGTAACTTCCTTTGATTCTCATCAGTGTGAGGAATGCTAGCACGCAAAATCTCAACAGGCATCTCTCGGCTAACTGCTCTAGAAGCAGCTTCTGTACCAGCTAAAGCATCTTGATTCGAGGGGCTCTGAGAGATTATCGATTGCACGATGCAATCGTACTTCCTCACACAATACTTCGTCAAGAGGTTAAAGAAAGCGTCGAACGAAGCCTGCCATAGTCCAGGGTTAGCCATGCTGAAGCTTGTTGATTGAGGATCTTGCAATAACTGGGTTGCCCTTTCTAATACAGACTTCAAGATTATAGTAGCGCCATCGCCAACTGGGTTACCAATTGGACGAAGCGGTGGTTGCTCGGAGGAACAAACTACAGCAGCTAGACAAGCGCTGAGTGCATTGAGATCCATCGTACTAACATAGGCTGAGACTGTCTTGGCAAGCTTGTTAATGGTTTCACCAGATTCTGGATCAGATGGGAGACCGCCGAAGAGAAATCTCAAATGTCGAAATATCGCCATACATATTATTCTTCCAAGCTCTGTGCCAGGTGAGAGAAGCTGAAGATATCTCGAGATGAGCTTTCGACCTTTGGAAACAGAAACTATGCGTAGAAAAACGATATCATCTTTTGCTGAGATCCCAGAATTTCCAGTTTTGCTAAGGGGGTCCACAAGCTGAAGAGAAGCTGCCAAGCCTTCTAGAAGAGTATGGCGCTTTCGCTTTAGTTGGATCCCACCATCTTGGGGCTGAGTGAACTGCAAAAGCCGGTTAATGTCATCCACCTCCAAGAGAAGACACAGCCCATCCTCGATTGTGATCCTAGCGGCTAGCATAGGCTCTTGCTCAAGGGATTTCCCAGATATTTTCTGCTCAGAACTATAGTCTCCACAAGCAGAAGGCGGAGGGTCAACTTCTAAGAGAGGTTGAGGCCTACGAATCGAAGAGAAACAGACCCTTCCTTGAGCATCTATGAGGAGATGTGGTTGTGAGTCACTGCTACTGCTATTACGGGATCGGGAAGATTGCTCCTTCGCATGGGACGGACAGAAACGAAATTTAGACCTTGACTCCGCTGATTTCTTCGCAAGGCTAGCTTGGTAATAGTAATCATTAACATACGGGTCATTTCCATGGGCTAGAGAATGCTGCAACTTCACAACACCCTCTATCTCTTCAGCAGTCATGTACTTCGAAGGCTTAAATTGGGGCAAACTACCCTCACTCCTATAGCTACTCGCATCGGATCCTTGATGCGATAATCGCACAGTATGCTTACCCTTCTGTGACGATTTAGATTTTCCATCCCTCTTACCATTGTACCCATACCTATTTGAATGTGATGAAGGTGAAGGAAAGCTGCTGAATAGATGCGGCTGCAATGCTGAAAAATGAGCTAAAGGCGATTGCATAGTATGACCCATTCTATGATGCTGTGGAGACAGTAGCTGTGGCGGTAGCAAACCATTCTGATACTGTTGTTGCAGAATATCGTTCAATAGGATAGACTGATCTACATGGAGAAGACCAGCATGGCTATTCCAATTATTATGCAACTGATTGTTACCAGGGAGAGTAGGCAGAGATAAACGAGATGAATTTGGACTATAGTGAAACCCACGAGGCAAGCTGGGTAAACTGAGATTAGATCTAGATAACGGAGAGCTGTTCTGAAATGAATATGGTGAGAGAGGTCCGCTGGAGAGAGATGACAGATGATGAGAGATGTGTTGAGATCCAGGTGTAGGGAAGGAGGTGAAGGATGATTCAGGAACCAAGATTGGCTCACTAGAAAACCGTTGCAACTGTGGTGGTCGCTCGGGATAAGATGATGTTCTGTGCAATGGCTTGTATTCTGGTGTATGCAACGAAGAATGATGGGGCTGTGAAGACCATCTCTTATTTTCCTCAAAATATTCAGAATCAGATATATGCTGGTCAATCCAATCGGAGAGATCAGCCTCTCGGGTCCACTCTGTAGCAGATGAACCTGAAGTAACATTCATTAATCATCGAGCAAAAATATGGGACTGTAGTAAACTAACATGAAAAATAAAGATCCAGATTGGAAGAGATGCGTAAAAGTTAGTTTACAAGGTTACGTTTAATCACTTTTTCTGTTTATATAGTACCGTGTACACAATTTCGGAAAAGACACAACTTTTCAGGAATAGATAACATGGTAAGAATGGACAACGAGAACAATGATGTGCCAAAATAGGTAAGGTGCCTATCATTTGAAAAAAAAAAGCACTATAAGAACTCACTCTCCCTTGAGAAGGATCCTGATTTTCGATCGCCAATAACTCCAGGATGTCTGGGCCCAGAAACACCTCTATTCAACTGGAAAAACAATGTAGAATCATTATAAATGATGAAGCCAACAATGGACGGTTAAGAAAAATAAAAAATATTGAATATTCAACAGGAAAAGCTTTCCTAATTTTCGAAAACTCGTTATGTATAATTTATTCAGAAAGAAGCTTCCATGTTTTCGCAGGAACATGTCATTATATACAAGAACCAATCTAACACATAAACATAACATTACAAACCGCAACTCATCCACAATTTTTACACTGCAATTATCTGCAGAAGCCAAAACAACTAGTTTTCAGAAAATAGTTCGCTAAATGCTACTTAGAAAGAGTATCAAATTACAGACCTTGCTTAATAAAGTATGAAACATATTCAAAATATCGAACTCAAAGAAACATATTACAGTTCAAAGAGTAACCTACCTTCGCAAAAGTAGTTGCCAAGTCATCAATGTCAGATAACGATCTTAATCCTGCACTCTGGTACAAAGAGAAAGAATTAGTTCCGGGAGATACAGAAAAAATGAAAATTATCCTCGATAAATGAAACTTATATAATCTTAATCCAAAAACATCATACCTATGCTCAATCATAGCAAAATAAAAACCAAATAATTGACCCATACACAACTGACGGATCCTAGAATGGATATCCAAACACCACCAGTTCAAAAAGAATGCATTAAACAAATAATGTACCTCGTCTTTCTCGAACAAATGATACTCGTTCAACTCATCACCAAACAATCCACCACCAATCCCTGTTACACCAGCTTTATCATCTTCCAAACACCCTAATTCCCCATCATCCATTATATCTTTCCCAAAAAACGCATATTGTGAGGCGTCAAACATCTCCCCACCTGCATCACACAAGACCAAGGGGAAAAAAAGGAAATTCACAAACCATCCAAAATAAATACTAATCAAAGCATCGTCTCTAAACAGCGATCAGTCCCACGAATAATAATAGTTTAAAAAGTAAAATAACAGAGATCGAAACCCCTGTCATAGAAAATCTCCGCGTACCAGAAATTGAACTGCTTGATGGTACATCGGTGAAGTCATAGGCATCTTTACTGTTGGATCTCTCCATGATCGCTAGATCAACGCAAAACCTAACTCGCCAAAGAGATTAATCTCAAAAAACTCAACTTCTCCTATTTTCACTTCTCCTCTTGAATCTCGTCGGGCAATGTTCTGTTAAAATTAGGGTTTAGAAAGCAGACAAAGAGGGTCAACTGAGATATTTACGCCACAGAGACGCCCAGGGTTCACGCAGAGAACGATTACTCGATCGCGTCTCTATTTGTCTGTGTGCGTTTGTTGCGTCAAGAAATAATCTCAACAATAGTACAATACTATATATTAAAATTAATAATAATCATTAAAAACGTTGCTGATTTATCATATGATGTATGTATGAATGTAGGCAAAAATCAATCAATTAATTTCTTAATTCACATCAAGAACGAATGATTTTACTAGAGACCAAACGTCACTAAGTAATTAATTATAGAGTTAATTATGATGCAGCCGCCCTTTAAGTTTTAAAATCGAATTCAGGTCCTGTCAGTATAAAATTTAGTTTTAAGGATCCGATTTCTGCAGTACCACTTCATTATTATGCAGTATCACTTCATTGTTCTACAGTACCACTTCATATGTTTTGCAGTACCAATTCATTGTTCTGCCGTAAAGAATAAAGTGGTACTACAGAACAATGAAGTGGTACTGCAGAACAACGAAGTGGTAATGCAGAAATCGAGTCCTTAAAACTAATTCTTAAACTGATAGGGTCTGAAACCATTTTTAAAACAGTAAGAGGGCTTGAAACGAAATTTGCCCTTAATTATATGCTAGTGGCTAATTAATATTATTTGAGCTTAAAATTGCTTTCATATAAAGATATAAAAAAAAAAATCCTACTTGATTGATGGTTATATCTCAAACTGAATCTCCCAATATTTACTATTTACTTTCTTTTCGTAATTTCAGCCACCTTCACGCATGATGCTATTGTTCCCTAGTAATTAAACCTAATTACTACCAAACACCGCTCGGCGCTCACCAACTAAGGTACCATTCCTAATGCACTGGGTACAACTGACCAAGAACCGCAAAATGACACTTGGCATCGTCTGATTGGCTGTCCTGGAGTTGGGGTCCACGGTGTTTGGTGGATTTAATTGTGGAAATGACTCTTCAGATCTCGTTCGTTCCTCATCTCTCTCTATATATACATCACCAGCTTACTGCAAGAAACGTCGCCCAGCATTTGCTAATTGCGAATACCAAACAGCAGCTCAATCTCCATCTATAGTTCTTCACCGTTATCGCCCGTAAAGGTAATTGCTGGTCCTACACCTTCTTGACGTTGATGTTTTAGATCTCGTCGCCATGGATGCTCATGTTATTGCTTAGGATTAGATCTCGATTTCGTTTTTGCTTTTCGCATACGATCTCAGCTAGGTTTAATCCGTTCTAATCGAGCTGTGGCTTGTTGGGGTTCGTTTCGATTGGATCGTGAATTAGTTTTGTGTATAGATGTTACAGATCACGACGTCGTCGGCGTTAGATCTTGTTGTCGCGTCGGTCGTCTATCCAAATTTCCCACTGTTAATGATTTGGCTGCAATTCAATTGCTTCTGTGAGCCTTTGATGTTTGTTTGTGTTGATCTGCCCCTATTCAATCATGTTGTTATCGTTGATACGAAATTTTCGATTTGTTATGTCATTTAAAGCATAGATCTCTCTGCTATACGTTCATCCCCAGCTAACATCCTTATTTGCTAATCAATTTCCATTCAGATTCAGACATGGACACCTTCCTATTCACCTCCGAATCCGTGAACGAAGGCCACCCAGACAAGCTCTGCGACCAAGTATCAGACGCCATCCTCGACGCCTGCCTCGAGCAAGACCCCGAGAGCAAAGTCGCATGCGAGACCTGCACCAAGACCAACATGGTCATGGTCTTCGGAGAGATCACCACCAAGGCCAACGTGGACTACGAAAAGATCGTCCGCGACACCTGCCGAGGCATAGGATTCACCTCGCCCGACGTCGGCCTTGACGCAGACAACTGCAAAGTCCTCGTCAACATCGAGCAGCAGAGCCCCGACATCGCCCAAGGCGTCCACGGCCACCTCACCAAGAAGCCCGAGGAGATAGGAGCCGGCGACCAAGGCCACATGTTCGGCTATGCAACCGACGAGACCCCCGAGCTCATGCCCCTGACCCACGTCCTAGCCACCAAGCTCGGCGCAAAGCTAACCGAGGTCAGGAAAAACAACACCTGCCCATGGCTGAGGCCCGACGGGAAAACCCAGGTCACCGTCGAGTACAAGAACGACAACGGAGCCATGGTCCCTATTAGGGTCCACACCGTGCTCATCTCCACACAGCACGACGAGACGGTGACCAACGATCAGATCGCAGCCGACCTCAAAGAGCACGTGATCAAGCCCGTCATCCCTGGCAAGTACTTAGACGAGAAGACCATCTTCCACCTGAACCCTTCGGGTCGGTTCGTGATCGGCGGGCCCCACGGAGACGCGGGTCTGACGGGTCGTAAGATCATCATCGACACCTACGGCGGGTGGGGAGCCCACGGTGGCGGTGCGTTCTCTGGCAAGGACCCGACCAAGGTGGACCGTAGCGGTGCCTACGTTGTGAGGCAGGCGGCCAAGAGCGTGGTGTCCTCGGGGCTGGCTCGTAGGTGCATTGTGCAGGTTTCTTATGCGATCGGCGTGGCTGAGCCACTCTCTGTGTTTGTCGATACGTACAAGACTGGAACCATCCCCGACAAGGACATTCTTGCTCTGATCAAGGAGAACTTCGACTTCAGGCCTGGGATGATTGCGATTAACTTGGACTTGAAGAGGGGAGGTAACTTGAGGTATCAGAAAACTGCTGCTTATGGTCATTTTGGCCGTGAGGACCCTGATTTTACCTGGGAGGCTGTGAAGGTTCTCAAGCCTAAGGCCTAAAAAGGTGAGAGTTTGAGTTCTTGGGCGTGGGCTGCTGCTCCATTGCATCATTGTGATGCAAAGTATTGAAGTATTTTATGTTTTGTTTTGTTTTAATTTTTGTTTTGATGCGGGGAATTGATATTTGTGTGTTCTTGATGAATAAACAAGTCTCATAGGCGGCTTATTATACTTGAACAAGTATGTTATTCTTATATGTGATTTGTATACTAGGATTATGCGGGATGGGAGTGTGTGTATCTGTCGGTCATTTGCAGATGTCAACTCTCTATGAAGTATTGTTATTTTTTAGTTAAAATGCATCGTTGAAGTTCATATCAAGGCAATATCTCTGTAATAATCTCTACAATTTCAAGTAAATGCGAAGTCCGTGCAAAACAACCCAAACCACTGCCCAGAAAGTGATCTCGGTAAACATAACGTGTATAACAGTTCCAAATCTATCAGATTTCCACACAGTTATGTTCATATTTAGTTCAAACTGAACTTTCACATCAGTTGGAGTAGGATAACTTTTGCAAATAAAAAAGAGAATTAAGGTTTTTAGCACTTTTGGGTAACCTTTTGCGACCACACAAAAGAGTGACCAAGTGCCTTCATAATCATACATATGTGGGATGAGAGAGCCTTCGTTTTGGGAACGACAACATTCAATGCTAATTAAATCATTGCATGTGGACTGCAATTACTGCCACACAACATATATAGGCATGTGACTGATTGGAGTGTGAAAATTTCAATTTTTTTCACCGAACACCATAATTGACTTCCATCCACTATATCGTGGAACGGAATAAACGAGATGCTCTCATCGAAAACAACGTACAGCGACACTTAAGTCCAATTTACATTGTACTAAACATCTTTTAAAATTATGGACCGTAAGATTTATGACATTATTGTTAACCTCAACCATTATTAACAGAGAGTAAACTAGCTTTCTATTTATATATGTCTGCATCACCACAGCAAGAAGCCAATAAAATCACAGCTTGATGGCGTTCTATAACTAGCTATTGTCCCACACGACACTTCTTTTCACCTCCCCCAAGAAAAATCGAACCTCTCATTTCTTCTCGCGGAAAACCAATCCAAGAAAAAACCATGTCGTCTTCTTCTTCTTCATCGTACGTCGTCGGCTTCCTCCGCCACGTCATCGCCAGCAAATGGTTCATGGTCTTCGCATGCCTACTCATCATGTCCATGTCCGGCGCCACCTACATCTTCGGCCTCTACTCCAACGACATAAAGTCTTCCCTGGGCTACGACCAAACGACGCTGAACCTCCTCAGCTTCTTCAAAGACCTCGGCGGAAACATAGGACTCATGTCAGGGATCATCAACGAGTTCTTTCCGCCGTGGGTCGTCCTCTTCATAGGCATGGCCATGAACTTCTCCGGCTACTTCATGATATGGCTCTCGGTAACGGGTCGGGTCGTAAGGCCGCACGTGTGGCAGGTGTGTATGTACATCTGCATTGGCGCGAATTCCCAGACTTTCTCCAACACTGGCGCTTTGGTCACTTGCGTCAAGAACTTCCCTCAGAGCCGTGGGGTAGTCATAGGTTTGCTCAAAGGGTTCACTGGGCTGAGCGGCGCGATTATAACTCACATCTTCAGTGGGTTTTACCAGCACGACACAAAGGGCTTGATTCTGCTCATAGGTTGGTTGCCCGCCGCCGTTTCCTTCGTTTTCTTGGGCACGGTTAGGCTGTTGAAAGATGTCAGAACGGTGGGGAATGAGATGAAGGTGTTCTATCATCTCCTCTATGCGTCCCTTGCCTTGGCTGGTTTCTTGATGGTTCTGATAATACTGCAAAATGAGGTCTTTTTCAGCAGAGGAGAGAATATAGGGAGTGGCTGCGTTGTGCTGATACTTCTCTTTGCGCCGCTTGTGATCGTTGTAAGAGAAGAGTTCAAGAATTGGACGAAGAAGAAGATCGACAACGACGGCACATCTCCGCCGGCGGAAGCAGCAGGTGATGAAATGGGTTCTGATCTCAAAGTAATCTCGACAGATAATCATCAAGAAGATCGTCAGCAGATGGTTGAAGACGGTGAGAAGACGAGCAAGAAACACATACCGTGGTGGAAAAACGCTTTCAATCCGCCGGAAAGAGGCGAAGATTACAACATCTTACAAGCCCTTTTCAGCATAGACATGATAGTGCTGTTCACCGCCATTACCTTCGGCGTGGGAGGGACATTAACCGCCATAGACAACCTAGGACAGATCGGAAAAGCTCTCGGCTACCCAACTAAAAGCATCGCCACGTTCGTCTCCCTCGTAAGCATATGGAACTACCTAGGAAGGGTAGCTTCGGGCTTCGCCTCGGAGATCTTCTTGGCCAAGTACAAATTCCCGCGGCCATTAATGCTCACGCTTGTTCTCTTACTCTCTTGCGTCGGACATCTTCTGATAGCCTACGGCGTCCCAAACTCGCTCTACGCAGCTTCGGTTGTAATGGGATTCTGCTTCGGAGCTCAGTGGCCGTTGATCTTCGCCATTATTTCTGAACTATTTGGGTTGAAATATTACTCGACTCTCTACACCTTGGGCGGCGGAGCGAGCCCTCTCGGAGCTTACATCTTGAATGTAAGAGTCGCCGGCCATTTGTACGACGTAGAAGCTCTGAAACAGTTGGCTTCGAAGGGGCTTGTAAGGAGAGAAGGCGAAGATCTGACGTGCATTGGCGTCGAGTGTTATAAGAAGGCGTTTCTGATTATTACGGCGGCGGCGTTCGTCGGCGGCGTTATTTCTCTGGTTTTGGTGTTCAGGACGAGGAAGTTTTATAGAGGGGATATTTATAAGAAGTTTAGGGAGCAAAATGCAAATGATAGTTAGATTATAAGATATAGCCTGTATTTGCGTGTGTTAAAAAAGCAACTATATACTGAATTTACGGGAGGCATAGTTTCAGTTATCGAGTAAACTGATTTATGGTTAGCGTCTTTTATGTTATCGAGTAATGGTCCAAAGCTCGTTGTCAGAACAAGTGAACTCATTTGTTAAGTAAAATAAGAAAATAAAATCTTTCTTCTCCATCAAAATTCTTCAGTTGATCTCCATTACTATCGATCTCTAATACTCAAAACAATAGTCCTTTTTACCAGACAAACACTTTTCAATCTAAAGCACTTTCCAATCTGGTATCATAGAATCTGTCTGTATTTTCATTTTCACCGCATCGCTTCATAAGATGAAATATTCAATTCCCAAGAATTCAAGTGTGTGTTAATTACCAATATTTGTAAGGGTCCAAATGTGATAAACAAGAGTAAAGGGACAAAGTCATAATTTTACGTAAATATTTTGAGGAGGGGAACTGCGTTTTCTTGTGAATTTCTACTGGGCCTTTTAGCCCAAACTCAAATGGGCATAACTTAATTTTCATTAACCCACTTCAATACTACGTAGCCGTAACTGGTCATGTAATGTTGAAAAGTTAAATTATTCTCAAGTACTCTTAAAATCCTTAAGTTCATGTTTAGAAAAATATCTCTGTTGAATATAGAAACTCTGAGCTAGGGCTGCAAACTGGCTCGGCTCGGCTCGGCTCGGCTCGATTATGTGTAAGTGGGCTCGAGCTCTACTCGATAAACCATCGAGCTGCTCGAGCTCGGCTCGAAAAGCTCGGTTCGTCATAAAAATATATATATATATATATAATATTATATTGAATTATAATAATAATAAAACATATATATAAAAGAAAAATCGAGCCCACATACAAAAAGCTCGAGCTCGGCTCGATTGTGAAAAGTCGAGGCTCGAGCTCGGCTCGAGCTCGACGTTGACCGAGCTTTGACTGAGCTGCTCGCGAGCAGCTCGGCTCGTTTTCAACATATTCCTATGCATTAGCTGACTTGTGATATTTTTATAATGTGCAGATAATATAAACGAAATTAATTTACATGGCCGACCTAAATTGTGAAATTTATTTTAAAAAAATTACATCTCAAAATTACATGTAACTTTCATGTAAAATTACATGTAATTTCATGTATATTCCTTGGACATACAAATACAATACGTGTATATTTATTATTATATAGAAATTCCCTGATACTGCCGCAAAGTATATGATATAGAGAATCTAAAATATACCGATTATACTGACTATGTCAAACCCCGTGAATGGAAGGAAACAGTCAAAATGAAGACAACCACAACATAATCAAACCTACGATAAAAATCTTTTTAGGGTTTTGTCTGTTTTCTTTGTTCATTGTGTAATTAATAGAAGCTCTAGTAATACGATTAGTGTTTATCATTAAGTATAGTCTCACCCAATATATATATACACACACACATAAAGCTTTCCCGTGGCAAGATAATTCCTCGTATATTATTCTTCTACACCGTCCAACATATAATCCCATCATTTCGTACGTATTTTGTCCCATTTCGGCTGGAATTATCGTTGTAATAAGAAAAAACTTATGTTTAGCGACACAGATACAAATACATCTTTTATTATTAGGGTATATGTTTCGAACGACAGTTGGCATAGGCATATAACGATGTAATGTAACGCCAAGAGAAAAAGAACTAATATTAGCCACGAACGACATGCAAGATTGAGATAACTGTGTGCTTACAAAAATCTTCTCAACTAATTCACTGTTTGTAGTAAGGAATTTAGTTGTGCAGCGTGTCCTTTTCTTGTTGATCTATAGTGGGGAATTATACAAAGGAAGGTACAACGACAAACCATAGACTATTTAACATTTATTGAAAAATAATATAGAATATTATGAGGCTGACGTGGATGGCAAACGATGCAATGAACGAAGAACAAAAGGACAGCACAACGATACAACGCGTAACAAAACCAACTGCATATCCCCGCAGCTAGCTTTAGCTTAGTTAGACAACACTTTTTATTACAACATCATCGTCATCGATATTTTATTCAACGGATTAAACTAAAATATCTAGTCTAAGGTTTTTAATAGGATTGACTTTTTGGTACTTTATTAGAAATCGAGGTGTCCTTCCTAAAACCAAGTGGTGATAGGAGGAGTCTCATATATATATACTGAATTGAAGAGCTTGATTTAGTCGATGTGGGACAAAGCCAAATTATAATCTCAACATACTTATGAAATTAATGTTCGCTGTGTTATTATTTGATCAATTGTTGAAATATCTCGACATTATTTACATGTGAAACCTTTTTATCATTGTCAACAGATTATGAACACAATGGATGTAACATTTTTACGTTCTCTCGTGCCTCAATAATAATAATAAAACTAAAGGTTCAAGGAATCTGAACTATTTGTGTTTCTCAATATATATATATATGAGAACGAACCTCCCCCAAAATAAACGTATATTAAAGTTTTAGATAAAAGTCGAACTATATTCATAGTAAGCACAACAAACAAACATTATTTTTTCCAAAGTCAAAAGATACAACACAGTTAATAATCCGGGCACTTGGAAAGCTTTAACGAAACGTGTGTGAAAGTGGCATACTTTTAGTACCCCTTTATTTTTTCAAAAAATATTTTTCTAAGATATCTTGAGAGCCGTTGACATAGTTTAGTAAAATGGATTCAGGTCGTTTCTGTTAGGGTTGATCTTATTTTTTAATTTCAATTCAACCATATGTTAATATAAATGACGCGGCAAATAATTTAGATGCATGCACATCAACTGGGTCAACGTAAACAATATATCAAAGAAAACTCCCGTAGTAAAAAATATTAATTGCAAGTAAACTAATTATGATTCCTTATTATTTCATATGAGAGTCCCCAGTGGTCTATTCATGCTGACCGAGTCCGTGACCATTACATTACCAAGTATTTTCATTATTCATTTCCCCATCGAAAGTCAAGAATGGCATGTCGAGAAAACAAGTTACCAAAAAGTCTTGTGAATATATATTGCAAGGAAAATATATATATATAATATATATATATATATATAATGTACATATATGAGTAGTGTATCAAATCAGTGGTACAGAGTAATCAGTTCGCCAAGTCACGGCCACAGTTATACAACGTAGAAGACCCTACTCAACTCAATTTTATGGAGATAAAAGTCAGCCTTCGTAAATATAAATTAATGTTATATATAGATATAAATCAAATACAATGCATGGCGAGCTACGTGTTGTCCCTACTATAAATTATAAAATAGACCCCCTATTCGTCATAGACAAATTGTCAACGGTTAGAAAACTAAGTACTTAGATTCTAACATCTGATACAAAACCACCTTTCCTTAAACCGCTTCCCCCTTTCAACGCATAAGGACGACGAAGCTTCTCTTCACTCCTTCCTATAAATAAACCCTTGCTTGCTTTTCGTAATGCCCATCATCCCACATCTCTCTCTCTCTCTCTCTCTCTCTCTCTCTCTCTCTCTCATAATATAAACGTGATTTATAGTACAAAAATATAGTAATAAAAGGATGTCTCCAGCATTGACAATGCCTGAGGAAAAAAGGAATGCTGTCGTCGCCATAACTGCTAATAAAGATAACAATCTTCAAGAAAATATATACAAGAAAGGAGTGAAGCACATGTACGACAATGGAGTCGAGCATCTCCCCGACAAGTACATATGGCCAGTCGAAGAACGTCCAAATGTTGTCTGTGGCGGCGGAAAGAAAATCGCCAGCTCAGCTTCTAACGATCATCTCAAGCTTCCCATCGTTGATTTCATGGAACTTCAAGGTCCGAGGAGGCCTCAAGTGCTCGAATCTCTCGCCCACGCCTGCGAAGAATATGGTTTTTTCCAGGTATACGTATATATTGTGCTCTTATTACAGTTTTCGTTTCTCTCTCTGATAAAAAATGCAGCATGCATCAGCAATTTGTCTGAATTTCTTCGTTGAATTTCAACAGCTTGTGAACCATGGAATCTCCAAGGATGTAACGAGCGACATGGTGAGCGCAAGCAAAGAGTTCTTCGAGCAACCCATCTCGGAGAGAGAGAAGTACATGTCGTCTGATCTAAGCTCCATTGTCAGGTATGGGACAAGCTTCAACCAGACAAACGATGGCGTCTATTCTTGGAGGGATTTTCTCAAGCTTCTTTGCAGTCCTAATATGCCTGACGTCTTGTCTCATTGGCCATCTTCTCCTCACGACTTCAGGTAATAATAATAATAATAATTCAGTCAAATTAAAGAACGCAAACTTCTCTACTTGTAAGTTTTCACCCATGAAAGGTACTTAATAACATTAGATTACTGTAATAAAAAAAAAAAAAAAAAAGGCAAAAGGCGGCTACCTACGCGCAAGAAACGAAGCAGCTATTCCTTACACTCGCTGAAGCCATATTAGAGAGCTTGATTACGACGACATGTAATAATAAATCCAAGGAGAACAAGATGAGGGAGACGACGTTAAGAGATGATGACGATGAAGGTGATGACGAGGTTGTCAGGATATTGAAAGAATTAGAAAATGGAAGCCAGCTAATGATAGCAAACTGCTTCCCACCATGCCCAGAACCTGAGCTCACTCTTGGTATGCCACCTCACTCTGATTATGGCTTCCTCACCCTCGTTCTTCAAGACGACGTCGAGGGATTGCAGATACAGCACAAGCAACGATGGCTCACTGTTCATCCCATGCCTGGTTCTTTCCTAGTCAACGTTGGCGACCATCTTGAGGTATTACACTACACTAGCCCAATCTATGTCTTGTATCATATATAGTCTGTTGTGTTAGAAGAAGATTTTCCTAGATTGTGTTGGTCTCTGATTCTGTTGTTTTTTCGAGTAGATATTCAGCAATGGGAGGTACAAGAGTGTGCTGCACAGAGTGCTGGTGAATGCCATGAGGCATAGGACATCAGTGGCTTCATTACACAGCTTGCCCTTCACGGCCAAGGTTAGGCCATGGGCTGTTTTGATCGATGAAGAAACGAATCCAAGGAGGTATAAAGATACAGACTTTGCTGACTTTATGGAGTACATCAAATCATGCGACTCCAAGAAGAAGAATTTCCTCGAGACAAGGAAGATGGATGTTAAATAGCGTAAGCTCTCTCGCCTGGGTTTTTTGGGTATGATTCTTATATGTGTAATAGCAGTAGTATCGATTTTGTAGAAACAAAAATTGATTCTTGAAGATGGGTTCATATGCAATGAGACATACATCAACATGAATATATATGACATGTACAAGTAGCAGGTTACAATCTTTTTGCCACCTTAAATCCGACAAAAAAGGGGGAAACTTTACAAAGAAGATGTGCCTCTCAACAGAGGAGGAGGATCTGTTTCCCTGTTTATCTTTGTTCTAAACACTGATGATATTACCAAATACACAATCCCTGAGAAAAAGAATCCAAAGAACCAAGCATTGTCGTAGATCAGACCAAAAACATGAGGGACACTACTCAAAACACCAACCTTATGCAACAACCCAGGAATCACAGGCAAAATCCCTGTAAAAAGCGAGAAAATTGCAGCCACGTTGTATCCACCGCTATAGTAATAATCCCCTTTTGGATTCAGACTGTACAGATCTTTAACGCTCAGATTCGATCTTCGAATCAGGTAATAATCAGCAAGAATTATACCTCCTATCGGTCCCAGCAAAGCAGAGTAACCGACGAGCCACGTGTAAACGAAGCTCTCGCTCGACTTTAGCAGCCTCCAAGGCTGAAAAGCAATCCCAATAAACGCAGGGATTAGAGCACCTATTTGAAATGTGAACCTTGATGGGCTGAGATTGGCTAATACGTTGGCTGGCGCAACGACGTTTGCTGCAACATTGGTTGTAATGGTGGCCAGGCTTATGCCCAAGATAGCCAAGATCTTTGTCCAAATACCGCCGCCTATCCTTCCAAGAAGCTCTATAGGGTTCGAAATTACTTCCCCGAATATGATCTTTGTCGAAGATGTAACTGCTAAGCCGACGAATGTGAACAATCCCATAAAGATAGGCAGCCCCGAATGCCCTATGATCTGATCCTTTTGGCTCTTGGAGTAGCGCGTAAAATCGGGGATGTTGATCGATAATGTTGCCCAGAAACTTATGTTTGCTGTTAGAGAAGGGAAGAACAAAGCCCAGAATTGGGAACTCGAAAGCCTCGAAGATAAAGAAAGCATGTGACCAAAACCACCAGCATTAACATAAGACCAAGCAAGAAGGGAAAAAGTGAGGATGACAAGTATAGGAGCAGAGTACTTTTCGAGCTCTTTAATTCCATCCATACCCTTCATTACAACAGCCAACTGAACTGACCAGAATGTGATAAAACAAGCGAATTCAAGTGGGGAAGTTCCAAGCCAAGCTAAGGGCTTCGACAGAGACGAATCTTTGACTATTCTTGGCAATAGAAGGAAAATCGCCTCGCCGCCGATCCATGTTTCGATACCATACCATCCACAGCTTACTAGGGCTCTTAACAGATTTGGGATGTGAGCACCTTTGATCCCAAACGATGATCTAGCAAGTACGGGGAAAGGTATGCCGTACTTTGTGCCAGGGTGACCTGTTAAAATCACTGGGAATAACAAAATGAAGTTGGCAACGACGATTGTTGTAATCCCTTGCCACCATGACATTCCAAGATCGACTAAACTTCCAGCCAAGTAATACCCAGGAACTGAGACCACAAGCCCTACCCATAAGCTTGAAATATCGAGCCAAGAAAAGGTTCGTTGACTTTGTTCTGTGGGCTTTAGGTCGTCGTTGGTGAGATTCGGGTCGGGTTCGAAACGATTGAGTTCTTGGTCAGTTGGTGGAGGCGATGATGATTCCGACATAGACAAAGGTAAGAACTTGAAAGAAGCTCTTCGAAGACAAGGATTGGTCGGTGCTATGACAGTAAATTTGGAAGGGAAATTGAGAGGTTTTGTGAAAGGCGAGAGCTTTCGATGGTGGGGATGAAGATGGAGGCTGAGAGTTACGCATTTGGAGAACATTGTAATTGTTAGAGAAGACACAGATGGAGATTCAAGAATCTGTGGTTTGTATCTCCCTTTCAAAGATGAGATTTTTCAAGAAAAAAAAAAGGACGACGTTAATGTTCATGGCCTTCTTTGCCTTAATCAAATTATCTATCAATTTGCTAATAATAATGCTTGAATACGAGAAATAAAATAATTATAATAGTTGCAGCATATCAATTATTGGTGGCAAGTGCTAATTGCACTATTGATTGAGAATAATCAATATTTTCAATATATGCTTATTAGTTAAATGATGTATTGGTGCCCTAACTAATATAATAGAGGAAGATGCCATGCCAACACACGAGAATCATGGCAATAATTGTTCTTTTTCTTTTAAACTAATAATTAAGATTCTCGGGTAAATTATTGATTGTTGAAATTTTGATACTTTTCCAAAGAAATATCAGTTATCATCAAGCATACACAAAAAAAAAAAATAGACAACGAAAAGAAGTAAATATATACATTTAAATGTAGTTTTCTTGTGGTGATGACACGTGTCATGTTCCTTTTTTTATTTAATTATTTCATAGGACGTTGATAAAACCACCCAACACCCCATTTTCTTTAAAAAAAAAAATAAACAACACATGTTTTATCAAAAATCTAATTCATTAATCAGTTAATTAAAACTGGTTAATTAACTTGTATAATTGATTTAAAATAATTATATAATTATGACCCGTGCAATGCACGGGCAAAAGACTAGTTTGAATAATATTAATGTTATTTCGTGGAATCATCCAAAGTAGAAAAGTTCATTTGTCCCAACTACACCGTAATTAACAGATTAACTAGACGACGTTCGCTCTTTATTGAAACGGCACATGTGAGATGATGAAACCAATAAAAACGGACTACACAAAGCATTTTATGTTGAATTTTTTTGAAATACAATGTCATAGCAGTAGTTACAATTCAATATATTGATATGGGACGACGACTTAGTAGTCCACATAACATGTGCAACTTTCAAGACAACCAATTCTTTGTTCTTCTTAAAAGGAAGAGAAGTTGAAAAAAAAAAGGAAAAGGAAAAAAACAAACAATAATACCAACTCCCCCTTAAGATAATTACGTAGTAGGTTGTTTTAGTTTGTACATTACTTACCATCCTTTCCTTCCTCAGGAGACAATGACAAATTGACAGCCTTAAACATGAGTTGTATAATGATTTAAGTTTAAAGCGATATTAAAATAAAGAATATTCTTTTTTTATTACATAAATGTTATCTTTTTTTTTTTATGACCTAAAAGGTGCTCTTCTTGGAATCCCTTTTCTTCTTCTTGGCGGTCGAGTTGGCGTGGGCGTGTATATATCTTCTTGTGAGCCTTCACGCAATCCTTCTTCTTCTTCTCTTGAAAAATAATTAGAAGACGACGACGACATTTTAGTATTATTATTACTGATATTCACTCTTCTTTGCATCATCTCATTCTTTGCATCCAAGGTAAATCTTGCATCCCCGCTACTCTTTATTCCTACAAGCTAGAATCACACCAAATAATAAAAAATTATTAGAAGAAAATACTTGATATAATATAATATGATATGGAAAGAGCCACATTTACTCACCACCCACGCAAATTATACATTTATTGGATAACAAAATTCAATCGACCCTTTAAGGAAATCATGAAAAGAACTAATGAGATTGGTTATTTTTGACGAAGATTGAATGTAGCAATGCCATGAAAGATGAAAATATTCCATCTATGAATTTATGAAGAGGTGCTTTTTACGAGCCAAGAAATATAACAAAAGATCGAATCATATGACTATATATCAACCACATGGTTGGAGATCATGGGTTTTCCGATCTGTGATGATGGATGATTTTTGCAAAATAAAAAATTATGAAATTGAAAAAAAAAAAAAGTGATTACCTTACAACCCAAAGAGCAGAAACGGAAAGTGTCCAAAAGACTTCTACCGCAGATTTCACAGAAATGCGAAACTGCTTTCCCACCTTTGGGCTGAGGCCTTTCGTTGAGGAACAAAACCCTCGCACTGTTTATTACATACGTCTGCACACCACTTATGTCCAAAACCTTGTTTATCTCCGAGATTCTTACCACATCGTGGTACGATGATCGCCTTATCTACATCATCAAGATTGAAAACACCATTAATTAAAACAATATTGATATTTTCTTTCTCTTCCGTTTCGTGATATAATATATATTTGAGGAGTGATGATGACCCCATTGAAAGATGAAAAAGCATTGCCACTTACTGCGCAATATTTTAAGGCTTAAGATATTGTTAGTGTGAGCTGTACTTTACAACCAAAACTGCATAAAATCAACTACACAGAAAGAAAACCCTTAATTCAACAATTAACGAATTACCTGAATGACTTGATGATCTTTGTGTTTAGACGATCGGCAATAGAAGCAAAATGCATCGACGTTGCAGTCCAAGCAAAACATATTGCATTCGCTCCTTGCAGCGTCGCTGTGTGTTCGACAAATGGTGAAGAACGCTGTTGTCAGAAGATTTTCTAACCATGGAGGAACAACCATCGCCGCCTTTGTGTCCTGGAAAAGAAAGACAAAAACCCATGAATGATCTCATTTGTATATTATTGTTCTGAAACAATGAAGAGAAAACAAGACCAAGAACAATGTATAATAAAGTATACAATCAACACTCTACCATTATCGACTGCGATTGCTTTCTCTCTTTAAGAATGGCGATGGAGTTCTTTTGTGAGAGAGAAAGACTTAAAGAGAGAGAGAGGAGAGGCCTAACCTAAACAACCAGCAACTTATAATTCAACAAGAAAACTATACACTTAAGACAAGGAAAGGAATAAATGCGTAGACGCATTAAAGACGTCAAACAGTAAACAACGGCTGAGATTAAGAGGGGTGGCTGAAAAACGATCTCGGCCGTTGGATTTTAGTAGCACGTATATGAAGGGTTTGGCGCTTACGCTACAATGTGCTTTACTTTGGCGTTAGCGTCTCTTGTATTCTATGAAGTGATTAGTTAATATTTCATTAAATTAGGAAAATAGTATAAACTTGTATATGAACGAACTCCTTAATGAATCATTAATAAGAGTAAATTGGCGGTATTTGAACAGAAAAGCGTTTCAATGCAACACAAGACTCTAATGTGTAGAATTAAGGATCTTAAAATAAATGATAATGAAGTTGACTTTATGAGAGTAATGCAATTAATGCAGAATTAAATTCGAGTGCTCATAATAAATTCCTATATATATATTTTAAAAATGTCGATATAAAAATTTTAGAGAACCCAACATCGTGTCTTATTTATTTTCTGGATTACACTTGATAGTATGCGATAAGGTTCAAATATGAAAAAGGAATTGAAGAAATTTAATGACTTATGTGTTTGGCAAGAAAACAAGGCTGGAAAACATATGGGAACGTGGGCCTTCTTTACTAGCTAAGCCTCGTTGCTTTTGCCATATTTAATTAAATATATAATTATTAGAGCAAAAAAGCAATAATCACACTGACCTTTTTGATTGCCCACCTCAATGACATATTCTGCGCCACGCAATTCCATTTCTCGCTGTTCATGCAAATCGGCCAATCAATGTAATATTAAATAGCTCTAAAAAAATAAGAGAGAACAAATGAAAATACGAAAACAAAAAACTCACAATCTACGAAGGGAAGGCGTGCGTGGTTTTGAGATGAAATTGAGATTTTTCTTTTTTACCTTCTACTCCACTCCAACGGGAACTTAATTGGGCCACGTTTTGTTAGGCCCATAAACGTTGGACAAATTCTATGGCCTAATTCAATGTACTTGAAGACCTCATAAATTTTTTATCACTCATTATTGAGGCATTTATGATTTATTCACGCTATATTCCTCTCGTATATAATCTAAGGCAATGTCTGCGTTAGAATAGTAGTTAGGAATTGTTGAATACGAGAGCCATTAATGTGTCTTAAGCACCGGCCGACCAGGCGACGCCTAGGCGCTAGGCGGCCCTGTCCGAGGCGTTTTTCGGATATACCGATTAATCGGTCTAGGCGGACGATTAGGTGGCTAGGCGGCCGCCTAGGCGGTCTCAATTTTTTTTTTATTTTTCTGAAAAAAACTTTTTTTTTGCGAAATTTTTTTATAAATACAAAAAAACATTATTAGGATTGTGAGAAACAATTGTACTTCAAGTTAGAAGCTTCACTATTCAAAGATCTTGGTACCACTTGACTAGGGGTGGGATCGGGTCGGGTTTTTCGGGTATCGGGTTTTTCGGGTCGGGTACCCGACATTTTCGGGTTTCAATTTTGATACCCGACCCCGACCCGACAAAAATCGGGTACCCGACAATCGGGTACCTGCAACCCGATTCTCGGGTTCGGGTCGGGTTCGGGTACCCGACAGTTTTATGATTCATTTCTTTAAACATTTAATGCAATGCAATGATTCAGTTCTGCTCTCTTCTCTCTCTTCTAATAAACGTTGGGCCACATGGATAAATGGCCTGGAACATTCTAATGGGCTTTAAGCCCAATAAAATATCATCCTTTCACTCTCCGTCGTCTTCACTGAACTTCCTCTCCATAGCTCGACACCAAATCAATGGCGTCGTCTTCACTGAACTTCCTCTCCGTCGCACGGACGCTGCAAAACCTAGCTATTCGCCGCCGTAAAAATCAGATCTGGGACTCACACCTGGGGCACAATCGGACGCATAGGGAGATTAGGAAGAGTATCAGCGCAATTACTTCTCCTAGAACTGTGCCGATGACTACTTATAGATGAAGGCCGCCGGCGGTGAGGGCGATGGCGGCGCAGATGGACGATGGTGGTGAGTCGACGACTTGATGGACGAGTCGAAGACGAGCAGGAGTTGAGTGGGCTGACGGCTGAGGGCGACGCGACGGACGACGGTGCTGAGGGCTGAGGGCGACGGGAAGGACGAGGGGGGGCTGAGGGAGACGGTGGTGCGCGGCTGAGCTAACGATGGTATGTCGATTGTGTGTGGATGTCGATTGTTTTCTGTCAAGTGTGTGTATAATGCTTTCTGTCCCTTGTATGTGTGAGTGTATGTCGATTGTGGAGAAGAGTTCAGACATATAATATTTTTTTTTTACAAATATGATCGGGTAGGTCGGGTACCCGATCGGGTTTTTCGGGTAGCATATTGCTACCCGAAACCCGACCCGAAATCTAACATCGGGTATCGGGTACCCGACCCGATACCCGATGAAACCCGACTTTTCACCCCGATCGGGTAAAACCCGATCGGGTCGGGTCGGGTACCCGAAACCCGACCCCGATTGCCCACCCCTACACTTGACCACTAAATCATTACCTTGTCTCGTTTTTTTTTAAATATATATTAATTTAAATAGGAAAACGTCCAAATCCATAAAAGCCCCAACCAAATACAATATGTTCGTTCATTAGGCAATTTCATTAAGGACACCACATACTAAACCTCTGCGTCTGAATCAGGATATCTTCATGCAAACTACACTTGCCGTAATTGTTGGATTATTTTGAAAACGTTTTATTGTTTAATATCTTAAGAGTCTATACTATGGAAAACGTGTTGATTAACTTAAAACCGTAGAAGCCTCCACCCTAATACGAAAGTCGTCGTCCAATTGACTGTGCACCAAATTAATTAGTGGAAGGACAATTTAATTAGTGGAAGGGCAAACTATCTTACTACACGTATCAATGCTGCGGAAACGTGATTGAAAAAACAAATGAAATAATAATAATTGCCGAATTCTTACTTACTATTTTAAATAGAAAGTTTGTTTAAAAAAGAAATAGAAAAAGGAAAACAACAAAATTGACCATAGCACCTATACCCGACCACAGTCCACAACGTGCTATGATTGATTACAATAAAGAACGTTTTATGCGTCCGTTAATTACAAGTTTGGCCTTCTAACTAACATATGGACTTATTAGCTGACCATATCTATACAAACATGCCTAGATCTAATATATTGTATATTACAGACAGAAAATTATTTAATCCTACGTTACAAAAAGAAGTAATTTATTTTCGGTTCATTACTGTGCATTATGTTAAATTATGTATTATTATTGGCGATGGCGTGCCTCAATATATTAACCATGAGCGCATTGGTATCTGAGTGTATATTTTATTTAAAAATTATGTTCATTCGATGCTATAAATAACTACCAGCAAGCAAACTCTCAGACAAGAAGACCATACAAGACAAACTGCTTTTCACTTGGTCCAAACAGTAAGCATGGAAGTTGTCTGTTTTACCCCTAGGCAGTCTACTCTCCTCCTTCACACCACCACCACAGCCGCCGCCAAACTCAATAATGACGCCGTCATATCCTCCGCCGTCAAACCCATCCGACCAAAACCTTCCTCGTTACGCGCCGCCGCTCTGTCAAAAACAGCGGCGGAGCCGCTACTTCTCCCTAGGGTTCCGTCATTTCCAGCTCCTCCGCCGCCGCCAAGAGAACCCGCTTCTCCGATTCCAATGCCGACGGTATCCCCGTCATCGCTACAGTGCGAGAGCGGATACTTGGTGCGAAACGAGGCCGCCGGCGGAAAATGCGGCGAGGCGAGCCACGCCGAACCGACGGCCATGGAATACCTTACGAGCATTCTTGGGTCGAAGGTGTATGACGTGGCACACGAGTCGCCGTTGCAGCTCGCGCCCAAACTCTCCGAACGGTGGGGCGTTAACGTCTGGCTCAAGAGAGAAGATTTGCAGCCCGTAATAATTGCTTCGTTTTTAATCAGTTAACTGAGTCGAATCTTTATTTCAAGATATATTGAATTGAGAAATTAGTCATATCTCAGGTTTTCTCATTCAAGCTTCGTGGGGCTTACAACATGATGGCAAAGCTCCCAAAGGAACAGCTCGACAGAGGCGTCATATGTTCCTCGGCCGGAAACCACGCACAAGGCGTAGCATTGTCCGCCAAGAAACTCGGCTGCGACGCCGTCATCGCCATGCCCATCACCACACCAGAAATTAAGGTAGTCCTCCTCTTAATCCCTTGTCAAGTAAAATTAAGGTTTGTCCCTTTTCTCTCCCATCATTAGGGATTTCCCAGATTCCGGTTCTATCTAACACCAATTGTCAATAAATGGAGCAGTACCACCTTATATACAAGTCATATTTGTTTCGATTGTACAGTGGAGAGCAGTCGAAAGGCTGGGAGCCCAAGTTGTACTCGTGGGCGACTCGTACGGCGAAGTACAAGAATACGCCAAGAAACGAGCCCAAGACGAAGGTCGAACGTTCATCCCGCCCTTCGACCACCCCGACGTGATCTCCGGCCAGGGGACGGTCGGGATGGAGATCGTCCGGCAGATGAGGGACGGGCCCATAGAGGCCGTTTTCGTGCCCGTGGGGGGCGGCGGGCTCATAGCGGGGGTGGCGGCCTACGTGAAGAGGGTCAGCCCGAAGGTCAAGATCATCGGCGTCGAGCCCTTCGACGCCAACGCAATGGCACTCTCGCTCCACCACGGCCGCAGGGTGGCGTTGGACCACGTCGGGGGGTTCGCCGACGGCGTGGCTGTGAAGGTGGTCGGCGAAGAGACGTTTCGGCTATGTCGGGAATTGGTCGACGGGGTCGTCCTCGTCTCCCGCGATGCAATTTGTGCATCGATTAAGGTTTGCCTCGTCGTATAAAACTAATTTTTTTCTTTTTTTTACGTTTTAGGGGTTTATTTCTGAAACCCAAATAACGCATCGAATAAATGAAACAATTATGAGATGTATATAAGCATGTGAGTTGCTTCCCTTTATTGCTGATTGGTTTTAGAGTGGAACCTTTACATTGCGTGGCATTGCTGCATCTCAACTCTCATCAGGACATGTTCGCGGAGAAGAGGAACATTCTAGAGCCGGCGGGGGCGTTGTCCTTGGCCGGGGCGCAAGCCTATTGCAAGTACTACGGTCTGAAGGACGCCAATGTTGTGGCGATAACAAGTGGGGCCAACATGAACTTCGACAGGCTGAGATTGGTCACCGAGCTAGCAGACGTAGGCAGAAGAAAAGAAGCCGTGCTCGCGACTTTCATGCCCGAGGAGCCTGGAAGCTTCAAGCGGTTCTGCGAACTTGTGAGCTACGCTTTCGAATACCATAAATCGTTCTTTCTTTCGATCCTCATAGTTGAGCTTGAGAGATTCTTTCTCTGTTTGCAGGTGGGGCCTGTGAACATCACTGAGTTCAAGTACAGATTTAGTTCGGATAAAGAAGAAGCTCTACTGCTGTATAGGTAGCAGGTGTTACAAATTGATCTCTTCTCTTACCCATTAGTTCTCTTACCAAATACGTCCATCCTTTACAGTGTTGGGCTGCACACCGAAGAAGAGCTCGACGAAATGACGAAGAGGATGAAGTCATCGAAGCTGCGTACGATCAATCTCACTGGGAACGATCTCGTTAAAGATCACCTTCGGCATTTGGTGAGTGCTTTCTTTATGATTGTGATGAGATTAAAAGCTCTCATCTTTTTCACTATCTGCGTTTATATCGAACGATCGAATGCGTTTAGATGGGCGGGAGATCGAACGTTAGGAGCGAGCTTCTGTGTCGCTTCGTCTTCCCCGAGAGGCCGGGGGCTTTGAAGAAGTTCTTGGACGCTTTTAGCCCTCGGTGGAACATAAGCCTGTTCCATTACAGGGGTCAGGTTAGAAATCTATGACGGTAATGAAAAAAAGAAAAGAAAAGAAAAGAAAAGAAAATTATGTGTAATTTTTTTTTTTTTGGTCGTATAGGGAGAGACCGGCGGGAACGTTTTGGTCGGGTTTCAGGTGGACGAAGCCGAGATGGGCGAGTTTCGGGGGCGTGCGGACGCCCTCGGCTACGAATACGAAGTAGAAAACGCAAACACTTCGTTTCATCTCTTAATGCGATGATCCTCTTTATTTATTTCACGGTCATCGCGGACAGTCATGTATGTTGTATCGACTTACTATTATTACCTCCTTCATTTTCACGTGTATGATGGGCCTATTGATATATGGGCTTATATTTGAATCAGCCCAGACTAGGCTCTTATTTGCTAATAGAGAAGTGAATATCAAGTGATGAGTTGAGTATGTTTAATTTAATGTTGTTAGGTTATCTTCATCTTTATTATTATAAGGGTTGACCGTTGACGGACGTGTACGGTACGGAGAGTCGAGATAGAACTTCAATGCAGCCATTCTCTTGATTTTTACTCGACGTTTTCTAAATCCCAACATCCATAAGATAAATATCTTAAATTAATAAAAATAATTAAAATTTAATCATAACTTTCCTTTTTTATCATTTAAGCTATGTCTTGCCATACATGACCATTTTACAGTAAGCCATGAGAGGAAACGTACGGCCCTGCCATGAGCGTTGTTTAAACTTCGACGTGAATATGGAAAATGATGCAATCGGCTGAATGAATTTCGTACTCGTACTTATTGTAAAAAAAAAAACAGAATTGGTGTGTTTTCCAAAGATAGTCTACATGAATATATATGCACGTGATCATGTCATTATAGAATAATATTGTTGACTTAATAACGTAATTAAATTATAACTAGTTCTCGAAACTCGTAGTAGTTGATGAAATTTGAGAGTAAAAGAAAATAAATTATGGAAAGCAAAGAAAACATAGGACTGTGTGTAAGAACTAAGAACACGCCACGACCGATGTCTTCAATCTCCCATCTTTTATGTCCTTTTCTTCCCAATTGCCTCCCTTAGAATGTCACTCTCTCTATATATCACATGTATTACGTATGTTATATATTTGACAATTAACTTCCGTAATATTGAACCATTGACCAACTAAATTCACAATTAAAAGCTTGCCTAACATTTTTGACAAAGTAAACACCGCAATAAATATAACTAATTAGCTTAGACCTACATAAAAGTCGAAAATGCTCAATCACCCCCATTTTCATTTCGAGACACACTCTAACTGAAATGCTGGTAATAAATCATAACTACATATTATTACTAATGGAGTAGGGGGGTAAAATAGGAAAATTACCCGAAAAACGACGTGGAGCCTTTTTGCATGAGAGTCTCGAATATAGAGGCTGGGACTATGAGACGCTTGGCGTGTGGTGGCAATTGTAACGTATAGTACGTAATCTTTCCTCCTTGAAATCTCACTTTCCCAATGAACTAATAGTATTAAATAAAATTACCATTTCTTTTTAATTCACAAGTCATACAAATACACACACGTACTACACCCTCTAAATTGGGTTTGTTCATTTGGAGAGAGTTTAGAAGAAGAAAAGAATTTAATGAGTGACAGCCAACATGTGATTCTGGTATTCTAAGATTCCATACAATCTCGGAAAGCTCCTCATAACTTAAATGATTGTGTGTATATATATGTGTGTAAGAATATATAATCCACACAGAGATATGTCATCATGTATTAAATATTAGGTTCTTGGGTTTTTCTGAGGTAGTCGTCGCAGAAAATGGGGAGCTCTTTGTGGAGGGCATCCTCGTCATCGACGAGGGTCGTCGGAAAATATATAATTCCGTTGATTATAGTGTCGGCGGTCGTGGTTTTTTCGAGTTCGAAGTCTTCATCGAATAATTGGATATTTAGTTCAAGTTATTACCCTTATTGGTCCTCGTCTAGGACAAGTTCTGTGTTTGATAGCATTGGTAGTCATCAGAATTATTCGGGGAACGGTGCCATTTCCGCCGGCAAGGAGTTGACGGAGAGGACAGTGGTTGGCGGCGGCGGAGGCATAGATGAAGCGGTGGCGCTGCCGCCTCTTGTGGTTGAGCCACCGCCAATGCCCACAAGAAATGTACGTATATCTCTTTTTGCCGTTTGTCTTCTTTATTTTTAATTCCCGTACCTTTTGCTTTTTGCCTATTTCTTGCTTTAATTTTGGGGTTTTGTTAATAAATGCAGTTGACTGATTCTCATCATGAGCACACATCTTCAAGAAAAATTCTTCACTTTTTTTCTCTACTGTTCTTTTTTATTTATTGATATTTTTCTCTACGTCGGACAGGCAAGCAAGGACGAAGAAACGAATGTAGTCGTAAATACAAAGGAATCTGTTCTTATCCCTACAATTAATGACAAACTTATCACTCGACGACCATTACGTCAAAGAATTAGCAACTTGCGAATTTTAGAGTCGAAATTACAGCGAGCAAGATCCGCAATTCGAAACGGGTCAAACTCAGACGGGTTATTATCCGACCCGGATTATATTCCAAAAGGTCCCATGTACTGGAATTCTTCATCCTTTCACAGGTAACTAACTACGCATAGTTCAGTAAAATTCCTGCCCGAAATCCACATTGTAATAGAAGAATTGCTTCGAATCGATTTTCGGGGTTGTCTAAAAATTTGATCTTTTTTTCTCTGCAGAAGCTATCTCGAGATGGAGAAGCAATTCAAAATATACGTATACGAAGAAGGCGAGCAACCGATATTCCACAACGGGCCGTGCGGAAGCATATACTCCATGGAGGGAAATTTCATCTACAAATTGGAAACTTCGAAATTTCGAACGAAAGATCCCGAGAAGGCCCACATGTTCTTCCTTCCCTTTAGCGCCACTTCGATAGTTCACTTCATATACGACAAGGATTTGCGCGACTCTTGGCTTCCCATGAAGCAAACCGTCAAGGATTACGTCGAACTCATCGCAAGAAAATACCCTTATTGGAACCGTAGCCTCGGGTCCGATCACTTCATGCTCTCTTGCCATGATTGGGTAAGTAAATTGGAGGAATCAATAATGAAGTGTTTATTTATGTATGTTTTTTTTGTGAACTTCCAACGTGGAAAAATAAGGTTTAGTCTTTTACCTACTCAATTGGATATAACTCAACTCCAGTCAAATTACCATTTCATTACTGACCCTCCATATGCTGGTACACCAGCAATGAGTTCAACCATTAATAGTCCACGATGTGATAGGAGTTGGGTTATACAGGTTGGCAAAGCTAGATCTAAAATTAATCTAAACTTCGAATTTTTTTCATCTTTCGTACATAAAAGGGTCCGGAGCTCTCGAAATCCTTGCCTGACCTATACGAAAACTCGATCCGAGCACTGTGCAACGCCAACACCTCGGAAGGGTTCAAACCCTACAAGGACGTCTCCATCCCCGAGATCAACCTCCCCGGGGGACGAACCGACGGGCTCGTGGGCGGCCCGTCCGCGTCGAAGCGGCCCGTGCTCGCGTTCTTTGCGGGCGGGGTCCACGGGCCCATAAGGCCCGTGTTATTACAGCACTGGGAGGGGAAGGACGAGGATGTCCAGATACACAAGTACTTGCCCAAAGGCGGGCCTTCGTACTCGGAGATGATGAGGAGGAGCAAGTACTGCATATGCCCTAGCGGGTACGAAGTAGCTAGCCCGAGGATGGTCGAGGCTCTTTATATGGGATGCGTGCCCGTGCTTATTAAGGACCATTATGCCCCTCCTTTCGGCGACGTTTTGAACTATAAGTCATTTTCGGTGGATATTTCGGTCGAGGACGTGCCTAAGTTGAAGGAGATTCTTACCGGGATTTCTTCGAAGCAGTACGTGAAGCTGCAAAGGAGGGGTTTGACGGTTAGAAGGCACTTTGAGGTTAATTTGCCGCCGAAGAGGTACGATGTGTTTCATATGACTCTTCATTCGATTTGGCTTAGGAGGCTCAATGTAAGGATTCGCGGCGGCGAAGATGACTCTTGAGGAGTGAGTCTTTTTAGAGGTTTATATAATGATCAATATTATATATATATATATATATATATATATTATATATACATTATAAATCATCATTCGATTGAAAAATAATTTTTAAAGTGAATTACTTTGGTCTGAAATTTCCCAAGAAAGTGTGCAAATGTTCTTTTTTGAAGTTATTTTATTTCACTCCCCAATTACTATATTTATTGTACGTTATTTATTATTAGATACTATACCCTAGCGTGTGCTTAGAATATAATCTTATTTATGTTACTTCTAATTTTGAGATTCATTATTTGTAATGTTTAGTATGCAAAATATAATTTTTAACTATATAAACAAAAATAATGTGTAAGGATATAAGTATAATAAATAAAAAATTTAAAAGTAATATAAAAACTATTAAAATAATTAATAAAAAGAGAGTATTAAATTGAAAATAAGTGACAGACGAGATGTGACAGTTTATAGCCACTCCATTATGTAATATAAGAATAGGTACATAAGTATAGAAAAATCTTGAAAGTATAGGGGTTGGAAATTATATATGGTGGGCGAAGCAATAGTAGTTTAGTCGGCCATATAACAATGGCCCAAACTATTATGTATTAGGAAATGAGTTTCTTCCAACCCAATTAGGAAGTAAGCCTAATTAATAGTATTTATTTTCAGCCTTTCTTCTGGAGTATCTGAATTCTAAATTCTAAACCGAGAATTTAAAGTAAATAATTCCAAGGCCGAAACAAAACCTTCGAGTCCCTCGAGTCTTTGACCGTCATACCAACAATCGTTTGACCTTAAATCGAATCCAGCAAATCGCTTCTTCCGTCACGAATTGGGAACACTGAAGAGGTTTGAGAACGATTGTAACTGGGGAATGTGAAATGACGGCGCTTGTTGGATTTTGGGGGGTAAAAGGATTGGATTATCTATGAAGGGAAATGTTCGTCAGATTATCGACTAGATTGCTGAACATATCTGTAGCTTCCCTGTGCAGAGCAAAGCAGTTGGAGAAGGCAGAAGCAGCGCTCGTCGATGCTATTAGATTGGGCGTTTTGCCCGACGTAGTCACCTACAACACGCTGATAAATGGGTATTGCCAGTGGCTTGGCTTGGACGCTGGGTACGATGTTGTTTCCAGGATGAAAGAGGCCGACATAGCTCCGAACGTCGTCACCTACAATTCCTTGATGGCCGGCGCTATGAGGCAGCGTTCTCTGAAACGCTGCCTCGACATGCTGGACGAAATGCTCGACGGTGGAATTTCGCCCGATGTGTGGAGCTACAACACTTTGATGCACTGCCTCTTCAAGTTGGGGGAGCCAGACGAAGCGTACAGAGTCTTCCTCGGCATTCTTCTGAGGAACATCTCTCCTTGTCCTGCCACCTTGAACATCTTGATTAACGGGCTTTTCTTGAATGGATACAGCAGCAAGGTGCTGAGGCTGTTTAGGACTTTGAAGCGCGATGGGTTCGTCCCTGAAGTATTGACCTACAACATTGTGATTAACAGCCTGTGCAAGTCGGGGAAGTGGAAGGATGTGATGAGGCTTTTTGGTGAGCTCAGGGAATTGGGATACTCGCCGAATGCAGTTACTTATACCTCGGTGATGAAGTGCTTCTTTAGGTCGAGGAATTTCACTGCAGGGTTAGAAACCTTTTTGGAGATGAAGAGTAAGGGATATGTGTATGATTTGTTTGCTTACTGTACGCTTGTAGGTGCTCTGCTGAAGCAGGGTAGGATATCTGATGCTAACAATTGCATGGCTCATATGATTAAGATAGGATTTGAGCTTGACATAGTATCTTACAACACATTTCTTAACTGGCACTGTAAGGGAGGTAGGATGGATAGTGGCTTGAACTTGTTGAAAGTTGCAGAAGAGAAGGGATTGAGCTTCGATAGCTATACGCACACCATTTTGATTGATGGGCTCTGCAAAGAAGGAAAGATGGACCACGCCTGGGAGCATCTGAACTACATGAAGAAGATGGGATTCGATTCTTTGGTTGCTTTTAATTGCTACGTCGATCGACTCTGTAAAGTTGGCCGTATAGATTATGCGCTGCAAGTTTTTCGTTCGATGGATGAAAGGGATTCCTTTACATACTCGTCGTTGGTGCACAACCTCTGCAAGGCCGGGGACTTTCAGGCAGCTTCTGGGTTATTGCTATCGTCCATTGAAAATGGCATGAGGGTCCTTAAATCTGACCAAAATGCTGTCTTAAACGGTCTTTGTCGTGTTCATTCCAAGAAGTATGCCAAGATATTTAAGGAAAAAATAAAGAGAGCAAAGCTTTTGTACTACTAGTCTAGTCTGCAATGGGTGTAGTGTATATGATATGATACCTCTTGTTTACGATTTTTTTTGTTTTACTTGTCAACGATATATTTGTTAGAGCTGTGTTCATTAAGACAGCTCGTCGATAATGGTTTCTTAATATTATTATTTCGTCTTCCACCTTAATCTAATCGGTGGCAAGGTAATTACTCAGTTCGACTTTTCCCTGGCCCTACCATTATTAATCCAAAGAAAATTAGGGCTTGTTTGGTTCCACTTTTGAATCATAAGTGCTTCTGTCAAATGAACTTTTTTGAGATGTAGCTTTTGTAAATGCAAATTTATTTTTTGGTAGCGTTTGGTGAAAATGGACTTTTGAAAAGGTGGATATGAAGTAATTTCAAAAAGTGATTAAAAGTTGCTTATCTGAAATGGGCTTTTAGAGAAGTAACTTATTTCAAAAGTCCACATCAGATTTTTTACCAAACACATATTACTTTTCAAAATGGACTTGTGGATTAGAAGTCCATTTCAAATGTGTTTCCAAACACCCTCTTAGAAAGTGAAGAACATCAACTACTGAATCAAACAATTCTGGCACGCGAATTGTTAGTTACCATTTTTGTTTTTAATTATTCATTTCCTATTTTAACAAAGATTTTCATTTCATTTGCTTGGTGTGTGAATCATTAGAAAGGATCTAATGAGACGAAGTGGATTTGAGGGTTTCGAAATCATTAGAAAGGAGAGATGGCGCAAAGACGGAACGATAAAGGATTCAGTCTTACCCCACAAAAAGAAAACCAAAACAACGCCACAGTTGAAAACAGAGCATTTCAGATACCTAAATAGGAATCAAAGTTGTTGAAGAAATAAAAGATCACAAGGATCTAATAATCTTTACGAAATTCACGAACAATCTTAGCATAATAGGACCAGTCGGGATGTTCCTCGTCGATGGGAGGCTGTCCAATACGATGATCTTTGACATAAGATGGGACTTCATCACAAGCATCATCATCATCAGCTAAGCCTCTCAGAAACTCTCGCAACTCGCCCGTCGGGCCTAATTCTGTATCTTTATGAGAGTCGTGAACCTTGTAAGTCCTGGGGAAAATGGCTGTATTTGCCTGCAAATAAATACTTTGTTAAATGAGAAATACAGATATCTCACAGCACGATGATATATATATATATATATATATATATATATATATATATATATATACCGGATTGAGAAGGCATGTGTATGGCTCGTCATCAATTAGGAGAGTGTTCGAAGCAGAATACTTCCCACTGTAACGGCTATTTGACCATACAGATTTCAGATCTTTGAGAAACAGAGGCTTGTCCTTGTTATGCAGGCACTTGAATCCAGAATCAGAGCACTCAGTTTGAGACTTGTGGTGAACGACGGCGGGTAAAAAAGAAGACAAACAGAACAAATTTAAGATTCTTTATGTTTGAAATAATTATAATAATGGAATGGCTGAATACCCATATGAAGGCAAATTTGCTTTGCATCCCACCAGTAATCCTACTCAGCAGATCATCGATGTTGTGGCTAAAGATTCGACACAAAAGCACTTGAGAGAAACATAGCGAAAGAATATGTAAATTTATATACATATAAAGAAATATAAAAAGGTTTATTTATAAACGTGTACTCTCTGGCTGATGACCACAGGGAAACATCGAAGCGTTCGAAGCAGAATTTCATGAAATCAGTACAGAATGGGCGTTTGAAGACTGTTGGAGAAGAAAACAAGCACACAGAAGAAGCTCAGTATGAGAGCACATGAATAAATTAAAAAGAATTCTTTATGAAGAGCATTGTGTAATGTAATATATGTATGATACAACCTAAGAAACGTCCAAGGCGCATATCAGGTGTGTATCTTCTAACGCTGTTCTGATTCCTATCATGAACTCTGTCAACTAACAACCCACCAAGACAGAGTATTAGCAGCTTCTTCTTCTTTGGACCAAGAACAAGCTTGTCCAAGGGAAGTTCAAGATCATCATCAGCTCCTTCGTAGTCCTTCTCATCTTCTTCACTGCTTTCGTAGTTTATTATGTTCTTTAGCTTTTCGTTGGAAAGTTTCTTTTCTGCCATTTTGAATGTTTTTTACCTTACCATCCATACAACCATACGTACATATATAATATGGGAAGTTTTCTGACGTTTTGAGTTCTTTTGCTCATTAAACTAAACATGTAAGAGTTTCCAGATTCATAAAGTAGTACATTAATGTTAAGTGACCATTCGAATCCCGACTCTTCATCTTCTTGGCCTGACGGTGTAATTTGAAAATTGACTGAATAATAAATAATTTAGGTAAACCTAAAAGGCTCCGTTTGGTTCGTGGATTTCGACGTGGAAAAGAAAAGAAAAAGTATGATTGTACGACACGTGAACCGTAATGTATAATGATTCGATGCGTACCACCATACTTTTCTTTTCTTTTCCCCGTCGATTTCCACGGACCAAACGCATCCAAAAAGAAAAAGAAAAGAAAATATATTAGCGATTTATTTGTTTTTCTTCTTGCGTTGTTTTAATCCTTAATCCGTACAAAACACCCTCGTTCTTTCATTTCATTACAGAGAATCCCCCAAGAGAATGAAACAAATAATTTTATTTTGAAGAGTCTTATTACAAAGTAGATAAATTTCTCGCTCTATTACAATTTACAAAAACTAATCAACCTTTTCAATTATCCTAATATTATTTCAGTTTTCACCACAAAATAATTTTGAATAGCAATTATCTCTATTATTTTTGCAAATAAGTAAAACAGTTGCTCTTAACTATATCAGTCGGCGACAAGCTCCCCGACGCCACGCTGTCCTACTTCCCGCCGTCCTCCTCCGACCTCGAAAACGTCACGATCTCCGACCTCACCGCCAAAAAGAGGGCGATCCTACTCGCCGTTCCGGGAGCCTTCACGCCGACGTGCTCCCAGAAACACCTCCCTGGATTCGCGGAGAAGGCCGGCGAGTTCAAATCGAAGGGAATCGACACCATAGCGTGCGTAGCCGTGAACGACGCTTTCGTGATGAAGGCATGGAAGGAGAATTTAGGGATTGGTGACGAAGTGATGATGCTTAGCGACGGCAACGGAGAGTTCACGAAAGCGATTGGGTGTGAGCTTGATCTTAGCGATAAGCCCGTGGGTCTTGGAATTAGGTCGAGGAGATACGCCATGTACGTCGAAGATGGTGTGGTGAAGATCCTCAACCTCGAGGAAGGTGGTGCGTTTAACGTCAGCAGTGCAGAGGATATGCTCAAGGCCATCTGAATTCTTACTGGTTTTGCTTTCTACTGTAATAAAAATCGAACCTTTTTGTCTGCAACTAGTAGTGGACAATGAATTTCTGAATGTTTCTTGATTGAGTGATTGATTGTTGCTTTTCAATTAGGTATGCGTTAGGGACAATTTTGCTTCCTATACAACGACAGGTATATTGATTTCACAATACGATACAATACCTAGCATAAAAATTTAGTGCAGCCCTGCAAATTTTCTTGGAAGCGTTACCAAAACTCCATGGCTGATGACAGAAATCTCAGATCAAATATCCTATATTCGACTAAGAGTTAGGGCTGTCTAAATCAAATCCCTACGAGGAGGGTAGGACGGATCTCACGAGGTATGAAGGCATACGTGAAGTTCGATGGTTATGTTTAATATATTAAAAATATCTGCGGTATGCATTAAAAGTGTTGTTCTTTAAGATTCCTTTCGGCTGGTCAGAAATTTAAAAGCAGAGCAGAGCAGAGCAGCACACACTCGTGGGTGGTGGCAGAGTTGTGAGATGGATCTTGATCACCTACTTCACTCCCTAGCTCCTTCCTTCACTTCTGTGAGTCTCTCATTCTCAATTTATCCGCTCGCTTCTTCGTAAATCAATGCTTTATTGTTGAATAGGTGGTGATGCTGGCGTCTTTCTTTACCTACTTGGCCATTGCTGGATCTTTCTTACCTGGAAAGATCGTTCATGGAGTGGTGTTGTCAGATGGAACTCGTCTTCATTACCGTTGCAACGGTCAAGAATAACCTCTTTGCTAGAATTTTGCTTGCCTTGCTTGCTCTTTTGTTGCCTGCCTCTATTTTCTTTCTCTCTCTTTCTTTTTATCTTGGGTGAAAAAATTGCAGGCCTGGCTTTGCTCCTCTCGTTTGTCTTTCTTACCGTAATCGCCAGCTGGATGGGTCTCGTTTCGCCGACTGTAAGGCATTTTCGAGTGTTTCCATCTTCTGTTGTAAACGTTTTGTGGGCCCTTGGTGTTTTCCTATGTTGATTCCTATTGAATTTCACGAGATTAGAACTGGAATCTTTGATGCTGGTAAATGATGAAATGCTGAGAGTAATACATGGTGGTGCAGGAGCTAGCTGACCGAGGTCTCGAGCTTTTTTCGACAACGTTGGTGTTTAGTATAATCGTAAGTTTTTTCTGCCCTTTAAAACATATGCTGGCACTTTGCTGTCTGAGCTCTTTGATACTTATTCGAAGCTCTTCACATATACATAGATGAAGATGGCTCGTGCCCTTTTTTTTTCCAGGTGACATCGATGCTTTACACAGCTGGCCGTCGATCCCATGACCAAAGTTCTTCGCTGAAGCCTCAAGAAACTGGGAACTTAATCCACGACTGGTATGTTGTGTCGCTCCAGTGAGCTAACAACTGTGAACTTTATCCAATGATTTGAGTTTTTTTTGTCACCCTTTATACAATAGGTGGTTTGGGGTACAGCTGAATCCTCAGTTCATGGGAATCGACCTCAAGTATGTTTGTTGCCCAACTGAGATAACGAGCTATTTTCTTACCACACTACGGTAAAAAAATCTTATATTGTAATTTTTTATGCAGATTCTTTTTCGTTAGAGCTGGGATGATGGGATGGCTCCTCATAAACCTCTCTGTTTTCGCAAAATGCGTTCAAGACAACAACTTAAGCAGATCGATGATTCTCTACCAACTATTTTGCCTCGTAAGTTCGCGGATTTAATCAAAAACCCCTTTCCCATCTGTGTTCTTAGTCCCTAAAGGTGATCGCGTTCCTTGATCGTTGTATAGGTATACATCTTGGACTACTTTTACCTTGAAGAGTACATGACTTCCACGTAAGCAATATATATGTCTGTTAAACTTCTACCTATCTTTCGAGGGTTCTGATCGAAATCTTGGCTTAAACTCGTAGATGGGATATAATTGCGGAGAGATTAGGGTTCATGCTTGTAATGGGGGATCTTGTCTGGATTCCATTCACATTTAGCATCCAGGTACAAAACTAAGCAGACAAAAAAAAAGACAACTTTTTTTTATCATTCAAATGGCTTTCTTCTTCTTTTCTAAGGCATGGTGGCTTCTTCAACATGAGGTGGAGCTAACAACTTCTGCTGTTATTGCAAATTGCTTTGTCTTTCTCATTGGGTAATAAGATCACTTGCCTCTATATATATCTATATATTGCTGTTTGCTATTACATTTTGAGACGAAGTTATTGTTTCTGTGTTCGTGAAAAAAGCTATGCTGTCTTTAGAGGAGCTAACAAGCAGAAACACATATTCAAGAAGGATCCTAAAGCTTTAATATGGGGCAGCCCACCCAAAGTCATAGGAGGAAAGTTGCTTGCTTCTGGCTATTGGTAAGCGAAAAATTCGATCGTTTTCCCTTTCATGTCGAAAGAAAGTGATGTTGAGAAAATTTGAACTAAACCCACATCGAAAGAACTCCTAAAGAATGTCAATAAAAATCCCCTTTCTTTCCCCTTTCTTGGTTTAGGGGCATTGCAAGGCACTGTAACTACCTTGGTGATATATTGCTTGCCCTTTCTTTCAGCCTACCTTGTGGAATGAGGTACGAGTCTTTTTCCGAGTCTTTTTCCTACATTCTTAATAATCTCAGGCATGAACTCATTACTCATCCATCATTACAATGCAGTTCTCCAATTCCTTACTTCTATCCTATGTACCTCTTCACACTGTTGATATGGAGGGAAAGAAGAGATGAAGCTCGCTGTGCAGAAAAGTATAAGCAAGTGTGGGGCGAATACGTGAAACTTGTCCCTTGGAGAATACTTCCATATGTTTATTAGTTTATTATATTTCTCTTTATCAAGCTCTGTTTTTTTTTTTGTCTTGTTTATGGTCACGGGCCTTGAAAATGTGGATGTAATGACAGACATTTTTTTTGTGATTCAAATTTACGGACAATGTGGAGATACTTCAATACCGATGTATTGACGATAGATAATGGTATGGTGGTAGAGATGAGCCACGTGCACCCCACAAGTGGCACTTTGCACGCAAACTTAGTAAACTTAGTTTCAATGGTTTTTATGACACCTTAGTGAGGCATGCATTTCTTCAATTAGAACAAGGATAAGATCAAGAAAAAATAATGTAATTTAATGCAACTTCCTAGGTCTATGTGCTTGTATTATTTTCAAGGATTGATTGGAGGAGAGAGACTAAGCACAAGAAAGAGTGCAAGTTGACTATTAGTTTTAGTCATGGTTTTGAAGACCGGACCTGCCGGTTTTGGCCGGTTCCGACCGGACCGGTCAATATTCCGATCCGATTTCGATCCGGTCTTTGCTTTAATAAAAAAATAAAAAATAAAAAACAAAATATTAGTAATATTCAATAAAACCGAATGAAATTTCGGATATGTTTGGCTGGTGTAGTGGTAAAGCTCTCAATGAGTCAATAACGGCCTGGGTTCGATTTCTATCAACCTCATAATTTTTATTTTTTAATTAACTTATCAATCTAGTACTTTCATTCTACTTAACTTTGACCCCCACATGATAGATTTAATACTTCACAGCCCATGGTTCAATTAATTTTTAATCCCAAATGCAATTTACTTTATTAATTTTACCCCTTAATTTTTTATCACTATAATTCGAAAAAGTTCAAAAATATGTATATTTTCTATTTAACTTGATTGATTTATTCATAAAATATATTTTTAAATCTAAAGATATCGGTTTAACTCCGGTTTGATTCCGGTTTTATACCCGTTAAACCACTAAACCTTAAACAACTAAAATTTCGGTCCAGTTCGAAAACCCAGTTTCAAAACCTTGGTTTTAGTACATTATAAGTTCCACTTGAAATGAAAAAACCTAAGCACAATAAATTGAAGAAAAAGGTCTACTTCTCTTGTTTGTTTTTCTTTATTTTGGAACGCTTATGTCTCCTCGTGTATAAGTTGTATCCATCCAACTTCATGGAAGTGCTATTCTTCATGAAGAACTGCTAGAGCATAATTTTCGTGCTCAACTTTTTCGTGAAGACGGAACATATGATAAATATAAGCTTATTTTTAGCATGTCTTTTAGTATGTTTTAATTGTGTTTCAAACTTAAATTCTTATTTTGAACTACAGTCATTTCGCAGAGAAGTTCTGGACTCTTTTAGTTCTTCGTAAATTACTGAAATATTCATTTTTTAATAATATAAAAATGTTTTAAAAATACAATTGAATTTACTTATTATTATAATAATAATAATAATATAAATAAGAGGAATCTACAGAAAATTGCCCATTGATATAAAAAATTCACAAGTCAGCACCCCGTCAGATTTTTTTTTACGTAGTACTATTAGAATAAATTTTTTACACGTTGGTACCTATTCCGCCACAGGTACGTCATAGAACACATTTAGTACATATAGAAACGTATTGTGGTACATAATACAATAAGAAAATGATATATCATATGACCCATTAAGGTATTATATGGAACGTATATAGGTACCATATGTAGGTACCATATAAACGCGTGGCATGGTACGTAATACACATATAAAAAGGTACGTCAAGACTGAAAAATGGGACACACAATCGAACGAGTACTTATATAAAAAAATTTCTGACACGGGTACTGACTTGCAAATCTTTTATATAAGTGGATATTATTCCGTACATTCACCTATAAATAATACTTAAAAAAATTCCCGAAATGAAATACCCCTAGAATCGGAGGATAACATCGTCCAGCGTACTCGACGAGAGTCGAGACGTGATTCCCCTAAAATACGTAGTTAGGGGAATCGGAGTCTCCTAACAAAATAGGTCTACCTGAAAATTGTCGTATCAAAAAGCAACAGCAACAATAACAATAACGAACATAACTGTCGCTCCGTACAGTAATTGATAAATTATTATTAGGAACCAAACGATACAAAGTAGATATGTGTATGTATTAAAAAGTAAAGACGTTTGAAGTTGACCATCAACGTGTCCTAACACCATTCGATCACTTCACTCGCCATCGTTACATTAGATCAGAGATTAGAATCAATAAATTTCCACACCTACACAAACAACTTTTTCCAAACACCAAGAAGTTTCCTCCCCTCCCTCCCATGGAGTGGGATGGGACCCACAAAACAAACCCCTCTTAATAAAAAAATTGATATAAAACTAAGCTAAGCAAATATGAAACGATTTTTTTTTTTCGGAAACGATAGCTATATTTCGACACAGTACCGGTGATATGACCTAAACCAACGGGTCTATGCACTCACACAAAGAAAGATTCAAAACGGGAAAGTAGATAGAGTATAGTACTCAAATTCCTTTTCTTTTCTTTTTTCACCTTAAAACTATAATTTGCATATCAACATGACTAACAAATCCTCTACCTGCAATTAAATATCAGATAGAGACAAAATTTCTACCAAAAAATAAAATATCAGGCTGACAACTAAAAAGAAAAATTCTTTGAAAGAGAACTAAACCTCGTACAATAAAGTAAAACTAAAGAACCTATTACAGATCGAATTTAGAACACTCCAGCTTTGCTGTTGAACTCAAGAATGTAAAATTCTTGAGTTTCTTCCGTCTTCAGCTCTTCTGCATGAAGAGAAACAACTCTTACAAGAGGAGACTAAAACTCAATAGAGGTTCGAGATGGAGAAAAACAAAAATGCAGAAAAGAAAAGAAAAGAAACGAAACGAAACGGGGCACAAAAATAATTCGTTAATGGAGGAAGGGGAAGAAAGCTGAAATTTTCCGCGAGGGAGAAGAGAGAGACACGACTTGGTCGTACTAACATCGATTTTATTTTAGCACTCAAACCTTCTCAAGCACCTAATAACGGGCCCAGATTTTCTCTCTACTCTCTCTCTCTCTCTCTCGCTCACTCTCCTCTATCTCTCTCTCTCTCTCGCAACAAACAAAAATCAACCCACTTCACTTTGGGTTTATCTTATGCTTCCACCACCGCTTGGTAGAGACTTGTTCCACAAAAGGCGAGAGCTGCGAGCTTAATTCAGAAGATCAATTATGATACAGGGCATGTGAAAATCCAGAAAAAGGTACAAGCTCTAAAGGATCTCTATGTGGGTTATGATAAAAGGAAGCTAACACAATTTCTTGCTTTCTCCCTCGAAAGAATTGTTCTTTCTACTCATGAATTTATCGACACGTTTTTTTTCTCAGGCAGGAAAGATTCTCATGAAAAGCAAGCGCACTTCAACACTCCAAGACAGATTAACATAAATTATAAAAAGACATAGCTTTGAAGTCTAATATAGATTGGTTGAAGACAAGATTACTCACAGACTTCATCAGCAAAGATAGGATTCTTACAGCTCGCATTATGTCGGAGGATGCGGCCCCTCGATCGTCAGATGCTCCGATAGGTTGCTCTTGGATTCCTACAACACCAGCAAAGCCCAATTTGTCAAAATGCGACACTAATTCGCTGGAAAGGCTCATCTCGGACAACAGTGTGAGTTATAGAGAGCTGTTGGCTGTAGCAGACATGGGCAAACTTACGGCAAATGCAGATTATGCAGCTCCAGGAAATGATTTTAAGGCTACCACTGCTTTTGCATCACCATGTGTGCAGCCTGAGATGCTGCAAGGTACTACAACTCAGTTCACTTTATAAGGTCTTCATTACGTGTAGACAGCTTTCGTTGCTTGGCGCTGAACAAGACAATGCAAAAGAAAAAAAATAACTGATTCCATGTCTTTTAAAATTCAGGATGCATCGATCCATATTTTCTTTTGTACTTTCCTCATCCATTTTGGTGAAGTCAAAATCCAATATATGTTTCAATTTTCTGCATTGAGAATCAGAAAAATTGAATTATAGTGTTAAATTACCATGTAGTTGCTCTCCCTTGCTTGACAGATGGAAGTTCAAGCTATACTCGGCCCTTCTTTGACCTCAATGCAGTTCCAGAATCAAATCCTGAGGAATTGTCAAGCAAGAATGTCGGGCCAAAATTTGAACCTCTAACGCCAGAGAAGAGTGTCAGACGGCCAACCATAGATGATGTGGACTCAGCAAAAGATGCACCAAATTACGGGGAGGGACTTCACAGGGGAGAACGGTCTAATCTGTCCGATAATCATCAACTTCATGCATCGGTCTCCTCCGCAATATTGGAGGAGAATCACAGGCCTGACAAGGGCTCCACTGAGGACGCTGATTCGAGCAAGACATTGCAAAGAAAGCCGAGCAGGAAAAAACACAGGCCGAGAGTCATAACTGAAAGCAAACCCAGGGCTAAGCGTAAGCAGAAAGTTGAAAGCTCTGTCCCAACCCAAGATGCAACGCCGGTCAAAAGGAGGCCGGGTCGACCAAAAGCAAACAGAAACACTCCTAGTTCTAGTCCAAATGATGGAACTGATTCAAGGGAAAATACTCCTCATTCCGTTGATACACAGCTAGCAAAGGAGGAGCCAACTATTGCTAACACCTACCACAGAACAAGAAGCTCCTGCAGGAGATCTTTGGATTTCAACTTGGAAGGCCATGTGAACGGTGAGAGCCTATCGAACTGCCAATCTCGGGAAAAATCAGTAACAGATATAGGGAAGGCGAAAAGTGACACTCCAATTGCTAATGAACTCGCAGGCACATCACATCAAGAACTACAAGGCGACGTGGCAAGGCAAACACAACATTTCTCGAGTTCTTCACCTTGTTATAAGACAGAGTTGCCACAGAGCTGCCAGCCACTTGCTCACAATGGTCTGTACGTCGGAGAAAAATGTCAGGCAATCCTTTCTGATGGATCACATAATAAAGGGACAAATGACATAACAATTAATCCCGAGAGAGAAGTGCAGACCTTGAAAAGACAACATGTGGATGCAACAGTACAACCTGGATTCTCGGATATGAATGAAATGGGAATGGCTGGCAATTCGCTTCAAGCATCTAATGCCACATTTAGTCATGGTGCAGATTATAATGATAGCAGTCGCGGTTGGTGTATTCCAGCAATAAGCAAGAGAAAGAGAACCGAGAAGAAGCACATTGCGATAACTTTCAGTTCACCTTATAAAACTTCTCCGGACAATTATGAAACACTTGAAAGATGTCATTCATGGGCTTCAACCACCACACCAAGCACATCAACTGCTAATCAAGGACCCTCAAGTGTTCAACACAACTCCATTAATCTGCTAGCTTATTCTGTGTCCAATGCGACACATTATGGACAGAAGTTTCTAAATGACCTGCTACTTGCTTCGAGTACAGAGACGGTCAAGCGTAAGAGATCCAAGGGTCCTACTCGAATGCGAGATATGGCTTCGTTGATGATCCACAGCCAAATGCCAACTTATCAAGCATCTCCATCCAGAGTTGAACGAAAGATTGAGATTTTGCGTGAGCCACAAACATGCATGGAAGCACTTGTAGCCTACAACTGCTCAATTAACTCAATACCGAAAACAAAGAAACGGTCGAAGAGAAGCATGATCAGCAATGGATTCGTGCAAAATTGGGGCTTTGCCTCTCAATTAACTGGTAAGAATGAGAACATCATGATATTTCTGGAGAAATAACTGTGTTGCGTGTGCTTATCTTTCTGACTTCATTTATCATCGGGTGCAGGACCACCACTGGCGATAGCATGGAAAAGCCCCGTTTCAATCGATGCAATTACTGAGCAGCTTAGTGAGCTTAATCTTAATGCTGAGATCAGTGAGGAATCCGCGAGGAATCTGTCAATGGCACACCACATGCATTATCAAGAGCAGCGTTCTCTTGTACCATATCAAAGTGATGGAGCCGTCGTCCCCTTTGATATTTCTTTTAATCAAACTAAAAGAAGGAAGCCACGGGGTAAAGTTGACCTCGATGATGAGACAACTAAGGTGTGGAAACTGTTGCTGGAAAACATAAACAGTGAAGGCATCGATGGAGAAGACGAGGAAAAGGCAAAATGGTGGGAGGAGGAGCGGAAAATCTTCAAAGGAAGATCAGATTCCTTCATTGCGCGCATGCATCTAGTACAAGGTATGGTTGTTTTCTGTCACCAAAGCCTTTGCCTTTACTTCCCATGGCAGCATTTAAGATCTCACAGCTGAAAACTCAGGACTAAAACAATAAAAACCAAAAACTTAGCATATTAAGAGTTGAGTTTTGTCATATAACATAGAACAATGTTTAAGAAAGATCTGTTTCGCTATCGTAGGAGCAGCATATTTATCCCTACATGCATCTTTGCAGAAAGCTCCAACGAAAGTTTAATATCTAGCTGCATCTAGAAGTTCCTAACATAATGACACAAACAGTTTTCATTAGAATCAAAGTATTCACGAAATCATAAACATTCACAGGAGATAGGCGCTTTTCACCTTGGAAGGGATCGGTTGTTGATTCCGTAGTTGGCGTTTTCCTGACTCAGAATGTCTCAGACCATCTTTCGAGGTTTGCTAAATCTCATTTCACTATGCAGTAATTAATTGTAACTGCAGAAATATGAAAATCCAACATACACATCTGTTTTTGCAGCTCTGCCTTCATGTCGCTTGTTGCAAGATACCCTGCAAAATCTGAAAACCACCTTGCTGGAAGTGCCAAGGTTCAAGAACCTGATTCGAGCATGTTGGGTCCGGACGCCACTTTCAGATCAGACCGATCAGAACAAGAAATACTAGATAATTTATTCTGTGGTGAGGAGAGCACCGTGCTTCTTGATTTTGAAGCTGATGTAAGAGAAGTGAACAGCACGAAAGCCCCTGGAATCAGTTCCGATGGCTCTATCCCAAGGAACAACTTACGGGGCCAATCATCAAATGTCTTTAAACATGTTCCAGTTATGTCCCATGAAAGCTGCTGCTGCACTAACAAGTCCATAAGCCCAATCAGGGATGGAAGAGACAAAGAAGATACGATTTTGTCTCAGGCATTTGATATTTCCCCCCAGAGTTCTACATATTCTTATACTGCTCTTACAACTGAAATAAGTAAATCTTGCTTGAGAAGCACGTCAGAAGAACCAACTGCACTGACTCCATCAAATGAGTTTGCTGCTTCTTCTGGAGAACAATATGTTGTTTACGACAAAGAAACCGAAGAAGAATGTCGGAAAATTGCAAAATGTCGGGCACTGGGAGGAGAGTCTACACTGTGTCATTCGTGCGATTCAGAAACTTTAGCCACAGTGGATTCTCAAGAGAGTTTCAAGGTATTACATAGCACAATCGAGAATGAAACTTTTATTACATCAACTACTGGACCCTTGTCTGAAGCCGCATCACCAACGAAGGCAGTTATTATTGAAGATGAGCCACAGTTTACGAAACCAAATCTTTGCTCACCAACTGAAGTTCAAGTTGAGACAAAAAATATGGTGGGAGATATAGCAGGCCTCGCATCGACTGGCAGGTTATTGGTAGATAATCAATCTGAAATGAAGGAGGTACTATCAGATTGTTTCTGCTCACAAAATTCAAAAGACATTGGAGAAAGTAGTACTAAAGCTGTTGAGTGCAAAAATCTTGACTCAATTAGAAATAATGATGTTAGCTATGATCCTAGAGAAAAATCAAATCGAGATAAGGCAAAGAAAACAGAGAAAGGGAAGAAAAAAGTAGACTGGGATCGCTTGAGAGAACATGCAAAGAGAGGAGGCAAGCAAAGAGAGAAGACATCCAACACTATGGATTCAGTGGACTGGGATGCTGTAAGGTGTGCTGACGTCCGCGAAGTTGCAGATACTATCAAAGAACGGGGCATGAACAACGTGCTAGCTGGAAGAATCAAGGTTCGCAGCATATTATATGATTAATTATATTTTGTTTCTCACATAAGATGAATAATGGTTGAGAAATCTAGAAGTTAACTAACTGACCTCACCTAAAGGCTAAACACATGTGCAGGACTTCTTGGACCGAGTAGTTGAAGACCATGGTAGCATTGATCTAGAATGGCTCAGGGATGTTCCACCTGACAATGCCAAGTAAGCTTGCAGCCTTTCCAGATTATGCTTTAACGTCCAGGGAACAGAAAAAAAGCATCCATGCCTCTTTTCTGTTTTTGGTACAGAGAGTATCTATTAAGCATTAGAGGTTTGGGTATGAAGAGTGTGGAATGTGTTCGGCTTTTGACGCTTCATCACCTTGCCTTTCCGGTAAGCTTAAGCTCAACTACGGTTCCATATTATGGGATATAAAAAACAACTTACCGTTCTGTTCCTACCTCAACAGGTTGACACGAATGTTGGGCGCATAGCTGTGCGATTAGGCTGGGTACCTCTTCAACCATTGCCCGAGTCACTTCAGCTACATCTGTTAGAACTGTAAGTGAAACTTGTCAGATTCCTCTTGAGAAGATGGCACGAGATGGAGAACAATTTTTGTCGCTTTTCTCACTAGGTACCCGATGCTGGAGTCAATACAAAAATATCTATGGCCCCGACTCTGCAAACTCGATCAAAAAACACTGTAAGCAATATTTCTATCGTGTCCGAAAGTAATCATTCGGTAGTGCAGCTCATACATATCATTAGCAGAATTATACTTTTGGAATTATAAAATGCTCTCCAATGATATGTTATATACTTTTGTGACAGATATGAGCTGCACTACCAAATGATCACTTTCGGAAAGGTATGCCCTCCAGTGAAAGATGCTGCTTGGCCTAAGAACTATATTCAGCACTTACATCCAGCATTTTCAACAGGTATTTTGCACCAAAAGCAAACCGAATTGCAACGCATGCCCGATGAGGGGAGAATGTAGACATTTCGCCAGTGCATTCGCAAGGTTAGTCTTTTACTAGATGCGCCATTGTTTCATCAATTTTAGTGATATTTGAGCTTCTGGAGAATGATAACGGACCTTTATTAATACTAAAGATATCATCTAGAAAATCAGTGAAAAAATGTATCTTATACTATGCGTACTTACTGATGGAATATGCTAAACGTGATGTGCAGTGCCAGACTTTCCCTTCCAGCACCAGAGGAGAAACGCATAGTAACCACTACGACAGAGGATAGAACATCTGACCAAAATGTTCAAACATTTATGAATTCCTTGCAGTTACCTTCTAACATTCCAGATTTTGAAGAATCTGTACTTAGCAACTGTCAACCCATCATTGAAGTGCCACCTTCACCAGAACCTGATATTGAAGAAGTTCCGGCCATGCCGGGACAAAACAATATTCATGTACCTGATATTGAAGATGCTTTTACCGAAGATCCTGACGAGATTCCGACTATTCAACTCAATATGAAAGAATTTACACACAACTTGCAGAAGATCATGCAGCAGAAAACAGAACTTCAGGATGGTGACATGACGAAGGCATTAGTTGCTTTAACTGCAGAAGCTGCTTCAATCCCTGTGCCTAAGCTTAAAAATGTCAGCCGCCTCAGAACAGAACATCGAGTGTAAGTGAAATAATCTACTAATTCAACAATGATTTGACTAACGACCTATCAAGAACTAACAAAATATTCAAAGTAATATCATGTATTGTCTTTGCAATCTGTCATCTTTGACTAATTAGGAAATGAGCAGCTGCATTAATCATGAGATTGGATTGGTACATCATTATTTCAGTACAAATTTGACAATCTTTAGTATCTTACGAATTCTCGTCTTTATACAGTTATGAGCTTCCAGATTCACATCCTCTACTGGAAGGGGTCAGTAATATTTGTGTTTTTTCTTTGACAAAACAGAAACGAAAAAGCATATTAACATTTTACAGTGTTGAATAAAAACACGGATAAATGCACACAAAGAAGCTCTTATACCAATTGTTTTCATGATTTGCAGCTGGACAAACGAGAATATGATGATCCTTGCCCCTACATGCTTGCTATATGGACCCCAGGTATAAGTCCAAGAACCCTACATCTGGAAACTTATAAACTATTATAAAGACTCAAGCTGAGGTTCTACCATGACCTTGATGACATAATTTAATGTTGAACTTTATAGCTTCACTAAATGGTTCATATCAGGCGAAACTGTGAACTCAATTGAGCCACCAAAAAGGCGATGCAACTCCCAAGGGTCTGAGAAGCTATGCAATGATGAGACTTGTTCATCTTGCAACAGCATCCGTGAAGCCGCATTAGACACTGTCAGGGGGACTCTTCTGGTACCACTTCATTTGAATCCTAATTTGCTTCTTTTATAGCATAATAACTCGTCTACACTAACCACAGTTGACAGCATTGAATCTAAAATGTTCATTTACATCAGATACCATGCAGAACAGCAATGAGGGGCAGCTTTCCTCTTAATGGTACCTACTTCCAAGTGAATGAGGTAACCAACTCAAGGGAACATCCATGATGTATGACATTATTCTAAAGCTGAAACCTATCTATCGACAGGTATTTGCGGATCATGAAAGCAGCTTAACTCCAATGAACATTCCAAGACAGTGGATATGGCACTTGCCACGGAGAACAGTATTCTTCGGAACTTCCATCCCAACTATTTTTAAAGGTAACATGTTAGTCAAACATATTAGTTATTGTTCGATCACTAAAAACGCCAACTATGTTATTCTTACCAGGTTTGTCCACCGAAGGAATTCAATACTGTTTTTGGAGGGGTAATCGCGTTATTCGCTTTAACCTTTAACTTACGGACGCTGGTTTCGACCTTAGCAACACCACCAAGTGTACGTTGTTTTCTTGAAACTGCTATCTTGTTTTCACAGGGTTTGTCTGCGTTCGTGGGTTTGAGAGGAAAACAAGGGCACCACGCCCCCTTATTGCCAGATTACACTTTCCTGCTAGTCACAAAGGAAAAGCAAAGATCGATGAGAATCAGTCATAGCGTTTCACTCACAAAAGACAGGTCAGGTGTTAGTTTAGAGCAAATCTTCTCATGACAAGGATGTTAGATTTAAAAGGATGTTAACGAGTCGCTGGTCGAGTTCTTGAGCTGCGCATTTTTACAGTTATCTTCTACACTACATGCCGGCACGTATGTCAATATCCGATACCATAGGAGACGCACATTAACCTAAGTAAATCGAAGTCAATAAATACAAAGGCACGAGCTACACACACACACACACACACACACACACACACACACACATATATATATATATATATATATATATATATATATAACCATTCTCTAAGTACGCAGAAAGTGAATCGAGACGTAAAACACAAAGCGTACGGTCCTCAGCAGATCGTAGAAAAGGAACGCCAGAAAACGAGGAAGCAAAAAACGAAAAGGAATAGTATAATCAACAAGAAACTCAAACGTTATCTTACCATTTCAACTAAGCAACGCAGGCGACGAAGAGATTGAACGAGTAATAGACTGAGAATGAAGTTCAATAGTTTTTGCCGCTTAATCTTACCGCTTTTATGTATTTCCCTCGTATTTTTCATCTTTTTCCAGCGTTATTTAATGGGCCGAAAGATCTAACAGCTAGTAACTTGATAAGCCCAAACAAGGCATGAGAAAAAAATTATACATATAAATAAGAGGCTATTCAAATAACTGCTATCACCTAAACTACTACAGTCTTCTTCTGATCATCTTTCGCATTCTCCATAGCAACCTCCATTGTTGTACCTTCAATCTCAGTCCTCTTATACTTGTACCAGCTCGCACAAACCAGAAAGTACCCAAGGTTCAAAGCTTCAATCCCAGCGACCAGGTAATAGAAGTAATCCAATCTTCCTTTGTTGAGATCTTCAGCTAACCAATTACTGCCTTCGCCAACGCTCGTAACCTTATGAACCACAGTTATCAGCAAGCTGGTCAGGTAACTAGCAATGGCGAATCCGCAGAACAAGAACGCCCCAGCAAAGCTCCTCATGTTCTCGGGAAATTGCTTGTAGAAGAACTCGACTTCTCCTATAATGGCCATTCCTTCCGATATTCCGGCCAAAGCTAATTGAGGAATCAGCCAATTTCCCGAGAGTGAAGAGACTGCGCCTCTATGGGACACGAATCCTTGGGTTGGCCTGGTCAGGGCTAGGGTTCTTCGTCGATTCTCGACGATGCCTGAGACAATCATCGTCGTTATCGCAAGCCCTACTCCGATCCCAATTCTCTGTAACATCGTGATTCCTTGTTCTTTTCCGGTGAATCGTCGGAGGATCGGCACAATTACCCTGTCGTATAGTGGGATCCATATGCTGAGGCTGATCATTGAGAAGACTGCGTAGGTTGCTTCGGGGATTTTGAATTTGCCCTTGCCCAATCGACGATCCATTTGGGTGGCTTGGAGTACGAGGTATGTCTGCACGGCTATTACGATGTAGTAGATCATGCCTGATATCCAAATTGGGATTACTCTTGCCACACATTTAATCTCTTCGACTTGCTGAACCGTTCTGAGATTCCAAGGATTCGAAGCTGTTCCATCTGGGCTTATTTTGTCTTCTGGCGTTAGAATTGCTGCTTTGTTAAGCCACCTGAATATGTTTGAACTTTCTTTCACCCGAAGAGGTTGAATATTTTTCGCAGAGATTGTAGAGAAGGGAAGTAGTACCTTATTTGATCTGTGTAAGCAAGCTTGGAGTTGATCGAATCAGATGGGACGTGATTAAACAGAGAGCTCCATGGATTCTCAGGCACCTTCAGCTTCCTTTTCTTGAAAGCAACGACTAGCGTTTGGACAACGTTAGTCAAGGGACTTCCCTCGGGCAATACCCTCACATAGATTCTTGTCCCGACGAAGAAAAATGCGCACGAAAGGAACATTAGGAAGGCAGGAATGCCTAATCCTATGGCCCAGTTTATGCTCGACTGAACGTACACAATCACCGTCAGAGAAACCATCATTGCGAAAGTGAAGGTGAAGTAATACCAGTTGAAGAAGCTAGTTATCCCCTTCTTGCCCGACTCTGTGTTGGGATTGAACTGATCGGCTCCAAAGGCCAAGTTGCACGGCCTAATCCCGCTAGCCCCGACGATCAAAAACACGAAGCTGCTGAACAAGAAGGTGAGCTGCCATGGCGAAGCTTCGGCGCATTTGCTGTTGTTCTCGCATTTCGGGGGGTGTAGGCTTGGAAATGCTGCAGTTAAGGTTAGTACGAGCATACCCTGATAAAGAAAAAAGGATGTAATAGTTAGCATTTTGCTGAGATACGAAGCTAATAAGTTGGCCTGGTTTGTTGTATATGAAAAAGTACCAAGAAAGAGGACACGGAAGCGAAGCCTAGGGTTTTGTATCGGCCCAGATAAGTATCGGACAAGAAAGCCCCTAGCAATGTTCCGAAGTTGCAAGTACCATTGAATATGTTGATGACGTTGGTAGCTGTAATAGAGCTCATGTTGAACACTTTTGTCAGGTATATCAAGAGATTTGATGACGTCCCTATTGTTCCCAGCTTCTCAAACGTCTCGTTGCCTATTATAGTCGAAAGAAACACATAGTCAGTTATATATTAGTCCTAGATCAAAAAGAAGGGGGGTAAAACTGCACTTATTACAAGTATGTAAGCATATCGTTTTACCTATCACAAAAGGCATGGCCTTTATGCCGTTATAAACTGGTTCTTTCTTGGCCGTAGCAGTTTCATGATTCTCCGCCATGGCTGTGGAGTTCGTTAAGATACTTGCGTATGTACAAGCAGGAAAGATACTAAGATATATATCGAACTCTCATTTGGCTTCGGGAAAGCATTGTTGTACCTAATGACAAAAAAAAAACACGAGCATGGGGATACTTTGACTCCACAATTTGATGATTGGACTCGAAGACAACAATATAGAGCTTGCGTATTTAAGTGGGAATTCTATTACAGCTGAAACTAAACAACCAACTTTGTCAACGTTCAGTCCATGATTCAGTAAATCACCACCTCGAAACGATAGGACAAGCACTAGATAAATATCGTCGACCACTGACGCTCGTTCACATTGGTGAGTGCGATTTGCTTGTTTTTTTGTTTGGTATTTATTTTTTCTCCACACGATGTAAGAGAGACGTGGAGCCGTAGAAGTTTGTTTGGTACGCGTAAGCAGTTTAACTACAGAACAAATGCTGCGCTGCTGCTGTAGATGATTGTTCTTTTCTTGGCACTATATAACATACACATGTTGGCCTAAATAGAAGGTTTAGACGTTTTAAACTGCAGATGTAGCCTACCTAAAGAGAAGGCACAAACAGTAAAAATGTAGGGGATGTAGCTCAGATGGTAGAGCGCTCGCTTAGCATGCGAGAGGTACGGGGATCGATACCCCGCATCTCCATTTTCTTTTTAATTAATATTTTTTTCTTTTACACAATAATTAATGGGCCGTTTTCTTAACAGCCCATTTAGCCCAGAGAAAATTCTTGGACATCCTTCAAAAGCAATGGAGAGCACTATACTATATAAGATGCTGCTAATTGCTAGTCTATGCCTATGCAACAATCTAACACAGTTTATGGAGAAAACTTCCCTTCCTGAGGATTTATAAAGTCTTGTGTTTATTCGGATAGCTTATTGTTGTAATCAGCACAGTTTGCTACAATATTTATGTATATTTATATATGTTATATTATCAACTTGATTAATATTCTCGACCAACAACAACCAACAACTCTTCATTCTTTGAACTCACGCAAATCGACCCTTTACTAGCTATAGAATATATCACACACAACTCCCACTTCAAACCTTACACAGATAAACTCGTTACATCACTAATTTAACATGTCACAACTTGTACATACATATATATATACACACATACTTTGCAGCAGAAATCTTTACATGTAAATAACACTTGTTTGATTCACCACCAAATGGCTTTCAAGAACACGATCTTAACTGCCCTCGAAGCTCTCTTCTTCCCAAGTTCGAAAGCTCCATCATCGCCATTTATAGCAGGTTTCGGGGACGAAGAATCGTCATCAAGAATGTGCGTGGTGTGCTTGTCGAGCTTATTGAAGTGCGATAATTCTAACGACAGCAGCATCCGTGTTCTTCCATGTCTGCACGGATTTCACGAGCAATGCATAGGAAGATGGTTGTCTTTGCCAGTGACGGATCTAGGATAGTACACTTGGGGGGGCTCGACAGGGCCGAATTTTGACACATTTAGAGCAATATAATTTTTAGGTCAATTTTTAGTACTTTTACAATTTTTCCCTTTTATATTTTTTCAATTTTATTCTTAGTTTATATTTTTTATTTTTTAAATACTTATACATTAATAAAGCCCCAGCGAAATAAAAATGCATTTATAAACAGTCCAGGCCAGCCCATCACTATTTTTGTAGGAAATAAAAATGTTTTATAATAAAAATGCATTAAAAAATTGCATTAGATGGCCCAAAATATTCAAATAAAGCCCATACGACAAAGAATTAAAGAAATATAAAAGCCCAAATCAATTTTTTTTACAGCCCAGCCCACTTTTTCTATCCAACGTGCCCTAACCCCTATTCATCTTCTTCTTCGGGGGGGCTGTGTAAAGCTGCGTCGAAGGAAAGCAGACCCATCGGAGTTGCTGCCAGCAAACATCTAAGGAGTAAGCCGGGCGGCTGGGGGGCAACGGACCCCCCGAGCCCCACTGTAGATCCGTCCCTGGTCTTTGCCTTATGCTGTCAAGAGATGTCCAATCTGCAGATTTTGTGTCGAAGAAGAAGAAGGAGTAACAAGAAAGGGTTTTATCGATGTGAGAGTAAAGGTAAATAAAATGAGTTCTGTTATTAATCAGTAAAAATGAATACAACAGTTGCCTCTTATTTAAAGAGGGAATTACAAGAGCCGTTAAACCGACTACGACTCTATCTGTTAAGAAAAACGTCACTAGCTAAGACGACCTTTATTATGACGACTTGTACAACTAATAGAGTCGCTAGATGAAAAACTCTGAGTTGAGACTTTAGAACAGAGCGCGCGTAATGTCAACAGCTTATCCCTTTTTAACAGACTTGCAGTGCTGAGAATGTTGGGACAACTGAGATTGGGACTTTGAGTCTAATAGCCCCCCGCAAGATGGATTGTACAAATTTCGTACAGCCATCTTGGCTAAGGTACGCTGCAGCATAGGACCCGTCACAGGTTTGGTAAGAATGTCAGCAACCTGTTCTTCAGAAGACACGGGAAGAAGTCGAACTGTGCCATTCAAAACATGGTGGCGGACAAAATGGCAATCTATCTCGAAATGTTTGGATCGTTCGTGAAATTTGGGATTGGAGGCAAGTCGTAGGGCAGACTGGTTATCACAGTAAATGGCTGGAACTTGAAGCCCTGGCAATCTGAGTTCAGACAACAGCTGCTTAATCCATAGAACCTCAGCCATGACTGCTCCGAGTGCTCGGTATTCAGCTTCCATTGATGATCGGGACACTGTTGGTTGCTTCTTAGCTTTCCAGGTAACTAGCGAATCCCCGAGGAATGTACAGTACCCAGTCACAGACCTCCTAGTGTCTTGACAAGCAGCCCAGTCGGCGTCCGAAAAAGCTTTGATCTGCAAATAAAAAACAGAGCTCATGAGCACACCTTGACCGGGAGATCCTTTGAGATACCTGAGGAGATGGTGAGCAGCCGTAAGATGGCTTGTCCTAGGAGAGGAGATGAATTGACTGAGTCTGTGGACCGCGAAGGCTATGTCAGGCCGGGTGAAAGTCAGGTAGAGAAGGCGGCCAACCAATCTGCGATACTTGAAAGGTTCAGCCAGAAGTTCACCATCCTCAGCATTGAGGTTACTGTTAGGATTCATGGGTGTCGAAAGGGGCTTGCAAGCAAGATAGCCAGTGTCTTCAAGCAACTGGACTGTGTATTGGCGCTGAGAGATGTAAATTCCTTCTTTCCCGCGGGCAACTTCAACGCCCAAGAAGAATTTCAAATCCCCTAAGTCCTTCACCTTGAATTGACTGCTCAAGAACTCTTTTGCCTTCTGTATTTCGTCTGTGGATGGTCCAGCGAGAATGATGTCATCAACATACACTAGGAGAATCAAAAGGGTGCTGCCTTCTCCTTTCAGAAATAGTGTATGGTCTGAATTGGTTTGTGTGAAGCCAAATTTCCTCACAGCTTCAGTGAAAGTCTTATTCCACTGCCGGGATGATTGCTTTAGACCATACAAGGATTTTTGCAGCCTGCAAACCATCTTATTTTCTCCTTGTCTGAGGTAGTTTTTGTAGTACCCTTGTGGGAGATCCATGTACACTTCCTCAGTGAGCTCTCCATTCAAAAAGGCGTTGTCAACGTCCATTTGGACAACATGCCACTGGTATTTGGCAGCTAAAGCGAGGAGGAGTTTGATGGTGTTCGGCTTTGCAACGGGTGCGAAGGTGTCAATGTAGTCTATGCCTTCCATTTGGTCATAGCCTTTAGCCACTAAGCGAGCCTTGTGCCTTTCTATCTGCCCATTTGAGTTGAACTTCAGTTTGTACACCCACCTACATCCTATAGAGTTCTTCCCAGCTGGCAGTGGGACAACAGTCCAAGTCTTGTTGCTTTCTAGTGCTGCAAATTCCTCATTCATGGCCTTCTGCCATTGATCTGATCTTGAGGCCTCTGCAAAGCAGCGTGGCTCCTTGGCCATAGAGACATTGCAAATGACAGACTGATAGTTCTTGGTGAAGTGCTGATAGGTGAGTACCTGAGAAAGGGGATATAGCACATTATTAGTGAAACTGCCACAATGATAGTCATGCAGGTAAGAGGGCCGTTTAGTTTGTCTGGATGGTCTTCCTGGTGCTTGTTGCATCTGTTGTGACTCATGCACATCGGCTGTCTGAGACTCATGCACATCTGCTGTCTGAGACTCATGCACATCTGATGTTTGAGCCTGGGAAGAGGCTGCCTGTGGTTCTGCTGGGACGGAATGACTTGGAGTAGAATGACCAGAGAGGTCTGTAGGTTCCTCTGTTTCATAGTAGTCTCCACAGGGCCTGGGCAGCACAGAATTGGGAAAGGGGTTCTGTGAGGCTGTTGAGGCTGCCCCTTGTCTGAATGGAAACACCATTTCCTGAAAGTGAACATCCCTGGACACAAAGATGTCCCTTGTGCTTAATTCCATCAGCTTGTATCCTTTCATGCCACTAGGATAACCAAGGAATATACACTCCTTGGCCCTTGGATCGAATTTCTTTCTGCCTGCCTGTAAAGTGGAGCTGTAACAGAGGGAGCCAAACACTCGAAAAGAGTTATAGTCAACAGGTTTTTGATACAATAATTCGAAGGGAGTCTTGTTGCCTAACTTTGCTGAGGGAGTTCGATTGATTAAGTAGGTAGCTGTGAGCACACATTCGGACCAGAATTCAATAGGAATCCTAGACTGGAAATACAAGGATCTTGCGACATTTAAGAGGTGTTGGTGTTTGCGCTCAACTATTGAATTCTGTTGAGGGGTTTGTACGCACGACAAATGGTGAATGATACCCCTTTCTTTGAACAAAGCATCAAGGTTGAATTCCCTTGCATTGTCTGTTCTCACTACCTTAACCTTACAACTGAAATGAGTTAGTATCATATTTAAGAAGTAAGTCATAACAGATTGCACCTCGGATTTGTATCTAAGCATGAAGAGCCATGTGAAACGTGAGTGATCATCAACTATGGTTAGGAAGTAACTGTGTCCTAAGTGGGAAGGTATGTGGAATGGGCCCCAAACATCACAATGAACGAGATCAAAAATTGAGCAAGCAGTTTTATTACTATTTGGGAATGGGATTCGTTTCTGCTTAGCGATAGGGCAAATCTTACAATGAGAGTCTGATACTACATCAAGATGCTTTAAAGAAGACTTCAAAACATTGAGAACTTTGTTAGAGGGGTGACCTAGCCTAAGATGCCAAATATCAGTACATAGTTTATTCAAGAAAACAGATTTAGAACTGAAATTAGACTTGGGACTGTAAAGAGTGGAAACTGCTTCAACTTCTATGAGGTATAGGCCCGCAGCTTGCCTACCCTTGCCAATCATTTGGGATGAAACATCCTGTATCACGAAGTCATCAGCACCAAAGAAAAATCTGCAGCCAATCTCAGAGGTTAAAGTGCTCACTGACAGTAGATTGAAAGAAAACTGAGGCACATACAAGACCTCTGTTAGAGTAATGAATTGATTGAGCTTAAAAGTGCCTGCTTTATTGACTTTTATAACAGTGTTATCAGGAAGTATCACATTGGATTCTTCTATCCTATGCAGATTATGTAAAAGGTTATAGTTACCACAGACATGCTTGGTTGCACCCGAGTCTACGAGCCATATTTTCTTATCTGCAAGATTGGGCAAATTAAAGGATAAACACAGACCTGAATCCTTCTCAGGCTGGTGGACAGATCCCAGGTTTTCTGGTTGGGGGCTGATCATTTGTTGATTCAGCAGAGCCTTCAAGGTTTGCAACTGAGAGGGGTTAAGCTGAAGCTGTACTAAGGTATCTCCACCTTGGTTTGATGACTCCTCATGTACAGTTCTGCCTGCCGAGTGCTCCATCCCTAGTTGGTTCACCCTTGTCCCTTTGTACTTAGGATTATGCCTGAAGTTGGGAGGAAAGCCATGAATGTGATAACATGTATCAGTGGTATGACCTTTCTTATTACAATGAGTGCAGAAAGGTCTTGCTGATTCTCTTTTCTGATAGGGGAAGGTTCTCTTTGCTGCTTCCTGGTTGCCATTGGATGTTAGCATGGCCATATTGTTTATCTGATCAGCACCTGCCTTGACAAGATTGGAGCCCATCGATCTCTGTCTTTCCTCTTGCATTAATAGACTGAACACTTTATTAATTGTTGGTAGAGGATCCATAAGGAGTATCTGACCCCTTATCTGAGAGAATGATTCGTTTAGTCCCATCAAGAAAGTGAGGAGATATTCCTCATTCATGTAATCCTTCATAGCCTTGATGCCTCCACAGGTGCATGGACAAGGAGGCTGGTAGTTTGTCAATTCCTCCCAAAGGGTCTTCAGTCTAGTAAAATATGTAGCAATGCTGCTCGCCCCTTGAGTGAGGTTGATCAAGTCTCTCTTTAGCTGAAAGATTCGAGGCTTGTTTGATTGTCCAAACCTCTCTTGAAGATCATCCCAAACCTCTTTAGCTGATGAATTATACAACACACTGGCCGAGATTTCTTTAGACACAGAGTTCAAGATCCAAGACAGCACAATGTTGTTATTTCTTTTCCATGCCGTAGCTTGATTCTGATCGCTGTTGGCTGGTGGTTGAAGGCTGCCGTTGATGAAGCCCTCTTTGTTTCTTCCGATTAGGGCAATCAGCATTGCTCTGCTCCACGTGGCGTAGTTGTCGCCGGTCAGCTGATCGTGCACTAGCAGCTGCCCAGAAGTATCTCCACTGTTCAAGAAGTAAGGATCATTCGCCATTGTTACAGCTGTGGGATTTGGGGCTATCAGCGAATTTGATTCTGCCATTATGGGTGAGTTTTCTGAGAGGAATTTTAGGGTTGTTGAATCTTGATAATCGCAGCTTTGGAAGTCGCTCTGATACCATAACAAGAAAGGGTTTTATCGATGTGAGAGTAAAGGTAAATAAAATGAGTTCTGTTATTAATCAGTAAAAATGAATACAACAGTTGCCTCTTATTTAAAAGGGAATTACAAGAGCCGTTAAACCGACTACGACTCTATCTGTTAAGAAAAACGTCACTAGCTAAGACGACCTTTATTATGACGACTTGTACAACTAATAGAGTCGCTAGATGAAAAACTCTGAGTTGAGACTTTAGAACAGAGCGCGCGTAATGTCAACAGCTTATCCCTTTTTAACAGACTTGCAGTGCTGAGAATGTTGGGACAACTGAGATTGGGACTTTGAGTCTAATAAGGAGGTGATCATAATCGTTGTAAGGTGGGTGTGAGGCAAGAGCAGCCCTTCACTGATGAAATGATCATATGGTTTTCTTCCTTCCACGTTGCTGGTTTTTGAGGTTTTCTTTTCCTTTTTATTGAATCAATATATCGATGGCCTTTTCTCTTTTGTCTCGTCTAAGACAGATATAAGTGTTGTTGTAATGGTAATTTGCTGTGTATTTTCTCGAGTGTGGTATGGTGCTAAACGTTGTATCAGAGACGATTCATCGAATATCTGAACTGTTATTTTCTAAACATCATTGTTCTCATCTCATTATTAGAAATTTAAAATGAGGAAAATCATGCAGGACAATTATGCACTTTTAATACTCCAAAACGTTGCGCTCTCCTTTTTCTTTCAAGGAAGATGTGAAACGTTCCCTGTATAATACCTAAAGTACCCTTCACGGCCATAAAAAACACGGCGCGGATAGCAGGGCAAAAGTGTCCGACAACTGCTCTTTATATGTCTGTCAATCGCACACGTTCAACATCAGAGAGCGAAAATATTGCTGAAAATATATATTAAGAAAAAAAGAAAACCTTTGCGGGAAGGGTTTCTGCCATCCACAGCCTTGTTTTCCTCGGAAATTTATCTATAAATCCACAAATCTTACGATCAACGAGCGAGCAAAGGGAAGCAATCAAGGATAAGGTTTTCGGTGTTTTTGTTGAATTGAAGCTCAGTCATGATTTCTGATTCGATCCCCAACGCATCCATTCCTATGGCTTCCTCATCCAGCCACAAAGATTTCCCTAAGAAAAAGAGGGTGGGTGACTCTAATTTTTGTTTATCTTTTTCCTTTTTCTTTAAGACATGTCTTCTGCCATTGTGTTCTCATTTGGATTACGAAGAAAAATCAATGCGTTGTTTTGTCTTGCATTCTTGCAATTGATTCCAATTAGCAAATGTTCAATCCTTCCGTGTTTGGGTTGGGGTGTTTCGTATTTTCAAATTCATTGATCCAAAGTTTATCTTTTTTTTGGTTTACCATATCATTCTTGAATCTGTCCTTTTCCTTTCTCCTTTTATTTTACTTCGTCTCATCAGATGGCTAATCATTTATATTTTATAATTGTTGCAGGCCAACCGTGTGGCGAAGCTCAAACAGAACAAGCTGGATGCCCGTCGCGAGCAGTGGCTTTCTCAAGGTTTAGGACATATCTTGGATTAGTATTTGTAATTTCGTTAAACTTTGCTTTTTTCAATTTATATATACGGTTATCGTGTTAAATATGTGGTACCCTAATGTTTAATTTTTGCGCGTGTGGCTATCGTGGTTTTGTTGCATAACCCTCAAGTCATATATAAATATCTAAGGCTCTTAAATACTGATATATAGTGGTTGTCTTTGTTATGAATCCAGTGAAAAACAAATGTCTGCGTAAGGCAGAAGTTGATGGCAGAGGGCAATTAACTAGTGAGAAGAATGTGAGAGTCCAGTGTGTGGATAAAATTGATACAAAGACTCAAAACGAGGAAGAATTTAATGGATCAATGTCGCATCATTACTCCGATTTCGAGTCCTCAACACCCAGCAGTCCCAACAGTCATACTAGCAGCATATTGGCGAGTAATGATTTGGGAATCAATTTCTCTTCGAGTAGTAGAAGTATGAGTAGCTGTGGCCAAAGCAGCAGCAGTAAGAGTTTTTGCTCGGAGAATGTCAGCGAGGATGATGAAGTTGGTGATGTTGACGATGATGATGAGGATGGGTGTTTAGATGATTGGGAAGCCATGGCTGATGCTTTGCCTGCCACTGACACGAAGCAGCAACAAAGCATCAGAAACTCAGAATATCATTCAGCTTCTTCAGAGAAGTACGAATGTGATGCAGAGTTCAACCCTGAGCTGGACTCGGCGGACGAGCATTTTATCAGTACAGATATTTCGAAGGGGAAATTAGGTCATTCATGTAGCAGTGCGACTAAGCAGAGGGCTCCTGGAAATTCACATGCTTGGAGGCCAGATGACGCTTATCGTCCTCAGAGTCTCCCAAATCTTAAAAAACAGTTGAGTTATCCATTAAAGCGTGGAGGACAAGTTTGGGGTGGATGTAAGAATCTTGGGCCTGCGCCCACACCATGCACAGTATGTTGTGAGGACTTGGACGACACCGACTCGAGCTTTCTCCCCTGCCCTTGTGGCTTTAGGCTCTGTCTTTTCTGCCACAAGACGATTCTTGAAGGAGATGGCCGTTGTCCTAATTGCAGGAAGCAGTATGAAAAATCCCCTTTTGAAGGAGAGGCAACCTTTGATAGGGGCAGCTTGACTTATCGACTGACCCGTTCTTGCAGCATGGTCACGAGGTCTTAGATGTGTCTCAGTTCCTTGAAATTTTCTCTTTCGTCCTCTATCTAGTCTTTGTCACAGTACTGTTTTGCCCACCCTTTGCTGGCAATTTATAGATTTATGGTTTTTGCAGTGGTATGGTTCTTTTGGAGATATATTGTCTATTTATCTGTGGATGATGTAGAAGGCATACATAAAGTAATAAATTGGATACACGTTATTGCATTGCCCATTTGATTCACACACACATACATCAAGTTTCAACTGACAATCTTTGCCATGAGACAAAGTGGATTCTTCTTATGCATTGTTACTCCAGGTAAAGCTTCGAAATCTATATCTTCTTCTTTCATCCCGGGTGGCAAACTCCAATCGAATTTGTACAAAAGATTGGACAGGGCAACTTCGACCGTAGCCATTCCCAGGTATATCCCGGGGCAACCTCTTCGGCCTACGCCAAAAGGTATAAATTCTGGATCTGTACCCCTTACATCGATATCACTGTCTAAAAATCTTTCTGGCAAGAACTTGTCTGGATTTTCCCAGAACTCGGGATCTCTTGCTATAGCCCAACTGTTGATAAAAACCAGCGTCTTAGGTTCGATTTCGTGACCACATAAGGTGCATTTCTGAAGTGTTTCTCTGGGAATTAATAATGGTGCAGGTGGATACAGTCTTAGTGCCTCTTTTATGACTGCCTTTAGATAGGGAAGCTTTGCAGCATCATCTTCGTCGATTAAATCTCTATTTCCGCCATACCTTCTTATCTCTGTCTGAACCTTCTTCATCATCGTAGGATTCTTCATTAACGCCGTCAATGCCCAGGTCAAAGCAGCCGCGCTCGTGTCTATCCCTGCTATTAACATATTCTGCAAAATGGTACGAAACATAGTATTAGTATCAACTGTCTTATGCGAAAATACTGTTCTGAAACTATTTTGAAGTTACCATCAGAAGTGCTTTGATGCGATCCATAGTAAGCTCGTTCGAAGTCGACCCATCGTTTTTAAGCCTGAGAAGTAGATCAAGAATGTCCCCTTCCATAGTCTCTGGCCTATTCGGGCGCAAATGCTCATGGATAACTTCTTCATAGAACATATCCATTTCACCGTAAACCTTCTCAACCTTCGAACTCATCCCAGACATCTTATCGATCCATTTCAACGACGGCAGATAATCCTCCACACAAAATGCTCCGAGCACTTGCTGGGTCGAACGAAGAGGTTCGAAAAATCACTTCCCATCATACCCTTCTTCCCCGTAATCCCTCCCAAAAGCAATCCTACATATCAGATTATAAGTGAAAAATAGGATCGTCCGACCAAAATCAGTAACCCTCGACGCAGAAGCGTCGTCGGCGATTTTCTTTATCATCCTCGAAACTTCATCCTTTCGCATGGGACGAAAGGACTGAACTTGTTTGGGGCCGAAAAGGCTGGCGACGCAAATCTTCCTCGCCTCCTTCCAAGTTTCGTTGTAGGGCGCAAATCCAAGGTCTAACCCACTGTAAGAGAGTTTTTGTTGGGCTACAAAGGCAGGCCTGCTAGAGAAAGCAGCGTCATGCGATTTCACGACTTCTTTTAATATGTTCGCCGAGGAGATGACGATCGCTGGCCTGAACCCTAGCTTCATACGCATTAAGGGGCCGTATTTCTTCGACAGATTGTAAAGGCATAAGTGAGGCATACGCCCGTCGAATTGGTGCAAGTTTCCGATCAAAGGCAGGCCTCGGGGCCCCGGCGGGTCGACCCGTTTTATGGGTTTTTTGTTCCTGCGTTTCGCAAAGTAGATGACGAGGATCGTACACGCAGCTAAGGTCAGAATAATCTGCAACACTGATGTGGTTCTTTCCATAATTTGCAAAAGGCCGATGTTTTGAAGAAAAACTGAAACTTTGTGCCCAAAAGAGTCATATGGCGGTGCAAGCTATTTTGTCAGCATTAGACGTGTAGTATATTTTAATGTTTTCTTTGATTTTCAACTGGGCCCATTTCCATCAATTTTGTACTCCCTCAGTCCCGGTAACTTTATCACATAAGTTGCCGGGCACGTAAATGAAGGTGGTATTATTATAATAATATAGTACATTGAAAAGGTAATAAAGTGTATATTTTGACACGTCTTTTAAGAATATTTAATATTATTATATTGATTGTTTGTGATAATTTTTTGCTAAATAAGGAAATGTGATAAAATTAGTGGGACGTCCGATATGGCAAAATGTGATAAAATTAGTGGGACGGAAGGAGTATTAGCTCCAAATTGATATCAGGGAGCACGGGGATAAGGTTGACCTACACAATAAGCGTACAGACAGAAGCTTTGTCATAAAGGCTGTTGAAGACAATCAATGTCGTTTTCAGCCTTTTATCTGGTGGTTATTAATGGCATCAAGGGCAATAAAGGGATTTCACTAAACTTGCCCTGGCGGCAGGATTAGCGAAACTGATGACTGTATTATTGACAACGGACGAAAAGTCAAGCTCAATAGTTTTTTTTTAGTACAGTCTTTAGTTCGGGGTTGTTTATTACAATGTGTTTTGTTTTCTGTCGGTGTTCCAATTCTCGTGTTTTGTGCTCGTTGTGACCCTTTGTTCTCCCGGTTGACGATGTACCGGTGACTCTTTGGCTATTTAGCTCCTGTAATTTTCATTTTGATATTGAAGCTATCGTTCTGAAAAAAAAAAACAAATAAACACAAATAGTGTTATTTTAATAGTCCTATTAAATAGTTGATAACTTTTCCATCCTATTACAATACTAATTAACTTTTTTTTTACTTTAATTATTATTATTTTCAGTTTTCACCATAAATCTTTTTAATATTGCTTTTTTTTCACCATAATTATCTCAATTCTCAACGTAATTATCAATAATTATATTTTTAACCGTAATCTTTTTAACACTTTCATAAACTAATAAATCTCATATTTTAATCTTCTTAATTCATTACTAGTGACCTAATTATGAAGATATTACTAATAAAATAACCTCCAAATAAAAATAATTCAAATCATTAGTTGACAATAAGAAATACATTCCATTTTATATTCGTTCAGGTTTGCAAGCATTTTAAAGTTGGTCCATGAATATAGTCGAGATGATTTTAGAATTGAGATATTGGAAACAACATATTCTTATCAGTTTGAGCGTCCATTAGAGGAGTCACGTTGGAAGGCTCCTTTTCATCTGGTACATAATCCTTGCTTCTAGAGAGAAGGGTCGGACGTAAGCGATCACGAAGATATCCAAGTGAGATGGATCGAGGGTCTCACAAGAATAATGCAAGGGAAACTATGATGAGTTGTGGAAAAAAAATTAGAAATTGATTTTTGTTAAATAATACTTCTTTTAACATTCTGTGGACTATTGCATTTTTTCTTGAATTTTTTGTTTTATAGTGCATTAAATAATATTTATTAATGTGCCAAGATGAGGAATATCATGCATGACTGATTTCCGATGGCATGGCGAGATTGGGAAAAAATAATGAGTAAAATATATTTTGGGATTAAAATATGTTTAAGAGCAATTGTTTTACTTATTTGAAATATTAAAAAAGACAATTGTAATTTAAAATAATTTTTATGGGGAAACTGAATAATGTTGGTGTAAATTGAATAAAAGTTCATGCCCAAGACAAGAGAGGCTTTAGTACAATAATCCAATGATTAAAGTTCGCATTTCCGTACGATAACATGCTAATTTGAAGTTGTTGATGCCCAAAAGATCCACTTTTTTTTTTAAGAACAACGACGTACAGAAGATTAAATGAAAAGTCGAAATTACAAACCAAAAAAGAAAAATCATGGATATGCACGGCCTCAATCGATATGTTTCTGTTAATGGTAGCTTTTAACGACAACATTGGCTTGTGCGCCGCCTTGAATATACACAAAGGTGAAATCAGAGCTAGGCTGAAGCACTTTGAGCCACTCAGGGAGTTCGTAAACGTTCTTCTCCTTTGTCGGACTTAAACCCCACAACGAACCTGTTAGTTTCTCAAAGTACAACCTCAGCTCTGTAATGGGCTTCCCACATACGTTCTTTACAACCACCTTGTGATGGTAATAAGTCTCTTTTCCGACTGTCCACGTGTTGGTTATCGAGTGGACAAACTCCACAGGGATATCTACAAAAAACCCAAAGCAACAGTGTCACACTGTGGGGGGAGTGGGTGAATCACGAGGTCTAAATCAGTAGTCGTTTGATCTTTCGTTGCTCACCTGATTTGGGCTTTTCCGCTGGAGTGTTATTGGGTTGTTGTTGTTGTGGTTGTGGTTGATGTCCATTTTCAGGCAATACTTTCTTGATAGGATCTGCTAGAACTTAGACTCATCAAAGCTTCTTTCATTTTCTTGAAATGGCTTTTAGCTCAAAAAAGATGGGTTCTCGGATCATTTACCTGGTGAATTTCCAGGCAAACATTGCAGCTTTGAGAAAAGTCCGACCAAAGGAGCAGTCCCAGACAAGGTGGGCTCAGATTGTTCGTAATTAGATCGATCGTCTGAGTATCCATCTTTGTTATCGGGCCCACCCACAAGCCCGCCGTGGAGAACATTCGGGTTGGCCTCCTTTCGATTGTACCATTCGTCGAAACCATCGACGCACCCAACGACTGATTGCAGCACAGAAGTCGATGGAATCGAAGCTCCTCTGTGATGAACGTGTGCTGGGTAGCTCTGTCCGAAGCCCACCAAATAGCTCATCGATTTGGGATTCTGTCCAAGAATATAGTCCGCCTGCAACAGATGAAAATGAAAAACATCATATTCAGATGATACTCTGTGTTTTTCTTTCTTCAAGATTTTATTACCTGGGATTTGGCAAAGTTGAGCAGTTCTTGAGGTTGGACTTGAGCATTAGGACAGTTTACGGTAGACTTTGACTTGGCGAGATAATCAGAGTACACAGAGAGTAGGAATGAAGCTGAGGCAGGGAACTGAAGATTGTTCCATTCTTGTAAGTATAGAAGGCCGCCTGATGTACATATATATAAGCAGAGCGAAAGATGATCATATAACTGATTCTTGAAAATGGAGAGTAATTGCAGCAGAGTTAAGCTTGTGTATAACCTGGAGTCATGGGAACATTGTAGCCATCGTTCTTCTGCACACAAGCGCAGGCAAAGTAGTCAGCTTTCGCTCGATACTGTTGAAGTGTGTTTGTGTATGCTCCACCAGCTCCACCATCTAGCAAGATCTGCAATGAAAGGTATGCACTTTAACGTTAAGCGTTTGAAGATTTGAAGTCTGCGAGGCGTACATTAATCAAGCGTTACCTTTGAGAGAAGAATTTGAACGCCAGCATACTTATTGTCCCATGAAAACTCCTTTACAGCCCAGCCAGTTCCACCTAAGGTTGCACTGTTGTCTATGCAGTACTTCAGGTAATATTCGTCGTTCGTCGCTCTGTAGAGCCATGCAGCAGCCCATAAAAGTTCATCCTACGGAGAAGAAAGACCGAATTTAGAATTATAACTCCCGCGAGGATGGAAAAAAGGTAAGGAAGGGTACTCACAAAATAGCCAGACGATTTGTAGAACTGCTTCGCTGACTCTATCGAGTTGTCGTAAAAGCCCCTAAACCTATCTGCAAAGGAAAAAATCTGCAAAGACACACACATTTATACAGGCTTCTTTTTCTCTTATTTCATAATGCTAACATTACGAATTTTCTTGCCTGCTTAGCATGAACGAGGAGAAGAGCAGAATACGCAGAATCATAAGGCTTAAAGGCGATCGAAGCTGAAGCTAAAGCAGCAGCAGTTTCTCCAGCTAAATCTGATCCAGGATTCTGAGGGTCTAATCTGTATGCTGTTCTCGGCGTGCTCATATCCTCAGCTCTTTCCCAGCAGTAATGGTCAGAAGCTCCATCTCCAACCTTAATATAAAGGTAACAGAATTAGCACATCAATCATCGTAAAAATGAGAAATTGAAGGATCATATGTATACATGTCTAGATATATACCTGCCCCCACAGAACAAAAGGCTGTGGATGTGCTTTGATGAAGTAATCAGTACCCCATTTGATGGCTTCCAAAGTATGCTCCATTTGGCTTAAGGTCACGAGTTCTGAGCTAAAGTCGACCGCAGCCCACGAAAGTAAGGTAACACTGTACGCCATTGGCAGGCCAAACTTCACATGATCTCCTGCATCGTAGTACCCTCCAACCAAGTTCACCTATACAGTCCATGAAGACAATACATTATCAGACAAGTCTACAACTTGAGTTGTTTTTGTACTAAATGAGTATGTTAAGTTACCCCTTGGCCATAACCGTCTGCTAACCCCGAGTCTGCTCGCCATTTCACCCTCTGAGTCTTTGGTAATTTTCCTGATCTTTGGGCCTCAAGGAAGAGCAGAGTTTTGTCTAAAGCTTCACCGTAGTCGAAGGAGTGTACTGCGGTTATTGCCTGTAGAGAAAGTAGGCCTAGTATGAAGGATGATAGCATTGCTTTGGATGGTTTTAAGTTCATCACCATTTTCATGGTTTTCTGCTATTAGACCAAGATTTTGAAGGCTTCTTACTTTGTTCTTGATATGCTCATATGACATATATATACATATTTTCAGATGAGTGGTGGAGCAGGTTTTTCCTTTGATAGTAGCCTTCACGTTAGTAACGAAGATGGAATTCAAAGGGGGCTTTTGCCCATTGAGCTTCCCACGTCGTGTGTTGAATTTTTACTTTTTTGAAATTAAGAATTGATTAATCGAGGAATGTTTAGACTTGGGAGATCATACAATTAATAATATACTTAGGTTCAATAATTGAAGGATACATTACGTACGCATACAAAAAAATATGCAATTTACATATATGTATACAAAAGAATTAAATGAACTTCGCCTTCTCCATCATAAGCAAAGAGCTCCCGACAAAACATCTTATAACTAAACAACCTACGAAGATCTTCTACAACTAATAATCAAACGATGAACACGCCATTATTATTCCAGCAAGTCCTATTACTATGTCTCCTTTCATACATAGTCAATGCTCATACATCTCAATCAAAAATCCCACTAGGGTTCCTCGAAAACCTGAAGGAAACAAAGAAAGCAGGCGACTATGCCGAAGGCCTACACAAACTCAAGAAACACCTCTTACACCTCGGCTACTATAACCACAACAACACTTCAAACGAAGATCGCCATCATCATTACAATACGAACAACAACCTCTTCGATCATCCCTTAGAACTCGCACTAAAGAGATACCAAGCTTATTACAACCTCCACGTAACTGGCACCTTAGACACTAACACCGTACAACTCCTTCGAAGCACTAGATGTGGCCTTCAAGACATCTTCCATGGCCACTACTCATTTTTCTCGGGCTTGCCCAGGTGGAAGAAAAGAAGGCTGAGCTACGACATACACAAGAACGTCAACGAAGAACGCAGGCAAGCCATCGAGCGTGCGATAAATCAATGGTCTAACTCGACACACTTTTCATTCCATAGAGCGAAGTTATGTGCATGTCTGATATCAAGATAAGCTTTGTTCGAGGGGATCATGGCGATGGCTTTCCTTTTATTGATGCTGTGGATACGGGCTTGGCCCATACGTTCGCACCGCCCGACGGTAGGGTCCACTTCGATGGGTCCCAAAGGTGGTCGACCGATGGTCGAGCCGATGGCTATGATGTGGAGACAGTTGGGCTGCATGAGATGGGCCATGCGCTTGGGTTGGAGCACAGTAGGGTTAGGGAGGCTGTGATGTATGCTGTGATTAATCCTGGCGAGATGAAGAGGAGTTTGACTAAGGATGATATTGAGGGGATTAGGGTTTTGTATAAGCCTAAATAAATAAAGAAGGCGAGGAGTACGTACTAGTATAGTAGTGGAAATGTAAGGGCTTGCTTGCTAATTTCATTTGTTTGTACAATGAGTGAATATGAGACTTTTGTGGGGTATGTTTGTAAGTGAATATTATTTGTCTTATAATAATGTCGAACAAAGAGGACGTTAATGTCAAGATGGCCGAGCGGTCTAAGGCGCCAGTTTCAGGTACTGGTCCGAAAGGGCGTGGGTTCAAATCCCACTCTTGACAAAATTTTGATTATTTTCTTAAAATTTTAATTAATATTTTTTTTCTTCCCCAAAACTGATCATTTTGTTTCTTTCTGATGAGACTTCTCTTAAATTGAATACAATCAATTAAGTTTCTTGGTAACCGAACAATTTTCTTTTAAGCCAAATCGATTGAAGAGCTCAATGCTCAAATTTCGATCTATCTAAAATTAATTCGGATGAAGTTAACTATGGTGCCCCTCTTGCATAATAATAATAAAGATGTAAAAGTTATATAGGTAATATCAAACGCAGAGGAACGTAGGCGTGATGAATGACTTACGTAAGGTAAGTCCAAATCTGTATATTATAGCATGTGGATAATCTTCACAACTTAATAATTCGTATTGACCGAACTTTTTATCGAAATATTTGATCTTACTCCAACCGCTTGACTGTTAGGTGAAATCGGAATGATAAAACTTGCTGACTTTTTTTCACGAGCTTCCTTGATTTAATTCTACTTGCATGATATTTAGAAGACGTCGAGAAGAAAGGAAGTTGAATTGATTTGTAGTACACCGAAATAAAATTAGTTGTCACTCAAAATTAGGGATGGCAAAGGGCGGGTTCGGGGATGGTATTGGACATACCGTCCCCGTACCAAATTCTTGTACTTAATACCATCCCCACAAATTCACCACTTATGATGAGTTGGTTCGGGGATGGGTAATCACCATTCGGGGATCGGGTTCCCCGTGGGATATTCGGGTTCCCCATATTCATGTATAACCAACAAAATAAAAAAAAATATTGCAACAAAAAGTTAAACTAAGTAATATAGACAAATTAGTATTTAAAATATGATGTTGAAGTATAAAAAATTTAGTATAATATGTGATTGAAAATATGAGTGTATTCTGAAGAATACATATTGGGAGTAGTTTTTTCTAAATAATATGGAATCTAAAAGGATGATCTTTTAAAAATCTTTTATTCAAATATATTTTATATTATGTAATCATAAATCTAACCGGGAAACGGTGAATCACCGCTTGACTCAAATGGGGCCGGGTTCGGGGCCGGGGATGGGTTAAAAACATGATTACCATCCCCATCCCGTCCCCGCTCTTTCACCGACGGGGAATCACCGTCAACTCCCCATCCCAGTTTTGACCGGGGATTCCCCGTCCCAATAGCCTCGGGTCCTGACGGGGATGGTTCACCGTGGGAATTTTGCCACCCCTACTCAAAATAAATGTTTTTTACTAAATTAATTCAAAAATTGTGAATCTTCAGTAATGCTGCAAAAAGAAAAAAAAAATCGAGAAGTTTCATTAAATAAATATTAAAAGATGACTTGGTCAAACTGGTCCATATGTTATACCGTCTCATGTATGATCCGTTGTTGTATAGATATGGTGCTTCATTTATTATGAAGTATTGGAGATAAGAACTTCAAAAGAATAGACCAAGACGACCACGACTCCTTACTAAATATTACTAAATTATATTTTATTACTTACAGTTACGACTTCTCATATATTCTTCTATATTTGCATACATACATGTAAGCAAAGGGATTCTGCAGTTAATGCCAGATAAAAAGGATTTTGGTTATAGTTTTCCGTGCGATGGCCCGGGACGAGGGGGTACTTGTGATATTCTTAAAATCTTTCATGTGCAAAATCCAGTAACTTTTGTAAGTATCACAGAGCCATGTCGACATTGAATACCGACGCGTTTTTTCTATCAACCGATCGAGGCGTATATTAATAAATCATGATGAAAATATTAAATAAAGATTAAATAAACAATCAATACACACACTCGTACAATACATCTTAGCAAGCAGTTGACTTTTGGCATGCATAGGAGTTAATGCTCTTTGCTGTCAGCTTTTGACCTCGTCTCATGAGATCATGCCTTGTCTCCCCCATCTATATATTTCCTTGGACCCTTGTCTTCATTTTCAATATTCTCTACACACAGAAAAAACACAAGCCAAGAAAACGAGAGAGAGAGAGAGAGAGAGAGAGATCTACTAAAGTATCCCCTTTTCATTGAGTCTTGTATTCGTCTCAGAATTTCAAAGTTGATCAAGAAATATGGGAAGACCACCTTGTTGTGATAAGACTGGTGTGAAAAAAGGTCCATGGACGCCTGAAGAAGACATAGTATTGGTCACTTATATTCAAGAGAATGGTCCTGGGAATTGGAGAGCTGTTCCTGCTAATACAGGTAATAAATAATGGATGGACTTTTTATCATGGAACTGCAGTAGAAATTAAATTAAGGGTTTATTTTGAAATTTCCCGTGCTTTGAATGATTTCGAATTCTACCCCAAGAGTTAGGTAGAGGTAGGATCCATTAAAGCCATGTGTAATAAATGTTACTGCACTTGTGTATTAATTAGACCCAACTTTGGAACTCTCCCTATCGTTCGATTGATAATTGATTCTTTCTTCTTTCAACCTTTTCTAGGCTTGCTTAGATGCAGCAAAAGTTGCAGGCTTCGTTGGACGAACTACCTCAGGCCTGGGATTAAAAGAGGAAACTTCACAGCTGATGAAGAAAAGATGATCATCCACCTTCAAGCCCTTCTTGGCAATAGGTATGTGATGATGATGATGACGACTGTGTCTTTATTATGTATCTATGTCTATGTAAAATAAGGTTAAAATATAATACTTTAGTATGGCTATACATTGACTAATGAACCGACAATAATTGATTTTTTGTAGGTGGGCTGCAATAGCTTCTTACCTTCCACAAAGAACCGACAATGATATCAAGAACTATTGGAACACTCACTTGAAGAAGAAGCTAGAGAAAACACAAGGCCATGGCGATCACAATAAGGATCAGTTTGGGAGATCATCTCTTGATTCTCAATCGAAGGGGCAATGGGAGAGAAGGTTACAAACAGATATCAACATGGCCAAGCAAGCCTTATGCGACGCTCTTTCCTTGGACAAATCTCCATCATCAGCAGCTGAAACACCTAACTCATCTTCATCGTCGTCAACACTTTCTTTACCAGCTATGAACCTCGTCAATAACCCACAAATAACTCAATCAGTTCAATCGAATTCTATGTATGCATCGAGCGCAGAAAACATCGCTCGTCTGCTCGAAAATTGGAGGAAGAAGCCTTCTCCTTGTGGCTCATCTGATGATAGTATCTCTATGAATTATGGACACACTTCAAGTTCAAGCCCTAGTATTGAAGGTGCAGCAAGCGATAAGTTCTTAAACTGCTTTAATTCGGCGAACGCTGATATTAATGTTTCGCAAGAAACTAGATTCTGGGCTGGTCAGTTAACACCAGAAAATGGGACGACGATGTCTAAAGATGGTGATAAAGAAGGCAACAGGGTTAACGAGCTTGATAGTGTCATGCCACAGATGCCCCTGGCTTTATTAGAGAAATGGCTGCTTGACGATGGACCTGTACAAGGGCATGATGAGGATTTTATGGACATGGGCTTGTCTGAAACTACTGGTTATTTGTTCTGAGGGAGAAAACTTGCAAACTCAGCAGTTAAAAGTTACAATTTTTAGGTCATTCTAGTATTGGATTTAGAATTTCTTTTTAGGGTTTTTACCTTTTTACGCTTTGATGAGGAGTATGATGGCTGCATTAAGTATATATATGCATATGATCATATATATGTATTGGGACGGTAATAAGTTATCCTTTTTTCTGGGGGAGCAAAGTTTATCTAAGTTTTGCACCACTTCGGATTAAATCGTAAGTTTTTCCTGATAAATGAAAGTAGGGTTATATATATATATATATATATATATATATATATATTATACAATCAATCAATGAATCAATCATGTAATTAGATAGATTATAATGCATATTGATCCCTCAGAAGTAGGGTTTAACACACCTGTAAAATCACTTGGTAATCAAGTTTCGATGTATATGTTTATGAGTCAATATATAAAACTTGAAAAGGAGAATTTGTCAAAGCAGTTCAAGTCACAGGTAGCCCATTCCATCCACATATATAATTTTGAAAACCATCAAAATCATATTTGCAGGCATAAACAAGTGCACTTAGCGTCTAATTCTGATGATATTCTAGAAACTATCTGACTTAAACAAGATCTAATTAAGTTGAGGTTTTGCGATGAAGTTCAGACGACATTTAATATTGAAATGCACATCAGATATTTCCCATGTTGACATAAGTCTAATTAGATGTGGGGCAATTGTACAATTTTCTTCGTTGAAACAATTCCCACCTCCGATATATGCAAGTTGAGAGATTAAACCTAATCTAATTAAAAAATAAAACATACATTCGGTGATTTTATATAAAATGGGTCGAACCGATATCGTTTTGTTTCGCAATCCAAAGAAATTTTCTGGGCCCATTACAAAACATAGCCCAATATGCGAGCATTACCAGGCCCAGTTTGGCCCATTTGTTCGTTTAATAAATATTCTTGAAAGAGTTTATTAATAGAGATCAATGGTAATGAATGATTCTCGGACATGACTTGGTGATTAATTGGTAATTCTATTTAGTATATCTATCTAAATCAAGCTGCTCCTCATCGTATCGTAGCCATATATTTGCTACTTACAAATACAGCCCATTTAATATACGAAAATATTAAGAATGATGATCGAAACTGTTGATCACAGCCGTCGAATCTCGGAGGCAACGGTTCACGATTTTGACTTCCACGAAATCTAAACTGCAAAAACTATATCCTTTTTCAACCAATAGTGCATCCACGTGGACAGAACTTAAAGTTAATATTAACGGACAAGTTCGGTACACCCGAAAAGTTTAGAGGTAATAATTACATGTCAGGCCCAATTTATAAGTTCGTTTTTTATTTCAGGCCCTATTTGTGTTTCATATAGGGGTGTTCATTCGGTAATAACCGAACCGAACCGAACTTTCGGTTAACCGAAAGTTCGGTTCGAGAATTTCATAAACCGAAAACCGAACCGAAACAATTCGGTTCGGTTTCGGTTTTTACCGAATTTTTTTCAGTTCGGTTCGGTTAACCGACCAAAAAACCGAATTTTTAATAAAAAATAAAAAATATTAATATGATTTTAATTATATATTTTTATTATCATATTTTTATTTGTATAAAATTTTCATTTACCCCATATTTTCCATATTTTAGTAAATATATTAATTTTATTTATATTATAAATATATATTGTCATATATATTTATATATATATTTGAATAAATTTATGATTTACCTAATATTTTCCATATTTATTAATTATGGTGGGTATATTATTAATTTATTAAACAAGACATATACAAATATATCATTATATATTTATATAATAATATATATGTATTAAAATTAAAAAAGAAGAATTCGGTTATTCGGTTCGGTTCGGTTCGGTTTACCGAGGTAAAAAACCAAAACCGAACCGAATTTTTTTCGGTTATCAAAATACAAACCGAAAACCGAACCGAAACTCTTCGGTTCGCTATTCGGTACGAACCGAAACTTCGGTTTCGGTTCGGTTCGGTCGGTTAACCGACATTTGAACACCCCTAGTTTCATATAGATAGAGGTACCTAAATTTAAGTTTCATTTAGAAATAAGGACCTAATCCATGATAAAAGACATATTTGTCCATATAAACAAAAAAATTACGAACCATTGTCATCGTCTTATTTAAACGTGCAAAACAACCATGAAGAAGTGGTATACAATGTACATGAAGTGGTACTGTAGACCCATGAAGCGGTACGGGTGAACACTGAAGTGGTATTGTAGACCTATGAAGTGGTACTGGTGAACACTGAAGTGGTACTGTAGACGCATGAAGTGGTACTGTTGAACAGAGAAGTGGTACATCATTTGTAGACCCATGAAGTGGTAATGTTGAACATAGAAGAAGTGGTACTGTAGACCCATGAAGTGGTACTATTGAACAGAGAAGTGGTACAACATTTGTAGACCCATGAAGTGGTACTGTTGAACATAGAAGTGGTACAGCAGAACCCTTAGGTGTTTCTACAGAGATTGGATAAATATTTTGACGCGATCTTATATTTGACGACGTCATATCAAAATAATCTCTTATATATTGCAGCGGATGCTTGTTTCGATTGTCGAAACTCATTTTATTCTGTTAATAACACTTATTAGCCATATAATAACTTAATATGTGCTGAGTAACACTTCTTGTTATGTGATAACTGATAACAGTATACTGGAATTTGATAACAGAACTGGGGCGCCGGATACCACTTCATAGATACTCTTTTATAAGGGTATTTTCGTCCAACAACATTAATTCTAACTTAAATTCTGAAATGGGTCCCTAAAATTAAATTTTTTCTGACATGGGCCTGTACTCTATTTAAAAGATTACATGGGCTGACCCAAATCGTCCCAAAAGTTTATGGTCTCTTGGCCTTTTCGTCAACAGTTAAGTTAATGTTGTATTTTTCTTTTAATATCATCATTTATTCTTATTCTTATTAGCATCGTTGCATTGCAACTATACTTGCAAGTTTGCTATATTATTCAATAATAAACAGATAAGGCTAACTAAAGTCATAGATTCTATTGACATGGTGTAATAGAAAGAGTTTGTCGTGCAATGACTATACTATAAAAGTTTGGCTCATCATTGCTACTATTATACTTATATCCTTTCTTTTAACCGTTTTCTCTATTTGGTAATATAAATCTTAGTGTGTAAAAAAACATTTTTACCAATACACATATTTTTCTTTCCCAGTTATCTCTAGATAAATCGAATGGAGAAGGAATTCGTGCGTCTCCAAAAGTAGTAAAAATTAACAGTCTCCGTAACAAAAATTGAAATGGATCTAAATTGACAATTCTTTATTTCTTAATAACTAACAAAAATGAACTTGTGGCTCAGAACATTAGTGCCCATCTGACGTGGCACCACACAACCTTTATAACCCGAATCCCAGCACGGCGTCGTATTACGGCGTACTTATTTATAACATAAACAAAAATATTATTCAAGAAATCAAATTCATTTCTCCAACGTTGCCAGCACAGCCTTTTTCCGTATCTTTTTCTCTGTAAATTAGTTCATTTCCAAGCTTGCGACTTTTTCCAATTCCCACTTCATATCCATTCTTAGCCATGAAAGAACCTGAAATAAAACTGTTTGGGAGGAAGATTCACCTGCCGGAGAACGCCGGAGGTGGAGAGTTTTCCGACGGGATTATCGATCAAGATCGTGTTCTTCAAGCTGAGGAGGTAAAGAAAAGTACTTTTTTTGTTTTTTGTCCTTTCAACTCACACACAACACACTGTACTGCGTGTAAACGTGAGTGAGCGATGCTCAATTGATGTGTTTATTTGATTTGATTCTCTTGTTGAAGCTTTGGCAATAGCCCATATGATATGCTAAAAAAGTGAGTAAATATGTCCCCTGTTTTTATCTATGGGTGAAAGAAACCCCTTTTCTGCTTGGCCTTGTTTTTGTCTTCTGTGAAAAAGATTTCATTGGTGCCATAAGCATATCGACCTAGTTAGGTTAATCTATTGTCGGAGAGTCCTAGGTTTGGGAAAAAGTTTGAACTGAATCCAGTTAAAAAAAAAAGCTTCAATTTTGGCTTGTATATAAAACTTTGCTTACTGAGAAAAGGAGATGTTCTTGAAAATACTGTCCTCTGTTCTCTTACAGGACAATCAAAACCTCAGTGAAATCTTGGAATCACAGAAGCAAGAACAACCATCGCCCGAAGACTCTGATGAAACTGAAAACCTTATGACTCCCTCCGCCGAGGAAGACAATCCAAAGTCCGAAGCAGAACAGAGCAACTCTCCCCAAAAAGCCCTCAAAAAGCCCGGCAAAATCCTGCCTTGCCCTCGCTGCAAAAGCATGGACACCAAATTCTGCTACTACAACAACTACAACATAAACCAACCTCGTCACTTTTGCAGAGGATGTCAGAGGTATTGGACGGCGGGCGGGACAATGAGGAACGTTCCCATAGGTTCGGGAAGGAGGAAGAACAAGACCTCGGCGTCAAATGCGTTAAACGAAGCCCTTCAAGCTTCTAGAATAGTCGACGATGGATTTCACCATAATCCTCAATCTTTTAGGCCTAATGGGACTATCTTGTCTTTTGGACATGATTCACAGCTGTGTGACTCTATTGGTTCAAACCCTCCTGAGAAAAGAGCTGTTATCAATGGGGTTTCTAATGGCGATCAAATGGGTTCGATTTCTTGCGATAGTAAGGAGAATTCCTCAGTAGGGCTATCATCTCTTACAGCAGCACATGTTCCATATGTTCCTTGGCCTTTACCATGGAACGCTTACCCTATCCCTACATTCTATCCTCAGCCGTATTGGAATTGTGCTTGGAATGTTCCATGGTTGCCCATTACAGACCAAAAGACATTGCCCGACTCTTACTCGCTAGGAAAGCATTCAAGAAACGGCGAACTGCTGAAACAAAGCAGCTCAGAGTGTAAGGAGAATGAGGGAAATAAGATTACTGAAAGTTCGATCGTTGTTCCTAAGACACTGAGGATCGATGATCCTGAAGAAGCTGTGAAGAGTTCTATATGGGAAACGTTAGGGATTAAGTACGACTCAGCTCAAAGGGAAGGCTTATTTAAGGCCTTTCAACCTAAGTGTGACGATGACAAATCGATAGCTTCGAATCCTTCAGTTTTACGGGCTAATCCAGCAGCTCTGTCTCGGTCTATTACCTTCCAAGAAGGCGTGTGAGCAACGGTGATGAAGCAAAAGAAAACTTCACACAACAAATGTAATATTATATCTTATCAGCATTTTTTCTTTAACATTGCAGGCCATGAGTGTCTCTTTTTGTGTAAATATTTTTTGTAGAAAGTTATATAGTTACAGACTGGAAAAGGGTATAGATATGAATGCCCAGATGGAGACTAGGATCAGTTCAGGGAAGTATCATCCTTATGTTCAATCACATGTTTTGTCTGAAATAAATAAGCAGTTTAACTTTCTTCAAAATCTTGGATTGAATACTTATTCATTGTTAGCATATTGCAAGTATGAAGGGATTGTAGAAAAACAGAGGCCTCTGTTCTTGACTTGTGATCAAGTGGATGAGAGCAATGGAGATATTTTCCTGTATAAGAATGAATGTGAACCACATCTATTGAGTTATCTATCTTAAAGGGGGACCATATGCATAAAGTGCCAATAAATGCTTTTGCCTTTTCGTTCTATTTTTTATTAAAATATTCACGACTTTTCCTACCTTTTTTTCTGTTCGTGTGTGTTGCCACAGGCGCCCCTAGTTTCGGGGAATAAATGGAAAAGGAATATTTTATTAAATTTTATTACATAGTTTTCAAAGAGAAAAGAACATATGCTCACTCAATTATTAATAGCCATAGTAGGCTCAAGAAAAATATCTTACATGGTTTCCTCAAGGGTTTCAAAATGAGCTGTACAGAGTACGACTAGGCTATGTTTCTTTTACCGAATTTAATTTTGATTGTTGAATAGAGAAAAAGGAAAATATCTCAACTTTTAAAACTACTGAAAAATTAATAGATACCGAAGGCAAAGAGTCTCTGCTTTGCTTTTCTATTTCTTTTGCTTTTTAGGTAACATTGACACGCCGCGAGTTAGTGGTAGAAAGGAAAGGAGTCACACACCACTTGGCTTTATAAGCATATGATTTTAGGCAGCAATTGACATTAAACAAAAGCTTTTTACTTGTAAAGCCTAAAAAAGACAATTTATTTTCTTGTCACGCTTATAAGTCACCCATTTATTTTTTTCATGATACTTTAGGTCATCAAAATGAAGTGTGCCGCCACCCCCACGCCCATGACTGATTTAAAAGCATCGATTTAACATATGCAATAATACTTAAATGCAAACATATGATATTCTATGGTTTGCAGAGGGCTTTTCATTCAAGTCAACGGACAGCAGACTTTTCAGTTTAGGGCAGAAACAGGGGCAAAGCAGAGCATCGTACAGAGGTTTCTAAATTTGTTAGAATTTTCATAATGAATAAGATAACATGAAAAAGCTTCTTTCGCAAAAATAATAGTTTGCAATGAAACCATAAGCATGAGGTTTTATGCTCCTTTCCTAATAATGTTCATTGAATTTTACATCCACCTGAATCTTGACCACGGCGAACGTTTCCATAGGCCGAAAGTTCAAGAAGATCCATGTCACGGCCTGCATTGATTAAATATGTGAAATTGCAGTCCTCCTCTTTAGTAATTTAAAAGATATGTTGTGATGTACCTGAAACTCGACAATAGGCGCTCTTCTGAATAAGTTCGCTTCTAGAGATCTCAGTTCGGTTTCCCTTCGATCGATTAACTGTTGCCTATGAAACGAAAAAATGGATATATGAATTCAATCACCATTAAAATACAGAGAGATCCATCCATACCATAAATAGATGTGTTATGACCCAAACTGAAGATGAACATGGAAGGGTGAAGGAAGTTTCGAATTCAGACAAGGAAGAGACTAAGTTGGGAAGTGAAGATGCTAAGATGGTGCGTTGGGGTTCGACTGGAGTCAGATCGAAGAAGGAGAAAGGGATCAATGTGTGGGCTGGGCTGTTGCGAGATGGATTGGGTTGAAGTACAGAGAAGTTGGGCCTATCTTTAATATCAATTAAATGGGACATTATGAGTGAGCCCATATAGTTCAATACTATAAAAACCGTACTGTAACATTGATTAGGGTATGCTAAAATTGACCTAATCTTCTACCTCCTTTATCTTCTTCTTCTGACTCTTTCTATTTCTGGTACGTCCTCCTACCCTAGTATTCATATACAAACAATGCATTAAGTACAGAAAAGCAACAGTAAAAATAGTATTATTTTATTGATCTAAAACAATACAGTACAAACTATAGCCCATATTATCTAATACTCGCTACATTGGTATCAGAGCAAAAAATCCTTGGACATGGCAGAACACACTCGATTTAAGGATTTGCAGGAAGATCAGAAGAAGCTCGAGCAGCTGGTAACACGATCGGAGGATGAACTTAAGTCGCAAATGCTGAAACGTGAAGCGGCTGAGGAGAAACTGTGGGATCAGTTCACAATCCTGAAAATGGAAATGACAAACAAGATGGAGAAGATTAATGATGGGTTTAATGACAAGCTTGATGGTATTACAAGAGCTATCAACAGTTTACAGACTCAGATACAGAGGGGTACGGGTGGATCTATCTTAGGCAGCCCACCAAGTCCCACTTTCACAAACGGGCAACAACAGCTCATTCCACATCCCCATACCTCCCAAGGATACCAAGAGCCTAGACAGCTATACCACAATCAGATGGAGGTGACCCCTCCGACCCACCGCACTAATACTAATCTGAGTGCTAACATGAATGGCAGTCTATCTATACCTCGGATTGACTTCCCAAAGTTCGATGGAACAAACCCCCGATCATGGATGTTGAGATGCGAGGGATATTTTCAGTTGGTGACTAATATTCCAGACCACCAGAAGGTGACCTTGGCCACCATGCACTTTGAAGGCAGGGCTGCAGCATGGTATCAAAATATGGCAAGTAGACAGGTGCAGCTGAATTGGGAACAGTTCCTAGGAATGGTCTCAGCTAGATTTGAGGAGCTAAAGGAGGCCAAAATTATTGGGGAGTTCAATAAGCTGAAGCAGTATGGGTCCTATAATGATTATGTGGATAAGTTTGAGGAATTAAAGGCATGTATGCTTACCTTTAACAACCGGGAATATTCTGAAGAGTATTTTGTTGCCAGTTTCATCAGTGGGCTGACTGAGGAATTACAGAACTTTATCATGATGTTTGATACCAAAACCCTACAAGAAACTATCAACATGGGCAGAATGCAACTCAACACTTTGGAGGCTATATCAAGGAGGAATAGAGGGCCTAGCAAGGCCCTTAACACCACTAACAGGAAGGGGGAAATGGGAGGAGCCCAACCAGTTCCCAAACCTGGAGTTTTGAAACCTCCTACTAAGTTGCTTACTTCTGCTGAGATGGCTGCAAGGAGGGAGAAAGGATTGTGCTACAACTGTGATGATATCTTTGTGCCAGGTCACAGGTGCAAAAATAGGATGGCCTATGTTATCATGACTGAAGATGAGGAACTATCATACATCCAAGAGGAGCAGAAAGAGGAGCAACTGCAGCCTGATGACATAGTGTTCTCAGCCAACACTTCTATGGGAAGAGTGGGTCCTAACACCATGAAGGTGAAGGGAATTGTTGCAGATCATGAGCTGAACATCCTGATTGATTCAGGTAGCTCCCTTAGCTTTCTGAGAGCCAACACTGCCAAGGAACTGCAATGTTCATTGGAACCAGGGCAGCCTATTGTGGTTAAGGTAGCTAATGGGCAGAAGCTGAAAAGTAATATGCAAGTGTCTGGTTTTAAGTGGCAGATGGGTGGAGTGGAATTCTGTCACACCTTGAGGATCTTACAGAATGAAGGGTGTGACATCATATTGGGAGGTGACTGGCTGAGGGCTTGCACCCCAGTCAAGTTTGACTATGAGTGCATGACTTTCACACTACGGCTAAGGGGTAGGAAAGTCAAAATTCAAGCCTTAACTACTGAGGTCAGATGCAAGGTAATTACTGGGCCAACACTATCTAAGTTTTCTCAGGCACCTGAAGAGCTAGAAGTAGAGGGTGCTTACATGATTCTACCATGTCACAATGAGGATCAGCTTAAGGGGGAACCACCTCACATGACAGAGTTGCTATCAGAATTCTCTGATGTATTTGAGGACCCTAGAGGCCTACCACCTCTGAGGGGTGTTGAGCATCAAATTGCTCTCAAACCTGATAGTGTCCCAAAACAGTCCGGTCCCTATAGGACTTGCCATGCACACAAGTCTGAGATAGAGAGACTGGTTAAGGAAATGATGCATGAAGGAATTATACAGAACAGTAAAAGCTCCTATTCATCACCAGTCATTTTAGTAAGGAAGAAGGATGGTACATGGAGGATGTGTGTGGACTACAGATATCTTAATGGGATGACTATCAAGCATGACTACCCTATTCCAGTCATAGATGATCTGTTGGATGAATTGAAGGGGTCTACATGGTTTACAAAGATTGACCTCAGGTCGGGTTATCACCAAATCCTAATGAGGGCTGAGGATAGGCATCTCACTGCTTTTAAGACACATCATGGGCACTACGAGTTCCTAGTAATGCCATTTGGGTTGTGCAATGCACCTGCAACTTTTCAGTCCCTAATGAACCAAGTCTTCCAAGATCACATGAGGAAGTTTGTGTTGGTTTTTTTTGATGATATACTGGTATACAGCAGGGGCTGGGCTGAGCACATGGAACACCTCAGGATAGTATTGGGACTGCTAAGGAGTAATGTTCTATATGCTAAGAAGAGCAAGTGCCAATTTGGGCAGAGACAAATAGAGTACCTAGGGCATATTATTTCAAAAGATGGCGTAGCTACTGATCCTAGCAAGGTGGCATGCATGGTGGAGTGGCCTACACCTACCAATATCAAACAGCTCAGAGGTTTTTTAGGGCTAACAGGGTACTACAGGAGGTTTGTCAAGGGATATGGCCAACTTAGCAAGCCTCTCACAAACTTGCTAAAAAGAAATTGCTTCCAGTGGAGTGATGAGGCAGAAAGAGCATTCAGAAATTTGAAGGAGGCCATGATCAGCACACCAGTGCTAGCTATGCCTGACTTTTCACAACCCTTCACTATTGAGACAGATGCAAGTGGATATGGGGTTGGGGCTGTTCTAATGCAAGGGGGGAGACCCATTTCTTACATGAGCAAAGGGTTATCTCAAAGGAATCAGTCCTTATCTATCTACGAGAGGGAGTTTCTGGCTGTAGTAATGGCAGTCCAAAAGTGGAGACATTATCTGGAAGGTCACAAGTTTATAATCAGGACTGATCAGGAAGCTCTTAAATACCTCATGGAACAGAAGGTGTTGTCACCCCTACAACAGAAATGGATGACCAAACTCCTAGGATATGACTATGAGATCCAATACAAAAGGGGGGTGGAGAATAAAGCTGCAGATGCATTATCAAGGAGGGAGGATAATCTAACTGTTTTTGGGATCACAACGGTAATACCAAGGTGGCTGCACAGGGTGGTGCATAGCTACCAAGGAGACACACAAGTGCAGGAAATCCTGTCTGCCAAGGCAATTGACCCAAGTTCCTACCCTATGCACACTGTTTCTGAAGGAGTTCTCAGGTACAAAAATAGGCTAGTGGTAGGCGGAGACAATGAGCTACGAAAGGAAATCCTGACAGCCATACATGATACTTCCTTAGGGGGGCATTCAGGCATCAATGGGACTTATACCAGGTTAAAGAAACTGTTCTATTGGCCCAGAATGAAGGCAGATGTAGAAGAATGGGTTAAGGGATGCGAGGTGTGCAGTAGGAACAAGGGGGATCATGGGCCCTATGCTGGACTCCTTCAGCCACTCCCTGTACCACAACAAGCTTGGACACATGTTACTATGGATTTTGTGGAAGGGTTACCTAAGTCGGAAGGGAAGGATACCATTCTGGTGGTAGTGGACAGACTTACCAAATATGCTCATTTTATAGCCTTGGCTCACCCCTACACGGCTGAGACAGTTGCTAAGGTTTTCATTGCCCATATTTACAAGTTACATGGGTTGCCCAACTCAATAGTGTCTGATAGGGACAGGGTGTTTACAAGCTCATTTTGGAAGGAGTTGTTTGGGAGACTTAATGTCAGGTTGGATATGACCACTGCCTACCATCCGCAATCTGATGGTCAAACAGAGCGGGTAAATCAGTGTTTAGAAACTTATCTGAGGTGTATGACAAGTGAGCATCCTAAGAAGTGGCTACAGTGGTTGCCTTTGGCAGAATTCTGGTACAATACTAACTATCATACCAGTCTTAAAGCCACACCATTCGAGGCTTTATATGGTTACCAACCTCCATTCTTTACGGTGGAAGCATATTTGGGGCCTAATGCAACAGGGGCTAAGGGATTTGTACAGGAGCGGAGTGACCTTTTACAGTCCCTTAAGGGGAATCTGGTTCAGGCACAGAGCAGGATGAAGCTTTATGCCGACCTAAAGAGACAGGAAAGACAGTTCGAAGTGGGTGAAAGGGTTTACCTCAAATTACAACCTTTTCGGCAGAACTCTGTGGCACTGCGCAAGAATATGAAGCTAAGTGCCAGGTACTTTGGGCCCTTCGAGATATTGGAAAAGGTGGGGCCGGTTGCCTATAAGCTTGACCTTCCTCCCGAAGCTAGGATTCATCCCACTTTCCATGTGTCCCTGTTGAAGAAGGTCGTAAGCCCTAAGGTGAATCCTTTACCTTCAATACCCGAAACGGATGAAGAGGGGCAATTTGTGGTTCAACCCACTAAAATTATCGACAAGAGAACGATTTACAGAAAGGGGAGAGCCATACCTCAATTGTTGGTGCAGTGGAAGAGCGGCGACTGTGAGGGCGCGGCTTGGGAAGATGCAGCGCAGCTGAAAGCCAGATTGAAGGGGATAAATCCTTGGGGACAAGGATTATCACAACCGGGGGGAATTGTTATGACCCAAACTGAAGATGAACATGGAAGGGTGAAGGAAGTTTCGAATTCAGACAAGGAAGAGACTAAGTTGGGAAGTGAAGATGCTAAGATGGTGCGTTGGGGTTCGACTGGAGTCAGATCGAAGAAGGAGAAAGGGATCAATGTGTGGGCTGGGCTGTTGCGAGATGGATTGGGTTGAAGTACAGAGAAGTTGGGCCTATCTTTAATATCAATTAAATGGGACATTATGAGTGAGCCCATATAGTTCAATACTATAAAAACCGTACTGTAACATTGATTAGGGTATGCTAAAATTGACCTAATCTTCTACCTCCTTTATCTTCTTCTTCTGACTCTTTCTATTTCTGGTACGTCCTCCTACCCTAGTATTCATATACAAACAATGCATTAAGTACAGAAAAGCAACAGTAAAAATAGTATTATTTTATTGATCTAAAACAATACAGTACAAACTATAGCCCATATTATCTAATACTCGCTACAAGATGGAAACAAAGAGTTTACCTGCAACACTTGACAGTTCTCTAAAGTGCTTTGTCCGCCCTATAAACAATACTCATGAGGAATCAAGAACTTTTACCACATAAAAAGAACTCGCAATTCACAAACACTATGCTTAGAAACATCCTCTATGATAGCTTAGAAAGAGATGTCTTTTAATCAGTCAATGCAACGAAATCCCAACAGTTTTGTTCCACTAGTAGACGGGCTCACTGAAAGAAATCTCAGCGATCCTCATGGATCATCGGCCTTCACGATATTCGAGTTATCAGTTCTTACAACGAATTTCTCGGGCAATTTGCGCAACAAGAAACGACTCAGTCAGTCGAGCATATTATGCAAAGTTTATAGCTTTCGCAGAATTTATCCAATCCTATGAGCAAGCTTAACTATAATAAGGCCTTGACCACATATTCATCAGTTAACCTAACTTGAACTTTGAAGGTCAACAACAATTGGCCCCTTTTATTGTTAGAAGTTCGATAACTCGCCCGCCATCAACAGAGAAAACATGAAAACAGGCAACGAATGGCTAACAAATTGAATACTTAGCTGGACAAATGAAAAGGACTGAAGAAAAAGCTAACAAAAATTTCACCTTGGAATAGGGAATAACGTGGTCGTAATCGTGGCACAAGCAACCTGGACAACCTACGAGCTTCCGAAACACGACATTGCCCAAAGCGTCCCTTCTCCATCGATCTGGGTCGCGACCTCTAATCTTCTCCGCCTTGTCCCAGCACTGCTGCTTCACTGCGTAGGGGAAGCTCCTAGGGTTCGACTCGGGCCGACTGAGCTCGTTGGTTTCAGCTGCGAAGATGTCGACCAGCGAAGCCGAAGGAGTGGGCGGCGACGCCGGCGGGCTTCTGCTTCGGGTCGGGGAAGCTGGGAAGGTTGTTTTGCCCTTGTTGTTGTACGTCTTTCGTTGCTTCGTTCGGGTCGTAGATGGATTCGGGTCCATTTTCATTTGGGTTTTCCGGGTTGCTGCCTGCTGGGATGGGATTGTCTTTGAAAATTGAAATATCTTATCCGCGAACTTTTCTTGGGAAAATGTAAATAAGATATTTTACAAGGACGCCTTTGCAAATATCAATTTCGCGAGGCCGTGGCTGGCATGGTGTTCTTGCTCGACATGATGTAAAGCAATTGGATTCAAGCTAAGTTTTTTAGGTTATTGTTGTCCATGTAATTTAATATCTCTTTTGATTACTTGATCACTATCATATTAAGACATGTTTGACTTTGATTGTGATTTAACTAACAAATTAAAGCTTAATTAATGTCATATAAAAACACAAGATAAAAATAAGCATTACACTACTGTCAAGAACATGGAAAGTTCACAATCTGAGATTCAAAAAGACATTTTGTCAACATAAAGATCAAATTACCATATTTCGTTGGTTCCCTTATATTTTCCCTATAGTTTGTTGCTTACCATCTGGGATTGCAAACATAACTATGGGCTTCGAGGATCGAATATAAGGAACGTCGCACCTGTAATAACCTTTTCGCTCGAGCTGTATTACGTCTCCACGCTTCAAGTTCCTCATATCAGATTCCCCAAGAGCTGAAGTCTCTTTCTTTGTAATGGGATTCACTACGTCAATGAAATCTTCATCTTCCTCAAGCTGCGATTATCGCCGGAAAAAACAAAAGATTCGTTGTAATATCACGTAAGAGAATCCAGCAAAACAAGGAGGAGACTTCCAATACCTTCTTCTTTGTGATGAGATAATCAAAGTCAACCAGCGAGAGTCTGACGAGTTCATTGGTATCAGCTAACCATGTGAGTTTCAGCTTTGTCTTCTTCACGTTTCCCTCGAGGTGCAATACTCCCAATAGCTGCGTGATATTACCATTTTCGTCCTTTTTAATTTCCTTCACTATGGCATTGCCCCAGTCTTTCAGCGTTACTTCCTCATCAGCTGAGATGGATTCAGCATCTGCGTAGTCTATCCATATTTTGCTTGAATAGGTCACAGCTTTATCTCCAGCGCCTTCGAACTTCTTGTGCTTTGGCAAAATGCGTACAAATGGATCTTTGGGACCATCTGTTAGGGTCAGTAATACGCAACGTTCCTCGATTACAGCGGTGTGCCTAGGGCAAACTGGGTCGATGATCTTCTTATTGATAGCCCACAATTTATCCCATTCCATGAGGTTGAGATTTTTGGAGGCACCCTAATAACAAAGATGAAAGTGTCAAATAGGAAAAGAAATAAGAGAAACGAGTTTCTTTCACGATCAATGCTTCATCCATTACTAACCTGCTCCAAAATAAATTGGATCAATGCTTCAATCTTCAGGCCACGGCGCACTATCCCTTGAACGGTAGGGAAGCGAGGATCGTCCCAACCATCAACTTTTCCATTTTGGACAAACCATAGCAGCTTACGCTTGCTAAGAAGCGTATAAACCATATTCAGACGACTGAATTCATATATATGGACTTTCTTAAATCCCATATCTGTCTGAATTCTATAATACTGATCGTTGCGATCGTGATACTCACTGGACCGAAGTGCGTGTGTGATGCCTTCCACAGCATCGACGAATGGACAACAAAAGTCATACGTTGGATATAGTTTATACTTTGATCCAATCCTATGATGGGGAGTTAAATTGCAGCGGTAGTAAACTGGATCTCTCAGCGATTTGTTTGGATCTTGCATGTCCAATTTCCCTCGTAAGCAACACATCAAGCCCCTTTCAGAACCAGCTATCATTTCCTTCCATAACTTCAAGTTCTCCTCCACGCTGTTGCTCCTGCATTTCGATTCTATTCCATCCATTCTCTCTTGCTGCATTTTCTCTCGTGGAGTATCGTCGACATAAGCTTTACCTTCACGAATCAATTTCTCAGCCATCTCCATGAGCTGGGGAAAGTAGTCTGACGTGTGCGTGACAGTACTGTATTTGATCCCCAGAGTTTCGATATCTTTAAGAAGGTTATCCACAAACTCGCTGCTTTCTTTGTCTGGATTGGTATCATCAAACCGTACAATCACCTCTCCCTTATATCTATCAGCAAAGTATTGATTCAACAGCGCAGCTTTTGAATGACCGATGTGAAGATAGCCACTCGGCTCGGGGGCAAATCGCAACTTCACTTTTCCAACCAATGCATCGGGGAGATCAACCTCAAAAGTGGATCGGGTTGCAACTGCCTCGTTCACGGTAGTGCCATTTTCGGGCATACTTGATCGAGGATTAGAAGCTTGAGACTCCTTGGATTTAGAGGTTACTGCCTTTGCAGACCCTTTTTTCCCGACATATTTAGCAACAACTCCACTAAGGGAAGCATCGTACTCAGCAGATATAGAGTTGAACCACCGAACTAGATTTTGGTACTTTGTGGATTTCCGTAAGCTCTCCCATCTCAAGCCAGCTCCTACAAGGTGGGACGATACAATCAATTGGCAAAAAATAATAAATTGTTCACGTATGCTTGTAATGTAATTTTACGCATATATAGTACAATAGCAACTGATGATTCATGCGCAATGGTCAGAGAGAAAACATTGAATTACCAGCAAGAGCAGCCCATATAGCAACATCTGCAATTGACAGACTATTGCCGACTAAAAGAGTATGTTGCAGCAAATATTGATCTACATAGCAGCAAGCTCCTTCAAATTCAGATCCAGAACCAAAAACAGGAGCATAATCAATCCACTCATCGATCTACAAGATAAAAACACAAAAAACAGAGGCATAAAAAGGCATCTAATAGGAATAATTACAGCTTCCACTTATTCGAGCAAGAAGAGGTAATCTTAACGTAGAAAAGGGTACGGAAATGAAAGCCTACCTGGCATGACTGATATGGATCGCTCCCATAGAAATCAGGAAGCTGGGCAATTCTACCAAAATATCTCAGAAGCACATCTGCCCCTTGCAGCTTCTGCCTGAAATAAGTTGACAACACAAATTAAGAGCTTCATTTTTTTTTTTCTTTCTGTAATCACGATAATGCGCAGCGCAACGAAATACTTAGCCGCGAAAGAAAAATAAAAATTTTCCCACTAGTTGTAAATTGTAGAACGGTGAATGTACTAATATCACGTTGACAATGCCATCCATTTTGAATACAAAGAGAATAAATTCAAACGCTAAACAGAAAAGCAACGGAAATGGGTCGCCTTGCTTATGTATTAGCAAATCCATTTCTACATCAACGCGACTCAAAGTTTCTAAACCCGTTTGCTGTGCTGCAAAATACACATAATCAATATAAAGAAAGGAAAACACAAGCTCGTTAACCCAGAATCCTTAATCACTTTCACACATAGCTAAAACTCTTGAGGGTTGCTAACAAAACCAAAAGGAAGAAAGTGAGAAAATGGAACCCACCCATTGGATAAAGTCAGCGTAGGCGGAGAACCTGAACTGAGAGTAGGCTTTTCGATGAGATCTAGGCCTCCGATCTTAGCTGCGGCTATGACTTGAATGGGGGAAGAGTCGACGGCGAAGTTCAGCTCCATCATCAACTACGGTAAAAAACTCGTGCAGCAAGCACAGCAGCAAACTGACTTGGTCACGATGAGGGCGTAACGTTCTTAAGAGAAAACAAGTCGCCCGTTAGATGGGCCTGGCAATAGTCTTGGGCTGAACGTTTAGTCGGCCCATAATTGCAAAACGGCCCAATCTCATGCTGTAAATTTTTTAATTAAAAGCTTACAAGACAAATTTCAGTTATCTAAGTTAAAAATCGAGGACTTCAATCTAAACTCTAAAGCAGTCAGTTGATAATACGTGAGAATGCATTCCTTTTGTTATGTAATATTTTATTTAATGATGTTTTATTTTATAGTATGAAATAGAGATGAGATATCGAACCAAACCAAACATACGTAAGAATTTTATTGAATTCTCTTCTCTCTCCATTACACGAAGAACAAATCACATTTATAGAAGGGAATGATAACAATGCATTAAATACATTAATGACATCCAACACCTAACAACTAACTACTTCATAATACTCCCCCTTAGATGTCATTTAATGATAGGTCCTTCAGAATTTGATGGTATAGCTGCCTCATTAAAAACCTTACTGGGAAAACCACATGGGAAAAACCACAGTGAAGGAAAAAAAAGAGTGCAACACGTATTTCTCCCCCTGATGATAGCATTACTTCAAATCTCGAAGTCTTCGAACTCCAATTGAATGTACCAATTTTCTAAATATTATAGGAGGAAGCGCTTTCGTAAATAAATTTGCGAAATTCTCGCTAGAGCGCACTTGTTGTACATCAATATCACCATTTTTCTCTAAATCGTGTGTAAAGAAAAATTTTGGTGAAATATGTTTTGTTCTATCTCCTTTGATATATCCGTCCTTTAATTGGGCGATGCATGCCGCATTATCTTCATATAATATTGTCGGAGGTAGTTTCTCCGATAATAAACCGCAAGTTTGTTGTATATGCTGAATCACCGATCGCAACCAAACACATTCTCGCTAGCTTCATGAATAGCTAGAATTTCGGCATGATTAGATGATGTAGCCGTTAAACTTTGCTTAACTGATCGCCATGAAATGGCAGTTCCACCGTGTGTAAATAAATAACCGGTTTGCGATCGAGCATTATTTGGATCGGATAGATATCCAGCATCTGCATAACCAATTAAGTTATCTTTCATCTCATTAGAATAAAATAATCCCATATCAGTTGATCCCCGAAGGTATCGAAAAATTCGTTTAACTCCATTCCAATGTCTATGAGTCGGCAAAGAACTGTATCTTGCCAATAAATTTACAGCAAATGCTATATCTGGTCGAGTATGACCCGTAAGATACATCAGTGCTCCAATAGCACTGAGATATGGTACTTCAGGACCAAGTACTTCTTCATTATATTCACATGGTCTAAATGGGTCTCTATTCACGTCTAAAGATCGGACAATCATTGGAGTATCTAACGGATGAGCTTCATCCATATAAAATCTTTTCAGTATTCTTTTCGTATAAGTTTCCTGATGTACAAATATTCCATTCTTTAAATATTCTATTTGCAGTCCGAGACAAAATTTAGTTTTACCGAGATCCTTCATTTCGAATTCTCTTTTCAAACAAACAATGGCTTTTGATAACTCTTCAGGAGTTCCGATTATATTTATATACATATACTGCAATGATAACAAAATCATTTTTAAATCTTCTCGTAAATATGCAGGGGCAAATTTGATCATTTTTATACCCCTCTTTCAATAAGTATTCAGTTAGTCGATTATACCACATACGTCCGGATTGCTTTAATCCATAAAGCGATTTATTTAGTTTAATTGAGTACTCATCTCGCGGCCCTGAATTTTCAGGTAGTCGAAAACCCTCTGGAAGCTTCATATAAATATCACTGTCAAGCGAGCCATATAAATAAGCAGTGACAACATCCATTAGATGCATATCGAGTCCTTCACGTACTGCCAGACTAATTATGTAACGAAAAGTCGTTGCGTCCACCACGGGAGAATACGTCTCCTCATAATCAATACCAGGTCTCTGCGAGAAACCTTGAGCAACAAGCCGTGCTTTATATCTCATAATTTCACCGTTTTCATTTTTCTTTCTGATGAAAATCCATTTATATCCAACCGGCTTTACATTTTCTGGTATTCGGACTACAGGTCCGAAAACTTTTCGCTTCTCAAGTGATTTTAATTCCGCCTCGATTGCATCTTTCCATTTTGGCCAATCATTTCTTTGTCTGCATTCGTTCACAGTCCTTGGTTCATGATCCTCATTCTCATTAATCTCATTCATTTCATGTAGCGCTACGTTAAATGAGAACTTATCGTCAACGTTGACTTCATCTCGGTTCCATCTAATTCCATTTTGGGCGTAATTGATTGAGATCTCTTCATTATCATTATTTTCAATTTGTTCAGGTACCTGACTTTCATTCTTATCATCATTTATGCCCATCGACTCTTCTCTAGTCGATAAATCCTCGATTGGACCATTCTTATTATTTGCTCCTTTTCTTTTCCGAGGATTTTTATTTTTGGAACCCGAGGGCCTACCACGCTTCAGCTGTGGTTTAGGCTCAATACTATTCTTTATTTGTTCTACAGGAATATCAATTCTAACAGGAGCATTAACAGCTGGAATATGTGACTTTGTCACTCTTTTTGGGTCAGCAAAACTGTCTGGCAATTGGTTCGCTAAGCTTTGTAGATGAATTATTTTCTGAACTTCCAGTTCACATTCTTTAGTTCGAGGATCGTAATGATTTAATGATAATTCATTCCAACTAATATTTGTTTCCAGCTGTCTCTTTTCTCCCCCTAATGTCGGAAAATTTGTTTCATCGAAGTGACAGTCGGCAAATCTGGCCGTAAATCGATCTCCAGTCAAGGGTTCTAAATATTTTATAATTGATGGAGATTCAAATCCGACATATATTCCCAACCTCCTTTGAGGTCCCATCTTTGTGCGTTGTGGTGGCGCAATTGGAACATATACCGCACATCCAAAAATTCTTAGATGGGAAATATCTGGTTCCTGACCATAAACCATTTGCAACGGGGAGATATCGTGATAACTTGTTGGCCTGATGCGAATTAGTGCCGCTGCATGTAATATAGCATGTCCCCAACAAGATGATGGAAGTTTCGACTTCATTAATAATGGTCTTGCAATTAATTGCAGGCGTTTAATCAACGATTCCGCAAGACCGTTTTGCGTATGAACATGTGGCACAGGGTGCTCGATATCAATACCAATAGACATACAATAATCATTAAATGCCTTGGAAGTAAATTCACCAGCATTATCAAGACGTATTTTCTTTATCGGATAATCTGGAAAGTGTGCTCTTAATCTAATCAGCTGAGCAAGTAATCTTGCAAATGCCACATTTCTCGTAGATAATAAACATACATGGGACCATTTACTTGATGCATCAATTAATACCATGAAATATTTAAATGGTCCACATGATGGATGTATCGGCCCACAAATATCGCCATGTATATGCTCTAAAAATGCAATAGATTCAGTCTTTACTTTCATTTGTGATGGTCGAATAATTAACTTCCCTTTAGAGCAAGCAACACATGCTAATTCATTCGATTGAAGAATCTTCTGGTTCCTAAATAAATGTCCGCGTGAATTTTCAATTATTTTTCGCATCATAATTGTACCGGGATGGCCCAACCGGTCATGCCAAATACTAAATGTATTATCATTGGTAAACTTTTGGATAGCATATGATTCAATTGTTCTAAGATATGTGTAGTATAGCCCAGAATCAAAAGCCGGTAATATTTCTAGAATATCCTTTTATTCAGAATTACTTTTGTAATGTGCAAATATTCAGTATCTCCCTTTTGTGCAGTCTCAACATGATATCCGTTATTTCGAATCGCTTTAAAACTTAATAAATTCCTTTGAGACTTAGGGGAATATAAGGCATTTTCAATAATCAGCCTTGTTCCTTTGGACAACAATATATTAGCTCTTCCGGAGCCTTCAATTATATTTGTGCTCCCCGATATAGTTATGACACTGGCTTCTTTCATATCGATATGCTCAAAATATTTCTTATTTTCAGAATTGTATTAGTGGTTGCACAGTCTGCAAGACATAATTCTCCATTGCACGTGCTCATGTCCATCATATAAAATCCTTTACAAACATATAATTATTAATACATATTATTGAAAACAAACAGTACATAGCAAACATAGGAATCACATTCACGCGATAATAATTAAAGCAAACATAACATTCAAATAATACACACCAAAGCACACAATAATTATGCATATAATTTATAAAACTATAGCAGGTCAAACTTCTTCATTTGAGAGGTTCAGGAAATCGTCGACATCGAAATTAACACCTTCATCATTAACACCAGAAGCTGAAGCAATTTCTCCCTGAACGAAGTTCGTTTCAATTTTCTTTCCTTTTCCCTTTGATTCTTGATACAGCTCAACAAGGTGTTTAGGCGTACGGCAACTGCGGGACCAATGGCCCAAACCACCGCATCGATAACATTGTTCGTCGTTCACTTTTTGTTCAGTTTGCCTCTTCTCATTTTTACTGTCTTTCTTCTTCTGGAGATTGTGATGACCACCACGATAATTATGATAACCACCACGGAAATATTGATAACCATGATAACTTCGGCCACGACCACGACCTTGACCACGACCACGTCCACGGCCGCGATATCCACCACGACCACGTCCACGATCATTACCTCGACTATTATCATTATTAGCATTGACTGCATTCGCTTCAGGGATTGCAGCAGCACCAGTCGGTCGGGACTCATGATTTTTCATCAGCAACTCATTGTTTTGCTCAGCCAACAGTAAACAAGAAATGAGATCTGAGTACTTTCAAATTTTCTCTCTCGATATTGCTGTTGTAGAATAACATTTGACGGATGAAACGTGGTGAACGTTTTCTCCAACATAATTGCATCAGTAATAGTTTCTCCACATAATTTCAGTGTAGAAGTAATTCGATAAACAGCAGAATTGTATTCGCTTACCGATTTAAAATCTTGCAAACGTAAATTCACCCATTCATACCTTGCATTTGGGAGAATTACAGTTTTAAGGTGGTTATATCGATCTTCCAAATTTTTCCACAAGTCTTTCGGGTCTTTCACCGTTAAGTATTCAATTTTCAGACTTTCATGAATGTGGTGGCGAAGAAAAATCATTGCCTTCGCCTTGTCCTGCTCGGATGTCGTATTGGTCGGTTTGATGGTATCACCCAGACCTTTCGCTTTCAAATGAATCTCGGCATCTAGTGCCCAAGATAAATAATTTCGGCCAGTGATATCAAGTGCAACAAACTCAAGGCTCGCCAAATTCGTCATATTACTATAAAATACAAAAGCAAAATTTTAACAATGATAATATAACAAAATATTACACGCATATCTAATCTTCTTTAGTATCGTTGTCAGTATCTTCTTCAGTATCTTCCTTTGAAAATATTCTTATGAAAAACATTGCCAACGTCAAAAGAAGTGCCCACGTAATAATAATACTCATAAGCAAATGTTCGATGATCAGATCGGACAACATCCTTCAAAATACAATATATTAGTAATATTAATAAAACATTACAATTAATAATAATATTTTGGAAAATTTCGTAAAAATATTATCCACATAGTGGTAACGATTACCGTAAATAAAACGACATTATTCTATAAAAATTAAAGTCATATAAATTAATATATAAATTTAACGAAATAAAAATAAAATATATTTTCGTAAGTCATTAAAAATATCTTCACTTGCCACGACGGGGATTCGAAATCTGGACCTCTCACCACTTTTAGTGATGATATTCCGCGAAACCACTCGCGCTATGACACTTTGTTATACGGTTAATATATATATATATATATATGTAATATATATAAACACAACACACACATTTATGTAGATATATTTATATATATAACTTATGTATGTAGTTATATGTATATGAACCCAAACACGTGTGCATATATATAATATATATATAACATATATATAATAAACAATTTATATGTATATAAATAAATAATTTATACCTCCGGATTGTATTCTTGGTAGTCTTCAGATAGGTAGAGTCTCGTGCTGATAACGTGTTATGTAATATTTTATTTAATGATGTTTTATTTTATAGTATGAAATAGAGATGAGATATCGAACCAAACCAAACATACGTAAGAATTTTATTGAATTCTCTTCTCTCTCCATTACACGAAGAACAAATCACATTTATAGAAGGGAATGATAACAAATGCATTAAATACATTAATGACATCCAACACCTAACAACTAACTACTTCATAATACCTTTCATATATTGGGACTATGAATGATCTATATCGATTTAAATCTCTAAGGAGCTCTGTCACCTGATGGTTTACATAATTAAATATGTAACGAAAGAGTCAACTCAAACGAAAAACATTCTCTTTCTTTGGCTAATTAATTAATTCTCCCCCCTAGCTGGCTGGCGCGGCAAAGCCCTTGCTTCTCTTACACCATCGCACGTTCTCCAAGCAATGCAAACATGACTCCGACGACCTCAACGCTTGCAAATTTCATCAATCCTTTCATCATTATTGCTTTCTTTGTTCTTCATACATTTACCTAACGATCACAGCATTAATTCCCACTTGAAAAAAAGAGAAATGGAGAACTTCCCTCTCCATGCCCTAATCATCGTCTCCTTCTTCCTCACTCTATCACACTCTTCTTCTTCTTCTTCTCCTCTCTTCAACCCTACAGACAACTACCTCATCAACTGCGGCTCTCCCCAAGACACAAACGACGGCCGAACGTTCAAATCAGACCCAACCTCTTCTTCCTACCTATCCACCGACGAAGACGTCTTATCTTCCATCAATTCGCCTCCGCCGCCGCCCAGCGATTCGTCTCTTCTCCAAACCGCAAGAATCTTCACCCGCCCGTCGATGTACAGATTCCCCGTAAACAGGCCCGGCCCGCACTTCGTACGCCTCTACTTCTCCCCTCTCCCCAACAACAACCCTTCTTACAACCTCAGTTCGGCAACCTTCACCGTAACCACAGACGACATCGTCCTCTTACACGGATTCTCCGTAAAAGAAGCCCCCGTCGTCAAGGAGTACCTAATCAACGTAACCGCCGACAAATTCACCCTAAAATTCCAGCCGATGAAGTCGTCATTCGCCTTCGTCAACGCACTCGAGTTCGTCTCCGCCCCGCCCGAGCTCGTCCCCACGACCGCCACCGCCGTCTCCCCGCGCGGCGATTTCGGCGGGTTGGGAAGTTACGCTTTCGAATTCTCCTACAGGCTGAACGTCGGCGGGCCCCGCGTGACTCCCAAAAACGACACGCTGTTCAGGACATGGTTCGAGGACGGGCCCTACATGACCTTCCCGCAGGGCAAGGAAAGCGTTTCGGTGCCCAACGATCTGATTAGGTACGTGGAAGGCGGGGCCACGCCTCTGATCGCTCCTTACTACGTCTACTCGACGGCCGACCACATGGCCGACTCGGGAATTTCCGAGCCTAATTTCAACCTGACGTGGGAAGTTGGGGTCGACCCGAGCTTTTCCTACTTGGTTAGGCTACATTTCTGCGATATCGTCAGCAAGGGGCTCGACGAGCTATACTTCGACGTGTACATCAATGGTTTTTTGGGAGTTTCAAGCCTCGACCTCTCGACGCTGACTTCTGGGCTGGCGATTCCTTACTACAAGGACTTTGTGATAAACGCAACGAGCGTTTTCAACTCTACGATCACGGTGCAGGTGGGCCCGTCTTCGGACGTGCAGGCGAGCGTGCCCAACGCTATCTTGAACGGATTGGAGGTGATGAAGCTCAGCAACTCGGCCAACAGTTTGGACGGTTTGTTCTCTTCGGATGGGAATTACCTCGGCGCGAAAAGCGGGCCCAGCGTTGCGGCGACGGTGAGCGCTGGCTTAGGGCTGGCGTTGGGCGCAGTTGCTTCGATATTGGTGCTGATAGGGTTCGTAAGGAGGAACAAGAAATGCCCGAGTAGTAAAGGGTACGTAAAGCAGAAGACTTTGTCTTCGTGGCTGCTGCCCATCAACAATTCGTACTGCAGTTTCATGAGCAGCAGCAGAACGAAGGCATCTTCTACGACGTTTTCGAGCATTATTAATCCCGGGCTGAACCTGGGAAGATGCTTCACGCTCAGAGAGCTCTGCGATGCGACTAAGAATTTCGACAAAAAGGCGGTCGTGGGCGTGGGAGGATTCGGTAAGGTGTACGTGGGAGAGCTCGACGATGGGACTAAAGTGGCTATCAAACGAGGCAACCCTTCTTCCCAACAAGGCATCAATGAGTTTCAGACTGAGATTCAATTGCTGTCTAAGCTGAGACATAGGCACTTGGTGTCTCTGATTGGGTACTGCGATGAGCAGTCTGAGATGATCCTCGTCTATGAGTATATGGCTAACGGCCCACTCAGAGATCATTTGTATGGCTCGAATCTGAGCTCCTTGACATGGAGGCAGAGGTTAGAGATATGCATTGGATCTGCTAGAGGGCTACACTATCTACACACTGGCTCGACGCAGGGCATAATACACAGAGATGTAAAGACAACGAACATACTCTTGGATGAGAACTTCGTAGCTAAGGTGTCCGATTTTGGGCTGTCTAAAGCGGGTCCCACCTCGTTGGATCAGACCCACGTCAGCACCGCCGTGAAGGGCAGTTTTGGGTATTTGGATCCCGAGTATTTCAGGCGACAGCAGCTGACTGAGAAATCCGATGTTTATTCCTTCGGCGTCGTTTTGTTCGAGGTCTTATGTGCGAGGCCGGCGCTCGATCCTTCGCTGCCGAGGGAGCAGGTGAACCTCGCCGAGTGGGCTAAGCAGCAGAATGCGAAGGGGTCGATTCGTAAAATCGTAGATCCGAAAATCTCCGACGGCGTCTGCGATGAGGCGCTGGTGAAGTACGTTGAAGCTGCGGAGAAGTGCTTGGCTGAGCACGGCGTTGATAGGCCGTCGATGGGCGATGTGCTGTGGCATTTGGAGTATGCTCTGCAGCTTGAAGCTTCGGGCTCCGGCGACCATGGAGGAAAGACGGCGAAGGACGACGGCCATGGTGGTGAAGGTGGAGATCATAAAGAGATGATCCTTGTGGATTTAAGCGATGATTCTGCTGTGGTTATGGAGCCTCCAATGTTGATGATAGAAAGCATTCAAGGGAGGTGAAGGTATATTCGAATTTTTTTTTTCTTTTTATTTCTCTTCATGTTTGTGTGTGAAAGAAATTTGTGTTTTTTGCATTTGAATACTTAATTTGGATTTATGACAAACAATAATTTAATACTCTTCCTAAACCATAAATACAAAAGTAATTAAATGGTTGAAATTGCAAGCAAGGCTATATTTTAAATTGCAAGCAAACAACCAAATAAAGCCTAGCTTGATTTTTAAGTTCCCACCTTTCATTAGTACTGTCAAAACGGGCCGGCGGGGCGGGCCGGCCCGTACCCGCCAAAAGCTCGCCACTGGCGGGGCGGGGGCGGGTAAGCCCGCCTGATGGCGGGCCTAGGAAATGAAGGCCCGCCCCGCCTGCAGGCGGGTAGCGGGCCTGGCGGGCTTAGCCCGCCAGTTATTAAAAAAAAAATAAAATAAGAAAAATTTATTAAAAATAGGAAAAAGTAAAAAAAATAATTAAAAATAGAAAAAAAGTAATATAAAAATTAAAAAAAATAAGAAAAATGAAGAAAAATATATCTAATTAAATAAACTTTTTAATATTAATCTATTATGTTATTAAGTACTTATTATTATATTTGTAATATTATATAATAAATAATATTTTTTTTAAATATTCTGGCGGGCTACCCGCGGGTAAGCCCGCCCCGCCCCGCCAAAGCCCGCACCCGCCGCGGGCTTACCCGCCCAGGCCCGCCTCCAGGCGGGCCTTGGCGGGGCGGGGCGGGCCGGCCCGCGGGCCCAAGCCCGTTTTGACAGCTCTACCTTTCATGATTGGTTACATCACCTAATGTGTGTCTTATGGCAAAATCTAACTCAATTAAAGGGATTTCTTGATTTCTCATATGTAATGATAACGTTATACATGATGGGCTTCCTAATATATTTACTCAAATTCCAAAAAAGAAATTTACTATTTTGATAAGATGGTTTGGTTATAGTAATATTCCCTCAATACTTACAGCCGAATGAACAAGAATTTGTAAATCACAAGGCCAATTACATTGTTGCAAAACAAAGCTCACTTTTTTTTATATATACATATAAGGAAAAAAAATGGAAAATCCTCCATTAGGCCAATCCATAGCTTTTCATCACATACAAATACCAAACTCTCCTCCCAAAGAACTCATCTTCTTCTTCTCCTACAATGGGAAACACATACAAAATCTACAGACAAGCCATCTTCTTGTTCTTGAAAGACTATCACTACTACACATCAATTCCAACTTTGTTGGCCTTCCCATTTGCTCTATCTATTCTCTTATCACAATCTTTCATCGCCTCAACGAACCCTTTTCGATCATCAGTCGAAAATCGCCTCGAAGCTCTGTTTCTAGCAGCGAATTTTCCAACCTCATCGGAATTATTCAAACTTCTAATCCTCAAACTTTCGCAGATTATCTCAACGTTCATCTTCATCTCTCCCTTTACATACACCTTTCTACTCCTCTCCAAGGCCTCTGTGATCAAATCCCTTACATCGTCGAATTTCCATTCGTATCTTTCCCTTTACAAACCACTCCTCACCACACAGCTGAGCAACACATTAGTCGTGATATCTGCAAATGCTTCTTGCTTCTTCATCTCTCTCATCCTTTTCACCTTCTTGGAGGTTTCGGGCCTTTATTCTTCTTACAGGACCCTATCGTTTCTTTCCTATCTCTGTGCTATAATTTACTCTGTCGTTCTTGCAAACGCTTACATCATTTGCAATCTCTCGCTGGCCTTGTCGGGATTCGAAAAGAGGGGCGGGTTCGTATCGATCCTCAGGGCTTTCCTTTTGATTCGCGGTAGGACTTTCACTGCTTTGTCTTTAGCTGTGCTGATAAATGTTGCTTTCGCTGGCGTGGAAACCCTATTTCATTACCGTGTTTTGAGGAGGTGGGCTTCTTATGGAGGAGCTTCGGCTATGGACTGTGCTGTAATAATGGAGGGAATGTTCTTGGCGTATATTTACGGTGTACTGCTCGTTTTTGAGGCTATCGTTGGCTGCGTTTTTTATAGAAGCTGCTGCAGAAAAGACAATTGGATTGATCAAGATGATGTCGAAAAGTTGCTTCCTCTTTAAGTCCCATTTCTTCGATTGTTGGTGGTTTTATACCAACCAAAGTCCTTTGTATATCTTATCGATCATCATACGTGTAGTGCGTATAATTGAACAGGTGATCGAGTCAATGGATTTTAATTTTTTTACGTCAAGATTACAAGCCAAAATACATTGTTTTTTGTGGCGTATGAGACACTGATTATTGATTCTGTCTTCCATGGTTTTGAAGACCGGACCGGACCGGCCGGTTTTGGCCGGTTCCGACCGGACCGGTCAAAAATCCGGTCCGGTCTGTGCTTTAATTAACAAAAAAAAGAAAAAACCAAATTATCGGTAATTTTCAGAAAAAAGAACACCATAGTTGATGTGTTTTGTTGTAGTGGTTAAACACTCATTGAGCCCAATAATGGCGTGGGTTCGAGTTCTACGAACCACAATTTTTTTTTAATTAACTTACAATCCAATATTTTCATTCTATTTAATTTTGACCCCCACATTGATTATTTAATACTTGACAGCCCATGGTTCAATTAATTTTTAATCCCAAATGCAATTTACTTTACGAATTTTGCCCCATAATTTTTTAAACCTATAATTTCGATAAAGTTCATAGAAACATGTATATTTTCTATTTAATTTGATTGATTTATTCATAAGATATATATTTTTAAAATCTAAAGATACCGGTTTAACTCCGGTTTGATTCCGATTTTGTACCGGTTAAACCATTAAACCTTAAACCACTAAAATTTCCGGTGCAGTTCGAAAACCCGGTTTCAGAACCTTGCTGTCTTCCTTCAACTGGTAATCTACAATGTTGTAAAAATCGCTAGGCGCTAGTCGGGCGGCCGAGGGGGGCCTAACGCCTAGGCGGTTTCTAGGCGGATATTAGACGGTAGACTCGTTTTTTATTTGAAAATAAAAAAAAAAATAAAAAAAAAATTTATAACTCGGCCGCCTAGCCCGAGTAATCGGTTCGACCGAGTAATCCAACGCCTAGCCAAAAATCGCCGCGGATGGCTCCGCCTAGCGCCTAGGCCGCCGCCTAGGCCGAGTTTTACAACCATGGTAATCTGTGATCATACCATGATGAAACTGACGAGGGCTTAAAGAGTTGTTCATTTTCTATTTGAAAATTGCTAAGCAAAGAGATATAAGATTCTATTACTTACAAGTTAAAGACAAGCTTAGAGCATCATTATAAGATTATTACCTACTTGGAGAGAGTAGTCCCAACTCCCATGCAACAGGCTGCTACGTTTGTCACTACACCTTGGGGGGCAACAAAACGAAGGAAGGAGAGAGAGAGAGAGAGAGAGAGAGAGAGAGAGAGAGAGAGAGAGAGAGAGAGAGAGAGAGAGAGAGAGAGAGAGAGAGAGAGAGAGAGAGAGAGAGTGAATGGTAAAGATCAATGTAGAGATGCTCCCACTAGCATAGCATATCCCACTTTGTTGGCCCGCATGCTTAGTCCACGAAAGCTATGAGGGTTATTATATGCAAGGAAAGATCCGCTTGAAAGGTGAAAAACAGGGACACGAAAGCATTACAATTAGAAAGTCATAGTTTTGATGAACTCTTTAACCCCAACGTTTAGGTGATAGCATTCTTGGACTTTTACATAGCGTGGTTCTGCTATTTGTCTTCTTATAATATCGTTCTTGTTAGAGAGGAAATTTGACTTTCGAAAAGCGTTAACTGCGACTTGTGTTCGAAAAAAAAAAGACGCACTGTAGCAGTCTAGAAATGCAATGTAATGAATGAAAATTGTTTGCTGTATTGGGCTTCATCGCTGGTCCAAACCTCAGAATTGGGCCTCAGTTTATGACGTCGATGACTTTCTAGTTATTTATTTTTATTAATTACTCCCTCTGCCCCAAATGTTTTTGGACATTTGGGAGTTGGCACGGGAATTAAGAAACTGAATATTTTTATAATATAATACAATTAAAAGGTAAAAAGTGTATATTTTGACACGTCTTTTAAGAATATTTAATATTATTATATTGATTGTTTGTGATAGTTTTTTCCTAAATAAGGAAATGTACAAAAGATGCGGGACGCCCGATTTAGTAAAATGTATAAAATGGTTTGGGACGGAGGGAGTACTAGTTAGTAAGGTAAGGGAATTACTAGTGATAAAATGCAGTTTTGTTTTGTTTGTACGGAACAATCAAAGTGTGTTTTTATTAAATGGCTCAGAAGATGTAGTCAGTGTGACAAATAAATAATATAAAAAAAAATATATGAATATATATGGATGTATATGTTCTTTCATTACTCAAACGTAACCTCTTTAGTTTAGGTAAGAAGCAACAATATGTTACATAGAATTAAAATAGCCGCTAAAAAAATCCAAAGATCTAGCAATAGTGTAGCTCCCATCCTATCCTAGTATAGTGGAGATTAGGAATAAAGTTGAAAATATTGATATCATGTGTGTTGTTTCTACTATATAAATAGTTCTAGCCCATCCGTTAGTTATAATCATCAATAAGAAGTTTGTTATTTACTAAACCAACTTAGGTATGGCATAACATATTTAAATAGTCAATCGAATTAAATGTATCTCCGATCTGTGAACATCTCCCATTATCGTAACCACATGCCAAATCATAAAGAATTTATGGGAAAAAACCCGTAAAAAAAACATAAGTCATGAGAATAATATATATTCATCCTTCGGCGCCTATATATACAATACATCGAACAACGAAAATAAATAAGCTTCTAACAGAAACATCAGAAGAAATAAACAAAGAAAAATGAGTGATTTGCAAGATAACGAAAATTATCAACCATCGTCCAATGAAGAGCTTCTCAATGCTCAAGCCCATCTATGGAACCATATCTATGGCTACGTAAGCTCAATGTGTCTCAAATGTGCAGTAGAGCTACAAATACCCGACATACTCCACAAGCACGTCGTTCCAATGACCCTTTCTGACCTAATCAAAGCCCTAAACGTAAACGAATCGAAATCCCAAGGAATCAACCGTTTAATGCGTATTCTCGTCCATGCAAAGTTCTTCACTAAGGTCAAGATCTCCGAGGAAGAAAATGAAGAAGAAGACAACATGGCCTTTACCCTTACGCCTGCTTATCGTCCCTTCTTGATAAGTGAAGGAGATTTGAGCATGGTTTCTTTCATGGGACTTACGTTGGACCCTATCGCTATCAATCCATGGCATAGTTTGAGCACATGGTTTCGAAGCGAAAACCCTAATTCTACCCCTTTCTCGACTTGCCATGGGCAGACATCATGGGACTATTTGGGGCAAAACCCTAGTCTGACTCTTTTGTTTAACGAAAGCATGGCTTGTGATACGCATTTGGTCAGCAGAATAGTGCCTAGGGATTGCGAAAAGGTGTTCGAAGGATTGGAAATAATGGTGGACGTTGGAGGTGGGACAGGATATATGTCGAGGGCTATTGCTAACGAGTTTTCGAATTTGAAATGCATCGTTCTTGATCTTCCCCAGGTAGTTGAAGGCTTATAAGGTGACGATAAAGTGACCTTTATGGGAGGAAATATGTTCGAATCCATTCCTCCTTGTGATGCTGTGTTCTTGAAGGTAAGAATCGACATATTTATACCTTTTTCGCATATCGCTTGGAAATAAATTAATACGATGTTTGACAGTGGGTATTACATAATTGGAGCGACGGAGATTGCCTTAAGATATTGGGAAAATGCAAGGAAGCTATTGAGGGGAGCAAAGGAAAAGGTGGGAAAGTGATTATTATCGATATGGTCGTTGGCGATAGAGAAGATGGAGATGCAATGGAAACTCAGCTCTTCTTTGACATGACTATGATGATTCTATTTTGTGCCAAAGAGAGAACTGAGAAAGATTGGGCTAAGTTGTTTTCTGAGGCTGGTTTTAAGAGCTATAAGATCACTCCATTGTTGGGATTAAGGTCTCTAATCGAAGTTTTTCCATGATGGCCCATGGGAAATCATAATCTGCACTCTTTTGAATTATTATCTTAAGCGAAGAAAAAAAAATGTTATGCATATATATATTTATTTGAATGACGTTGGGGTAGGTGAGCAACACCATATATACCACATTATTGCAAAGTTCAACTAACTAACGGTCTAATTTTTTTTCAGTTGCAAATCATTTCTCACCGTGACACTCACTTTACATGCATATATGATATGAGATGATTTTATTACACTAAATAAGAATACGATACCGTTAGTTACCCACCAACTTAAGCTCTATAGTCTATACATCTCCACACCTTATTATAGGGCCTAATAGACATGAGCAGCCAACTGCGGCGTGGGCCGGGCCAACAAAGGCTCGGCCCGTTGAAGGGTAAGCCCATAAGCTTCGTCCATGTTCAACTCCTCGGGCGAAATCCCCAGGTCGAAATCGAACCCGTGGATCAAACTCGCGCAACTGAACCATACGTATACCCAAGCCCAAGCCCGCGCAGATCCTCCGACCCGACCCGAAAGGTATCAGTTCGAAGTTGTTCCCCCTAACGTCTACATGGGCCTTCTCCCCGCCCTTCAAGAACCGTTCGGGCCTAAACTCCAACGGGTCGGCCCAACTCGTGGGGTCGCGGGCTATGGCCCAGACGTTGACTAAAAGGGTCGAGCCCTTGGGAATATGGTAACCGTCGATTTCGCAGTCTTCCTCGGCGATCCTCGGTAGAGAGAGGGGAGTCGGTGGGTGGAGGCGAAAGACTTCCTTGACGAAGGCTTGTAAATAGGCCGTCTGAGTCAGGTCAGATTCGGACACGAGACGGTTCTTACCTACGACTGAGTCGAGCTCTTGTTTGAGTCCGGATAGTATCTTAGGGTGGCGTAAGAGTTCGGCTATGGCCCACTCCACCGTGCTGGCTGACGTGTCCGTTCCGGCGGAAAATAAATTCTATAAGAAAATATATTTTTTAATTTCAATAGAAAAAACTATAGGAACATAAAAAGAAGCTTTGGACGACCACTTTATATGAAGGCTCAAACTTGTATGGAGTAATTATTTTTTATTTTATATATTGTATTTCGATTCTTTCGCAAGCTGATTTCTTTATTATCTACACTTAGATATCAACATCCTGAGGATTCATATTCCTGGGTCCTATAATACCATTTTGAATAACAATTTCACCAAAAGCCTAATTATAAGGAGTGAATGCTTTTCTAATATTTTTATATTTTATGTTCCAAAAATCAAACCATATAACAAATTAAAATTTCGTTACATACCAAGAGCAAGGCCTTGATTTCAGTATCGGTGAACCTCGTGCCATCATCATCGACTCCCTTCAAGGAGATCAACGTACTGAGTAAGTCCACGTGTCCTAATTGAGGATCACGACCGTTGATCTTCTGGTAACGCTCGCTTAGAATCTCTGTCAAGAACTCGTCGAACCTTATGTGGAGCTTCTTCATCCTCGAAGCCACTCCTTGAAGGTCAAGGGGCTCGAGGAATGGGATGAAATCTCCGACGTTGAAGACGCCGGAAACCGCCATGAGCTCCACCACCATGGCCTTGAACTCCTCCGCCTTGGCGTCGTTGGTTCCGTCCACGTGGCCCACCACTCGCCGCCCCATCATGACGCGCGACAGCGCGTTTGTGGCGCACACGTTTAGCATTTGGCCTAATTGTATGGGCTTTTCGCCGGGCGGCCGCCGCTAGGGCGCGGCTGAGGATCGCCACCTCTTCCTACTCGGAAAGATTTTTGTGAAATACCGTTTGTTTTTTTATATTATTTTACGTCACTACCCTTTTTCTGGTAAGTATGACACAACCACGTGCGAAAGATCCGCCAAGATATATGAAAGTCAAGTATAAAAGGAAGTCAACCCACAATGTATATCCGTAAGCGTTTGAAAACGACGACGTATTATGGCTTTGTGTATATGACTAACCTCTCTGACGTGCTTCAACTCATCTATGGCCTTGACTGAGAAAATATGCTGAGCACAAATCTTCCTTAGGAGCCGCCATTTGGGGCCGTACGGCCTAAACTAAGTCCTCGTAATTATATGCCACGTGTTTAGCGCCGGAGTTCCGTGGCCGGTTGGCGAAGTTGGCGCGTGGGCCTTCAGAAACTGCTCGGCCACGCTCGCCGACGACGCCACCACGACGTCGACGAAGCCCATCTTTAGGTGCAAGAGTGGACCGTGCACGCGCACGAGCTCGGCCATCGAGGCGTGGGGCTTGGGTCCTAGGTGCGGGAGGTTTCCCACCAACGGCCACGGCCTTGGGCCTGGCGGCAGACGACGGCGGCGTTGGCCGGAGAAGGGCCGTCTTAGAGCGTGGTGTAGGAGAAACCCTACTACGCTGCTTAGGATTATCAAGGCCAAGGTAGTCATGGTTGTTGTTGCGTAGTATATAGTTGTTTTAGTTTTCTTGGTGGTGGTTTGTAAGAGAGGAGAATATATGTAATAACGTTTCTTTCGTGCCATTTATATATAGGACACTGAGGTGGTGGTTGTGCTTTTGCGTTGATTGACAGTACACTCTGATAATATACGTACCCACCAGTTTGGTACGATTCATTACTGCAAGATCTAGTTTCTATTATTTACTTTTTGTCCTTGTATATATATTATTATATGTGTGTGTGTGTGTGTGTGCTTTTAGGCCAATTATATATAGTAGAAAGTAAAAGACGTTACTTCACTCCATATATCTAACATAAATTTAATCTACGTTTCATAATAGATCAAACTAAATTTTAAAATAGAAAAAGAACTAGGAAAGATCTTTGTATTCTTTTCCTCTAGTGATTCGTCCCAACACCCAACTCTTCATCTGCAAAGGTTTATTATTTGTATCGTCGTGTGAATCCGAAATACTTCCAACCTCCAATGCGTCTTCTTGTTCTTGTTCTCCTCAGACGAAAAATACGTATAATGCAATTTAAAGCCACAAATATTCGTTCCATCATTGTTGTATATAGGCTCTTCGTTTCCCAACGATTCCCAGAAACCAATAATAATGGCGCCATCTATTAGCTGATAAAGCATTGAATCAAGTCTGATCAAGCCATGAATCAAGTTTGTACAGTGATGAAAGTTGGGGTTTATTTGTAATTAAGCATTTTATCAGGTTTTATTTGGTAGTTGTTTCTATTAGTGCTTGTCAGCGTGTACCTATATATAGAGACATGATTAGCTTGTAAACAACATAGGGGATTTTAGAGTAAAATACCTGAAAAGAAATAAATCTTAGAAGTCAGTCCCTCAATGTTTTAATTTGTGAAGTGGTACTGACACTGGGCACAAAATTTGTTTGAACTCCCCGTGTACTATATCTACATAATCCTCTCTTTCCCAAATTAAAAAAAAAGGATAAATAATGAACTATTTCTCCATGGAGACGAGCCAAAACAAAGCTGGAATGAAAAAGTTCGACTACAAGCTTGAGCGCTGGAAAGTGGCTTTTCAATGGCACTTCATCTTCAACCTCCAGTTGGTCTTCTACACATGCTCCCTGCGATGTCAAGAAACCCCAACCCCCCCCCCCCCCCCCCCCCCCCCGCCCAGATATGGAACTCCTCACAATGCTACCCCGATTTTAAGGTTCGATTTGATACCGAATCTTTCTTTTCTCTTCAAGTTCGTGGTATTGAAGCAATTGCTCAAGCTCTTTGCATCCAAGAACAACAAGTTCATCAATGGCACCTCGCTTTTTTTATATCGATGTCCCCCAAGTGCTAAAAATGAAATAAAGAGTGGATGTGGTGACGTGGACTTTCCAATGCTACCAGATTTGGGTGGGTTAGGTGATTTAGAACATTAAAATCAATTAGAGAAGATGATAGTAGACTCAGACATAGCAGATGTTCGACGAAATGCCTCAAAGGAGGATACTATAGATAATGAGAATGTGCTGCACAAGCTACGAAGATTGTGGAGTAATATCACATTGGAAGTGTTTACGATATTTGGTGTTTTCTACTAAATACATTTGATTCCTTGCTTGCTTGTTTGTTTGAAACGAGGTTGCAAGGTTACGCATGAATGTATTATGATTTGGTTGTTGGGTTGATAATTTAGTATGTGGCTACAATATTGTATCAGTTAAATTTATTGTAAATGTACCACTACTGCCAGTTGCAATTCTATTGCTTTATTTTGTTGCATTCTCGTGTTCATATTTTTTGTTATTGTTACATGCGAATAGGGATGAGTCTTCTACACTAAAAATGTAGTTTTAATCATATATCTTACATATTGATCATCACAAACACCATAGAATGAGTTTGTTTTCAACTTCACCTTCGTACCAAGTCGAGTACTTGAATTTGATGAAAAAAATACCTAAATCAAAATAAAAGTAATTGATTTCTTACCTAAAATACCGATTTTAAGTGAAAAATACATGGGAATTGGGGCGAGGTACATAAGACTAAAATTGTAATTCTAATCAAACATCTTACATATTGAGCACATTTATCATCACAAAAACCATAAAATGAGTTTGTTTTCATCTTCACCTTTGTACCAAGTTGAGTACTTGAATTTGATGGAAAAAAAAAACCTAAATCAAAATAAAAGTACTTGATTCTTACCTAAAATACCGATTTTTAATGGTAGTATTCATGAAATACTTGTGTATATGGCCGAGTTATCTAAGTCTAAAATGAAGGTTTTTAATCAACATCTTACATATTAAGGACATCACTCATCGTAAACAACATAAATGAGTTTTCTAGCAACTTCACATTCATTCACGGTCAAATACTTGACTTCAGCAATAAAATACCTAAATCGATACTAAAAATACCTAATTTATGGCTGCAAATACAGTTTTTTATGCATAAAATACTTGTGTTTATGGTCGAGTTATCTAAGTCTAAATGAAGGTTTTTAATCAACATCTTACAAATTAAGGACATTACTCATCATAAACAACATAAAATGAGTTTTCTCGCAACTTCACATTCATACACGGTCAAATACTTGAATTCAGCAATAAAATACCTATATCAAGACTGAAAGTACCTAAATTAAGGCTACAAATACTGATTTTTATGCAAGAAGTACTTGTGTATATGGTCGAGTTATCTAAGTCTAAAATGAAGGTTTTTAATCAACATCTTACATATTAAGGACATCACTCATCATAAACAACATAAAATGAGTTTTCTAGCAACTTCACATTCGTTCACGGCCACATTCATTCATGTATAAATACTTGCGAATTGGGGGGAGAACATCTAAGATTAAAATGGTTGGTTTTATCAAGCATTCCACATAATAAGAACATTGATCCTCATCAACACCACAAAATTAGTTTCCTAGCCACTTCACTTTCGTATAAGGTCAAGTACTTGAATTCAGTGATAAAATACCTAAATCGGGGACTAAAGTACTTAATTTTATGAAGTTAATACTGATATTCATGTATAAAATACTTGCAAATTGGGGGAGAACATCTAAGACTAAAATGGTTGGTTTTATCAAGCATTCCACATAATAAGAACATTGATCCTCATCAACACCACAAAATTAGTTTCCTAGCCACTTCACTTTCGTATAAGGTCAAGTACTTGAATTCAGTGATAAAATACCTAAATCGGGGACAAAAGTACTTAATTTCATGAAGTAAATACTGATAAATGTTCTTATTAGTTATGATGTTTGATTAAAAGCTAACATTTTAGTGTTAGATTATCCATCCCAATTCAGAGGTATTTTTTGCATAAATATGAGTATTTTTTGTCCAAAATTAAGTACTTGATGCCCTAATTTAAGTATTTTGACGATGAATTCAAGTATCAGACTTACAACAAAAGTAAAGATGGGGAAAACTTCTTTTCTTAGTGTTTGTGATGATCAATGTTCTTATTAGTTATGATGTTTGATTAACAGCTAACATTTTAGTGTTAGATTATCCATCCCAATTCAGAGGTATTTTTTGCATAAATATGAGTATTATTTGTCCCAAATTAAGTACTTAATGCCCTAATTTAAGTATTTTGATGATGAATTCAAGTATCCGACTTACAACGAAAGTAAGATGGGGAAAACTTCTTTCTTTAGTGTTTGTGATGATCAATCTTCTTATTAGTTATGATGTTTGATTAAAAGCTAACATTTTAGTGTTAGATGATTCGTCCCAATTCGGAGATATTTTTCGCATAAATATGAGTATTTTGGTCCAAAATTGAGTACTTGTTGCTCTAGTTTAAGTATTTTAACGATGAATTCAGTATACGACTTACGACGAAAGTAAAGATGGGTAAAATTTTTTGTCTTAGTGTTTGTGATGATCAATTTCTTATTAGTTATGATGTTTGATTACAAGCTAACATTTTATTGTTAGATGATTCATCCCAATTCGGAGGTATTTATCGCATAAATATGAGTATGTTTGGTCTAAAATTAAGTACTTTTTGCCCTAATTTAAGTATTTAAGGATGATTTCAAGTATCAGACTTACAACGAAAGTAAAGATGGGGAAAACTTCTTTTCTTAGTGTTTGTGATGATCAATGTTCTTATTAGTTATGATGTTTGATTAAAAGCTAACATTTTAGTGTTAGATGATCCATCCCAATTTGGAGGTATTTGTCGCATAAATATGAGTATTTTTGGTACAAAATTAAGTACTTGTTGCCCTAATTTTAGTATTTTAACGATGAATCCAAGTATCCGACTTACAGCGAAAGTAAAGACGGGGAAAACTTCTTTTTTTAGTGTTTGTGATGATCAATGTTCGCATGAACAGAAATACACGTCGATTGGGGCGATACATTTAAGGCTAAAGCGTTTAGTCATTAATAACTCTAATTGTCTCACTAATATTGTTTGAGCAAAATTAAGCACTAATATTGTTAATGACATGAACCACCAAAACATAAAACTAGTTTTTTTTTCTACTTGCCCTACATAATCTTTCGAATACCTTAATTTGAACATAAAATACTTAAAATATGAAAATAAATACCTGATTTGTCATATAAAATACCGATTCTCATACAACAAATACTTTAGAAAGGGGGCGAATACATTCCACAAAAATTGTTGTTTTAATGAACCATATCAAGTGTTGATGACATGATCACCAAAAACATGAAAAACTAGTTTTTTTTCTACTTGCCTTACAAATCAGACAAAAAATAATTAAACATGATCATGCACCAATCAAACAAATCAGACACAAAATGAATATTGCATTCATCGGCAGCAAACCATTTAATTTAGATCTTTATTGAATTGGTTCTTTGCACGATCGTCTATTATGCCGCCGCAGGTTACATCGCACACACTTCATCACACTCCACGCCACCACATTTCTGCGTGTATGCATTAATCTTTCCACTCCATGCCACCACATTTCTCTTAGGCATTTCGTTGAACATCTTCCTAGCATATAATAAACTACCGCACTTGGTCTATATCTATTCTCATCTGCATCCCGCGGACACATAATTTCCAACCATGAAACACGCCTTTGTCACACATGAAGGAAAAATCTAAGGAATAGGACACGACATCATTCATCCAAACCCACCATCATGGACGAACAACCCAAGCCCGCATGTGGATGCTTACAACTGAAGAGATGATCGAACTCCAGGTAGTGGAAGACTTCATCTGGGCTTCTTCAAAGATTTTCTGGGCAGAGGAAGATTGGTTTGGGTAAAAGCGTAAAAGGTGAGGAAGTTGTGAAAGACGAGCGAAATTGTTTGGACTTTGGTGGCCGAATTTGATGACATGGTTGTGGAGGATTGGCCTCTTGAGAGGCCTTTGAAGTGGTTACAGTTGAGCAGTGAGTGCCTATCGTGCGGTAGTAGTTCGAAGCTTTGTTCGTCGAGTAGCTTGGGAGGAGGATGGATTTTGTTTCAGTGTTTTCTATTCAGCGTAATCCATATTTAATTTGTTTTTCTTTTTCATTATTATTGTTTGGGAAAGATAAGGGTGTTATGGTAGTTTCACAAATGAGGGAGTTAGAACTAAAATTTTGCCTAATGGCAGTACCTTTTCACAAAAATAAAGCTAGGGGGACTGATTCCTAAGTTCATTCTTCTATTAGGTATTTTTCTATAAAAAACCCAACATAATACATAGAAATTTAGTTTTATTCTTCACATCTCTTCGCATCAGAATTCCAAATTCCATAAAGTTCATATGGTATCAGAGCACATCCTTACGCTGCTCATTTTACTCTGAAATTCAATTCAATCTTTGCACAGATTTACGGTTCCATATTCATCCTTGAGATTCAAGAATTCCTGCCATGGCAGAAGAAAATCAAGTATCAACAACGTCACGGTCTCTCTTGGACGACCAATCGCATCCGTTCTTTCTTCACCATACAGATAGCCCAGGTTTAATTCTAGTCCATCAACCTTTAACAGGCGACAACTATGCGTCGTGGAGCAGATCTATGATTATTGCGCTATCAGTCAAAAACAAGAAAGGATTTATTGATGGTTCGATCAAAACACCCAAGGCGGAAGATACGAAGACCTATTTAGCTTGGAAAAGAAATAATGATATAGTGATATCATGGATTCTCAATTCAGTATCGAAGGAGATCTCTGCAAGCATATTATACTCAGAATCAGCTAGAGCTGTTTGGATCGATTTGCAAGAAAGGTTTCAAGAAAGCAACGGGCCACGTTTTTATCAATTGAGGAAGGAATTATTGGGTCTATTTCAGAACACGTCTTCTACTGGCATTTATTTCACAAGACTGAAGGCATTATGGGATGAATTATCTAATTTCCGACCTTCGTGTTCTTGTGAAAAATGTACTTGCGGAGGCGTTAAAGACTTAAAGGCGTATTTCGAAAGAGATTATGTCATAACGTTCTTGATGGGACTAAACGAGTCTTTTGCTCATGTCCGAGGACAAATACTATTGATGGATCCCTTGCCATCTATAAATAAGGTGTTTTCGTTGATTTCTCAAGAAGAAAGGCAACAATCAATTACTTCAAGCAACAATCAAGAAGATCATTCACAACACATGACGTTCTTGGCCAAGAACATGACTGCAAGTTCATCTGCTGTATCATATAATAAGAGATCACTTCAGAATAATAAAAGGGAAGGCAACCGAGCTTTCTGTACTCATTGCAATAGGGCAGGGCACACTATCGAAACGTGTTATAGGATTCATGGTTTTCCTCCAGGGTATAAGCAGAATCCAAGATTCAGAAATAATAGGGTCAATCAAGTGTGTGCAGATCAACAACAATCGATCAACACCAAGACTGATGATACGGTTACTACAGCTATTGAGAATTTCCTTCAACAGCTTAATCCGCAACAGTTCCAACAGTTTAAGAATGTGATTAATCAACCGAACATCAGCCCTTCCGTTCAGTGTGCAACGCAATAGGATCATGCAAATGGTAAACACGGAGGTATTTGTTTATCCTTTGATGTTCCAAGTTTGGACTCGAAGAGAGTATGGTTGGTTGATTCGGGTGCCTCAAAACATATATGTTGCCATTCTGCTTTATATCATAACCTATATAACATTGATCCATCTTTTGTCACTTTGCCTAATGGTAGCTCAATCAAAGTAAAGATGGCTGGATCTGTAAGAATAAGTGATAAATTGGTTCTGAAAAATGTTCTTTATGTTCCAGGATTTAACTTCAACCTTATTTCAGTGAGTTCATTAACGGCTGGTACTAACATGATTTTGACATTTTTCAATGATCATTTTGTCATTCAGGATTCAACCAAGAAGTTGATGATTGGCAAGGGTGACAAATGTGATGGTTTATATGTGTTGGATGCTAATAACATGAGAGTTTATGATCGAATGTTTTCTAATTCTGTTTTAGATAAAGGCCCTGTAGAAATTTGGCATAGAAGACTTGGTCATCCATCCTATAAGATTTTAGATGCTTTGAAGTCAGTTCTGAAATGTAACAGAGATTTGAATAACAATGACATTTGTAGAATTTGCCCTTTAGCGAAGCAGAAAAGGCTTCCTTTTCCATTTCATAATCACATGGCATGCTCAGCTTTTGACTTGGTTCATTGTGATATATGGGGACCATTTTATGTTGCTGCACACACTTCACATAGATATTTTCTCACAATAGTCGATGATCATACACGGTATACTTGGATTTTTTTGCTTAAACGAAAATCAGAGGTATCAAGTTTGATTCCATTTGTCTTTAACATGGTAGAAAACCAGTTTGGGTGTAAGATTAAAGTTCTTAGATCAGACAATGCGAAAGAACTTATGTTAACGGAATATTTGCATGGTAAAGGGACTTTACATCAGTTTTCATGTGTTCAAACACCTCAACAAAATTCCGTCGTTGAACGCAAGCATCAACATTTATTAAATGTTGCTAGAGCTTTGTATTTTCAATCAGGGATACCTTTGGAATTTTGGAAATGAATGCATATTATCTGCTGCTTTTCTAATAAATAGAATACCTTCGACTCTATTACATAATAAAACACCTTATGAGTTGTTGTTTAATAAACAGGTTGATTATTCTTTATTTAGAAGTTTTGGTTGTTTGTGCTATGCATCAACTTTACATGCTGGTAGAATGAAATTCGAACCTAGAGCCAAGGAATGTATATTTGTTGGTTATCCTAATGGCATGAAAGCCTACAAGTTACTTGATTTACATACTAAAACAGTGTTTGTCTCTAGGGCAGTTGTGTTCCACGAGGATGTGTTTCCTTTATGTAATAATGAATTTGACTCATCCGCTGATCCATTTTCTAGTTTTGTTTTGCCTAAGCTTGTTAATGATATTGAGTTACAAAGCATTGTTGCCCCTAGTGCAACAAATGAGCAGAGCATCATTCAAGTTCCTGAGTCTCATTCCTCTGATCTACAACATTCAAGACAACAGAATTCGAATTCAGAGATTGTTGATAATCTTCCTGATCTCAGACGCTCTATTAGGCAAACCAGAAAGCCTGCACATCTGAAGGATTTTCATTGCAATTATCTTTCTACAGCCAAGAGTCTATATCCATTGTCTAATTTTCTTTCTTATAATAAACTTTCAGATAATTGTAGAAACTTTATTCTAACTACATCCGTTGCTTCAGAACCTCAGTTCTACCATCAGGCTGTAACCTCGACGGAATGGAGGGCAGCTATGAGGGAGGAACTAGATGCCATGGAAGCAAATCAGACATGGTCACTTGTTTCACTTCCTACAGGAAAAAGCTCAATCGGATGTCGATGGGTGTACAAGATCAAACATAATTCCGAAGGTTCCATTGATAGATTTAAGGCACGACTAGTTGCCAAAGGTTATAACCAACAAGAAGGCGTGGATTATATCGACACATTCTCTCCGGTGGCAAAATCGAACACAGTAAAGGTTTTACTTTCATTAGCAGCTTCGCAGAATTGGTATTTACACCAAATGGACGTTAATAATGCGTTCTTGAACGGGGATCTCTTGGAGGAAGTATACATGGACTTGCCACCGGGCTACAAGCCTACAGTTCAGCATAATAATGTAGGTAAACTTGTATGTAAACTGAATAAATCGATATATGGTCTAAAGCAGGCTTCAAGGCAATGGAATTCGATGTTCTCAAGGTCGTTACAAGAGTTTGGGTTTAGACAGACGAATCCGATCATTCCCTGTTTGTTCAAGGCTCAGGTTTGGATTTAGTAGTTTTATTAGTATATGTTGATGATATTGTGCTAGCGGGATCATCTATTGATAACATTAACAAGGTGAAGAATTATTTACAGCAGAAGTTTAAGTTGAAGGACTTAGGTGAATTGAAGTATTTTCTTGGTTTAGAAATTGCTAGGAAGACTACTGGAATATATGTCTCACAAAGACAATATGTATTGAAACTTCTTGAAGATACAAGTTACATTGATTCAAAGCCGATTTCGACACCAATGAATCCGAAGATAAAGCTGAATGCGTCGGAAGGAGATCTTCTACCAGACCCATCTCAATATAGACGACTTATAGGTAGGTTATTATATCTAACATTTACTAGGCCTGATATTTCTTTCGCTGTTCACAGGCTCAGCCAGTATATATCGAGTCCTCGGACGCCTCATCTTCAGGCTGCACACCATCTTCTTAGATACATCAAATCTGCTCCTGGCCAAGGCATATTCATGGCTGGTATATCCAATCTTCATATTAAGGCCTTTTCTGACTCGGATTGGGCTGCTTGCAACGACAGCAGAAGATCAATAACTGGCTTTTGCACGTTCCTTGGTGAGTCTTTAATATCTTGGAAGGCGAAGAAACAGACAACCGTGTCCAAATCTTCAACTGAGGCTGAGTACAGAGCTCTTGGGTCAACTACAACGGAAGTTCTATGGCTGCGACAACTTTTACAAGAAATTGGTTTGATGCAAAAAGAAGTGCCGGTCATCTACTGTGACAATCGATCTGCCATCCAATTAGCTTCGAATCCAAAGTTTCACGAGCGCAGCAAACATATAGAGATCGACTGCCACTTCGTTAGACATCATCTCCGTTCTGGTCATATTAAGATATTACCAGTGAGAAGTGATGCTCAACTTGCAGATATGTTTACCAAGCCCTTGGCAGCAATTACTCTCAAGCATTTGATGTCCAAAATGTCTGTTATCGATATATACAGTCCATTTTGCGGGGGCGTATTAGCTGATAAAGCATTGAATCAAGTCTGATCAAGCCATGAATCAAGTTTGTACAGTGATGAAAGTTGGGGTTTATTTGTAATTAAGCATTTTATCAGGTTTTATTTGGTAGTTGTTTCTATTAGTGCTTGTCAGCGTGTACTAGTACTGTCAAAACGGGCCGGCGGGGCGGGCCGGCCCGTACCCGCCAAAAGCCCGCCACTGGCGGGGCGGGGGCGGGTAAGCCCGCCTGATGGCGGGCCTAGGAAATGAAGGCCCGCCCCGCCTGCAGGCGGGTAGCGGGCCTGGCGGGCTTAGCCCGCCAGTTATTAAAAGAAAAAAATAAAATAAGAAAAATTTATTAAAAATAGGAAAAAGTAAAAAAAAAAATAATTAAAAATAGAAAAAAATAATATAAAAATTGGAAAAAATAAGAAAATGAGGAAAATATATCTAATTAAATAAACTTTTTAATATTAATCTATTTATGTTATTAAGTACCTATTATTATATTTGTAATATTATATAATAAATAATATTTTTTTTTAAATATTCTGGCGGGCTACCCGCGGGTAAGCCCGCCCCGCCCCGCCAAAGCCCGCACCCGCCGCGGGCTTACCCGCCCAGGCCCGCCTCCCGGCGGGCCTAAAATTTCAGAGCCCGCGGGCCCAAGCCCGTTTTGACAGCTCTAGCGTGTACCTATATATAGAGACATGATTAGCTTGTAAACATAATACATAGAAATTTAGTTTTATTCTTCACATCTCTTCGCATCAGAATTCCCAAATTCCATAAAGTTCATACCATCTCCGACGTCTATTCTCTTTCCACCTTGTCCTCTACTAAAATCCTTACCGTCAATGAACAAGTACCATTCTCTATCTTAGTTGATGATGAGTGTTGCTGGCGTCAAAATTCACTAATGCGATCAAATACATACATTATGTCACAATCTTTGTGTAGTAACTCTAATACAACTTGACTGAATAAATAAGAATAATATTATTATTTACCAATTACTTGGGGAGGATGCGTTAAAAACTCGTCTGCGTCAATGTCTTTGATGATTTGAGTTGGCAAAGGCTCCATTGCAACCCTTTTCTCCAAATACATAATTATGGACGAAAGCGGTATCCTGTCGGCAAATCCATGGTTGAAGGAGACAAAAAAAAAAACCTCGGATTACATGTTTATATATATAGAGGTGAATAAGAAGACATGGTTGTTAATTATGGCTTGAAAAATAATTCCGGGAAGTACGATTTTACGCAACAGAAAAGTAGATTTTCATGTACGGATAAGTTTTTTATTTTGACAAGATTTTCTTTTCCTTTTTTTTTCTCCTTTAAATTTACCTTGATTACTATTGGTGGATATAGTTTGGTACGATATCGTCGAGTCAAAAACGTTCGTAGCAAACCCCAAATTTAGTAACATCAATGGCCCAAAACTGAGGCCCAATATGATTATACGGAATTTGATACGATAATGAAATGTTACTTTCTTAATTTTCTTCGTATTTTGCCACGTGCAACCTGCAATTCCGTTCCGAGCGAGCTCCTCAACACCTGTGATTCTAGACGTTGCTGGCGGAGAATCTCCTATTCTTTAATTACATGAATGTATTCTTATTTGCTGTTGTAGATTAAATCTGCGTTAGAAGATGCGACGTGATTATATAATCATCTCGACGGGCAGGCACTTGTCAGCGTTTGATCGCTTGCCGCTAAATTCCTCTCTGTTTGTTGAATTTCTAGCTCGTCGACGGAATTTAATCTAAATGTGAGTTTATTGTTGAGTTAATATTTCGTGGCTTTTCTCGTTACGGAATCGATCTTCATGTTATTGCGAGCTGTTTGTCGTTATTTGCACTCTTAGTGATACATTTTTTGTTGCTTAGATAGCTTTGCGCTACATACAAATTTTTTCCTGGAAATAATTGTGACGCTTAGCTAACGCGATGTTTACATCTTTTTTTGGCTCGTAAATCCTTTAGCTGATGTGAGTCTTGATCCTGGAACTAGCACACGTGGAAAGTTAATTGTAGTAGTTTAAAATGGTGAACAATAAGAGCTCCAGTTTTGTAATATTGTAAAATTTTAACTATGTACGAATTTGAACTGTCGTGTGAAATAATGGTCTATACCAGCCTTTAATCTATATGTTTTCTTGATCATTAAATCTTTTGATCTATTGAACATTTCACGTTTTAGGCATCGGATCCATTTTCATAATTGAGGAGCTTTGAGAGGGGGGAGAAGTTGTTGGAAGCGGTTAACTATCAATTTGGTCGAGTTATTGAACAATGCTGCAGAACTAATATGATAGATTCTGAAAACACTAAAAAAAAATGGGTTGAGATGCATAATCTGCATGTTCTTTTGGTGTTCAGCTTTGACTCAGATACATGATGATTTGGTTTGCTTACATCTAAAACTGAATAATCATGGGTGATTACAGGGAATTTGAAGCATTTCGACCAAGCTGGGTCGGTAAAAATCCAGCAGAAATGGCAGAGTCAAATCTGTTTGTTGTCTCTTGCTTTATTGCTGGTCTCGTAGGTGTTCTGACTATTTTTTATACGGCATATCAGTGGAGAAAAAATATTAACTTAAGTTGGATGAAAGCCATAGCAAGGTCAAAGAAAAACCCTAAAGCAAGAAATAAGGTTCCGCCTACGCCTCATACTTGGATTTTGGAGTCTGTTAATAAGGCAAAAAATCTAAACTGCTGTGTTTGTTTGAAGCATATGTCACCTTCTCAGACTCTGAGTGTGGCGTCAAACAGTTTCATACACCGTTGTAATATATGTGGTGTAGTGGCTCACTTGAGCTGCTCTTCTAGTGCTCATAAGGATTGTAAGTGTGTATCGATGTTTGGCTTTGAACTTGTTATGCATCAGTGGGCTCTGCAATGGGCCGGAGTTTCAGATCAGCTTGAGGAATCCTCTTTCTGCATCTATTGCGAAGAGTCATGCAGTAGTTCTTTTCTCAGTGACTCCCCTGTCTGGTTCTGCTTATGGTGCCAGCAATTGGTCCATGTTGACTGTCACGGTTTTATGTCTAATGAAACAGGCGATAGCTGTGATTTGGGCCCTTTTAGAAGGCTGATTCTGTCACCTTTACATGTCAAGAAATTGGATAGAACTTCTGGTGGATTTTTTAGCTCTATAACCTCTGGGGCTAACGAGATCGCATCTTCAGTACGAGCTACCATCAGAAGTCAAAGTAAGAAGTATAATCGTGGATCAGAAACCTCTGATGAGACAGCTGATAGTCATAACATGAATGACGCATCAGCAGAAACTGCTCCTTCGGCGAGTCATGCGATTAATGGTACTAGCAAAACCGAAGAATGCTTCGATTGCACTGCAAGAACAGAGGAACCAGATCAGAAACAGAATAAAGAAGGGAAAAAGATGGATAGGACTCGGAGTTTTGGAAGAAGCTCATCAATCAAACAGAAGGACGAGTCCAACTCGGCTGTTAAGGGACTGGCGTACGAATTGATTGATTTACCCCCAGATGCGAGACCCCTGCTTGTGTTTATTAACAAAAAAAGTGGAGCTCAAAGAGGAGATTCACTCAGACAAAGATTGAACATTGTTTTGAATCCTGTTCAGGTTGTTGAGTTAAGCTCCACTCAAGGACCTGAAGTTGGACTGTATTTATTCAGAAACGTGCCTCATTTTCGTATTCTAGTTTGCGGAGGTGATGGCACTGTCGGCTGGGTGTTGGATGCCATAGACAAACACAACTTTGTTTCTCCTCCACCAGTGGCCATTCTCCCTGCAGGGACGGGTAATGATTTGGCACGAGTTCTCTCTTGGGGTGCTGGCCTGGGCTCGGTCGAGAGGCAAGGAGGCCTTTGCACTCTCTTACACGACATAGAACAGGCCGCAGTTACCATTCTAGATCGATGGAAGGTTACAATTACAAATCCAAAAGTACAAGGAATCCAATCTGCCAAGTTTATGAACAATTATCTCGGTAAACGGTGAATCTATTCTTCCTCAATCGATTTTAGTTCCGGCGTAACATTTTTCCCGCAGTTGGATTCAGTTTTATAACTTCTCATTGCTCATAAATGCTCGGAAATAGCATCTTTCTCATAGTCGTATTCGTCATTGTAGGGGTTGGATGTGATGCAAAAGTTGCTCTAGAAATTCATAATTTGAGAGAGGAAAACCCAGATAAATTCTACAACCAGGTATGTTAGTTTAATAAAACAACCATAATCTCTTCTGTGTATGCTACTCCATGTTCGGTGTAGTTAAACGTACTTGACAAGGGGCTCAGAATCTTTGTCATTTATGAGCTGCAGTTATTGATCGATTTTGGCCGCTTCTTCCTTTCTTGTTCTTAAACCACTTAGGTGCATAGTACCCTTATGTCTTGAAGCTTCTTCTTACTTGACTGATGTGCTTATGCAGTTCATGAATAAAGTACTCTACGCCAGAGAAGGTGCCAAGAGTATCGTGGATAGGACATTTGCTGATTTACCTTGGCAAATACGGGTGGAGGTTGATGGTGTTGAAATTGAAGTTCCTGAGGTCAGTGTAGCTCTCGGCTAGGAAGTACCATTTGATTAGCTGAATCTTACAATAACATGCTTCTGATCATGCCACCTGCTCTTCAAGTTATTGTCAATGGAGTCTTTACTTGTTCCTGACATAGTTTCGAAAATGTGACAATGGCTATAGGACGCTGAGGGCGTCCTTGTAGCTAACATTGGAAGCTACATGGGTGGCGTGGACTTGTGGCACAACGAAGATGAGTTTTACGAAAATTTTGACCCTCAATCTATGCATGACAAAGTGCTAGAGGTTGTCAGCATTTCTGGCACATGGCATTTAGGGAAACTCCAGGTAAATCTATCTCTTGGCGAACACCACTATCAACTATATCCCGTTTCTTCCTCAAATGATAATTCTTTTGAATTTTTTTATGAACAGGTAGGCCTATCCCGAGCACGCAGGATTGCCCAAGGTCAGCTGGTAAAGATTCAGCTGTTTGTTGGCTTTCCGGTACAAGTCGACGGAGAACCATGGTTTCAACAGCCATGTACGCTCACCATCGACCATCATGGACAGGTCTCTCTCTCTCTCTCTCTCTCTCTCTCTCTCTCTCCATATATGAGGTATATATCCATATGCTTCTCATTTCATATTGCATTAAACACAAATCAATTATTGGGTCAGGCGTTTATGCTTAAGAGAGCATCAGAGGAGCCCCTTGGCCATGCTGCAGCAATTATCACCGATGTTCTCGAGAACGCCGAAACCAATCACATCATCGATGCATCGCAGAAACGAGCACTGCTTCAAGAGATGGCATTGAGGTTGTCTTAGAAGGTTTTTTATTTATGGTTTTGACAGTCAGCATGTTTAATGTTGTTATATATCCATGGTTTTCCTCTTGCCTTTGGTTTTCATTAATAGATTTGTAGAAATTTTTGTGAAGCAGTTTTGGAGTGTTGAGAAATCAGTACCATTGCAGAGTATGAGAGAAGTGTAATAAGGTTTTATGCACAGTTGTGAGTGTCTTAATGCGGTTACTACGAAACTTTAAATTCGTTTATTACCATATGATCGTTCGTTCCTCCTTGTTATAAAAGGAATAATAATTTAGGAAATTATACAGTTGGGAGAGAATAAAGGCAAGGAGTGGAATACTCTATCCATCATTCATTTTGCATTGTGGCCTTCGTTAACATCAAGGCAAAGTAAAGAATAGTTTGTTTTTTTTTTCATTTCTTCGTTATTAATTTAACTTTTTTTATTTGCCGTTGGATTGCTTCAATTGAGCAACGACAGCCCTTGGATCAAGCGGCTGTTGTGTTACATGTGCTCTCTTTGCTTTATTTTGCAACTTACTTTCTGATCATTGCTTTCATGCATGGATTTCTCCTCCCCAACTATAATGCCTGCAAGTGAGAGAAATGTTAAATTCTTTTTTAAATTATTTTCTTGATTTTTATTATATCATTGGCTTGTTCATGACAACCATTACCAACAAAGTACAATGCTGCCTCTATTCATATGACATTTCTTCAGCTTTCAACTACCATATAGCTACTGCCACTACTAGCAAGAGCTATAGAGAGAGAGAGAGCATTAGTTGCTTGCACTATTCTATTTCTGCAAATTTTTCTTAGTCTTTCTCTTCATTAGAAGACTTTCCAAGAGCTCTGTCTTGAGCTTGTCTTCTTCTAATACCAGCTCAGATTCAAGGGACTGAAGTTCCCAGATATAAGTTTAGTAGTTCAAAGCTTAGTCTTTTATCCAAGCTTTTGATCTTGTGCTGTTGCATAGCTTTGTTTGCCCTGCTCTTTTTGTTATATTCATGGAAGGAGGAGATCGTCAAGGAAAACACATCTGCAAGTTCTGCTACAAAAGCTTTCCTAGTGGCAGATCTTTAGGTGGTCACATGAGGTCTCATATGGTCAATGTTTCATCAGATGATCATCATCAGAAGCTCAGAGGAAAGCTTAAGCTGCCCAAGAAGAAGCTTCCTCCTCTACTTGATACCAACACCGATGCTAAAACTGGCTGGACTTCTAAAGAGAATCCGAACAAGATGAAGAAGAGAAATGAAGCAGATTCTTGGAACAGCTGCGATGATAGCCAATCGGTTTGCGAAGCAGCCACTCCATCCATCAAGAGAAAGAGATCAGACAGAAAGAAAAGGTACAAAGCTAATCAGTATTACACTTCTTCCTCTTCTATATCTGAGATTGATCAGCAAGAACAAGAAGAGGTTGCTTTGAGTTTAATCATGCTTTCAAGGGAAAGTGGAAGATGGGGCGGTGTTATAGATACTGTTATCGAGTCAACTAACAACAGCCACGAGCTTGTAGAAGCCAAAGGAGTTGCTGTTAAACTAAAACCTCACAGGTTCAGGAGAATTAATGGCAGGGGTCTCAATCCTTCTGTTGATTTTAGTAAAGATTATAACTTGGACAAGTTCGATGATCTTCACGGTTCTGAAGTCGATTCGCCTGGGAAGGTAATAAGGAAAGCAGAATCATCGCCTTATGATCCTCGACAGTATGAACTCAGCCAAGATTCCAACACAAAGAGCAGATTCGAGTGCACGGTGTGCAGAAAGGTGTTTCCTTCTTACCAAGCCTTGGGCGGTCATCGAGCTAGTCACAAGAAGTTCAAAGGTTGTTGTTATCCAACGAACTCAGACACCCTTGAAGCTGAAACATCACCTAATCCAAGTTTTGAAGAAAGCAAACTGATAAAGTGCAACAGCAGTCAATCTCTAACTGATGGCTTCACAAAGAGTCCAAGTAATGAAGTGCTATGGAAGCGAGAAAAAGAGCACGAGTGCCCCATTTGCTTCAAAACCTTCCCTTCGGGACAAGCTTTAGGAGGCCACAAGCGATCGCATTTAATTGGTGTTCAGTCCAACAAATTTTCGAGTACGGTAAACGACGAGCCAACGAAAGAAACCCGACATTTTCTTGATCTTAATATGCCAGCGCCAGCTGAAGACGAGGAGTTTAAACTAGTAGTCACAACCATAAAGATATACTAAGTTTTTCTTTCGAGCTCTGAGGAAAGAATACTATATTTTGTTTTTCTTAGTAACTGATATCTTTTCTTTTCTCCTGCATCTTCCCAAATACTCACGACTTTGTGCTTAAAACGTAATCATCCTTGCTTGGTTATGAAGGGAAAACGACTGGTAATATGGACTGCTAAGTCATAATATAATATCATACATCTGAAGTACTTTATTGCAATGCATACTGAGTTTATTACAAGTGGACATGAAGTGGTTGGTCTTCTCTTGCATTAATAAACTATTACATTATAGTTCATCTCCGCCACGACGGTTGCAAAGTCAAAAAGGCTACAAAGATGAATTATTTTGCTTTAGTTAATTGGGAGAGTTTTGACTTAATCTGAAACAGAGGAGAGGTAATGGCAGCACGTGAAAGGTAAAGACTTTTTCGAAGCACATAACCGTAGCCAAGCACAGTGTGAGCTGAGAGCTATCTCTAACCTAAAAGCAAGCAAACTTAAGTTTTCTAACATCTTACGATTTACATCACAATAGTGGCTTTGATTGGGTACATTACATGCACACAACTTCATCATTACAGCAGAATTTTTTGCCAGGAATATCAGCTGCAAGATAAACATTCATGATCTGCTACAACACAAAGACCATAATATTCTTTCCCTGCATTTGTTGTGAGCACCATATCACAGCCTCATGGATTGTGCTGTTGAGTGTATGATTCAATGGTGGAAACATCATATGCTAAATGTTCGAGAATCGCTAAGCTTATATCATGCCATTAACATAAGATGGGACCAGAAACAGGGAACGCGATGCAGTTCACAATCTTCAATAAGAGAGCAGTTGTAATTTGTTGATGGATTACCATAAGATTATCGAAGAAAAATCACATCTTTACAACCCAGCTCGTTCTCTTAGTCCAAAATCTCAAACTTTCGAAAACCATATTGAACCAAGTAAAATGAACAGGGTAACATAAACTGGCCCCAGATTTCGACTCACCTAATACAATTAAGCGTGATTGGTTTCAATGATGCTCTGCTTTCCCATGGGCGAAGGCCGTCGATCGCCATGGCTGGTGTCAATAGTTTTAGCTTTTACACCGACACGCCTTGCACTTATGTTTATTTATTATACTTAACCCCTTTAAACTTTTAGTATAATAGTTAACCCCCCGAGTTATCCTTTTTATTATGATTCTCTCTCATTGAATAATCACGTCTTCTATTTGCTACCTAAAAAGCAAAATCAGTTTCTGTCCAATCTGATTCCTAGGACCCCCATTTGATCGTGATTAAGGGTTCTCTAGACATGTAATTTGCTCCTGCAAAAGACGAAAAAATTTTCACATTGAGCTTTTTCCTTGTTTGGAAAGATAACGCCAGCTCAAGGTTTCCTCTTTTATGCGTTTTTACGGGGGTTTTAGCATTTTTTTTGTTTGGACCCAAGAGCATTATTCGTTTGCTTGCTGATAAATTTGTAAATTTGTATCTGAAAGATAAATATATTGGTTTTTGCATTTTTTTGATGGATAACGGCGGAGAAGATGATCAAGCATCTGGGTGGATGCAAGTCAAAAAGGTGCATTTTTCTTAAACCCTTCGTCGAAATTTAGCTTTACATTATTGGGCATCGGTCTTAGATATCTCCCTAAAAAGCCCGTGAGTGCTGTTGTTTACGATCGTGCAATTATTTGAATCGAATGAAGTTTGTCCGGATTAGTTCATCCTCGTATGAATTTTATGCTTTGGCTTAGTCTAGCTATGTCCATTGGACTAGTGAGATGATATTGTCTAGTTGATTGCAGCGAAAAATAAATGCGTTGGCTTCGACTTTTATTGCTAAAAATGATTCTTTTCATTTTATTTTGTCTGTCAATTCTTTCCCAGAAACACAGGAGCAACATAAAGTCCTCTGTGAATGGTTGGGTTGGAAGGATCACTTCAAGACATACCTCAGGATATCCAAAGAATAGAGTTTCGAATGTGCAAGAGACAAGGACTGAAATTAACAAGTCTCTATCTGCTAAGACAAGCAAAGATAGTCCGCTGAATGTCACAACTTCTGTCAACACAACGTCTGTCTCGCTGGAAAATGGACCACCTACTCAGTATCTTGATAAATGCGTGGTGAGCCAAGGTGAGAAAAATGATTTGGAAGGCGAAAGTTCACTAAAACCTAACCCTCGGCCTCAGCTAGTGTTCGGTCCTGAGACTAAACAAAACGATGGTGTTCTTCCAAAAATCAAGTGGGGTGACTTGGATGAGGGCACACTTCTACATTACAGGAAACCTTACGTCAGTGGATTTGATTATGGAGTTGAAAATTGCAATCTTGTCTCTATGAGTTCTGGCAGTGATGGGGAATCATTTCATCAAATCCCTGTTGATGCTGAAGAGAACAAATGTGAAGAAACAACTATTAAAGACAATGTAAATCTTACTTCAATTCCAAACTCTCCCTCTTTGTCTGAAAAAGTTACATGTGTCGAAGGTTCCTCTGGAAAGATTGATGAAGCATCATCAGAGGATGTCAAAGAAAAAATCACTATGGAAAAAATAGTTATTGAAAGTCCTACTGTTTCCAGTATTGGTATCGAGCATGCAAAATTGAGCCTCAAGACCAATGATAGCCTTGAATCTTCAAAGAAAGTTCATGCAGGCGGAATCAATGAAAAGATGGAATCGGAGAATGCTGATTCTAATACTTCTTCTGACATTTGTGTAGTGCCCCTTGCAAGTGAATCTTCTGACATGCAAGTATTACAGAACATTAAATCCAGTACTATTGAACCGATACTGCCATCTTCATCTTCAGTTGAAGAGTCTTTTGACAAAAAGCATAAACCCAAGGCTGAAAACGTAAGCAATGGTGTGGTTGGTACAAGTTCTGATGCATCAGGTGAAAGCAAGGAAAGATTCAGAGAGCGCCTTTGGTGCTTTCTCTTTGAAAATCTTAACAGGGCCGTAGATGAACTTTACCTTCTCTGTGAGCTTGAATGTGACCTTGATCAAATGAAAGAAGCTGGTCTTGTTCTTGATGAAGCTGCCTCCGATTTTAGAGAGCTGAGCTCTAGAGTTGAAAATTTTGAGGAGTTGAAAAGGTCATCGCCTCGTGGAACTGATGGAACTTCGTTACTTATGCAATCTGATCATCGAAGACCGCATGCACTCTCATGGGAGGTCAGTTTTCCTTTTCGTAGCTAAGCCACTGCCACATTATTGATTTTGGAAGATTTAGATCTATAGGAACAGTTTTTGTGCCTGTCTTTTCAGTGTCATTTGTTTTCGAAATTCTTTCCTAATAATGGTATAATTGTTTTACAAGGAGAACAGGTACGTAGAATGACTACTTCACCACGAAGAGCGGAAATTTTATCTTCCTCTCTTGAGGCTTTTAGGAAAATACAAGAAGAGAGAAACCGCGAACGCGCCAAGAGTGCTGAATGTCAGGAATATGATGATGATCGTAATTGTATTTTAGAATCGTTTCCTAGCAAAGGTGCTTTAGCGGACGACTCTAGAGATACGAAATCTAAAATGAAGAAGCTCATTGGAGTCTCAGATATCGCTCAGGGATCATCTAAAGGAAAGAAAATTGTTGAACTCATCAGGCCTTCTGTTGCATCTACACCTTTTGAGGTTAAGGACAATAAGGAATTGGGCGACTCTGCTTCTGTATCAGAGAAGCAAATCCTCGAGAAAACCAAAATATTACCGAAACGCAATATGGACAAGTATGCAAAATCATCCGACTCCTCAAGGAGGCAGGGTTCGGTTCCTGAAAGAGACAGAGAAAAGAGAAATAGTTACCCAACTAATTCCATGGTTGCATGGAAAGAGAGGAGGAATTGGGAAGATATACTTTCTTCTTCACATTGTGTACCTTCCCGCTTCTCTTATTCACCAGGCATGAGCAGAAGAAGTTCTGATCGTGTACGCGTATTGCATGATAAGCTCATGTCTCCTGAGAAAAAGAAGAAATCTGGACTGGATTTAAAAAAGGAAGCAGAGGAAAAGCATGCCCGAGCAACAAGAATTAGAGCTCAGCTAGAGAGTGAGAGAGCTCAAAAGCTTCAACGGACATCGGAGAAACTCAATCGTGTGAATGAATGGCAAATTGTACGCAGCAATAAGCTGAGAGAATCGATGTTTGAACGCCACCAGCGCAGCGAATCTAGGCATGAAGCTTATATTGCTCAGGTTGTGAGGAGGGCTGGTGATGAAAGCAGTAAAGTTAATGAGGTGCGTTTCATCACATCATTAAATGAGGAGAGCAAGAAACACATTTTGCGAAAAAAGCTTCAGGATTCTGAGATGAGGAGAGCAGAGAAGCTTCAAGTGATTAGAACTAAACAGAGAGAGGATATGGCTAGGGAAGAAGCTGTCTTGGAACGCAAAAGGGTTCTCGAAGCCGAAAAGTTGCAGCGTCTTGCTGAAATTCAGAAAAGGAAAGAAGAGGCTCAGATGAGAAGGGAAGAAGAAAGAAAAGCATCAAGTGCAGCTCGTGAAGCGAGGGCTATCGAACATATGCGGAGGAAAGAGATTCGAGCCAAAGCTCAGCAGGAAGAAGCTGAACTCTTGGCCCAGAAATTAGCTGAAAAGCTAAGAGAAAGTGAACAGAGGCGTAAATTTTACCTAGAACAAATACGGGAAAGGGCATCTATGGATTTCAGGGATCAATCTTCACCTCTACTGAGGCGCTTGGCTTTCGTAAAAGAAGGCCCAGGCCCTGGTAGATCGACTTCTAACACAGAAGATAGCACAGGAAACGACAGTGGCTGCATTGCAGCATCTGATACTTTGCCTCTTGAGGCGCTGCAACAATCTATGAAACGCAGGATAAAAAAAATTCGCCAGAAGCTTATGTCTCTGAAACATGATTTTCCCGAGCCCTTGGTTGGACAGGAAAATTCTAGTCTTGGTTATAGGACTGCACTTGGAACTGCAAGAGCCAAAATTGTTAGGTGGCTTCAGGATCTTCAAAAGCTTCGCCAGGCTAGAAAAGATGGTGCTGCAAATTTTGGACTGATAACAGCTGAAATGATTAAAGTACTGCCTCCGCCTTCACCCTGCTGAAATACTTGTTGTATTTAATCAGCTTATTCTTTGTTGTCTTGTTAATTGAGTTTCTTATTCATTATAATATGCTTATACATGTTTTATTATATCTAGTTCTTGGAGGGAAAAGATGCTGAGTTGCAGGCTTCTCGTCAAGCTGGTTTGCTTGATTTTATTGCTTCTGCATTGCCAGCTTCACACACATCTAAACCTGAAGCATGCCAAGTGACGATATACCTTTTAAGACTTCTGAAGGTGGTCTTGGTGATTCCATCGAACAGATGCTACTTTCTCGTGCAAAATTTACTGCCTCCGATCATCCCTATGTTGGCTGCTGCACTTGAGAACTACATTAAGATGGCTGCATCAGCTAGCACTCCTGGTTCGGCAAACTCTCTCACGAACAAAGCGTCAACTGGGAATTTGGAGTTGATCTCTGAGATTGTTGATGGATTTCTATGGTCGATTGCTGCAATTATCGGCCATGTGAGCTGCAATGTATATCAACATCAGATGCTGGATGGTTTAGTAGAGCTTGTGATTACCTACCAGATTATTCATCGGTTACGAGATCTTTTTGCCCTCTATGACAGACCACAGGTTGAAGGTTCACCCTTCCCTTCCACTATTCTCCTCGGTATAGATTTATTAACAGTTCTGACCTCCAAATTCAGAGAATCCTCACCTATAAACTGGGAACGGTTTTCTAGAGATGTCATGCAAGAGAATACCTTTTCTGGTTTAAATGTCGAGCCTCATTGCTTGACAGGAAGCTTGATTACCCGTTTGCCAGATGTGCCTGAGGATCGACCATTGGATGTTTCTGGTAATGGAGAAACTGCTGGTTCAAATCTGATGTGTAATGACTCTCGTGAAGCTGAGCTTATTGAATCCAAGAGTCAGAGCTTGGATAGTGTTTCAACAGAGGCTCAACTTGAGGTTCCTCATAAACAGAATAGAAAGAAATCTGTGAGCAGTGTTGAAGGACAAAATAATAAAGACACCAACGCAAACCAGCCTGCAAAATTATTGCTCTCAGCAATGTCAGAGACTGGCTTAGTCTGTCTTCCCTCGATGCTAACTGCTGTGCTACTTCAGGCCAATAATCGACTATCTACTGAGCAGGTCTAGTTCATTTCTTACTTTCTTGCTTATGTTAGTTTTATTAAACTTGCTGGAATCAATCCAGATAATACCTAGTAATAACTCAAAAGTTGCTTTCTCTTCATTTTCTTCTAGAAGCATCATATGATTGCTAATCCTCCCAATATAATATTTTCAGAATTCATACGTTCTTCCATCAAATTTCGAGGAAGTAGCAACAGGAATTCTGAAGGTGTTGAACAATCTGGCACTTTTAGATGTAACCTTCATTCAGGAAATGCTGGTAATATTTTCTTTGAGCATGGCTTAGTCAATTCTGTTCCTAATTCTCCAATTGCTCTTAATTAAATTTTTTTTTTGCTTGTCTATATGATTTGCAGTCTCGGCCAGATCTGAAGATGGAGTTTTTTCACCTGATGAGCTTTATCCTTGCCCATAGCACAAGCAATTGGGGAACAGCCTCTGATAAGGTAACACTGAATAAGCAATTTCGGGAGTTGTGTTCTAATGGGGCTTTGTCTACCATAATGCTTACTTGATTTGAGACGATGACTCGAATGGCATGCTTGAAAATGATATCTTTAAAACACATCTAAACCTGGTTACATCGATGTTGCTCATATTCGATAATTTGCATCTCAGATTGGGACACTCCTCTTGGAATCTCTCTCGCTTCTCAGTTATTTCGCACTATTCCATCCAGAAAATCAAGCTGTCCTTCGATGGGGAAACAGCCCAACTATTCTTCACAAGGTCAGTGGATTTTAGTGATCATCAGTAAGACTATATATGCAATCATGATGTTCATATATTACATTCTTGAACAATACTGAACACTCTTGGAAAAAAAAAAAAAAAACAGGTCTGCGATCTGCCTTTCGTGTTCTTCAGCGATCCCGAGCTGATGCCTGTATTGGCTGGCACATTGGTTGCCGCATCTTATGGTTCCGAACAGAACAAAGCAGTTATTCAACAAGAACTTAGCATCGAAATGCTACTTTCATTGCTTAAATCATGCAAAAACGCCACACCAGTGGATGATACTACAGGCGAATCGAATCAGAGTCAGATTGGACCTGAAAGAAAATCATTAGGTGATGCATCTCAGAGATCGTACCGCAACTACCTGAAGAGTATGAGAGTCATTCCCAACAGGAGCATTTCTACAACTAACACCAGGGTTAAGGGAAAAAATGGTAGAGACAGCAAATTAGTGAAACTCAATGAAGAGATGCAGTTGGGAACTAGTCAATCTACAACTTCGATCCTTAGATTTCCTGTAAGGTTAATAGAGAAAGCTGAAGAGTTTTTCGCAAGAGAAGCCAATAGCAGCTGCAATGATGAATTGGCCTGAACTGTTTGTAGACAATGTTGAAAGAAAACAATACGATGCTTGTCCAATTCTACTCTGAAAAAATTGAGATTACAATATATAGAATATATGTAAGCAATCTTCGCTACAAACAAGCTACATATCAGTAATGAGGCTATTGCCCTGCTTTTTACATAATTGTCTGTATAAAGGTAACGGATTCAACTACGAGTAAGTTATGTTAGAAACACGAATATCCTGCGTAGAAGAGCTCAAGAGCTATTTGGAACGGTATTTTCTTCACAAATACGAAATGCAAACGATTCGATGGACTTGTTAGCCTGAGATTTTTCATCCACGTTCCCACAATTCAGCTGATTAACAATATTTGGTTCAGAGTATGCGCTCCCAGGAATGTCAATAAGCAGATCACGCTCTAGGTTGTCATGATTGGATGAATTGTGGTCCTGAAATTACAAAATTTCCAACAGATGGTAAATCATCAAATAAGCAGAGTATGTTCGTTCATGTAAAGATTCAGATATTGACCGATACTATAGATAAGAATTTCTATGCGACCACTCGTAAAGATAATGAGTGACGTAAATACTTTTGATTGCTCACGGTGACGCACCTTAAGCACATTATCAGCTTTCCCTGAAAGCTTTTTTAGCCGACCCATTGCATCGCGAAGTTGCTTTCTAGCCTTGTTCCTTGCTATACGCCTCTCAGCGCATTGTGCAGCTGTAACATCGGCATGGCAAGCAACACAAAGCGTTCGCATGTTTTCTAACTTGCACTCACCTGCAGAATTTAGAAGTAGCCAATCTCATCAACTTAAATATGTTTGTTACCAAGCTTTTGTCAATCACTAATCAGCAATTATATGGTGGTGTCTCAGAATTAATGAGACTGATAAACATGATTCTTCAATTTACCTCCTCCTTTATATACAGGTATAATATGGTCTGCATGCCAAGCATTTCCGTCTGCAGGGCCGTGTACAAGTTTGTCCAACCTGAAAAGTGGTAGTAACTTAATATTTGCTGTGGTAATAAACAGGTGGTTTATAAGCAGACAGACGAAGATAGAACTATTAATGCAATTCAAGAACTAAAATACGCATATCATCGAATGCCATATGGTAGCAGAAATCAATGAGTGCTTGAAAAATGTATAAGACATTTACTTGAACGGAACAAAAATTAACCCGAGGACACCAACTCCCCACACAGAGTTGGCAAATGTTAATAAATACAAAAAAAAAAAGATGTTTCGTTAGGGAAACATACAATTTATCACGTTTTGCAATATTTGGAGCCACTCTGTTAATGTAATCTTTGCGCTGTTCAAGTGATAGAGGCCTCAAGTCCCTCACAAGTCGATGACAGTCCAATTGGCAATTAGTGCAAACACCTCTTTCAATTTCGAATAGCCCCTGTATGCAATTAAATTAAATCCAGTCATGAAGCATCGTGAGGGCCCCAAATTGATGAATAATAAGTAACTAAAGATAAACATTGGGAACTTGTCATCAGTTGAAAGCACCAAGATCTGACCTCTCGAAGAAATCGACTACTAGTCCGATATCGATACTCTTCAAAACAATCCAGAGTACAGAAAAGATCCTCAAAGAATTGCGGTAAGCGAGCATTGTCACCCCTGCAGTCACTTATGTTACATTTTACCCTTGTAACGGAAAAGAAAATAAATGCGATTCGTAAGACCCACTTGCAAGGAGTCTGACATAGCTTGCAGAGTGGTTCATCGGCTTTGGAGAATGCTTGTAGGTAAAGTGTATCCTTCCGATCACGTCGACCATAAAGATTAACTTTTCTCCATACAGCATTGGATGGCAATGGATGGCTTATCTCAACAACAGGGATTGTGCGCCTATTACTTTTGCCTTTCAGGAGCCCCTGAGAAAAACAAATAATGGGGGGGAAATCCCAGCATTGTTAAAAAGGATACATCAAACAAGGAATTCTCTCAGAAGAACAAAACGGCCTTTGACTATTATCAGAGGAGCTAGTATCATACATACCCCGTTATCATGGTTCAAACTTTCACTTAGATAGCATAATTCACATGACAGTGGAAGTTGCAACGGTTTGTTGATCAATTTCCTCTTCTCAATTGGACGTAACATTTTCCACTCGTTAATGAATTCAGTAAGAGCTTCCTGATATGGATCATCTTTAGCAGGTTTATGATTAGTCTGCTCGTTGACCTCTGCAGGTGGATTACATTCAACTTCATCTTGACGAAAATTCTTGAAAAGAGGGCTCGGTCTTGAATCTCCTGGGTTGCAAGAGTACAAGTGAATCCTCCCTGTATGCTGGCTCACCTAAGTGAATGAGAAAATAGGAGAAAATCGTAGAATCAATGTATCATCCCATATGGGAAGTTAATCAAATTGTTCAACATTTAAATATCGTCAACTAGTAGTATACCTCAAACCGGAGGTTCGTTGACCGAATAGAGATATCCACTATGCCTTCGTTTACATCACCATCAGAAACAAGTGTTGTTGCATCTTTAATGCATTCCTTGTCACCTTCTACAGCCTCCATTAGAAGCTGTGAATTGTGATCCGTGGAGCAATTTTGCAATCCTGCTGTTAACTTGCCTTTCTCATTTGTATTTTCAGACGAAACGAAATATGAAAAATCTTCGACCTGAAAAGCATGGACCATGCAATTAACAAATATCAAGCACCTTCCTGTGAAACATAAGGATCATGTATCACTGACATAATATTGTATCAGTGATGATACCTCTATTTCCCGAACAGCATCATGCTTTCCATTCACCGTGGAAGAAACTCGATGCAAACTCCTATTCAGCTTCTGCCATACTAGTTCATCTGATGTGTCCTGATAGTTTGCACAAAACAGCAGTAAGAAAACCCAAGATGTTGAAATGAATCAACATTTTTGACATTAAGGATGGGATATTCTATAGAAGATACCTTTGCACAGAAAATGTATATATTGATAGGCCTCTTTTGCCCATGTCTATGGACTCGATCTTCAGCCTTCACAAGTTAAGAAAATGCATAAGCATCATATGTCATGAGAAAACACAATTTATTTCATGCAGCAATTTCAGGTCAAGCTCAAAAAAACAATGCCCAATGGCCACTGTATATTGAACTATAACTCCGTGGTTGAATTAAGACACTGGTATACCATTGTCAACAAAGATATCATTAGGTATAGTACAAATGGGATTGCTTTGCTGTAACAAAAAAATTCGAATGTCTTCGAAAAAGATAACAACTATCATCATTCTAAGCGGATTGTTACTGATATGGTTATAATGATGATCAATCACTGGTAATTAATGAACTCAAATAATGAAAATTTGCATATCAATGTCATAATTATACGATGATCAGCATTCAATCTTATATGATAAGAGAAATAGCTAACAAATCACCTGTTGAAATTCACCCGGTCTTGTAGGTAACTCCAAGAATACAACATTTTGAGCAGCTGTTAGGTTAAGTCCAGAGCCTCCGGCACGAATACCAATCAACGCAATTTTAACCTACTTAAAGTAGTTAGATTCAGCAAGTCGGAGCACGGAAAACGAAACTTTTTATCTCTATAAAGTAAGATATACAATTGTCCGGCCTAGGCAAACAGATAAAATCACGCCATATATTTCAAATATGCTAGTCAATGGCTACCAAGAGTACAATTAACTGAAATCAGGAATATCAAGAAAGAAACAAATGACAAAACCTCTCTTGACGACTGAAAAGACTGAATGGCTAACTGCCGTTCGCTGCCAGTAATTGTACAGTCAATACGAATGAATCGTATGCCTTTCTCACATATAAATGCCTGCAATTTAGCAAAAATGGTACAGTAAATGTTGTTGTTTAATCACTTACCCGTGCAAGTTGTCTGAAAACTTAACAAGTATGCCAAAAAAATCAATTATTGCTTCTCCATTCTGTATAAGTTACGATCCCAGGACGGCACTTCAAAGCACGCAGCAATAAGGTATATGATTGAGAAGGGAAAAACAGCATAGAGATTTCACCTGCACACCATCGAGCACCTTATGATGGTGTGCAAATATTATCATTTTATGAGAGCTGGAACCCTCTTCCATGGATTCCTCTCCATTCGTCTTGGCAAAGACAGGATGTATAGAGAGCCACTCGAAAAATCCAGGTAGTTTAGCTAAACCAAGTGCTGCAAGTTTCTCCGACAATTTATCATTCATGTTATCTGCACGGATACAAAGTCCAGTCAATTTTCTCAACTAAAATATAATCATAAATCTTTCTCAGATGTAATAAAACTTTGATTCACAAACCAGAATACTGAACATGCGCTTAACAAGATTCAAATGACCTAGAAAGAAGTACCAGTGAGCTACACAGTTAATGATCAAAGATGCGTTGTGCTGCTTAAATAATCAAATTTGCACATGCGGTAATATCATACAGCTAATACAAAAAGTGCTGAAGAAACAATTATCTGCAGCAGTCATATTCATCAGCATGTATTTAGCCATGTGATAAGAATCTAAATGACATCTTAAGGTACCTTCATCTTCATCAGAAATGCGTAAAGGTTCATTTTCAGCCTCAGTAATGGCAGAAGCACTTTCCAGTCCCAAAGTTGACATGGCAAAACTAATATCTGATTTCTTCAAAACGAGATTTATAATTTGACGCCGTTTGGGTGGCAATTGCAATAGAACATGTTCCTTTAGGCGCCTTATCTGTTGGAGAACCACAATTAGCAAATGCAATCTTAACAGAAAATCAACAGAGCAAGACAAAAAAAATAACCAAGCAAAATGTATATGAAACTATCAAAATTCCTAAAATAATGCAAGTAACACTCATAATCAATAAACTAAAGCATTTTGATCCAGTAAACAGACTGATGAACCCTTTGAGTGCTTAGGAAGCAGAAGACACTCAAAGGCCTAAAATGGCCCCAAAAAAAAGTTAAAACCTCACCATGACACTTTGCTTCAGTAAAACATGCAGTTCCTGCAGCCGTCTGCCCCTAGAAAAATCCTACGAGAAGACATCATTACACATTTAAAAATTTTCATGTAAAGAGAACTTTAATGCGGGATAAAAAGTGACGATAACATCGTGTAAGAAGAGCATTAAAGCAAGTGACATTGACAGCCAATAAATCATCCCAAAATACCTGAAAGAAATTTCCTCTATTCCCTCGGACAAATCTGACAGCACAATAAGTTTCGGCAAATTCATACTTGGTCTTTCCAAGTAAACCCGGCCTGCACCATTATGGATTACAGCAAGCTGGAAGGTTATTTCAGAGAGTCAAAAGTAACTCATTGACAGTGCTAAGGTTCTTACCATAACATATTCACTTGATGAAAAATGTCATAAGGTCTATTATCACCTAGGAAAAATAGGTATGGCATTGTTAGCATTCATTTATAGTCCTCAACATAAACTGAAGACAGAGCAGAAGAAGGATATAAAAGCTCAGGAAAGAGAAAAAGCATATGCTATCTGTCATTCATGCGACAATTACTCAACAACCTTGATAAAGAGGGAGTTCCTGAGAGCAGAATCAGATGCTTGACCTTTGAGGCCACGTCAAGTACTGAAGTTAACTGCAACAAGAGATGGGAAACCGCTTGAAAAAATAACTAACTGCAACAATTATGATAAGATGAATGCTGTATAAGCCAAAATAGTTATTTTCAGCACTTCAATCAGCTTGAAGGACAAATTCAGGATTCATTATTACATCAGAGGAGGCTAAGTGTAAAATTAGTCACACTGTTGAAAACCTGTACCTCATCTTTTTCAGACGATTTTTTGTTACAATGCAGATGATGCGATTCATCTACAATCAAGGTAGCCCATTCTTGTTCTAACATGCTATTCCGCAATCGACGAAGCATTGCATAAGATGTCACCACGACTTTAGGACATTTAGCTAACCGTGCAGGATTGTCTTGCCGACCAAAAACTGAATAAAGCATTTACAAATATTATGGTGATTGACTTAAAAATAAAGGATAGAAAACTTATTGATGCAGCCAGAGCCAGGAAAAAAAAAACGAAAAGAAAATGTCCAATTAAAGCACATAACAAGAAAAGATTGCACTGGGTGAACAAAATATTCGAACACCCAATTTTTTAGAACAAAAAAAAGGGGAGGTAAAAATGGCAAACAAATTTAGAGAAAGCTACCCAGGTGAATATCAGAAGGTAAACAGGAAGGTAACCAACGCTCGAATTCTTCAGCCCATGAGTATCTCAAAATTGCTGGACAAACAACAAGGATGGAACCTTCTTTCATGAAGCAGCTTGCAATAGCGATGGCCTATTGCAAAACCAGGAGTCAGTGTTAGTAAGGTACATTCTCTCAAGAGTAGAGATCATTGACAGTTTTGCTTTTGATTTGATCACTCATTTAGTTCTTGATAGTTCATCAATAACAAATTAAGTTTGAAACACACATATGTAGGGACATGACACCAGACAAAGAAATCAAACATAGGTCTCCATGAGTATATCGATTTACTGAAAGATATCTACCCTTTCTTACCTGGAGAGTCTTACCAAGCCCCATCTCGTCCGCAATGAGACACCTACCACCCCGTCTCAACCCAAAACGGACACCTTCAACTTGATAGGGAAGAAGAGTACTCAACAAAGTCTTTGGTAGCTCAGCAATAAACTCATCGACTTTCTCATCGGGTAGATGTTCGGGTCTGCAAGGTGTCCATTTCCCGGTGCTGAACGAATGTGAAAGCCTCTCGACAACATTAAAAGTACTCCACGGTATCTCTTCACATTCGATTCCTTGACAACTCTTTAAGGACTTGAGGACGGAGTAGTAGTCATAAAGACTGTAAACGCCTGCTTTTCCACCTCCAGTATGCTGAGTGTAATGCCACAACAAAGCCTGGAAAAAGATTCAAAATACTCCTAACGATGAAATGAAATACAATGCTACAAATTCAGCTCAACACAATAAGTGTGTAACTAATGTTCATACATTGCACAGACGATCAGTGAGCCTCTGAAAGCAAACATCTTCACCGGGAAACCCAAATCCCTGCACTGGCACGGGAGTTATCGAGAACGAATCGGGCGAACTTATCTCCAGGCGGGCTAGAAACTTCTCTTGCACATTCTGACCCGACCCATTGCCGTTATCAGGTCGCGGCCGCTGCTGTTCGGGTTCGGGCAGTAACTTACGGCATTTGTAGAGTGCCCAAGGTTGGGAGTCTTTCACTGCCTTGCGTTTGGCCAACGCAGCCAAACGATTCGCTTCGGCTCGTCTCCGTTGTTCCTCTGTGATCTCTCCGTCGTCGTTGTCGATTTGCATAATTGCTCGAGTGAGAGTGAGTTCCTCTTTCATTTCTGTCTTGTTTTCAAATTCTTTTGAGAGCGTGATGGCTTGTGAAATGGGCCGGGCCAAATATAAAGGAACTTTAGTAGGCCCAAATCCACTCGAAGGCCCAATCTCATGGCCGGACAAAATGCGTGAATGAACACGGAACGGTCGGATCTGCAATCCCGCTGTGCTCGCTTAATCTCAGCCGTTCATCTTCAGCTCATACGTTTGATGAAAGTAAAGAAGATTCGACCTTTTTTTATGTTTTTTCTACGCTGACGTTGGTGATCATTTGCTGACGAGCTTATGCGATACGAGGAAAATCCTCTCGAAATCACTTTGGATCTTTAACAGGCTGAAAATGGAGGGTTTGGTTAGCTCAAGGATCGGATTTAATCCAGCTACGTTTCACAATTTTTGTAGCTCAAACGGGCAAGGAAGATCGATTCTCTTCCATCCTAGTGAAGCAAGGAGAGCTTTGATTAGTCCTTTTTTTGGAGTAATGAGAAATAACAAACCGTTTGGTTCAGTTAGTTGCTTCAGCTGCTGCTAATAATGCCGTTCGATCATCGATTGATGCCCCCGCTTCGGCCGTGAATCGTTTCAAGAACACGTCGCCTTCTAAAGGTGAACATTCACCTTTTTTACTGCATTTGTTACTCATATACATTATTGTCAATATGATTGAATGAATTAAGGTACGTGTCATGGGTGAGCATGAAAACTCTTGCGTCTTTATGCATTTTATCTCATGTCCCCTTGAAGTTGTTCACCCCTAGCGATTAATTCAGTCGTAGTATCTCCGAATTTTTCCTGCGAAACGTGGTAAAGAATCAAGTAAACTCGTTAATGCTAAACTTTCATCAAGGACATGTTGGTACTTAATCCTTCTGTTGTACGTCTTTATGCTCGGCTCTCCCACAGAGATCATTGACTTGTGGAGAAATGCGAACGCTGTATGCTTTGATGTGGACAGCACAGTGTGTATCGATGAGGGTATAGATGAGCTAGCAGAGTTTTGTGGAGCTGGGAAAGCAGTAGCTGAGTGGACGGCCAGGTTTATTACATTCCATTCTTATGATTATCTTACAAAGCTCTTTTTTAAAACAACAACTTGCTGGGCTCTTTTCAGGGCGATGAGCGGTTCTGTTCCCTTTGAAGAAAAAAGCATTGGGTGCTCGATTATCAATATTCAATCCTTCCCTGTCCCAGGTCCAAGATTTCCTTGACAAGAAACCTCCCAGGTATTCATTAGACACTGTTACATGAAGTACGTTGTTCATGGCTTTGTTCTTGATATATATTCCTACATAGACTATCGCCAGGACTCGATTTGCTGGTGAAGACGCTGAAAGACATGAGCTTTGATAAACGTGAGCATTGATTCTTAGTCCCATAATCAAACCATCGAAAAAAGTAGAGATTCTAATCATCCCATCTCCTAATTTTGTTTTTGCCTTGGGCGAAAGCCCGTCGCCTCAATCCTCGGGAGTCGGGATACCACTGGACAACATTTACGTCAATAACCTATTGTTCGGAAGCTCCGGCGAGTTCGCTGGATTCGATCCCAATGAACCGACTTCTAGAAGCAGAGGAAAAGCCATAGCTGTTCATAAGATACGAACGGTCAGTTTCATCTTCATTGTCTTTCATATATCTTCTGACCAAAAACCAAACGAAGGCTTGATCTTTCGGTTTTTTCAGGCTCATAGATACAAGACTCTAGTCATGATTGGAGATGGAGCTACTACTGATCTTGAGGTTGGGGAAAAATATCTTTTCCTTTATCCAAACACATCCTTACGTATTATGTCTGAAATCATTGTCTGAATCTCTTGATAATCTTTCTTTCTTGTTCGTTTATTACAATTTTTTAAAGGCTCGTCGGCCAGAATCTTTTAAAGGCTCGTCGGCCAGAAGGCCGGCGGACTTGTTCATATGCTACGGCGGAGTTCAACTACGAGAAGCTGTGCTGTTGCGGCGAGAGCTGGTTGGCTCGTCTGCAATTTCGAAGAAGTGATCAGCTCATTGGATAAAAAAATCGCATCTTTTCGTTTGATCGACTGGAGAATTGAACGTTGACCAGGAAATCCCGGTCCCTTTACTTTCGAGATATTGCGATTTGGTCCCATTCGCAAGCAAAAGCATCCAATCACATCACATCAGACTTCAGAGCAGTAAAAACAGTGTAACATCGAACCTTATTACAATACAATAGATTGGGCCCATTGAGTTCTTATTACATTTGCAGTGACGGACAAGCGTTCATGTCTCTGCGGGGCCACGTGACGACATTTTGCACCAAACGAACCACGCCGAACTCGGAGCACGTGACCACCCATATAAAAAAAAATACAATACACTGATTATCCCATAAATGAAATGAAGAAAGAGATAGGGATAGAAGTTTAAAATGAAATCATTCAAATTCAAGTAACAGTGAAAATGAAACGACGACAGTTCAGTAGATCCATTCCATTCCATGCTGCCATATAACCATGCCTCGCCTTGACGGCCACGTGACGGATCACGAGGACGAAAGCGATGCGTTAAGAAAATTGAAGCACTTCGAACCTAACGGCGTTAAGTCTCAGTGGGGCCCCACCTCACGCGAGCGCACAGCGGTAAGGAGTTGGACGCGCACGTGAGCTGTTTCAATTTTATTTTATTTATTTATTTTCCTTCGTTTTCGTGTTGTCTCTAAGGCTCCTCACCCTCACGTGTGCTCTGCTGCCTGATTTTGTGTGCCTAAAAAAATATTTACTGTCCCTTTCGTTTCTTTTTCCTTGTTTGAAAACAGGTCCATTTTCATTTCAAGACATACAAATAAGTATCGTTTAGGATTCAAGCCCTCTTGGCAAAACATTTACTTTTAAGGACGCACTTTCTGCAATATCACTTTATTGCTCTGAAATACCAGTATGTTGAAATTTTGTAACACAAAACCATAATCCGGTACCAGTTTATGATTATCTGATACCAGTTCATTTTCTCCAGTACCACTTTACTACTTTGACATACAAGTATGTTAAAAGTTTATAACACAAAACGATCATTCTATATCAGTTCATATATCTTTTTATACCACCACACAAAATAGGTCCTTTAACGTAAAATATTCTCAAACAGGGTCATGGAAATCAAACCCTTAATAGGGTCTGATCTGGAATTGACCCTTGAAAATAATCTACTATTTTTATTACATAATTCGCAAATAAATAATTTACCTGTTTTTCCCCTTACTACACATATCATGTCACATCAGTAGTAAGTAGAGTAGAGAGCCGAGCACCACCCTACCCCACCCCACCACCTTCACGTATGTATTTATTTATTTATTTCTTTATTTTGCTCTTTAGGTAAAGCCTCCCCTGTTTGGGACTAGAAAATAATTCAACTACTGGTGTTTACTAGAATCTCAATTCTCTATAGAGTAATAATTTTGAATTAGAAATTAACTATAATTCAATTAGGAGACCTTTATAATTTTGAAGCCGTAATAATATACCATGTCATTTAAAAAAAGATAATAAAAAATAATATTTTAGATCATCATCACTTACATCACAGCGTAATGTTGTGGCGGGGCCCACAGCATCAACAGCATAGTTGGCCACGTGATTTGGGTGGCGCGTCGTGGTAGGCAAGACGCTTTGAAATCACGTGACTCACACCGTTTTCCACGGGATGCTCGCCACGTGTCCCTCTATTCTTTTTAAATCAGGGTAAAATAATAATAAAGAAAAGGGAAAAGAAAACAGGTCATAATCACGAGGATAAGCAAATAATTATTGTTAACTGATCCCTATGTTGATACCTTAAGAAAAGAATGTCATTAGGCTAACCCCAATAATTTAACATCCATCTCTGTCATTTTTCGTCCGCTCTGTAATAGAAATTATAATTTTCTAAAAGCTCAAATTATTGTTATTTTCCCGCATATTTTATATCTTTGTGCCTGACTAAACTTCCTCTCTAAAAAATTAATGCCTAATATAAGGCAAACAAAAAAATTAGAGACTCCGAATAACTATTATACAAATTAGAAGATAAATTGTATATGTTGTGCATCCCTACTAAGCCATGTTCGAGCAACCGTAGATTGTAAGGTAGAGCAGGCTGTGAAATAGACATTCAATGCCAGGCTGTTAGTGGGAATCTTGATTATTAAACTATTTAAAAGACTTTAATGACAATTATTACCTTGATTGTCGGACATAAACGTCCGTCCGTAGCACAGCATGCTCTTTCGCTCGCTTCGCTTTATCAGAAAATTGTTGTATTAAAAAACAAAAATATATAGTAATAAAAAAACATAAGATTTCGTGAAGAAGAGATTAAATAGATAACAGCACGTGGTTTTCGGAGGCCCCGCGTTTCCCGGTGAAGCTCAAAAGTGTGTTTAACCCACGTGACATACTCCCTTTATTACATACTCATGTAAGTATATAATACTAATACTGTTTTTTTCTTGCAATTTTTATGCCTGAGAATCAGCAACATTTATGATTTTACTACTGCTACAGTACCATTAGGGATCTGTGCCTGATCAGTATGTTGTGAAGTACATTTTTCAATTTTATTTTTTTCATTGGTATATTGTTAGTCGTCACGTGATATTGTTTGGTTTTTACAGCATGTTACTTTATTTATTTTTATTCTGTAATTTCCATAGAGAGGCTTGCTATGCGCTAGGTTGTCCGAACTCGGGCATGCAAATGCCGCATGCTAAGTTTCACGTGCACACCAAAAATGCTAAGCTTTCCCTCAGTGATTCAGTCTTGTGGGCCCATCTTGAGGGGTAATTTTGAGTTACCCATTTGGGGAAAATTATGTATTATTTAATTGTTCTATATTCTGACTAATTGCAGGCTCGAAGTTCCACCGTATTTAGTGTATATTTAATTAAGAATATTATTCGGGATCGTCAAAACTTGCATTAAATACTAAAATAATAATAATTGCATATACATTAGTTTATGTTTATCGTTTTTCGTCATAGGTAAACGGCGTTTACAGACGGTGTCGGTCTACTAACGGAATCAAGTCATAGACATAGACTTAGGAAACGAACGGTGCCCGTACAAACAAGGAGCAAAGTGGATATATAAATATATATATATATGTATATATACAGCGATTATTATTTTTATTTATATACACAAGCATATTAAAAGCATGAGCCATCTCCATTAGCACAAGAAAAAAACTCTTGAGAGAGAATCTAGTGAGAGAAACGTTCGTCAACACCGTTCCTCAGCTCCACACCGTCTCTTACAGTAAGTCTCTCTCTATCCCTCCCTCTCTCTCGCTCTCTCACATTATGCGTGTGATTAAAACTTGAATCTCAGTCGCTATAAGGATAAACTTAAGCTGAATTATGCAAAATTCAGAGGTTTTTATTCTGATTCACTGTAAGCGTAAGCTCAGTCGCGTATACGTATATACATGCCTTCTTCTTGCATGATTGTCATGGGTCAGACAAATATGTTGTCTGAATTATGCATAATTCAGTTGAATTTCGACCTGCAGCTCGTTGGAGGAGGAGAATTATATATATCGAAGTGTTTAGAGAATCAGTTTTACTTTGAGCAGTTAATGCGCCTTCTCTCGAAGATGAAGGCGGATCTGATTTGAATTATGCTACTGAGTTATCAATAATTACTGTGATATTCGGATTGGTTCATTCATACACTGTGATGGAGCTGTCTCAACCTCTTGGAACTGAAAGAAACAAAGGTAGTTTCGATTTGTACTTATTTATTTGCTGAATAAAAAAGTATTTATGAAAGAAAATCTGATGAATCGTGACTTATGAGGAAATTAACAGGTCGAAAAGCCACGCACGATTTTCTGTCACTGTGTTCATCTTCAACTGCCCAGCAAGATCCAACGCCTTCGCCTTCGCTAGGTATGTCTTTTTGTTCTACTGTACTTTTAAGACATTCTTTACTCTCTCTCTCTCTCTCTCTCTCTCTCTCTCTCTCTGTCGCTTTCTTTTTTTTTTCTCTTCTTTTTTTACCGCTGATGGGAGAGCTGTGCGAAAATTTGAAGGCACGAATACGATGGATACGTGTCGTTTCATAATCTCTTGATATTTTTACTATTTTATTGGCTTTTGAAATAAATAACTATCAATTTGAAAAAATAAATAAATAACTACCAAGCTCAGCCATTGATCATTCAAAACAAAAAAAAAAATTAGATGAAAGGGAAATTTTATGATTAACATCAAATTCTGCTGATCTTAGGGCATCGTGGTGCCTCTGTGGGGGTGAAATGGAAGGGCAATTTTGTCGACTATTTGAATTAGTTTTTCCTTTTGGTTTCAAATTCATAGAAAGTATTCGAAAAAAGGGAAAATATTGAATAATCCACGACGACTGTCGAAGTTAATGCACCCGTGAGTTGCCTTAAATGGGCTTTTATTACTGTGGGCCCAATAGATGGTTGAAATTCCCAGTTCCACTCCAACAGCCCCGTTCAAATAGGCCATCTCTTAGGGTCATTATATTTATGGTCATATCGCAGTTCATGCTTGCATGTCTTGTTCATTGGTTCTTTAGGACACGAACTACTTGTCGAGTGTAATAACATGTTTCTTCAGCAGGCAACAACTACCTTAAAACACATGATTTCCTACAACCTTTGGAAAGAACCGAAAAGGATCGCACGGCTAAAGAAGCGATCAACAAGCCCGCAACGAAAGCGACCGAACATGTTCTAAACGGCGGCGGCGGTTTAGTGACTTCTTACAGCATTTCATATCCGAATAACCAGATTAGGCCTTTGAAGCAAGATCACGGAACCTTATTCGCCGCACAACAAATAAGTGGCAAACTTAATACCGTAATAACCGAAGAGAATTCGAGAACTTTCTCAATATGGGGTGAATCCGCTCTAATTAGGAAGGGAAAGACAGGGAAGGAGAATGTTACCTCGGATAGAGGTGTTCTAAGAGGTAAGAACTCCGATTATAATCATATGTATGTATGAATTTCAAAACTAGCTAATTGAGTGGACTGAAATTGAAGCAGGTTTGAGTTGGTTGTCATCATCGTCGACTACTAATCTACCGCACAATGCTGCAGTGCTGGGCTCGTTTTCAGCTTCTCAGTGAGTGCCTTTCAACATATACATCCGTTGCATGCATGTAATAAGAATTAAGGTAGACTGTCTTTTTTCGCGTCATAAATCCTTGCTAATCGTTTTCAGGCCAAGAAAGAACCATAGTAGTTTCGTAGATATGATTGCGTCGGCCAATAATGATCTAGAAGATGATGACGGAGACGACGATGATGTTGATGATGATGAGTTTGTCATCAAGAAAGAGCCCACTTCTCATTCAAAAGGTCTTTTTTTTTACTATTTTTGTTTACTGTTATTTTAAAATGATTGTAAATAATATTTGTTTTATTGCAGGTAGTTTTGGTGTAAAAATGGAAGCAAAGGCCATGGATCAGAAGCCTAACACGCCACGCTCCAAGCACTCGGCCACGGAACAACGTAGGAGGAGTAAGATCAACGACAGGCATGCATTTTATTTATTACATTTAATTTTTCTTACATTATCAAGAAATAATTTTCTTATTTCTCTTTGGACTACCAACCTTTTTTACAATGCAGATTCCAGAAGTTGAGGGAAATCATTCCCAACAGCGACAGAAAGAGAGACAAGGCATCGTTCTTGTGGGAGGTAAAACTAATGGCAATAAATTCGTGTAAGCATTCAAACTGAAAGACGTGTTACAACTTTTATTTATTTCTTGCAGGTGATAGAACACATTCAATATCTGCAAGAGAAAGTTAACAGATACGAAGGCTCATACGACGTATGGAACAATGAGTCGTCATCGAAGATGATGATGCAGCAATGGGTGAGTGAAGTAACTATGTTAACCAAATTTATTGATCAGTAAATCTGCAATTAAATATTCATCTTATATACCGTGCCCTCGTTTTTCTGAAAAAAAAAAGAGAAACGGTCACAAAGCCGAAGGTTTCATGGATCGCACACGAGGACTTAGCAACAATATCGCGGATAGTCAAGCACCAACCTATGTTACTACAATGTCCGAGGATAATGGAAAGAACACGTCGAACTCGGATGGAAACACTCCTCATCTTACGACTAATTCGAGAGATAATAAGCAACAACAACAGGAAAAACTGACCGTTGAAAGTGGTACGATCAACATTTCCAGTGTATATTCACAAGGGTAAGCATTGAAAAAGCTCTCCAAAATCTTGGATCAAATTTCATGTAATGCGTTTAAGATTCATAAAGTCATCAAATGTTTTTTTTTCATTGCATTATTAGGTTGTTGAATACTCTTACAGAAGCACTTCAGAGTTGTGGAGTGGATTTGTCCCAAGCAAGAATCTCAGTACAGATCGATCTCGCGAAGAGATCGGTTGGTGTCTCGAATTCCGAAACATACAGCGCAAATAAGGTATGTATAAGTCTCTTCGTTGTAGTAATAATATGTGTTCCAAACACACACATATTTTAATATATATATATATATATATATTTATATGCTTTTTTCATGCAGGATGACGGTTTCGGACAAGCTTTGAAGAGACTCAAGACCAGCTTGAGCAATTAAAAAGAATTGCCACAGTGTTGTATCTTGAAATAAAAATTATTCTCTATTTTCTTTTTTGTAATAATTTCATTTTGACTCCCTCGTTTCTTGTTGAGGCAAGTCTTGGATGAGGTACTTATATGTACATTATGAGTATCATTATAAGTAGTAATTACAATATTTTTTTTTCTCACGTGATCCTAGATATTTAGATCCATGACTATGACTATTGGACATTCGCTTTGAATTATAAACTTTGCGATTGTATAGAGATGGATAAATCAAATTGGACGTAGCTTTCGACGTTACTCGAAGAGGGAGCGCGCATTTATAACCTAGTAGTGAGTGTAGAATTCTATATGTATTTGATTGTTCAAAGTGTTGAAGATTTTTTTACCCTCTTAATTTATTTTATTGATAAAAATATTTGTTGGACACTTCGAGGTTAAGCGTCTTGGATCATACATCTACATTAATTATTCGCACATAAAATCATGTTGAAACATATCTTATCTTCTCACGAAAGCCATCTATAATGGATACTCCCTCCGTCCCGCTAACTTTATCACATTTTTCCATTCTGGGCGTCCCACTAACTTTATCACATTTCCTTTTTAGGTAAAAAGTATTACAAACAATCAATATAATAATATTAAATATTCTTAAAAGACGTGTCAAAATATACACTTTTTTACCTTTTCATTGTACTATATTATTATAATAATACCACCTTAATATCCGTGCCCACCAAGAAATGTGATAAAAATCATGGGACCGGAGGGAGTATTATTTAGGGAGGTTATGATTTGAGGGGTTTTATTACAATATTCATCAGATATTTATTTTTCAAAGTCTGAAACTCCAAACACCTCATCATGACACGATGAAAGCGTTATTATATTAGTGGAAAATAAATGTTTAAGATATTATAAAGTTGACACTAGAGAATTTACTTCTACTATTATAAGAACGTTAATCAATGCTCATCATAATTCCACCTACAATTGACAGCATAACAAGAAGCTGTTTTAAAAATGATGCTACCAAGAACAATCTTATGGTACTTATCGATGAGCCAAAAATTTGTATCATTTTTTCAATATGATCCTTGCATGAAGTGATTAATTTTTAACACCAAATTCGTAAAGGTCTAAAACAAGAATATATCATATGTTGATTCTTTCCTCGTCACCATTCATTAGGCGAAAAAGATTCTACATTTTTGCAACTTCTTTGTATACAACAACTCAACAAATCAAATACAACTGGAAAGAGGGGCTTCTTCTATACATGAATTGTATAATGAACTTCCTTGGATGACTGACTACTACTCAATTGCTCTGAAACCCCCTCGAATCCTTCGTATTTGCACATTCGCCACACGGTGTTGAGCTTCCTTTACTAGGACGTGTTTTATTTTCTAAAGCAAAAACAAGTAAAGGCTCAAACAGAACTCAATGGTAGTTGTTCGTCTTCATCTAAAGGCTCCAAACATTCATAAGGATTGGCGTAGAAGTAATCTTCTTCCTTGGGTTTATCTGGAATTATCAATCTTTTTCCTGGACTTCCCATGCGATTCGAATGTGCAACTTTAACAGCTGCAGAGAACTCGTCCCATGTAAGCGAACCTAAGTTATAACGATCTATTAAATCGACGAGGAGCTTTCTGTCTAATAGAATAGTCTTCTTGTATCCAAGATATCTGCAGGCAAAAAACAAGAAAATGATTGTTATATGTGTTTTCACTATGGTTCGAGAAGTGTGATGAAAGATAAATTTTTGCAAGATTTAGTACCTGCGATGTCCCTCGACGATTTTAGCCATATTACCATCATATGTGGGAATGAAAATATCGCTCTCGAGTGCAACGAGATAGTCGAGTGCAGCCATTTGGGACGAGTGGTTTTGGAAAAATCTAAGATCTGAAGATTTCAGCAACGTCTCCTTCCTTACCTGTTTTCGCATTGCGATGGAAATTGCAAGACACGTGAAAAAATCAGTTACAAGAAAAACCATAAGATTTCCGACAAGGGGCAAATGTACGTTATCTCAGTATCGAATGATATGTACTGACCAAATTTGGATAAGATGATCTCAGACTCGATAATCTTCTTTCGCCACCATATATTTCTCCAGCAGCTATGTAAATCTGGATATTCTGGTCAATGTCCAAAGCCTTTAATGCGAGTGCAGTTTCTTCGGGCGTCAATGGACATAAACCTTCTATTCTTTTCGAATCAGATTCGATGATCTTTTCTTTCCACCACGGATAAGCATATCTATATATAAATGATTAGTATGATGAGATCGAAACGTATCTTAAATAAAATATTTAAAATGTATAGAATGTTACCTCATTCTTGTTAATTCATCAACCTCCTCTGCGTTGCATCCCTGTGTACACCCAGAAAAGGCCAACATGTCCATTTCGTATCGGAGATGAAGCACAATGAATGGACCGTTTTCCCTTAGTATTTTGATAACTTTTTTTCCCAGTTCTTCGATATGAGGAGTAAACTTTAAAGCATTAAAGTTTATACGACATCGAAGCTTTTGAAGTTCCAAAGGCTGTTCATTATTGGCAAGACGAGCATCAGTTCTATTCAAGTGGACAACTTTATACTTCTGAATCAGAGGAAGGATCTGCAGGAAACAACGAAACTAACTTAAATTTTTTTTTCAACAAGAAAAAAACAATCAATACAAAGGAAAGTAAACAAATGAAAGAAGAGATGTGAAACCTGATTATGATAGTAAGAGATGTCTGACCAACTAATGGGAGGCTTGGTATAGATTATCCCAAGCTCAACTCTCCTCTTTACTCTTGGAGGTAGCTCCTTGAGTATTCGGACCTCGTCTCTTAAAGATGTTATAAAATGGTCAACATCAAATATGTCTTGAAAATCACTGCAAGAGGTTAAAAGTGATCAGGCTTAGGTCTGGGAAACATCGTAGCAGCAATTGTAAATGATCTTCACTAGTTCAGAGAAAACAAACACAGACCTGGGATCATTCCAGAAAGAAGTCTTGTCAAGTTCGGGAACAATCAATGTAACGTTTAGATATCTTGCAATAGCCACCATGTCACAAATCTGCATCGAGAATAAAACGAAGTTAGACAATTGGAAACACAGAAGAAATAAGGCAAAAAGCTAAAAAAAGATAACATGTTAGAAATTTATTAACGGAAGAAGTAACATAACCTACCGCAGCTCGCATTTGATTAAGTCCTCCGTTGCATGAAACCATCAGGTAACCATTATTCTTGTAAACTCCTACATATGTAAACATATGCATCAAGTTATGGGAGATATCACATAGGATTGTTTTGTTAAATTGGCCAAACCAAAACACAACACATGGTACAGTCAAGAAAACCACGATTCAGCAATCAAATTCGACCAAAGGACAGAGACAGAAATTTCACATACAGAAAATCATCTACTTAATCTGTATTAGTAGGATCAGTAATGAGAATAAGCACAAAATTTTAAGCTTTTCCTCATGAACAAGAAAATTGGAGGAGAAAAAAGTTCCACATCATATTACAAATCACCAAAAACTCCACCATAGTTTGCACACGATCCCAGAATTTCAGATCTCATCTCGAATTTCACACGCACAACAACATTGATATTCACGGAAATCGTGTGTAACTGCGCTCACTTTTAGGCGGAAGAGCCCTGACTTGAGACTCGAGTAAATCTGATCCAATAGCTGCCGAAACATAAGCAGATTCCTGTAAAAAGCATGAGGGCCAACCTTTCAACACCCTAGGACCCCAAGTTCCACTCAATGCCGTCAACTGTACTAAGCAAGTCCACAATAACACTGTAGTTGCAGCCCTTATGATCCAAAGCTTCATCCTAGACCTCGAAACCATTCCATTATTTCTCAGCTTCTCCAATCTCTCCCCACCAAAAGCTGCCGTTTTCAGACCCATTAAACCCCACCTCCTTCTCCTGCTGCTAACCTCCTCACAACCTTCTGTTCTGAACATCTCAACCATAGCGACAAACGCCTACAACTTATTAATCTTTATCCCAAAAAATCCAAATGACCTCACTCAAAACGGTGAACGTAGAACGGTAGTGGCGGGAAAATCCAGGTAATTCCTACTAACTCAACGCACATTTGCCAAAAAGTTTAGGTAAAAACCCAGAAAGGCTCGATCTTCACCGATCCAGTTCCCAGGAAAAAAAAATTGCAGGAGTTTTAACCTCAACTATATTCTACCCAGTCAGAGAAAACCGACGTCGGATCAAAAATCGAAATGGGCATCGCAGGCAATGCGTGCCAAGATCCGACGAATATCGCGGAAGGACAACATGATTTTGACATTTTTCAATGATCGATCTTACCCGTCGGCGAAACTGCCGACGGCGGCTATCTCAACGATGAATGGGACCAATAGGGGAGTTGAGAAGCAAGCAATGGAAGACAATGCGTGACGGACGTGGGGAAACAAAGTAGGGAGAATCAACGTGTGTGTGCGGTGCAGAATAGGCACGGGCACGGATGAATGAATACAACAAAAGTGAAAAGGTTTGTAGCTATTCTCTTCGCTGTGCTCAATCGAGCAAAACGATGTCATGTAAACGTAGCGTGCCAATGAGTCAAGTGATTTGACGATTATTACTATGATTCAGTGCGGTAAGGTCCGCTATACTTAAGATGAGGTCCACTCCTCTATAGCTAGGTACTAATTCTTTGTCTTTCTGATTTCAATATCGATATATTTTCCATGATATATATATAAATACAACACCACACAAAAAGTGTTTAAGTGGCTTTAACAGATAGAAAACATTGTATTTGAATATTTGTTTATAATAGATTAATGGGGTTCCAATGTGAATATGTATTTGTTAGTTTCAGAAAACAAAGAAATGTTACCAGTGGAAGTCCTCTTATTAATTGGTTAAATTTCCAAAAGTGGAAATCTTGATAGCAAGATCACACCTTATTATGCACAATTCTCGAATGTAATTGCGAATATACATGCATCATTCTATGGTTTAGGAAAAACCCAAAAAGAAAAATAATATGTTACATAAAAAAGGCAAAATTAAATATTAAATTTGGGAAATTAAATGACAACCAACCAACCAATGTGTTGCAGATTGGTCCCCATGTGAGTTAAGTTTTTGTCAAAGATCTAACGGCCAATGTTCGGACACACAGCCACCCAAACACTGAGAATGCACATCGTTGCCGACAATATCGCGACACTGATTATATCGTCTTCGACATATATATTTTTTGTTAAAGAAGAAAAAATGTCATACTTTATCAATGTTAATCATTAAATCAATACAACCAAATTGGAAATATGCATCGTTTACTATAATACAAGCACAAACAAGCGAAGCCCTGAACTCATATAACAATCTCTAAACAACAGCTAAATCAAATCACAGTGGGCAGTACAGCAACAAATCGTCACGTCTCAATAATCAATCATCATTATGCCAAATCCCAAGCTCAGTATACCCATCTTCTGTAGCACAAGCCCTAAACATCCCCGTCGTATTGAACTTCATCACCACCTCTCCCTTTTCCGATACGCCGACGAGGCCGCAAGTACCCGCCGGAGCAGACTTCTCCACCACGTACTCCGCCGCTTCTTCGAGGGAAAGCCCTTTGAACTCCATGAGAGCCGCCACGTCTCTGCCCACGGTGGCGCGTATTATGGCCTCCCCTTTGCCGGTGGCTGAGATGGCGCAGAGCTTATTGGCGTACGTCCCAGCCCCTATGATGGGCGTGTCGCCGATTCTTCCCACCATTTTGTTCACTAATCCGCCCGTGGACGTTGCCGAGGCTAAGTTTCCATGGCCGTCAACTGCTACGCAGCCCACTGTTCCTAGGCTGCTGCTGATGTCTCCGTTGGGGGTTGTTTCTTGCTGACCCAGTTTGGCATTTGGCTGTGTGTAATCGATCTGCAGAGAAAAAGGGGTGGAATCAGAATGAAGGTGCGATGGTTTGGTGAGATAACAAAGGGATCATTACCTGAACTCTGTTGGCTTGTTTGGCTTGTTTCAGTCTCTCGACGTTTTCAGGAGTTATGAAGTGGCTTGGATCAAGAGTTTCAACACCCTTTTCATAAGGAATAAAATGCAACAAAGCAAATGAAGGATTAGTACAATGGAAAGGGGAAGGAGAAGGATATAACTAACAATCGGTTGGTACTTGGTAAAGAGATTCACGACTCCATAGCCTTAAGAAAACAGAAGGCCCCTTGTGGCTTACTACTAGAGCAGATGAGAGATTCTTGATATGACAAACTGAGACAGAAATATTAAAGCCACAAACAACGTATGAAGATTCATATTCACGTTCTGCAGTGAATGACGGGTGAACCTTATGCAACATTTTTAGCTTGTCCGAGTAAAAAGCAGATTAATTATGCCCCTGTATCTTATAATTTGAGAAGCAAAAGATAAAGATTTCTCTTACTTGTTCCCTCGCAAATGCTTCGGCCCCTTCAAATCCAAGATAGATGTGGGGAGTTTTCTCCATAACTAGGCGTGCTAGAGAAATTGGATTCTTGACGGTTGTAAGTCCAGAAACTGCACCGCACTTCTTTGTGGTACCATCCATGATACAAGCCTCCATTTCTACTGTGCCATTGCTAGTTAATACAGATCCTTTTCCAGCATTGTAGTTTGGATGATCTTCCAGTTCGCGGACCTATAACAATTTCATTATTAAAGTAAGTGCATACAGTCTAATTCATCAGAAACGACTATGTTTTGTTTTTCCAATTTCAGAGGGATCAAATGAGGAAAAACAGAAGTATCATTCGTAGCAGGTGTCAACATGATGTCAACCAAGCTGCTGGTACTCAAGCACAATAATAGATGACCTTTTTTAAGTTGACCGCAGAATCAAGTCACGAAACCTAAATATCCCTACATACTCCTCAATTTCTGGAATCGGAATACTATTACGAACACTGATAGCGTAGTAGCTGATAATAACTCTACGATTCAGTTCACGACGGTGGTCTAAAACGTAACCAGACAATAGATCGAAAGAGAACAACAACTATGAAGATAGGCTCACACAAATCCATAAGAGGAATAGAGATCTATCCAAAAGAAGACGGCAGAACTGTTACGTACTACGAGTTCGACGACGTCAAGCGGAGAGCGACCAGCTTTAATTGCGTCGACGCCGATCTGGAGGCAGTGGTGGAGGGCCGCCTCTCGCGGCTCGCGTCGCTCCTCCGGAATATCTCGGGGAATGTCGCCGGCGCCGCCGTGGAGTGCTATTGCCCAACCCATGTTTCTCCCACCACACCAACCACCTACTACTCGAACTGGCGGCTTTTCCCAGCAAAATATTGCGTTTTCCGGGAATAAATAAATAAATACATCCTAAATAATTAATTACGCAATAATGGATAATGACTCGGCAAAAAAGCCCATTTCACGAAGCCTTTTGGATTGTTACTTTTTTATGTCAATATCTTGCCAAAATATCTATCGTATATTCCACTCGACTTTATGGGATTTTAAATAGGGACATGAAAATATGAATTGGGGCCACATTAGTAATTTGCATTTTTAAATAAGGATTTGTTATGCTATTTTTATCAACAATTATTGGGAAATACATTATAAACCATTATTCGGCGACGGCAGAGCAGCGTATCGAAGAGCATTAAATACACAGTGTGTTTCTAGAATGAGTTTTTTGGCTCATGAGATTCCACTATCCAAAAATTAATGAGCATTTATTCCAAAGGTGCGAATCAGATGAATTTTTTGAAATGATAGGAATATAAATCGATGAGGACATTAAAACATTTTTTGAACGTTGGTGCTCTAAATGATATACACGAACAATATGCAGAATTATGAAATCTGCAAGACCATGCAATAAAATCAACATTAATTCTGCATTACAACACAACAGGTGTTATATTTATCTCATTTGAAACTTGCCAACATGGTTTTATTTATTTGACGGAGAATGCAAATATTTTTAAATTTGAATATTTACTCAATCCCTCCACATAAAAACTCTAATTATTTTCCTTTATACAATTCAAACCCAGCTATGAGCTCACCAAGAACTATCTCAAGGCTAGTACGATGTGGAGTAAGAGATTTAGCTTCATGTTTCAACCCTTGCAGGCTTCCTTTAGGTAAATAAAGAACTCATGTATCATCGTATTGTTGTTCTATGATATGATTATCACTAATTCTCTTATTTATACAAAATTTCGAATTAGGAGGGTCTGGCGAATTATACTACAAGAAACGACCTCAGAATTCGAAAAGGAACATTACGTTAGAACTTAAAGGCGTCGGTAATAAAAGTCATCAAGAGGCGGACAAAAACCCTCCTGACATAAAGCAGGTTGAACGACAAAAGGCCCAACTACTGTGCTTTGCAGAAGATGATTACATAGTTTTCAGCTTCAGAAAAGATGGAGCCTTCGACATGATAAGCCAAGGAAAGACATCATCGGAAGAATTCGATGAGAAGGAGGATTGTGATTGTGGTCGAGAATATGTTTATGGAAATGGCAACAAGTATGAAGCAGCTGCTGGTAATAATAATAATACATTGAGGCCTACAAATAGGAAGGTATATGTGTGACACATTGGTCAACATACATACATACATACATGGTTTTTCTACGTTCCTTTTTCAGTACGACGAGGTGTTATATAGTTAACTGTATCGAATTTCTTCTTGTATAGCTTTTCTATGGAGAACTCGGTGATAGGAGTGATGACGTGGAGCAGCAGCAGCAGAAAACTGAGTCGTCTTTCGAGTCGTGTGATTCTAACATGTCTGATAATGATAGTACAACGAGCTCCTTTGCTTTCCCAGTGTAAGTAATAAGGTTCTTACAGTTCCTTGTTAAACTAGCTTAATTAAAATCTTAAAAATGAGTTTTTTTTTTCTTTTCTTTTTTCGACGAATACGTTGTGCAGATTGAATGCAGAATGGATCGGCAGCCCAGTTCATATGCCCAAATCGGAGGCGCCAAGAAGGGTGTGCTTACACTGCTGTAGAAGTTTGAATTAGTATTACGTTACCATTCTTGGTGAAATTTGCTGCACATTAATTTGTATAAAGCAGAAAGGAGAAGAACTCTCGATCGACAGTTATTCCTCAGCGAAGAGAGATTGGATAAGACTAGAGAGATTTCTATTGCATTAGTTTCTTGAACATTATTTCTACTTCAAAATTGCAACGGCTGAATAGTAATCCAAGTCCGAAGATTAATTAGGCCAAGCTCTTTCGGGACTTTTCTAAATGTGTGTGATTCATCCTTCACAATGTATGATACAATTTGTAGTATTTTAATATTTATATTCTAATCCTAACGAGTGGATGATGACCTGTGATATGATCAATCTATACAAAATAAAAAACTACATAGAATGATGGTCTTTCTTTTGTCAATCTATGTCGTTAGTAATTAACTATTGTCTAAAAACGTCGGCACTGACAGCGACGTTAGTTCAGCTGATCAACGGCTTAGCATCGCAGCCAAGTTCGCGGCGTTCCTCGTCAGATTTGCCGATCGAATCAAAACTGCAACCAATATATCGTTTTATCTTCTCAATAAATGGGGACGCCGACTCTCAAGACACCGCTCGCCGGAATAGCTGATGATTTAGGCGTCGCCGTAGATTCTCCAGGCCACATAATGACTCTCCCCAGCCACCGTTCTTTCTTCGTCGGAATATCATCACCTAATGACGACGACGACCTCAGATCCCTTGTTACCGTCCGTCCTCTCTCCGGCGACCAAAACCCAACTGTTTTCTCGCCGGAACCATAAACGTTAAATATCTCAAAGGCAGACAACTTTCTTTCCTGGGAATTCTTCAACTCCTGCCAAGAAGTGGCTGAAACGTACGGCGGCCTTAACCCTAAAACACCTTCCATGGATTCGCGCGTAATAGAATCGAACTCAACCATGAAATTCGACAGATTTTGGGTTATAACCCAAGCGTAGCCTTCGCTCATGAGGCCTAACCTCTTCGCCAGGCGAAAGAACTGAGAACCCAGCGAAGGGCTCATCACGTGTACTATGAATACCCTCGTTTGTTTCTCGGAAAGCTTTCTTAGTTTCCTGGAAATGGAACTATCGTCGTCTGAGTTCGAGAAAGAAACAGTGTAGGCTAACCTAACTTCGACTTCTCCGAGGGCTTTGTTCAGATGAGATAGTACGAAGTGGTTTCCGTGGTCATCGTCTTCGTACAAGACGGCAGCTTCGTGCCATTCGAATTCTCTGCAAATGGATGCGAGGGCACGTGCTTGGCTCGTGTCTCCGTCATTGCTTGTGTAATAAGAAGTCGTGGGAGAGTTTCTTGAACCGAAGGAAATTATTGGATTTGGATGATGCTTTCTGCTGCCTATTTCTGCGAATAAAGATTCACCTTCTTCTGATGAATATTCTTGCGGAATTCTATCAATGGTGTGTAGTAGTTTCAGCCTCGTTTTGTAATCTGAAACGGCAAGTTCAGTACATGAAAAGATCGTCGAACACAGAGGCGAGTTCAGATTATCAGCGGCATATTGATGAAAAGCATTGAAAACGACGAGCACAATGAAAATGTCGAGGAAGTATAAATTAAGTTTCATGATTATTTTGAAATAATTTTTTTTTAATCGTCAGCCCGAGTGCTAGGTATATATATCTCGTATGGAGATTAGTTCTTTGAATACCGGTAAGAAGAAGTATTCTTTGTCAGCCTTGTTTTAATTAAGATCAGTTGACGAAGACTATAAGCTAAGCTCCGCTATATCAGTTGGTCTTGGAAAGTTCGCGGTAATACGCGTAGTAACATATTTGATCCCTCTTTGAATTTGGTTGAATTAGGACCATAAGAATATATATTATATCGATAATTATGTAGCAGTGAATATTGTCTCTTTCACGTACGTGGCGATCTAAAATATCACACGACATATATGGACCAGTTCTTCAATACGACAGTATATGTCCAATATTAATAAAATGTTCGTTCTCGCGTCGATCGATCAAGTCGAAGCTTCATCTTGTCCTTGATTTCAAATAATAATTTCTATCTGAAAAGATTGACATAACATCAATGTAAAGAGTAATCACGGTTTACATTAACACTGCACTAGTTTTTCAAGAACCCTGACTGCATTCTTTGAGGAGGAAAGTACGCGTAAAAGGAATACGATAGAGTCGCATTAGTCAGTGCTTGCTTTGAATTTGAAGTTGGACTGAATCCAATCCACCGAGAAGTAGAATAATATTCATTCTTACACGAATCAGTCAATCAAATCACGACGACGACCTATTCAGAATACACATATCTAGTAATTACTTTATACTAAGAGAATCCACCGCAGCCAGTTTCAAGCACGTTGTCAGTCAATTTTTTTTGGGGAATTTTGCAATCAGTCCCTAGTCAGTAAGTTTCTAAAGTGTTCAGTACCTGTCAGAAGCCACGTTAGTTTTAAGGACCAACTATTTCGAAAATGGCAGAGTTAAGGAGTAAAAATATGTATTGACGTAAATGCCCTTCCTAACACACTAAACTAATAGTTATTTTCCGGCGACTTTCTGTTATGCAGTTAGATTATATTGTTATAAACGTCTTGTAAACTGTTATTTTTTGTCCCTCATCTGTTACTACGAAGCAGAAAATTGTTATCGACAGAGAATATTTATTTTATGAATGTCGTTTTTACACTGAATCGAGGTCCTAAATTTCGAATGCCCATTAACCAATCTTTATCAGCGTGTAAGGTAGAATGTATTGTGGTATTGGCGAAGCAAGATGCAAGATTTGAATGAATTTTTGTCTTTCAATTTGGGGTTCTAATCTGCGAAAACTAAGACGAAATCAAAGCCTTTTTTGGCATCGAATACATCTAATATGTATAAATTCGAAGTACCCATAGTATGGGCAGCTCGGTGCGGCGCATTGTTTGCTCGTTCGTACGGCGTTCATCTTTTAATTCCACGAAAATACGGTCGACCCTAATAATTTGGGTATATTTCGACTCTGTCAAAACTGTTATTCGGAGTATGAAATCAGTTACTTGCAGTATCAAAGCAGTTACTAGCAGTATCAAAACCGTTATTAAACTATAAATAATTGTTACCATGTGTAGGGTTCTGATTTGCGAAAATAAGATGAAATCAAAGTCGTTTTTGGCAACGATTACATCTAATATGTTTAAATTCGAAGTATCCATAGTATGGACAGCTCGGTGCGGCACCTTTTGGTCGTTCGTTCGATGTACATCTTTTAATTTCGTGAAAATACGATCGACCCCAATAATTTGGGTATTTTTTTACTGTGTTCAAATTGTTACTCGCAGTGTCAAATCTGTTACCCGTTGTGCAAAAATTGTTACTAGTTCTGTCGAGACCGTTATTAAACTTAACTTAATTGTTACCATGTGTAGTGTTCTAATTTGCAAAAATAAGATGAAATCAAAGCCGTTTTTGGCAACGATTACATCTAATATGTATCAATTCGAAGTACCCATAGTATGGGAAGCTCGGTGCGGCACATTGCTAGCTCGTTCGTCCGACGTTTACCTTTTAATTTCGCAAAAATACGGTCGATCCCAATAATTTGGGTATATTTTTACTGTCACCAAAGTTGTTACTCAGTCTGCGAAACTCGTTACTATGTCTGCCAAACCTGTTCTTTAACTGTAACTAATTGTTACCATGTCTAGGGTTATAATTTACGAAAATAAGATGAAATCAAAGCCGTTTTTGGTAATGATCACAGTTAATATGTATAAATTCGAAGTACCCGTAGTATGGGAAGCTCGGTGCGGCACCTTGTTTGGTCGTTCGTCCGATGTTCATCATTTAATTCGCGAAAATACGATCGACCCTATAAAGTTGGGTGTATTTTTTTTCGTTTTGGCCGATTTGTAAAATTCTCGGGATCTGTTACTAGTATATGCGCTTCTGTTATTATGTTGACTAAATTTGTTACTAAATTTTCGGTGAAATTTTGGCCGGGAAAACTAGAATGAGATGAATTTTGGGCGGGAGTCTAAGTAAAATCAAACGTAGATTATCTGTTACCTGATATGTGTAAAACTGTTACTAGTTATATGTTTATATGTTACCAGAATTATTATAGTTTGTGAATTAGGGTTTTTGATTAAATCATAACCTAAACTTATATATTTTTACGTAAAACATCGTAAAATGACATATTTTAGTGAACATAGCATGTTTGAAGTATAAAATTTAAAAATCATAAAGTAAACTAATTGCATATTAAATTGTTATTTTGATTATGTATTCTGTTACTCGTGTTGTGTTTGCTTGTTACCGACATATCAATTTCAGTTATTTTCTCCTCTTTAATTGTTACTGATCGTTCTTAAACTGTTATTGCATGAAATCAGAAAATAATATAGGGTTTGTGATTAAGATTAATTGAAGATGTCATTAATTTTATCGAGTCATTTATGTTAGGTCGACATCTGAATTATAATAAACATCTAATAGTTCATTTCCGCAACGTTTTGTGTAAGTAGAATCAATTTGGTAGAAGCATGATCATCCTTTCAAGAAGAGTACTACTTGCTTTCCATACTATATACTCCAACTTCTTCTATTCCAACATAATCTCCACGAAAATCACAACCTAAACTAATATATTTTTATCTAAAACTTCGTAAATTGATATATTTTAGTACATGTAGCGTGATTGAAGTATAAAATTTAAAAATTATAAAGTAAACTAATTACATATTAAATTGTTATTTTGACTATGTATTCTGTTACTCGTGTTGTGTTTCCTTGTTTCCTACATATCAATTTCTGTTATTTTCTTCTCTTTAATTGTTGCTGATCATTCTTAAACTGTTACTGCATGAAATCAGTAAACAACATAGAGTTTACATTTAAGATTAATCGAAGATGTCATTAATTTTGTTGAATCATTTATGTTAGGTCGACCATCTGGATTGTAATAAACAACTAATAGTTTATATCCGCAACGTTTTGAGTAAGTAGAATCGATTTCTTAGGAGCATGATCATCCTTTCAAGAAGAGTGCTACTTGTTTTCCATACTATATACTTCAACTTCTTCAATGCCAACATAATCTCCACGAAAATCACAACCTAAACTAGTATATTTAATCTAAAACTTCGTAATTTTATATACTTTAGTGAATGTAGCGTGTTTGCAATATAAAAAATGAAAATCATAAAGTAAACTAAGTACATATTTAATTGTTATTTTGACTATGTATTCTGTTACTCGTGTTGTGTTCCCTTGTTACCTACTTATCATTTTCTGTTTTTTTTCTTTCTCCTCTTTAATTGTTTCTGATCAATGTTAAACTGTTACTGCAGGAATCATGCATACATTTTCAGCAACAGAAGCAAAGTTTGTTCAAAAGAAACATCTTACACATAAGTATCAGATACATATAGCACCAAATTGTAACATCCTCGTCGTCGCTGCTCGTCTTCGATTTCTTCGATTAATTTGGGGGTTATCGATTTGGTATTAGCGAAAAGAACTTAAATAATAAAAGTTATACATAATTAAGTTAGATATTCACAGGAATTTGAATCAAGGTCATTTGAATTCTAGATCAAAAATAAATTGTTACTCAGATTTATGTCATTTTTGGGCGATGCAGAATGCATAGTTTACTCAGATGCATAAATTGTTACCCAGATTGCATGAACTGTTACCCAGAGTAAATAAATTGTTACCCTTAATGCATAAAGTGTTACTCGGAATGCATAAATTGTTACCCAGAACGCATAAGTTGTTACTTAGCGAGCGTTTTATTAGCAAAAGCTTCAATCATGGGCCGCGTCAAATTTCTTCGCGATTAACATCAATATTTTCATTGATTATTAAGACTCACGATCAATTTCACCTTATTCAGTCATTAAAGTCCAAATTTTCCCTTGTTTCAACGAGATTTTTGAATTACTTTTAATACATTATTCCATTATAAACTTCAAAAAATTTCATTGATTAGTGACACCCATGGGAAATTATCACCGATTTAACCTTATTCGGTCATTAACGTCGAGATTGAGCCGGCTTTTAGATCGTAAATTTGGTCTTCGTTGAACGTGATTTGTGCATTCATCGTTTGGAAGAGACGGCATAGTGTTACCCAGAATGCGTAAATTGTTACCCAGTATGCATGAACTGTTACCCAGAATGCATAAAGCGTTACCCGGAGTGCATAAACTGTTACCCAGAATGCAAACATTGTTACTTAGCGAGCGTTTTATTAGCAAAAGCTTCAATCATGGTCCGCGTCAAATTTCATCGCGATTAACGTCAATATTTTCATTGATTATTAAGACACACTATCAATTTCACCTTATTCAGCATAAAGTCAAGATTTTCCCTTGTTTCAACGAGATTTTCGAACTACTTTTAATACATTATTCCAATATAAACTTCAAAAATTTTCATTGATTATTGACACCCATGAGAAATTATCATCGATTTAACCTTATTTGGTCATTAACGTCGAGATTGAGTCGGCTTTAAACCGTAATTTTGGTATTCGTTGAAGGTTGTTTTTGCTTCAATCGTTTGTTGAAGAAGATGGCATATGTGTGTAATTTTGGCGAATGTGAGGGATAGAAAGGTCATTTATAATGAGCTTGGTCCTTCAAACTAATATTTTCGAATTCTTGGTCCTTAAAACTAACGCCACCTAGGGACTGAATGCAAATATACCCATTTTTTTTGGGACTTTTTCAATTCAGGCCCTATTCAAGTTTAAAAATCGAGTTTAGATCCTGTCAGAAAAAGTAATTATTTTTAAGGACTCGATTTCTGCATACCACTTCATCGGTCTGCGGTATCACTTTCTTGTTCTGCAGTACCACTTCTTTATTATGCAGTACCAATTAATTGTTATGCAGACCACTTAATTGTTCTGCAGTACCACTTCATTTTACCGCAGAAAAATGAAGTGGTACGGTACTGCATAACAAAGAAGTGGTACTGCAGAACAAGAAAGTGGTACCGCAGACCGATGAAGTGGTATGCAGAAATCGGATGCTTAAAACTAACGGCTTTTTCTGACAGGGCCTGAACTCAATTTTAAAACTTTATTGGGGCCTGAATCATAATTAACTCTTTTTTTTTTGGTATTACTGTAATTATGATATCTTAAAGGAAAAGGTCAAAGTTGTAATTCTGTAGCACTTCCCCAATAAATTTACCCTGGAGTGGAGACAGACGGCCACGGTGGTGATGAAACCCTCCATCTCCTCCGGCCAAATTCAGGCCTTAACTTTAATCATATCATTTCATGGTTTTCGCCGGAGAAATTTGGATATCGTACTCTATCGACACACGCGCAGAAGGTGAAGAAAAAACAAGATAACCTTTCTCTTGTGTAGAATCTGAAGGTCTGGCTCACAACGTTGCTTCTCAGTTAAAAAATTATTGCAAAGCTCATCTGAAACGCGTCAAACGGCTGCTTGGCCTCAGTCGCCGCCGCCTCGCCTTTGGAAGAACCGGCGCGTCAACAGCCAAAAATCATGCCTGGTGTTGTAGGGTGTTTGTGCTCGGCCCATATTTCAAGGGTTGGCATGACTTGGGGAGCTTATCGTGCGGCCCTGTCGAGCTATATCCACAGATTTGGCGTAGGTAATGCGTTGGATTTGTCCTACTCTTGGTGGGTTCTGGTGAGGGTTGGCCACCTCGCGCTTGTGCAGCCGGTTATGTTCATGACAAACATCTGTATACTATAGTAGTGCTTTCTCTCGTATAGAGTTTGGAAAGATTGGTTCTCCGCCTGAAGTAGATCAAACCATTCGTTGAAAGGAGATAATTGATTGTATCTTGAATCTGGTATGACGGCCATGGTTATTACCTTATGGTTCTTGTTAAGATCCCTATGTGAAACGAAAAAGAGTAACCAAGTAAAAGTTTTGTTGTTTATACTTGCATTCTCGATATTCTCTCGCTAATGTCTTAATCTTGTAAAAGAACAGATTTGATGGTTTCCCTATGATGGGTTTTAGGATTAAGACATCAGTTGTTGCTCCCCGTAAGGCAAGCCATCGTTGTCCATGTGATCCTCTTTGTTGATATCACAAGCGGTCATTGGGAGGCTTCCGTTGCCTGAAAATGAAGACAACTGCGACTTAAACATGAAGACACCTGCCAATATGGTCAGACAAAATTACGATCTGCTGATATTCAACGATTGGGTGGTGTGGATGCTAAGGACCTAACCGTGAAATCTCGAATTTATGATTATATTTGCATTTCTGTTCTACTTCGTATTCCAGCTTGAGATCCCTATTTATTGTAGGGTTTGTCTAGGCTTGTCATTCTTTTCATTTGATAACATAGGGATCTCAACCTTAGTGATGAAGAGGATGCTGCTTTGAAGACATCTGATTTTGGCTTTTCAGTGTTCAAGCCTTGTTCTTTGTGGATATGTATAAATCATCAAACTACCCTACACTTGACAAGTGTGCATTATTCTTTATTCGCAGATGAAACATTTAGTGGTGTAGTGGAGTGGGAGTCCTTACTACGCTGCACCATATGTTCTTCGCAATCATTACGGGCTGAATGCAGATATTTGGAGTGCCGATGTTGTCTACTATATTCTATTTTGTGGTGTTCTCCTCTTTGGGCTGGTATTTTTTACACAAATTTATCGTTCAAATTTGTACTTTGTCTTCTAAGATCTTTTGTTGCAAGCCATGACTTTTGTTGTGAAATGTTTCTGTAATCAAATGACTACTTATATTGATTCTCATAGATTGAGAACGGAATATTCGATGAAATACTTGAAGGAAATTTGGGTTTCCGAACTGTTGCCTTCGATCTTGCTAAGATTTGATAAGAACTGTTGCGTTTGATCTTGCTAAGGATTTGATAAGGAAGATGTCTCACGTTCTCTGTAAGAAAAACAACAGAAAGGAGAAAATCCATTTCTGAACACATTCTTATTTAATAATACTCTTATATTGATGTTATACATTTCATCCATTTGGTATAATTCCTTTTCCGGGTTCAATTTTGGTCGTGTGCGGCTGACACCACCTAGTATATTACAAAGCCCAAATAAATAAATAAATAAAACATGAGAAGACAGATAATGAACCGATGAGCATCAGAACTTCAAGCAATCAACGGTGAGTTAATGCCATGCTGTTCTTTTCTTGGCCGACCAACGACAAAACCGTCGACGCAATGTGCTTAGGCGTGAGCCCAGCTTCTTCCATCTGATCACTCTGAGCTCCATGATCGATGTATCTATCAGGCAAACCCATTGCTCTCCACTGCAAAAGATCATAGCATACACAGAAAAGACAATCATTGACTGCTTGTAATAACCACAATAGCAACAAAAAATCAGAAAACTGCTATTAAGTTCTCTAAACTAACCTTGAGCTTCCCATCGAGCAATCCGTTCAAGCTCAAGAAATTCGACACGTGCGAACTGAACCCTCCTATCGACCCTTCTTCTATCGTAATGAGAACATCGTTTTCCTCCGCCAGCTTCTTGATCAGATCTCCGTCAAGGGGCTTGCAGAATCGGGCATCAGCCACAGTGATCTTTAGGTCGTGCATTTCGTCGAGCACTTGGGCTGCAACTAAACAGCTCTGCACTATGGTCCCAAATCCCAATATGGCAACCCTACTTCTCCCTTCTCTCAAGATCCGCCCTTTACCAATCTGTCGATTCACATCATCCACCCATTTTTAAACAACCGCAAAATCATCGTACATATATAGGGGAAAATCATCTATATATAAATATATACCTCGAGCGGCGTGCCAGAGCAGCGCCAACCCCATTACCTCTAGGGTACCTAATACAGCTCGGGCGGTCGTCAATCGCCGCCGCCGTGGCCACCATGTGGACAAGCTCCGCCTCGTCGGAAGGAGCCATAACCACCATATTGGGCAGGCAAGCCATGTAAGTGGTGTCGAAGGCTCCACAGTGGGTCGGCCCATCAGCGCCCACTAGCCCGGCCCGGTCCATGACGAACCTGACTGGCAGCTTCTGTAGGTCCACGTCGTGGACCACCTGGTCGTAGCCCCTCTGTAGGAAGGAAGAGTAGACGGCGCAGAACGGCTTCAGCCCTTCCGCCGCCAGGCCGGCGGCGAAGGTCACGGCGTGCTGCTCGGCGATCCCCACGTCGAAGCACCTCTCGGGAAAATGCTTTTGGAACGAGTTCAGGCCCGTCCCACCTCCCATGGCCGCGTGTATGGCCACTACTGACTCGTCTTCCTCGGCCTCGGCGATCAGAGAGTCTGCAAAGTACTGCGTGTAGGAAAGTGTCTTTGGCTTCGACTTGTGCTGTTTCCCAGTTTTAGGGTCGAACTTCACCACTCCTGGCGAAAAGAAAAAACAACTAAACGTCAATTTCTTGAATAAGACTGCCAATGATCCTAGGAAGTGGTAAGATTTTATATGTATACCGTGCATTTTATCTGCCGCGGCTTCCGCGGGTGGATACCCTTTGCCCTTCTCGGTGATGACGTGGATCAAGACGGGCCCCGGGGCGGGCATTTCCTTGACGCTTTTCAAGACGTATGTAAGGTCTTCGACGCTGTGTCCATCGACGGGCCCGATGTAATAAATGCCGAGCTCCTCGAAGAGGCTTGCGACGGGCTTCGAGCCCATCCCCCTAACGTACGTGTCCAATTTCGACGCCACTTCGTGCGCTGTATTTCCCATTTGCCTCGTAATTTCCTGAACACAATCACATCACATTACTCAAAATCATCGATTCGACGAATTCGTATATGTATGTCATTATGATTTATGTGCGTGTGGTATATACAGGAAAGTGGTAGTAGTTACTTTGGCTGCTTGGCGAAACTGTCGAAACTTTCGACTGGCCTGCAGCCTGGTGAGGGCCTTGCTGAGCGAGCCCACGGGCTGGGCCGGCCCGTCGAGGGTAGCGGTGGGCAACGAGACTTGCTTGTTGTCGTTTAGGATTATGATGAAGTTCGCGTCGAGGAAGCCCGCGTTGTTGAGCGCTTCGTACGCCTGCCCGGCCGTCATTGCGCCGTCTCCTATCACAGATATCACGTGGTTCTTCTTTCCCTGTAAGTCCCTCGCCACGGCCATTCCTACGTATTTATGCAGACGAATAAGGAAAGAAATCATTCTCAAACCTATGTATACGTGCAGTCGAATAAGGACAAGCTTATGTGAGTTTGGGCTGGAATTGGTCCTTAAAAAATCTCTATAATTCGAAAAATGCGAAATAATTACCTAGGCCGGCGGATATGCTCGTGGAACTGTGGCCGACGCCGAAGGCGTCGTGGGCGCTTTCGTCCCTCTTAGGGAAGCCGGCGAGGCCGAACGTCTGGCGAATGGTGTGCATCTTCGACCTTCGGCCCGTTAGAATCTTGTGGGGGTATGCCTATAGATAAAAAAGAAGATGCATGAATACAAACTATCCTAAGAAGAAGAAGGAAAAGCTAAAATTATTTGGTGAGTTTATTTTATAAATACCTGGTGGCCGACGTCCCATATGATCTTATCGTCTGGCGTATTGAAGACGTGGTGGAGTGCGACGGTGAGCTCGGCCACGCCTAAGCTAGAGCTCAAGTGTCCGCCAGTTTTGGACACCGTGTAGACGATCTCCTCTCTCAGCTCATCTGAGAGCCTTTCTAATTCCTCAAGGGAAAGATTTTTCATGTGAATGGGAAGGTCGATGGTGTCCAATATAGGAGTCGAAGGCTTCTCGCCTGAGAAATTCAAAGCCCTCTTCGAAGGCTGACGATGATGATTCTCCTTCGCGATTGCGACGTCATCTCTCTCGTAACTGTCTTGATGATGATGATGATGATGATGAACTGCTGATATGCGAGAAAACTGACAGCAGAAAAATACAGTAAGCTTAGTTTTAGTTGATCTCAACTGCTAATGGAGACAACCCAGCATATGAAGAAAGAAAAAGAAAGAACCTTTTGTTTCTTGATGGGAAGAGTTGAAGGTAACAGCTGCTCGCGTGCCTTGAACGAGGTATTGTTCTTTATTACTACACAAGACGAAGCAGAAGAAGTTGAAGAAGCCATTTTTAGTTGATTGTTTTTTTTTCTCTATATATCAAACAACTATAGATAGCTTCAGTTGAGTTATTATGATCGACTTATATATATAGAGAGAAAGCTGCGGTGTTATTTTGAAGGAAGGTGGTCTTGATAACTGAAGTGTTGGAGACTTGGACCATAATCCATATATATATATATAGAGACACGATGATTAGATAGCATAGCATGACTTAATTGAACATGCGACTTGTGAGAGCCCTACATGGCCAAACCTCAGTTAAAGCTATTATATCATGTAATTATTGTCTTCGTTTTCCTCATTTTATTTTATTTTTCTTGTCTGAATTCGGAATATGATGTTATATGGGTCAGACTTCAAAGCACGTGGTTATCAGTCAAAACGATATATCGTTTTAGGATCCATCGTAGCGCCCGCCAAAGCTGTGCAACCTTATTATAATACCCTTTCGAATAGTTGCTAGCTGTGGAAAATTAATAGCAAATATTTTCTATTCAAAAATTAAAATGACGGCCATATTGAACAAAGATATACAAATAATCAATATTCGATTGACAGTGAGCATCATTATGTATTTATTGAATTGAATAGCAATATGTATGTCGTGATTGGAGGCCGTGTTTGTCAATATAACTCGAAAGAAACGTGAATTCATTGTTTCTCGTTCTGCTAAAACACTGCAATATTTGAAAAAGACCAATTTGGCACGAATCATATTTGTACTCATTAATCACTCTGTATGGCGTTAAAGCGTTCGTACTTCTGTTCATGGAGTTTCCTCTTTTTCCTATTTTCTTTTTTTAAATAATATTAGATTTGATTTGGTTTTACTATTAACAACGAATCTCATATCTCTGAGCAGCCATGAAAGCAAATGTGTAATAGCTCATCTTGATCAAGCAAGCCCAGATGACTGGAGCTGTTCATCTTCAAACAGCAATATACAGACAAGGTAACAAGAACAAATCGATCGTTAACGAACAACAAAAAAACACAAAAAGAAATACCCCAAAAAAGAGTCGATATGGTAGAGTATGTGCTATAGGAGGAAATTATCTATCATATGTTGAACTACATCTGCACCATCAGAGTTCAACCAATAGGTTTTAACCTGGGAAAAGAACACAGCAATTCACATATCAGGAAACCTTTGTAACAATGTGGTTTATGTTTTTCGGTTTTGTAAGAATCTTGAAAGTAGCTTATTTTTACCTGAATGGTATTATGGGCAACGTATCTCTGTTTGCTTTTGTGGAAGCTAACGTCGACTCGCTCCCAAGATACTTGATTCAGACCTCTTATCATCTCTTCTGCAATAAGATTTCTTTATCTGTCTAAGCATTCTTTGCTTGCTCATGGGACATTATTAAAGAGCAATGCGTGTTAAAGAACGAGGATATACCTTCCAAGTCGATTACTTGTGTTCCTATGTTGGACGATGATGCTTTATGGACTCCTCCTTCGCTTCTTTCTCGTTCTATATGAACGATGTGAGGATACTTTGGGTCGCTCATGAGAAGATTCGACTGCTACCAAGAATCAAATGTTAGATATATACAAGAACAAAATATATTGAAATAAAAGAATTAAAACTAACATTTGGAAGCTCATTTTGACGACGTATAGACGAAGTTCGCCATCCCACCACATCTATGAGGTCAGTTAATGAGGCAAAACAAGAATTTAAGTAGTAAATAAAAATCAAGAATCCTCTAAAGGGAAGGATACGATCGTAATTGGCATTGGCATAAGCTACGCGGCGCTTGAAGGAGCGTAGAGCTGATCTGAAAATGTGGTACGGCACATATCTATCAGCAAATATTCAGAAACACAACACCATATGTATGTCGAAAAAAAAAATTCATTTTTTTTCGTTCTGACAAGTCAAATGCGTGTAATAGTTTTACTAACATGAAGGGAAGATCATCTGAATCTTTTGCCATCCTTAGTAAAAGTGGAGGTCTACCACAATCATTATCTGTAAGAAACAGATGCTTCCCTGATCTTCCGGCGACCCAATGCGCTGTTTGCGAAGCGCTCTTTTCCAAAAAAGGAAGCCCACATAGGAGCGGGAACTAAATAAAAAAAATACAGTAAGGGTGAAATTATGTTCTGAAAAAAAAGAAAAGAAAAAGAATGATTATTTCACCTGTTTGTTCCCTCTTACACCAAGATGAGGGGTTGCAAATGTGATGAAGTTCATTGGTTCGAGCCCACCGATTGTTTCTCTAGGAGTACGTTGAAGATGGGAAGCTGCAAAGTTGGTTTCTTTGTTCGTATGATTTGGACAATGGTACGAGGATTCGATGCTGTCTGGGACTTTGTAGTATAACCTGGCAATGGCATATCGTGAAACAAGCCCACCCAACGAATGAGCCACAAAGGAAATCTTGGATACTCCTTCCCAACGTTCGACTACATTTAACACCTAAACTACGCAGACGAATCTTGCATTATTCACAAGAAAACAGATCTCAAGATGATCTTTTTCTTTTCGAATTACCTCTTCGGCAAGCCTATCACCCATTCGATCGACACCATCAAAGGTCAACATGGAGTAATTGCACTCACTTCCTATTTGCAAAGATGTGTTAATAAAGAGAACACGTAAACTGCTCTAAACATGGAATCAAACTGATTGAGTATAAGTTATACATACGGTGGACAATGACTCGGTCGGGGAGGCTCTTCACAAATTGTTCTGCAGCATATCTCCAATCCGAAGCGCTACGAATAGAAAGGAAATGATGGGAACATAAAGAAAGGATTTTTAACTATGGACAAATGGAAACAAATGTGCAATTAAAAAGAACAAATCTTTCAACTGTTCCTAAAACAAACACTATGCATCAACCAACTTTCAGACATAACGAAAGCATTTTTAACACCATGGACAAAGGGCAAAAACGTGCAACTGGAAGGATCAAATCGACCAAACTTAGAAAAACATAAACAAGTCATTCTTAGAATTCTGGGCAAAAGGGAAAACATGGGCTATACGGAAGAACAATCGACCAAACATTAAAGCATCAAAGAAAGCATTTTCATAACATGGGACAAGGGGCGAAAATGTGCAATAAGAGAGAACAATCGCTACCTTCCAATGATTCCATTAACCATAACCACGAGATGATCTGGTCGAACCCTACCATCCTCAGCCACCTCAGCATCAAAGACGTCCTCGCCGCCATTCACAGACTCAACTTCTATTTGCCTGTCTTCCTTCGAACTCCTGCCGAAAACTTTGAAGCAGCCCTTGCTTAATCTTCTGAAATAGTCCATTTCTCTATTCTTGAAGCTCACAATAGAAATGGGAAACTGCAGATTTGGAGTGGGTTTTGTATCGGCAGAAGCGAGAATCGAAGGGCTCTTGTTGTTGAGCGTGATCATGAAGATTAGTGCGTTCAAGGGTTGCAAAAAGCGAGAATCTTGATAAAGGGTTTTGGAAAGCCGAATATTTAGGACTCGAACTGGGCAATTTGTTGAAACTTAGAAGTAAACTTAGAAGCCGATGATTTACCACATTACTGTTCACCGCGCGGTAAATGTAACTGATACACTCACTCGGTCTAAAATTGCGAAATTGTAACTGATGAGCACATCAAAGGTTAAATTCTTTGGTGTTCTTCTCGGGCAAAGATTCTATTTTTGTAACGCACAAGCAAAAAGATGAAATCTTGATCTTAACGAGGCAATTCCTTACATTACTATTATATCTTACATCATCAAAAAAGATGGTTAAGCATTCAAAACGTGATCTTAACGAGGTAATTCCTTCCTTACATTCACTCACTATTATATCTTACATCATCAATGTCCTATATATGGTGACTTCTCATATTTCATAATTCCTTCGCAATTATATCTATTAAAATCAAAAATGATTTCTGTGTTTCTTTGAGTGGATCGAAGGAGAAGATGTGAAAACTGAATTCAATTGATTGATCAAAACGTAATACAAGAGAGCCATATATAGACTAGTGTTTATTCAGATAAAATTACCAAACTATCCCTAAAGTAAAACAGATTAAATAATCAAACAGAACTGAGCTCAAGCCGCGCAGACTCAAAACTCAATACCCCATTCTTCTGTGCAGTGATCTTTCTTTACTGATTTTCCAATAGCCCCCCGCAAGATGGACTGTAAATGTCCTTTACAGACATCTTGGACATGAGTCTTTTTAAAGCAATGGCGGGAAGGGGCTTTGTGAACATGTCAGCCAATTGAAACTGACTGCGAATTGGCAATACTTTAATATCACCCTTCTGAAGATGGTCACGAATGAAGTGACATTCAATCTCTATATGCTTGCTTCTTTCATGAAACCTGGGATTAGAGGCTAAGAGAATCGCTGACTGATTATCACAGAACAGAACTGGGACGTCTCCAACACCTTGTTCAATCCCAATTTCCTGTAATAATTGACTCAGCCACAATACCTCGCTAGTTAAGGAACTTAGAGCTCGGTATTCTGCCTCAGTTGATGATTTTGACACAGTTGTTTGCTTCTTCGACTTCCAAGTTATCATTGATTCTCCAAGGAAAGTACAGAAACCAGTTATTGACTTCCGTGTATCGTGACAAGTGGCCCAATCAGCATCCGAGAATGCTCTAATCTTCATGCTCGAAGCAGCTGAGAAAAACATCCCTTGTCCCGGACTAGCCTTCAGGTATCTGAGGAGATGATGGACTGCTGTCATGTGAGGCTTCCTTGGCAGTGAAACGAATTGACTTAGTTGGTGCACCGCAAACATGATATCTGGTCTTGTGTAGGTGAGATACAGAAGTCTGCCAATGATTCTCCTGTACTGTGAGGGGTTGTCCAATGGTTCTCCTTCCATTTGTGACAGTTTTGCCTTTGGATCCATTGGAGTAGATGATGGTTTGCATGCCATGTATCCCGTGTCCTCCAAAAGCCTCAATGTATACTGTCTTTGTGAGATGAATATACCTGCAAAATTGCGAGCAACTTCCAACCCAAGAAAGTATTTTAAATCACCTAAGTCTTTCAGTTTGAATAGCCCCTGTAAATATGACTTTACTGCACCAATGGCAGTGACTGAGGAGCTTGCCAACAATATATCATCCACATAAACTAGTAGGGCCACCATCTCTGTTCCTGTACCTCTAATAAACAAAGAATGGTCAGATTCAGTTTGTCTAAAGCCAAACTCAAGCAATGCTCGACTGAACTTTGAGTTCCATTGCCTCGAGGCTTGCTTTAGTCCGTATATTGACTTGTTCAATTTACAAACTAGCCTTGATTCAGTTCTATCTACACTATCTTTAGGAATATATCCCTGTGGCAAGTCCATATAGACTTCTTCATCAAGATCACCATTAAGAAAAGCATTATTTATGTCCAGTTGACATAGATGCCAATCGTGGATTGCTGCTAGTGATAACAATACCTTTACTGTTGCTGGTTTTGCAACAGGTGAGAAGGTATCCAAGAAGTCTACCCCTTCTCTTTGCTTGTAGCCTTTCGCCACCAAGCGTGCTTTATGCCTCTCAACTTGTCCCGTCGAGTTAAACTTGAGCTTGAAAATCCATTTGCAGCCAATGGAGTTTCTTCCCTTAGGTAGTCCCACTATTTTCCATGTCTGGTTTTCCTCCAGGGCCTCCAGCTCTTCCCTCATGGCCTGCTTCCATTCTTCACATGATTCTGCTTCATAAAAGGATTGAGGTTCCCTGACTGCTGAAATACTCAAAGCAAAATTTCTGTAATCATCAGACAAAGCATCATAGGATAAATGAGCTGATAAAGGATATGCATTCTTTGGATATCCCACGCTGCTACAATGGTAGTCTTGAAGGTAAGTGGGACTCCTAGTTACTCTTGCTGTCCTTCTCAGTGTGGTATGTGGGACTTCAGAGATCTGATCTGTAGTTGCTGGAACTGGCAGTGACTCCTCCTCATCAGTCTGATGATCAAGACCTTCATGGAGCTGTTGATCATGCTCTTCGAGCGTACTGTTGCAGAGCTCATGGTGTCCTGAAGACTTGGCTCTTCTAGTTCATCATCTACAGCCCTTGGAATGACAAAGTCTGGCACTGGATTACCTACTTTGCCTCCCACCTGGTGCTGAGTTTTGCTCTTAAAAGGAAAACATGCTTCATTAAATGTTACATCCCTAGATATAAATATCTGTCTGCTATCCAGATCCATGACCTTATACCCTTTAATACCATTTGGGTATCCCAAGAAGACACAAGCTTTAGCACGAGGATCAAATTTAGTTCTATGGGCAGCCAATGTAGATGCATAACACAGACAACCAAATGTCCTAAAACCACTATAATTAACCTCCTTTTGATACAAGATTTCATAAGGGGTCTTACCAGCCAACAAAGGTGATGGAGTTCTATTGATTAGAAACACTGCTGTAAGAACACATTCTCCCCACAGTTCCAAAGGTACAGAGGACTGAAAATAGATGGATCTCGCAACATTCAGCAAATGCTGATGTTTCCTTTCCACAACAGAGTTCTGTTGTGGTGTGTGTATGCATGAAAATTGATGAATGGTGCCATGTTTTTGCAGCAAATTCAATAACAGCAATTCCTTAGCATTATCAGATCTAAAGGCTTTGATCTTGCAGTTAAATTGTGTTTGCACCATCTCAAAGAAGAATGAAACAATAGCTGGAACTTCAGATTTGAGTTTTAAAAGAAAAATCCATGTAAACCTTGAGTGATCATCTACCAAGGTGAGGAAATATCGATGACCCTTATTAGAGGGGACATGAAATGGCCCCCAAACGTCACAGTGAATAAGATCAAAACAAGAGCAAGCTATTTTATTCTGAGAATTAAATGCCAATCTTTTCTGTTTCGATAAAGGGCAAATTTTACAAAAAGGAAGCAACTTTGCACTATCATTACAATGTAATTTCTGTTTCATACCAAGCAATACATTGTAAGAAGGATGGCCAAATCTATTGTGCCATGTTTCTAGCGAGATCTTATTCAAAAACACACAAGAAGACAGCTTTTGATCACACCAGTTTCTATCTAGAATGTATAAGCCCTGCATGATGCTACCCTTGCCAATCATTAAGTCTTTTGCTATATCCTGAATCACAAATTCATTAGCATTGAACAAGACATTCAGATTGTTAGCAAATGTTAGAGCACTGACAGAAATGAGATTGAAGTCAAATTGTGGTACATATAGCACGTCCTTCAATACTAAGTTCTGTCCTAAAATGACATTTCCTGCATTAGTGACCTTGATTGAGGTGTTATTTGGCATCCTAACATACGAGGGTTCTATGTTATGCATGTGTTCAAGAAGGCCAAGCTTGCAGCAAATATGTTTTGAAGCACCTGAATCTAAGATCCAAGAATCTGTATTGACTGAATCTGATGACATGTCAAAGGAAGAACATATACCATCAAACCTGTCAGATGAGACATGATTGATCATTGGAGCTTGTGTAGTCTGCCCATTCTCGATTAGGTTCTTGAACTGTTCCAGCTGCTGACTCTTGAACTGTTCCAGCTGCTGACACATTTGTTGCATAAAGTTTTCTGCCTTGAATCTCTCTGTTCCATCAGTGGCAGCTGCCATCTCTGGTTCTTGGATTTGCAGACTATCAACTTGGTTTACCCTGCTGTATTTGACCTTGTTTTGTTGCTTAAACCCCGGTGGAAATCCATGGATCCTGTAGCAGTTGTCGATTGTGTGACCGGGCCGGCTACAATGTGTGCAGAATGGACGAACCAGTTCTTTCTTTGAGTATGAAAACGGCTTCCTGAACTGGCCTTGGTGATTGGGCTGAGCACTCTTGTTCTCACCCTGAGTATTTCTGCTGCTGAAGGTCATATGCTGAATGGATTCTTCAGGGGTGGGTTTGATGCTGATCGATCTCTGCCTTTCCTCTTGGCAAACGAGTGAAAATACTTTGTTGATGGGAGGAGTTGGATCCATGAGGAGGATTTGTCCCCTGATATGAGCAAAAGATTCATCAAGGCCCATTAAAAATGTTAGAACATACTGTTTTTCTGAAAAGGTCTTTGCTTCATTGACGCCTCCGCACAAACACGTCCCGCACGAACACGTCGGCCTGAAGCTATTCAACTCATCCCAAAGAGCCTTCAATCTTGTGAAATACGCGGCAACAGTGGATTGTTGTTGCATGATTCCAAATAGATCCTTGTGCAGCTGATATAGTTTTGGTGCATTTCCTTCTTGAAATCGCTCTTGGAGATCCAACCAAATCTCTCGAGCCGTTTGGGAGTAAATTATGCTTGCGCATATCTCTTTTGATACCGAGTTGAGGATCCAAGAGCAGACAATATCATTGTTTCGATGCCAGGCAAGTAACAATTTTGGATCATCCCCAGCTGGTTTCAAAATTGTACCGTCGACGAATCCTTTCTTGTTCTTGACAGAAAGAGCCATGGTCATCGCACGATTCCAGGATGCGTAATTATCCCCAGTCAATTGTTGATGAACTAGCACCAATCCAGGGTTGTCTGTGTGGTGCAAGTAATAGGGATGAAGCTGATCATCCAGCGCTGACATCGATTGAGGATTTTGATTATTCTGATTGGGTGGCGGCTGTGAATCGTCTTGTGTCGCCATTTTTTCAACTTTGAACAATCGATCTTGAAGAATGATGATTGAAAGATCTTGAAATTATCAGCTTAGGTCTCTGATACCATATTAAAATCAAAAATGATTTCTGTGTTTCTTTGAGTGGATCGAAGGAGAAGATGTGAAAACTGAATTCAATTGATTGATCAAAACGTAATACAAGAGAGCCATATATAGACTAGTGTTTATTCAGATAAAATTACCAAACTATCCCTAAAGTAAAACAGATTAAATAATCAAACAGAACTGAGCTCAAGCCGCGCAGACTCAAAACTCAATACCCCATTCTTCTGTGCAGTGATCTTTCTTTACTGATTTTCCAATAATATCTTGCATGCACGTATCCTTATATAACTCGTAAATTTTTCTTTTCAATGGAAAAGGCGACTAATTAGGGATTGGAAAAGATTAGCAGAAGCAACCAAGTACACCTGTCACGGATTTAATACGTTAGCTGATGCATAAAGTATCCAATCGCTCATTATTATTTGTTGGCACACCCAATAAGTTGTCTCATAAACCAAGATTGGATAAATAATTTCATTTCTCACCTTATATAAATGTCATAATCATGTCATGATCATAACAAACAATCCTACCCACAATTGGTTGATAATATGTATAACCTTAGTGCGATAAGAATCAAAGTTGACTTATTACTTGTACTAAACAGTTTCACAAAGCGTATATTAGGGTAGATAGAGAGCTTTCTTGTAGAGTATCTTGGAATCTTGATGAGTTGCACAAAACAAATTAAACATAGGTATTTATTCATAAGTATTCGAAAGAAATTTTACCAAGATATTCTTAATATTTGCGGTGGATGATGTATATGTATATAATTTGTTAATTCACTAAATCTTGATAAAAGCCTCTGATACTATTGGGCTGTTCGACGGTAAGGACTTTATATTGGGCTTCATTATATGCGCGAGCCCACTAGCGTAACCGATATGTAGGTTTACGTCCTTCCCTTTCTATCAAATGGATCACCCTTGTAGGGTCAGTGTGACGTCATTACGCCACAATTTAAGAATGTCCTAAATTTCCAAATGAATCCAACGCTCGAGATTAAGATACCGTAAAATCCATCGGCTGATATTCGATCTGGAAAACTCCGTCAAATTCCGTGCACATAGCCATCACCGGCTGATACTTCCAGAACCGAATTGCTTTTGCCAGAGCAAAATGCTTCTGAAATGTCACAAATAGCCATTAGCTGGAAATATAATATACGTTATTACATGTAATGTAAGGATGAGACTTCTTTAGAGCAATCAGTCGATTGAGCTGAGGAACCCCCCTTGACTTGAAGAAGTCGCGAAAAAGCAAAACCCAAAAACATCTCAAATTCCTCGAATCCATCTTTGCTGCCAAACAGTCGTGTGGTTTCTAGTTTTACTGTTGAACCTTGAGAGACAAGAGAGCAGCTAACTACACCAGTAGCATCACAATAAACTTTTAGAGCAAAACCTTGCTGTTCTTTTTTGTTACTTTGATTCACCTGCCTCCATCAGGTAAAGTTTTGTGGTTTACCTTTGTTGTTTTCATGAGTCAAAGAAAGGATCTGTATTTTGTGTGAAAATCGAGGTGGGCTGGTGGTGTTTGGTGAACTTGAGATCTGTGTGACCTGTTTGAGGAAATAATTAATTTATTGTCCCTTGTACTTTTTATTTTCCAATTATTTTCTTTTTGTTTTGGTGGGTCGTCGTTGTTGCAAGTTTAGATGCAGACAAGGTACATGGAGAGAACTAATTCGATGAAATTGAGGGGTAAAAGGAGCTTAGATAGCGGTGACGATGGAGAGCAGGAACCGGAGAGGAAAAGGCCTGCCTTAGCTAGGTGAATATCTATATTTCGTAAATTTTTGTTTCAATTGAAGTTTGGAATCTTAAGGTTGTGTTTTTTTTATTGGAGTTGCCTTGCTCATGACTGTGTTTATAGAGACTTAATTGTATGAAAAGCTCGAATCTTATGGCGTCTGGTGGTTGACAGTTTTGCTTCGATGCTACTTTGCTGAAGTTATAACAATGGTCTGTGGTGTATCTTAATTAAGGTCGTAGTACGCAATGTTAGTATGAGAGAAATCAAAACTTGATATTTTGGAATCACCAGTGTATACAATACAGACATGATAGTTTAGGGGGAAGCGTATCTTAGACAAGTTTATTTATCTTCCGTGGTTACATATCCCATCATAGAGTGAGCTTAAGCACCACTCTTCTGTTACTACCGAGATGAGTTTGGCTTAGCGGAAGCTCGAGTTTGGGTGGACTATGATACATCTTTTTGAAATAATATTTTTTGTTGAAACTTGTTTCACATTTTTTTTTCTCCCTTGTTAAGTTAGTGTGGTTGATTAATTAGGTAAGTATAGGCCGTCTTCTTTTATGTTATAAGTGATGTGATAGCTCTGAGACATTACGTTTATCTTTTTAATGTTTTTCTGTACTCAATGCAGTGTGATTGTGGAAGCATTAAAGGTCGATAGTCTGCAGAAGCTCTGCTCATCCTTGGAACCACTTCTTCGTAGAGTGGTATGAACGAACTTTTCATTCCGAAGCATTTAAGGTTTTTCATTCATATTTTTATACCTTGACTTGGTCCCAATATGTAATGATTTTAACTCATGCATTTGCTTCAACTTGCTCTTCATCTTGTCTCTGAACCCATCTTCTCGTGAGCTGCTTGTTCTTACAGTTGACTTTTTATCTTGAATAGGTCAGCGAGGAAGTCGAGCGCGCATTAGCTAAGCTGGGTCCTCCTAGGCTCAGTGGAAGGTTGGACTTGTACTTTACCATTTCTTTTTTGCACCCTTTTTTGAAGTTGTTCCTAATACCTTGTCAATGTTCAAGGTCATCTCCTAAGCGCATTGAAGGCCCCGATGGGAAAAACCTGCAGCTTAACTTTAGGTCGAGACTTTCTCTTCCACTTTTTACGGGTGCAAAAGTTGAGGGAGAACAAGGAGCATCTATCCACGTTGTGTTAATCGATGCAAACACGGGCCATGTTGTGACATCAGGGCCCGAATCTTCTGCCAAGCTGGACATAGTCGTGTTAGAAGGCGACTTCAACACCGAAGATGAAGGAGTTTGGAGCCAAGAAGAGTTTGAAACTCACATTGTTAAAGAGAGAGAAGGTAAGAGACCTCTTTTGACCGGAGATTTGCAGGTCACTCTCAAGGAAGGAGTTGGAACTATTGGGGATCTTACCTTCACCGACAATTCTAGTTGGATTAGAAGCAGAAAGTTCAAACTTGGTCTGAAAGTTGCTTCTGGGTATTGCGAGGGCATACGCATTCGAGAAGCCAAGACTGAGGCTTTTGCTGTCAAAGATCACCGTGGAGAATGTATGCTTAATCTCTCTCTCTCTCTCTCTCTCTCTCTCTCTCTCTCTCTCTCTCTCTCTCTCTCTCTCTCTCTCTCTCTCTCTCTTCCCATATAATATATGCAAATGTATATTGCATAAGTCATTCTGTTAATTTGACCAAATGATCTTCAGTGTACAAGAAGCACTATCCACCTGCATTGAATGATGAAGTATGGAGATTGGAGAAGATAGGGAAGGATGGATCGTTCCACAAGAGGCTTAACAACGCTGGAATTTTCACAGTCGAGGACTTCCTTCGCCTCGTTGTCAGGGACCCTCAGAAGCTGAGGAGTGTAAGTTTTTCGTACCCATAAGTTACCTTTTTTAGTCATACATATATATTTGACGTAACTATTTATCTTGCATTCTCAGATACTTGGAAGTGGCATGTCGAATAGGATGTGGGATGCCCTTATAGAGCATGCCAAGACTTGTGTCTTGAGCGGGATGGTTTATATATACTATCCCGATGATGCAAGAAACATGGGTGTTGTTTTTAACAACATATACGAGCTCACTGGTCTCATAGCCAACAATGAATATTACTCAGCAGATTCCCTTTCGGACAGTCAAAAGGTTAACGTTATTTCTATATCTCGACTGACCATCCTTGTTCATTACAGTACCTAAGTTTCTCATCGTCGAATCCTTTTATGCTCGTAGGTTTATGTGGATACGCTGGTGAAGAAAGCATATGACAACTGGCATCAAGTCGTGGAATACGATGGCAAAACACTTCTGAACTTGAAGCAAAACAATAAGCCAACAAGTACGGCGAACGATTCTCTTTCTGGGCACAGAAGTTATCCTAATTCGTCAGGTAGTAATCAGCTCGAGAGGAATCCAACTTCCGTCACCATCGAACAGCCCTCATTAGATCAGAGCATGATCGTTGGAGGTGAGCTGAGATTCCCCTTCTTGCATATCAATCAACACATGATTTCTTGGTTTTTTTCCTACTGACACCTATCTGCTAACGTTCAATGTACTTTTGTTGTAAAAAAAAATGTTGTCAGGTTATCATCTGACTCAGCCTCAGCACATAACGTCGGGCCCACAATCCCAATTCGACGTATCTTCTTCATACAGCACACAAGGCCAACAATACAACCATCCCAGCCAGCTACAAATTCAAAACACAAACACAGCATACGAAGATACTACTAAGGTTGGCCTTGCCCTTGGACCACCTCAGTCATCTCCATCGTTCAACTCATCGCTGCACCAACAACAAACTACAGACAACCTCAATCCCTTCGAGGACTGGTCTAGCAGTGGGGCCCGTGACAAAGGGGTGGTCGACGACTTTTTGTCTGAGGAAGAGATTCGCATGAGGAGCCATGAGATACTCGAGAACGAAGACATGCAGCAGTTGCTTAGGCTGTTCAGTATGGGCGGAAATAACGCATCTTCAAACATACCGGACGATGGGTTTAGTTTCTCTTCTTACATGCCTTCTCCTATGCCTGGGTTTGGCTATGGCAATGAGGATCGTAATAAATCTGGGAAAGCTGTTGTGGGCTGGCTTAAGATCAAAGCTGCTATGAGGTGGGGCATCTTTATTAGGAAGAAAGCTGCTGAGAGAAGAGCTCAGATTGAGGAGATTGAGGACGAATAGGTACGCCTGTACTACTTATTCATCTTCTCTTTACTACAATCTTTTCCCCTAAATTAGATCGGTAAAAACTGTCTCTTGTACAGTTTTTATTTGCTTATTGACAAACACTTTATGTCCGTCGTGTGTATTTGGTATTTGTTTGGTCTTGTGTGGATTTTAATGATGGTCTGTCTGTATTTGGGTTTGAGGTTTTTCTGTTGTGATCGTTATGAATCTAGTTGATTATGTAAGGACCTATACTGTGAAATTCTTGCAAGGTAATATTTCTGTATGTACTTTTGATTAAAAAAATAAGGGAGGGTGCAAATTCGTTATTTCATCGGCCGTTTTCCGACAACCTATCATTTTGGGCCGTGAAGCCCATTAATGCACAAAGCCCAGACCATTATCGACGAGTGGGAATTGGGCATGGGCTTGATTATTGGATTTATGTAATAAATGTTTTATGAAAGATAAAAGGGAGATTTTTAATTTATTATTAGTATAACAGTCGTTATAGAGACAGATGTGTGTGCTGAGCATGCATCTCTGCATTGGGCACATTCAGGTGATGAGAAAGAGAGTACAGATTAAAAACAACGCTTCGACTGCATCGGAATTTTCATCTGTTGTTATTTTTTTTGCTCATATGTCTGGAAATTCCAAGAGAAAATGATTTATAGGTAGCTCCGTCTATATAATACCTTCATTCTTCGGCCCTTTTCGTTAGGATTCAGCTTTTCGTTTCCTTGCTGAGCTCAGTTTTTGTGTTGGAATAAGCGTTTAGATCCCCAATTATTGCGTTGTGGTTTCGATTGTATAAGAAAAGATTGGATGGCGAATGCATTTGGGCTGTTAGCTCCCACAGCACCAGGCGCGAAGAGTAGATTTTTCGCATCGAAAGGCGCTGATCGATGTGGGTACTTCTCCACCGAGTGCGTTTCCACAAGAATAGTGTGTTCAAGCACTGTTCAAGGTGGGGAGAAGCTTTCTTCTTCTGAATCGAGAGCGCCCAGGTTGTCTGTTTACTGTGTAGCTTGAATCTTTAATCGTTTTCTGTGTTATTTGTCTTCATGATTTCTTTGGATATTTCTGCTGCACAATACCTGCGTTCGAAATTTGTGCTGGGAGGTAAGTGGATTTGTACAGAAAGGAATAGACTTTTGATTCAAAGGGAGTGATCGAGTTTTGAATCTGGTATTGGGTTTTATCTGTTTCATGAATTGTGAGGTCAAAAGAACAATATGATTCACTGAAGAAACACTGAGGAGTATGCTGTTATCCTTCTGTTTTTATAATCTGATCACAAAGTTCTGCCTTGTGTAGGCTTGTAGCCAGAGGCTGTAAGCTTGTAGGATGTGGCTCTGCAGTACCAAGCCTTCACATATCGAATGATGATCTCTCGAAAATTGTTGAGACTTCCGATGAGTGGATCTCTGTGAGAACTGGGATTAGGAATCGAAAAATACTGAATAGTAAGTCTTATAGACAACTTGTTCTTTTTATTATTTCCACCGTTGTTCTTGCTGATGAGTCTCTTGTTTAACTGTTTTTGACCCGTAAAATCAGATTGTGTTGTGTACATATCTTGACATGATTTTCATATATTGGGAGACAGATTCCTTTGGTATATTGGTGCTCAATGTCTGTAACCAGCCAAGACGTCGTGCTACTTATTATATCCAGTTAGACTTACGACTACAAAATATGAAATTTACTTCGAAGTTATTCTGCTTTCAGGTCAAGAAAGCTTGATAGATCTCTCCGTAGAAGCAGCAAAGAAGGCTCTCGACATGGCAAAAGTTGATCCCAACGATGTGGACCTTGTGCTTATGTGTACATCGACCCCAGAAGATTTATTCGGTAGCGCTCCACAGGTAATTTTTCATTTGTTTGAGACAACATAGTGTAGTTTCTCTCATCTGCTTGAGATCATTTCGTCATATTTTTCTCAGATTCAAAAAGCACTTGGTTGCAAAAACAATCCATTAGCTTACGACATCACAGCTGCATGTAGTGGATTCGTACTGGGCCTAGTTTCTGCCGCTTGCCACATTAGAGGTAAAAACTTAACGATGCACTTCTTTTTTTACCATTTACTTTCTGTTTTTCTTGTGAATTTTGAAGTATATAAGCTCTTAATCATATAATAGGAGGTGGCTTCAATAATGTACTTATCGTTGGCGCCGATGCTCTTTCTCGCTACGTCGATTGGACAGATAGAGGATCTTGTATCCTCTTCGGTGATGCTGCTGGCGCTGTTTTATTACAGGTAAAAAAAGTTGTAACAACTCTTTTATTTAATTTTTGATTTCTAAATCCTAACACATGTCACTGAGATTCTATTGGCATCTTCGTTTAACAGGCCTGTGATGTTGAGGAGGACGGTTTATTCGCTTTTGACCTTCACAGTGACGGGGAAGGAATAAAGTACCTTCCTAATCTTTTTCATACATAATTTTCCATACTCCTTTGATTCAGTTTCTTTGTCACTTCACAGGCATTTAAACGCCTCCATGAAGTCAAACGAAGATCATAAGCCAGGGAGCAACGGCTCGCTTCTCGGACAATTGCCTAAAGGGGCATCATACTCTTGCATACAGATGAACGGACAAGAAGTGTTTCGCTTCGCCGTTCGTGTGGTCCCACAATCGATCGAACTCGCACTAGCGAAAGCTGGGCTCAACGGTTCTAACATAGACTGGTTGCTCCTTCACCAGGTAATTAATTAACTGATTAGACCTCCAATAATAGTGACATATTCAATGTGAAGTGGGCTGTGCTTCTTTCTTTGTTTCGTGCACTTATTAGTAGTTCATC